>CM019071.1:22556616-23156616 GCA_009667805.1 Leptobrachium leishanense | reverse complement strand
AAAACAAATGCTTAAAGTATCCTAAAAAACCTATAAATAAAGAGACTCTTTACTGCAGAATTTTATAATGAACGGTTTATTAGATATTGAATTAAAACGGGAATATTTTTAACATTGAACCCTATGGGATTCGCCTGAATAAACCTGCTGAATTAAACCACCGAATGGCAGGGCATTAGGGGAACCTTTCACTGCTGGTTTGTGTTCTCTGAATAACCGAAGCAGTGCTTTTTCATGGGGATTTCACTGCCTTCAAACAGGCACCGTATGTGCAGGCAATTCGCCAGGATTTTTGCGAATTGCCTACTCCCTGGATATCTGAAAATCAGCGTTCTGTTACCTTTCTCCAGCCATTCGGATCTCTTTGAATAACCCTGATTTTTTTGGTCTACTTCAAAAGGCCATTAAAGTATTAAGTCCACTGCCACATCAAGCAAATCTCAGATATGTTCTAGCCTCGTGAAACATGTTGTGAAAAATGAACAAAATAATATTTGTGGGGGAAAAAACACCGTAGTAAACATAATAAATTGTTGTTAATATGATAGTTGTTTTAATACTTTTATGATCATTTAAGTAAGTCGAAAATCTCTCTTGCTTGTAGGATTTATGGGATCTGAGTGCAAAGTGACAACCTTTGTCTATTAATTTTATGTGTAAGTTATTTTATTTTTTGTCATACATTCAGGGTTATTCAGAGAGAGGTGAAAACCAGGAGAATGACTGGAGAAGTGAAAATTCTAGGTCAAAATAGCCAAAACAGAAAAATTCTCCCATTTATCTCACTTTCCAAATTGGGTATTTTTCCTAGAATTTTCACGTCTACAGTCATTCTCCTGGTTTTCACCTCTCTCTGAATAACCCTGATTATTTTCAGCCTCTTTTCTCCTTCCTCTTTACATAAATGTCTTAATGTATCAAAATGTTATAATTTTATTTACGGGGTTATTCAGAGAGCGGTGAAAAACAGGAGAATGACTTGAGAATGGAAAATTCTAGGTCAAAATAGCCGATTTGGAAAGTGAGATAAATGGGAGAATTTTTCTGGTTTGGCTATGTTGACCTCGAATTTTCCATTCTCCAGTCATTCTCCTGCTTTTCACCTCTCTCTGAATAACCTGATAGTCTACCTGTGGAGACCGATAACAATTTGATACAATAAAGCAAGAGCGGAATACATTTGCTCTAAGGCTGGGTTCACACCTAAGCGTTTTACAGCGCGCTCCTGCGCGCTGTAAAACGCTCAAACAGTGAAATACCATTATTCCCTATGTGGGCATATCACACCTGGCCGTTTCTCAGCGCGCATGAACGCGCTGAGAAACGGCCTACGTCCAAAGAAGTGCGGGAGCTTCTTTGTGGCAGTTATCAGCGCGTTCGCGGCCATATCAAAGCCGCGAACGCGCTGCAACGCACGTTCGCGCGTTTTTTTGTATGCGCGAACGCGCGTAAAAAAAAACGCGCGCATTGCGCGACGCTGCGCTACGCCATGGTGTGAACCTAGCCTTACTTATCTTTGCTGCTGACAATTCACTTTTTTACAAGCAATGAATAAAACAAAGCAATCTGTATGACATTTGTGGCTTTGCTGACATTCTAAACGTACTAAAAAATATGCTGCAACGTCTTCATTAACCAAACCTGAAATGTTTCCAGCGTTCTCTAAATATGCATGTCCTGTAAGCTTAACCACATGCATGAACATGGTACGATTGCTAAAAATTATTAAGCATAATATTATTTGGAACATGAAAATGTGCACAAACACTGCAATAAAATAAAACATAAAGGGAGAGGGGAGAGCTAGGAGATTGTGGAGTGCCCAGTGCATTTAGTTTTTGTTCATTCTACTAAAATGGTCCAAATGCCTTTTTTTTTTGCAACGTGCAGCAATGTGAAAGAATTAAAAAAAATGTCAAAACAATGGTTAAACCCCCTGGTTATGGGTACGTCTAAGTACCTGATTAAATTAAATTCAATTACATTGTAATGCAATCCAAAAGAAAACACAAAGTGTCGCTACCAAGTGATTTTCCAAAAATCCACTGTCAGGATCCAGTTACTTTTTTTTGTAAATAACCTACTTTCAAGCAGATGTCGCCATCAGCTGGCCAAATGGAGCTACTGCGGGTAGAACTGCAGCTCGTGGTTCCGTGTCAGCTGGGGAAAGCCTTTATAGCAGGGCATTCCCCAGACGATTTTAAAGAGTTTTAGCATCTTGGTCATTATGCCCACAGAGCTAAAATGTTGGAGGCACCTTCTAGAGCCCAAAAGTAAATGAAATTTGTTTGCGATCATACAGCATATCCCAAGATCCTATTAACACGATCTCGGGCTGCTGTGTATACTAACACTGACTGGGCACCATTAAAGTCATCGCGGTATAACGGGGACACTGGGGAGAAAAACCTGCGCTAAAAAAGCTGCCTGCATCCTTAAGTGCACCGCCACACGCATCTCCTCCATGGAGTCTGCAGGACTCCATCGAGGCAGACGGCGCCTGTCACATGACCACGATCTCACCTCAGTGATCCGCAGGGGGAGACTGGGGACTTCTTTCCCCAGTCCCTCCCTGCTCCCGTCAGGCAGAGGAGGCAGTTGGAGCCGTGGTCCTCGCCGTGGGATTAGAGGTGAGTATATGATTAAATTGGGGGGGTTTCTGGCTGGTGCTGACAGATTCTGCAGCAGCGGAATCCGTTAACATCAGGTCCAGGCTGTGGTTAACATTCGTGTAACCGCAGCCGGTCGGTAATTAGCGTTAGGATTACAATATATTAACGCTAATTAACACTTTACTCTCCCCATGTTAAGCATAGGGAATGCAAAGTACAGTAACCTTGCGCTGAAAAGTGCACGATTCCAATCGCTAAACGGGTTTTTTAACCTGCTAGCATTTGGATTGTAATATGGTGCCCGCGCTAGGGCCACCAGGGCTACCGTTAACGCTCACACAGGTGAGCGCTAATGTTAGCGCCAAGAATGTAATGGTGCCCATTGTGTATACACGATCACGGCAGTGAAGAGGTTAATGTTGATGGTGGATGGGTTAGATCTTCTACTTTGCTCAACAGGGAGGCAATAATTAACTATATGTCTCTTCTTTCTTAGAGAAACGCGAGTCTCTTCCAGTAAGGCATCGTAATAAGGATTTGAAAGAAAATGCGAAATGACAAAATGACAAATTGCACCAGTGGCCCTGATTACCAGAGCTTGCTGTACTCCACCACGTATATCATCATCTTCATACCCGGACTTTTCGCCAACAGTGTGGCACTTTGGGTTCTGTGTAGATTCGTCAATAAGAAGAATAAAGCCATCATCTTCATGATAAACTTGGCGTTGGCTGATCTATCCCATGTGCTGTCACTCCCACTCAGGATCTACTACTACTTAACGCATGTCTGGCCATTTAAAAAATTTCTGTGCCTGCTCTGCTTCTATCTCAAGTACCTCAACATGTACGCAAGCATTATGTTTTTAGTGCTCATCAGCATCCAACGTTGCATGTTCACCATCAACCCGTTCAAGGCAAAAGACTGGAAGCGTCGATATGACATAGCAATCAGCTGCACCGTGTGGATAGTCATAGGGGCCGCGTGTCTTCCTTTCCCATTGTTCAGAAGTTCTGACTTTAACAATTCAAGCACAGCTTGCTTCGCTGACCTTGGAATGAAAACGATGAACGTTGCACCGGCGTTGAGCATGATCATTTTAGCAGAGTTGGCCGGATTTGTGATACCCGTGATAATGATCGCATATTGCACGCTGAAAACGAAAGCCCAGCTTCAACACAACGTTCTACAGCTGCAAAACATCAACGAAAAGCGTAAAGCTCTGCGGATGGTTATAACGTGCGCTGTGGTATTCTTTATCTGTTTCGCTCCGTACCACGTCAACTTCTTCTTTTTTATGCTGGTCAACTTCAAGGTCATCGAAAACTGCACAATGCACAAGGTCATTCTGACCTTCCACCCGTACTCACTCTGCCTTGCCAGCATCAACTGTTGCTTGGACCCGATACTTTACTACTTTAGCGCTTCAGAGTTCAAAAATGAAGTTGTCCGACACGGATCTTCGGTTATACGGGTGCGCCTCATGAGTCGAGAGAGCGCGTCATCTGTTAAGTCGTAACAATGTATTTTTTCTTCGTTCCAGGCAGCTTAAAAAACTATATTTAAAAAAAAAAGTGGTGCATGAACGAAACTGACCCCTGAATTACTACTGAACCCACTGGTGTACAAAACGCATTTCGTTAGGGTGTTCACCTTGGAACATTAACTAACCCTTTCACTACCAAAAACATCTAAACTCGATTTTGCGTTGTGTTACCGTTAAATACTAAACAGTCAGCCTGTATTACTGTAAAGAAGCTGCAAGGATCATTCTTCACCCTCACTTTAACAAAACTTTTAATAAACCTTACTGCTGTATTACAAGGGTAGAGAGAGGGCAGAATACAGGGAGAGCTCTGGGGTCACTCCGTACTAATCAGCGATAAGATTCATAGAAACATAGAAACATAGAAAATGTCGGCAGATAAGAACCTTTCGGCCCATCTAGTCGGCCCAATTACATGGATACTTTACCTGGATTTATCTTTTGTTTAGGATAGCCTTATGCCTATCCCATGCTTGCTTAAATTCAATTACTGTTTTGGCCTCTACCACTTCAACTGGAAGGCTGTTCCATGTATCCACCACCCTCTCCGTAAAATAATGCTTCCTGATGTTATTTTTAAACCTTTGCCCCTCTAATCTAAGACTATGTCCTCTTGTTTTGCTACTTTGTTTCCTTTTAAATATACTCCCTTCCTCTACCTTGTGGATTCCCTTTACGTATTTAAATGTTTCTATCATATCTCCTCTGTCTCGTCTTTTTTCCAAGCTGTACATGTTAAGATCATTAAGCCTTTCCTGGTAACTTTTCTCCTTCAAGCCGTACACCATTTTAGTAGCCCTTCTCTGAACTCTCTCTAAGATGTCTATATCCTTCTGGAGATACGGTCTCCAGTACAGCACACAGTACTCCAAGTGAGGTCTCACCAGTGCTCTGTACATTCAGGGGGTTATAATGACTGAAAATACCTGTACAGTACAGATACAAGGTGTTACTGTGATTTCTATATACAGACCTTATGACACATACAGATATTATTTTTATATTCTTTTGGGGCTCTATTAACTGCTTTGTGCAAAAGCGCACACGCATCGCTATTATTTTTGTGCGCTGCGTTAAACGTTAACGCTCGTAAGTTAACGCTGGTATTAAAATCGAGCGCATTTTTTCATCCGTCAAAAAATAGAGCGCGTAAAAAAAGACGTGCAAAAACGGGCGCACATTAATGCTGTGCGCAGAAATCGGTGTGCGGACTGTTTTTTCACGCAATTCAGCCAATCTGAATTAAGAACCACAATTGTCTCCAGTTAAGTTTTTGCTCCTGTCACAATCAATCAATCTGAGTATATATGTTGCAGCAATAATAAAACCAATAATAAAAACACGCACAACCTCTCAATTTTATTATTTGGGTATGTGTAGAATGTGTAACTATACTGTGCTGTATTTTTTTTTTTTCAGGCTGGTGTATTTGGTTTTGGCCAGAACGTTCAGATTTGCCGTTACCACCAGCTTTACAAAGACGTTTAAATTATGCGCGCAAACACTGTCCGTTAAAATTTGCGCATAGATTTTAATACCATCTGCATACCAGCGCACAAACGCATTTGCGCTCACAATGTTAAGTATAGGACGCGCAACGTACATTACGCTCACACAGGTTCACCCGCGGTAGACCTTAAGGCGCATTTTTTGCACGGACATTTTTATACGACGTTTCTGTAAAGGATAAACAAATACATGAAAATTATTCACATTTTTTTAGCTTTCTCATAATAACAATCTCTGTGATAAATTGCAATTTTAACCTATATTTCATTGTTAACTACACATTCCTCGTTTCAAGTAAATGTTATCATAATATTTATTTATAACAAATAGTGTTTGGTAGTGAAAGGGTTATTTACAACCACAAGCTTTTTAAAGTCATATCATTTGGATAACAATAATCAAGCGGCTCCTGAGTTGCAGCCAGTGTTCATGTTCTTCATCATAATTCAAACAAGCAGGATACAAATGTTCACATCTTTGTACATAAACGAACAATGTAAAGCGTACATTTAAATATTTTTCTAATTTTCTATTAAACCTTTGAGGAATATTTGTGAATTTAACATCGGTGCTTGATTTGTTTTTCCTTGTCTGAAATTTTTCCAACGGGCTCAGAACCCAAAAAATGTAGGAAAAGTTGAGAAAACTAGGCGATACATAAAACTGTCTCAATCCTACTCACAGGCATTTACTAGTATTTTTGGGGGGTGAATTCACATTCTCACAATGTCCCAAAATGTAAACATCCTTAAGGCATGTAGGTATAAATCATTTATTTACAATCTTTTGTCAGACGAAAAAATAATAATAATTAAAAAAATATATATATTTACTATATAGTATACATGGTCATTAATACGTAAAGTCTTTTGTCAGCATTATAGGTCTGTAGTACAATAAAGCACCTGTGTCACAAGGTGTATTTATTTGCAACTTTACAGAGTCAGTGCCACGCTGCTGCACTATTGTGGAAATATCTCAAGTCTCACACAGTAAACGATTTGTGCCAAAAAAGGTAAAACATGGTATATAATCACTTAGGGCCAAATTACTATCCTAGCGCTAAAATGCGGGCGCTAGGGAGGAAAAACTGCACCTGCAGTTTTCCCCTAGCGCCTGCGTTTTAGCGCTTACTTACAATGCAGGCGCTAAAAAAGCTGCCTGCATTGTTTGCGGGCGCTAAGCCCCGGGATCCATAGGACTCCATTGAAGCAGACGCCGGTGGTCAAATGACCGGTCAGCGTAGTGATACTCAGGGAGAGACTGGGGGGACTTTTTCCCCCAGTCTTTCCCTGCTCCCGCCGGACTGGGGAGACGGACAGAGCCGCGGTCCTCGCCGTGGGACAGGAGGTGCGTATCTTGATGCTTTTGGGGGTTTCTGGATGGTGCTAACGGATTATGCAGAAGCGGAATGCATTAGCACCAAGTCCTGGCTCTGGTTAACTTTTTGTTAACCGCGTCCGGACGTTAATCAGCGCTGAGACTTTGTAATCCTAACGCTGATTAACACTTTGCGCTCCCCATGTTAAGTATAGGGAGCGCAAAGTACAGTAACCTCGCGCTGAAAAGCGCAAGGTACCAAACGCAAACGGGTTACTTAACCCGTTAGCGTTTGGATTGAAATATGCGGTAAATACTTGGACTAATGTTAACGGTAACGCAGGTGAGCGCTAACGTTAGCACCAAGTATGTGATTTGGCCCCTAGTGTGGAGCATGATTTCAAAGAATGAATTAGAAGAGCTGGTGGTTAAAGGGATACCCTATTAAAAATCGAGTTCCTTTTTTTTGCTCTTAAGTAGTTGGGCAGATGTTGCTGACAGCCTCTGCTCAATTATTTTTTAAATATTTTTGTTAGTTTAGGTGATCTGTCTGACCTTTTGTCTCTCGGATTGCGATGTTCTTCCTCTTCAGCTCATGGATTTCAAAACCCAGAAGTCCCTGATGCTTTTCTATGCTATTTGCGCTCCCACGCAACTTGTGTAGCATAGGAACCACAAATTGTGCACCACTGCCGGACTTGTGCACTTTACCTATGCACGTTCCGTATGCATCTGTGCAGAACGATGGATCGGAGCTGCGTGTATGCACAAATGTGATCCATCTGCTATTGCGGGATCTATTGCGGGATCTATTGCGGCTGGTCTCGAAGGGTAACAGCGGCACGCTCTCTGAGTGTCAATGTCACTAGTAACCGATCTAGTGAATGGCAACCAGGAAATTCAAAATCCCGGCTGCTAGTGACGCTGGGTGGTTGGAGGAAACTCCTCCACTTTACCCAATGTTTTCTCCAGATCAGCTCAATGAGGGTGGGGCACTCCTTACATTCTGGTCACTTTAAAACACTTAGGGCCCTATTACATTCTTCAAGCAAAAACGAACGCGCAACGCGTGAATTTTTGCGTGAAGCGTTAAACGTTAACGCGCGTAAATCAACGCTGGTATTACAATCCTCGCACATTTCTTCATCCGTCAAAAAATAACGCGCGTAAAACGGACGCGCAAAAACACGCGCGCAGCAACATTGCGCACAGAAATCAGTGTGCAGAGTGTTTTTTTCACGCGATTCAGCCAATCAGAATTAAGAACCACAATTGTCTCATGTTAAGTTTTTGCGCCTATCAAAGTCAATCTGCGCATATATGCTGCAGCAATAAAAAAAACACACACAACTTCTCAATTTTATTGCTTTGGTATGAGTAGAATGTGTAACTATACTTTGCTGAGTATTTTTTTTGGGCTGGTGTATTTGGTTTCGGCCAGGTTGATAGAATTTGCCATTAACACCAGCTTTTAGGAGTTGCTAAAATTATGCGCGCAAAGGCTGTGCGTTACAAACTGCGCATAGATTGTAATACCATCCGCGTACCAGCGCACAAACGCATTTGCGCTCACAATGTTAAGTATAGGACACGCGACGTACAGTAAACTCGCAAAGGGTTCGTGCAGGTTCGCCCGCGGTAGATATATACACGCGTTTTGTTGCGCTGACATTGTAATCCGACGTTCAGCGCAAAGGGTTTTGCCCCTCGCGTTAATGCGTTTTTGCGCGGGTGCAAACGTATGCGCGAAGAATGTAATAGGGCCCTAAAGTGGTCAGGATAAGTAGAGTGTCCCTTTATTAATGTCCCAAAGTAGAGAAATAGTATAATGCCAGAATTACCTTCTCTGGTTATTATTCTCATATAGTAACCATAAAAATCATATAACGTCTCTGCTGTATTTGCAAGAGAGACAAAATTATTTTAATTGCGCAGTATACAAGAACCATATATGTCACATAAAAATATATATATATATATATATATCGATAGGCCACTTACATTACTCTGTACCATACGCTTATAGGCTCTACATCAGGGATCTCAAACTCTACCCCCCAGATGTTAATTGCCGACAATTCCCAGAACTCTTTGAATGTAATATAAAGCCAGAGAATCATGGGAGTTGTAGTTCATAAACAACTGTGCACATCAGTGCCTTTAAAGGTTCCACCAAACCTTAGAACATGTTTAATTACATTTAAAATTACACCATAGTTTAATGCATATGTTTGACATTTCAGCAGCAATTTATGTTATATGTATTTGCAGCTTTTATTGGCCTTCTTCATGTTTCTGATTTCGTTCCTTACCCCAGGTCATTGCCACAAATTTACATACAATCATCACGAAGTTACCAATTCCCCAGCTGATTGTTTCAACTCAAGTTGCCTCCGAAAAGAGACTCGTAGATCTTTCTAAATTGGAATAATCTAATCTGTCAGGTCTAGGGGAGATATAAAGTATAAAGTATGGATTCTTAATCTTGGATCTGACAGTGTTTATTTAAAGAAATTGTAAAAAATGGACTTGTTTCCTTCTTCTTGCAAACCTGTTATTTTTGATAATGTGGCCCTCAAAGCTTGTTTGACTTCATGGTTCCTCAGAGAATAGATAATGGGGTTTATAAGTGGGGTGACAAGCGATGGCAATATAGAAATTAATTTATTAACTCTCAGAAAGTCTCCGGTGCTTGGTCTTATAAACATGAAAATAGTGGTTCCATAAAACATCCCAACAACAATCAGGTGAGACACACAGGTAGAGAAGGTTTTATTTCTGCCATCAGTAACCTGAAATGTCACCGTGGTTTGGATAATACATGTATATGAAACAATTATTAGACACAAACTACCCAAAATGACAAAGCACGCAGTTACGAAAACCTGTTTTTCTATGTTGGAGACATCAGAACATGATAATTTCAGCAGAGGTGCAAAGTCACAGTAATAGTGGTCAATTATATTGTTGCCACAGAATGGAAGTTTTGAGATCTGTAAACACGGAGTGATCACCACGAGGAATCCAAACACCCAAGAGCCCAGTAATAGGTTAACGCAAGTACTTGATCTCATGATAACAATGTATCTCAGGGGATAGCAAATGGCAACATATCGATCATAAGCCATAGCAGCCAGGAGGAAATTTTCTGTGCCGCCGAGCGAGAAATGGAAATAAAATTGCATGAGGCAACCTACACGGCTGATTGTCTCTTCTCTTGTAAGAAGAGAATCCAAAAGTCTTGGTATGGTCACTGAAGGATACCAGATCTCTAGGAAGGAAAGCCCACTGATAAAAAAGTACATAGGTTTGTGAAGGCGTCTCTCTTTGGTAACAATGATAATAATGAGCACATTAGCAGTGATTGTGACAACGTAAACATTGAATATAACGACAAATAGACACACTTCCAGATTACGGAACACTGAGAATCCAACAAGAATAAATACTGTATCCGTTGTGTGGTTATCCGGGACCATACTGAAGACTTTAACCTGTAGTTAATACATAATATTTTATTAGACATTCAGGAGTAGTTCTATGTTTTTACATTATTATGTGCTGAAAATACTACTATAACATTAATTGTCATCAATACTATTAGAATGAATAATTGTACAGGTTTCATGATTAAATGTTTGTGAGCAATGCTGGATTAAGGGCTTCATGGGCCTGGAGCTGACATTTTGGATGTGCTTCTGTCAAATCCTTCTCAGGTCCATTGTGTCCCTGCCCCATTCTTCTCACCTCCAATCCTGGCTCTTCCCCATTCTTCTCACCTCTAATCCTGCCTCTGCTCAATTCTTCTCACCTCTCATCCTGCCTCTGCCCCATTCGTCTCACTTCCCATACTGTCTCTGCCCCATTTGTCCCACCTCCCATACTGTCTCTGCCCCATTCTTCTCATCTCACCTTCTCTGTTTCTTCTCGCTTCTCATCTTGCCTCTGCTTGATGCTTTTTTCACCTCCCATAGTAAAATTATTCTGTCCCTCTTAATCTCATGAGCCCCTATTCTGATCTTGTCGGTAACAGGGAGCTGTTAAAGGAAAATATTGGAACGAGCCAATAAACCTTACACAGAGCTCTCAAACTCACAACCCCCTAGACTTTGATACATAAAATTCCCAAAATGCCTTCATGCAATAGATGGACATCTAGAGGACTGGAGTTTGACAGCCAGGGCCTTAGCAGATCTATGTTAACAACTTTATTATGTCAAAAGCAAAGGAAAGGATGCAAACTTTCATTGAAATTTCTCCAAACTTTCTATTAATTTCCCTATCTGGATCGCCAAATTTTCTTATAGTTGCAACAATGCTAAACAATGGCAGGTAGTGGATGACCCCTTAGGCTCCGGCCACACTGGTGCACTAATTGCTTACATTGTGACCCCCCTTTCCAGCGTCTATTGAAGCGTCTCAATGGATTGTGGGGAAGACCACACGATGTAACATGCGTACTTTTAATGCACGTTATTACAGTTGTGGATTTTAGTTCCTCGTCTAGCTGCTAAGACAGATATCGGATGGGTCTACAAAGAGCAAGGCTCACACTTTGTAGAGCTGTAGAGGTGACCACATGGGTGTCTAAGCAGAATGAAAGAAAGACATTCTTGCCGCACGCCTGTACATCCCTGTAGCCCCAGCCTTAAAATCAACATAGTATGCTCACACTGTGACTGAGGTCATATCCAAAGAACCCATGTAGAGTAATGTAACGTCTCAGGATTGTGCTTCCCCATTACATTGTTCTATCACTGCTTAAAACACACAAGGCAGACGCACCTAAAGTGAATATAAGCAGGGAACAAAATATTCTTACCAGGATGATCATCGAGAAAGACTACTTGGTGTATTACTTCATTCATATCCATTCCTTTCATATGTCCTTACACACCCGAAATCAATAGCAATGTGTGAATCATTAATATTTAATTGGTTCTGAAGTTACATAACACAGAAAACCAGAATGCGATTCTCACTGCAGAAGATGGATATATATTGTCCAGGGTTTACTTACAATTCCGTTTGTTCGTTGGTGTCTCTATGTAAAGCTTATTGATCACAGAGGGTAAATGTAGCATGAAAGTCAGCTGCAAAGAGTCCTAATATACCCAGAATTGTCTTATCACATGGTGACTGTCTATGGAGGCAGTAAGCCTAGAAAACGTTTAACATAAAGATAAGCTGACGATTTTGACTTCTTTGGCAAAGCTACCACAACCACTGTGGCAATCAAGTTGTCATTGAGAAAACACATAAGAAGAATGACATTGTCTTCAATTAGCTGAGAAATGAGACCTTTTAAATCTTTAACTCGAGAGTTGAAATTCTAAATATAATAAATAATACCTCCTGAGACATTGCAAACGAGGCATGTGGGGATTCACTGTAACACTCTCAAATGTATTCCAGTCTCGAACAATGTCACTACACAGAATGTTATTAAATTGACTATACAGATACAAAAGGCAACATAACATGGGGAGCACAAAGTGTTAATCAGCGTTAGGATTACAAAATCCTAACGCTGATTAACGTCCGGCTGCGGTTAGCAAAAAGTTAACCACAGCCTGGACTGGGTGCTAACGGATTCCGCTGGTGCAGAATCAATTAGCACCAGCAGAAACCCCCCCAAAAAATTCAGATACTCACCTACTATCCTGCGGCGAGGACTGCGGCTACGTCCGCCTCCTCCATCCGGCGGGAGCAGGGAGAGACTGGGAGAAAATGTCCCCCAGTCTCCCCCTGCGGATCACTACACCGACCTGCCGGATCTCATGAGGCAAGATCCAGCAAGTCATGTGACTGCCAGGGTCTGCCTCAATGGAGTCCTATGGACTCCATTGAGAGGCTGCGAGCGGCAGTGCTTAGCGCTGCCGTGCACGTCCCGGGTCTTAGCGCCTGTTAATAATGCAGGCAGCTTTTGTAGTGCCTGCATTGTAAACCACGCTAAAACAGGGACGCAAAGGAGAATCCTGCAGGCACAGGTTTTTCTCCTTTGCATCCCCGTTTTAGTGCGGACAATGTATTGTTGCCCAATCCGTGTCTGTGACTATTAGGATATGTAAGACTGTATGAATGTGTATCTCAATTTTCAAGAGTTTGCCTGCAAGTCTGAGTGTGTGTTTTGAGAGTTTTTTAAGAGTGTCTTTATGGTTAATTGTTGATGCGTTCAACGTGTTGCTTTTTTAAATATATAAGGCCATGTTACAAAAATCATACTAAAACAGGGACGCTAAGGAGAAAAACCTGCGCCTGCAGGTTTCTCCTTAGTGTCCCCATTTTAGCATGGTATTACGGTGCAGGCGCTAATCCAGCAGCCTGTACCGTAACCCGGCGCTATGCTAAGCGCTGCCACGAGCATCCTGTCCATGGAATCCATAGGACTCCATTTATGCTAATACTGCCAGTCACATGACCTGCACGATCTCGCCTTGCGAGATCCGGCAGGTCAGCATAGTGATCTGCAGAGGGAGACTGGGGGACTTTTTTCCCCCAGTCTCTCTCTGCTCCCGGCGGCAAGAAGAGGTTGGGAGGTGAGTATCCGATTTTTGCGGGGATTTTCTGCTGGTGCTGATGGATTCCACAGAAGCGTACGGATTGTAATATGGTCCTCCCACGCTAGGGCCACCAGAGCTAACGATAACGCTCACACAGGTGAGCGCTTACGCTAGCGTTATGTATGTAATATGGCCCACTGTGTAAAGTTACACAACGGAAACAAAAAGACATTTGGCATCTTCTTTTTGGTCCAGCTTAACTCCATATTCGCATCAGTTTTGTGACGCTAGCACACTTCTCTGATGCGAGCACAGTGCGAAACGACACTAGTTTTAGGGTTAGGGAAGTTAAAAGATGGAGCAGAATCTTTTGGAGAGGGGTAGGGGTTAGGAGTAACCAGAACCTTGAAAATAACTCTAACCCTAAAGTACCCCTAAAACAACCACAAATACTAACTGGGGAATGTCATATTTCACGAATTTACTATCATGAATAGAAGCGAGTGCGCATGATAAAATTGTGGGCAAGACTGCATAGAAAATGGAGCAGAATCTGTTGAGAATCTACATGTTTGAGTAAGGCCATTGGGCCAAAACGTCACTGACTTGTGAGGTTGCGTTCCCCCTGAATAAATCTCTTCCTGCACTGTCTCTCGCTTGAAGTCCGGCTCCTTCTTTATCTTGTGGGTTCTGGGGTGTCTGACACGTCATTGTATTCCCCAACCCTCTCCTATGTCCAAGTCACCCTGTACCTGTAAGGATACAGGGGGTTTGTGTTATGTGTGAATATTGTTCATATCATTATTGTCTATGTTATATGCTACTGTTATTATTTTGGGTATCATTACTGTGTGTATCACTGCAGCCCTTTCCAACCCCCCTCCCTACCCCCCTCGCTGTATAGAATATGTTTTCGATCTGTGAAAGGTTTGACTGGGCATTGTTTGTCTTGTTCGCCAAACATTATCCCGTTATCAGACCTTTGCGTGTTTGTGCTGTTATCTACTTTATTCATGTCCACCTTGTGATTAGAGTCTGATTTATTATTTCCTGTCTGGACATGACTGGTTCACTTCGGGGATTGACAGTGTGTCATCTTCCATTGGTCTCCAGGTCCCGCCTGGCACTGTATATATTTGGCTGATATGTTTCATTAAAATCTACCTGTCTGTTTCACCCTACAAGGAGCTTCTCCTATTGCCTGGGTGGATTTGGACAAGAATCAGTACTCCTTCGGGATACTGGTGCCTTTCTGCACGTGGAAACCCATCCTGGGTACGGATCCCCACGTTACAGTCATAAAATAACAAGTTAACAATTTCTACAAATGGAACAATCACCACCAGGAATCCAAAGACCCAGAAACCCAGTAATAAATGTAAACTAATGTTGAAATTCTTATTAATTTGTTACCGTAATGGAATGCAGATTGCACATAGCAATCATAGGCCATAATCGCAAGTAGCAGATTTTCTGTGGCACCAGGGGAAAAAAGTAAATTAGACTGGCAAAAGTAACGAGAGGTTACGAGAGATGGTTTATCTTTGAGTGAGAAGAGTCCACAACGGAAGGATACCAGATCTCTAAACAGGAAAGTCCTCTGAAGAAGTGCACAGGCTTGTGAAGATGTTCTTCGGTGAAAATCAGGACAATGATGAAAATATTAGCAAAGATAGTACGGAAAAAAGCAATGAATAGGTGAATAAACATACAAATCTCTACTGCTTTTAGCATTCAGAATCCTGCAGAATAAATTCAGTTTTATTTTTTATTTTTTATTATTATTATTATTTTTTTTTTCAATTCTTTATTTATGAGTTTTTACACAGAACATGGCACAACAAACAATTCTCACCAAGCGCATGAAAATACAGAGATCAATTGACAGGTGCCTAATCGTAACCCCATCTGAGAGTGGGTATAGACAAAGACCAATAATAAAACAAACCCAAACGCAAGAAAAAAAAAGGGGGAAAAAGTGAAAGAGAAAAGAGAAAAAAAAAAAAAAAAAGGGGGGAGGGGTGTACATTTCCATCCAGGTTTTACAAACTTAATTGAGTGCCGGAGATAGACATTTCAACTTGTGACTCCCAAATAATCATCCCACAGATGCCAAGTTTTCTCAAATTTGAGAAGGGTTTGGCGTACGATTGCTGTCAGTCCTCCATGAGCCTCACATCGGATACTTTAGCCTTCACGAGACGCATTGTAGGCAGGACATCCGACAGCCATTGAGAAGCCAGTGATCTGCGAGCCGCCAGGAGGATGCATCGTAGTAAGGATTGCTCGGGGTTCGTGAAACCAGGTTTCGGCTGAGAGAGCAAGAAGTCCCAGGGATCCGCATGAACGGGTCTGTGGAATTATTATTATTTTTAATTATCCTTTATTTATATAAATAAAATCTGTTTTATTCTATTTCATATCTTATAAAAAAAATTATTCTTAAATAAAAAAAAATTAAAGAATGATAACGGAAGAGCTAGTCTCGAATTGCGTTTTTACTTTCAATGAATATTTTAAAAATATATGAATCTAAGTGCCTTCATTTTAACGGTTTGTGACGAACAACTCCTTAAAGACTTAAAAATGAAATATGATGTTTACGTATTTATCCCTTTAATAATCCAGTATAAACATTATGTTCTGAAACCAGATTAACCATTAAAACCCTAAAATGTATTTATTTATTTATTTACAACGTATTTTACCAGGAAGGATACAGTGAGATTTCTCTCGTTTTCAAAATACTGATGGTCTGTAAAACGTTGTGCAGATTGCTCAACCTTATCCCCTTCGCTATCATTATCGTGTATACTTCGGGCACTATTACATTCTTTGCGCACAATTGTGCGCGTGTGCAAAAACGCATTAACGTGAGGGGAAAAACCCTTTGCGCTGAACGTCGTATTACGACGTTCGCGCACAAAATGCGCGTTAACGTCTAACACGAGTGACCCTGCGCAAACCCTTTGCAAGTGCAATTTAGTGCACGAATCCTATACTTAACATTGTGAGCGCAAATGTGTTTGAGCGCTGGTGCGCACATGGTATTACAATTGTAGCGCTTGTGTTAAATCCCCTGCCGTGTAGTACTTGCTTTTGGCCACCGGAGGGAGACAAGTGCAATGTGAGACACTGAACATTGGGACTACATTTCCCGGCATGCTTGGCAGCAGACACAGGAAGTGGGTGGGACACAGACGCTGACATCCTGAGCCTCGTGGAAAGAGCTGGCAGAGCGCGCCAGGGAGTGAGAGAAGCAAGACACAGTGCTGCAGAACGTGACGGTGACCAGGCCGGAGCGCAGCTGGGGCCTGACAGAGATAAAGACCGGGTTATTCAGCCTTACAAGAGGAAGACCCAGTGATTCACCAGAATACCCACGCTGATATCGAGTGAGCTGGAGGACCCCGAGTTAGGAGCACCGCAGATCGATCTGACAGGGAGTGCAGGCGGTGAGCTGGACATCTTGCAGCAGCTACAGAAAAGCAAGACAGCGGATCCGGTAGCCCAGAGAATCCCAGTCAAGATCGAGCGGAGAGACGTCCTGGGTCGAGCGGAGCACCAAGTATCTGGCGGATGGGTGAGAGGCCTTCCAGGCCGTTGTGAAAATAGAAAGCACGCTGCTGTTTGTTTGAAAACCCACAGGGCCCCAGCTTGACTAGTTGAAGATACCTAATAAATAATTCACTGGCCAGTTGAATATTGTACCCGGGTACCATCACACACACACACCTACATTCTTGGGACATAACCTGTATGGGACTCACTCCCCAAACACAAAGGGGGTTAAAGATTTATTTTTCTCTTTTCCGCTGCGCGTTTCTCGAATTACGAAGCCTTGTATTTCTTTTCCGCTGCGCGTTTCTCGAATTACGAAGCATCGTATTTCTTTTCCGCTGTGCGTTTCCCGCATTACGAAGTACTGTAAATATATATACGTATACCGTGTTATTCATTATATGCCATTTATTCTAGTAAACTATATAATTTATAAAATCCACGACGGTGCTGGAGTATATTTATTCCCTAGTGCGGGGAGACTGACCCGAGGTTCAATTTCAGCGGCTCCTCCGGGAGTGAGCGCTACACGTGGGGGCTCGTCCGGGATTGAGCGCTACACGTGGGGGCTCGTCCGGGGTCCAGTCTCTGGAAAAAACGCATTTAAAGGGTTAAATATGGATCCAGACACTGCTGCCAAGTGGTGTGAGGAGCACAGTAGTCAGTTAGAATTGTGTATAGTCATGGATATTCCTGCAGACACTTGGGCCAAAGATCAGATTCGCCAGGCCGTGGCCGCGCTGATGCCAGATCATCGGGGGTTAATCCTGGACATTGAAGAGAACCCAGATACCTCTCACACGTATGTTCTTTTTGAGTGGAGAAAGGGTGTTCCAGTGTGTTTTCAGGGCGCGAGCGTGAAGCTGACCGATGAGGTGGAAGTCCAACTGATTCAGCCAAGTGCGCCACGTGGCGAATCCGCGAGTGTTCCCGCGCCCAGTCCGTTGGCCATGATCGGGCCTGAATTTATAGTGGCTATTGGAGATTTGCTGGCTAAGTGTTAGAGAACAAGCCCTCCGCACACTAACTTCGGTTATCGACGGTTGAGAAATTTTACAGGAAACGTACCAACTCCGGCGGGAGAAGAAACCTTCGAAGAATGGGTGGAACAGGCGATGCAGGCTCTGGATGAGTGGGACGTTCCTGAAGCCCAGAAAAAATAAAGGATCACCGAGAGCTTAAAGGGACCTGCGTCAGAGGCTGTAAGAAACCTAAAATTGAGTAAGAAAGACTGCACTGCTTTAGATTATCTAAATGTTCTGGAGGAAGTTTTTGGGCAAACAGAAAAGGCTGCAGAGCTCGTATATCAGTATGAACACACCTACCAGCGGAAAGGTGAGAGAATGACCGAATATATGAGGCGCCAAGATAAGATTCTGCACCAGATACTCCTCAAGAAAGGGGCCGAACCGGCTGAAGTGGATAAGATCCGAATAAAACAGATCCTGAGGGGCTCTCAACCTCTAGATCCAGTGATGCTGCAGCTGAGAAGCAGAGAAGGTAATCAAGAACTGAAGTACCTGGAACTGATCTGAGCTGTCAGAGAGGAGGAGGCTTTACTGGAAGAAAAATCCTTCAAGAGAGGAGAAAGAGCTTACGCGCAACCTGTGCGGCATAACGAATGTTTGCAGCCTGAAAGTGACTCGCTGGATACATATGGATCCGACGTGGACGAACAAGAGCATCTGATCGCTTTCAAATCCACAGAGAGGGCTGTCAAAGAATTAAACCTCTCTGCACATGGTGAGTTGCACAAAACTGTTAAGAAAGTACAAAAGGCTCAAGCTGAATTGCAACAGGCGCACGCGGAACTGTGCCGAGTATTGTTAAAAGTGACAGAAACACAGACAGAGATGCAGAAGTTCCTTACAGACATGCAGACAACCGGAGTTGCTGTGGCGTCTAGCGAGGGTCCTTCAACCGAATCACAGCAGGCGACTGCGTCTCCGCTTTCTAAGAAGAGATGTTTCAGTTGTGGAGAAATGGGTCACTTCCGCGCACAATGCAAAAGCCGAAAGCCTGAAGGAAATAGAGTTGAAGAGCTCTTGAAAGCCTTGGAAGGACTGTTATCCACCTCACCGGCAGGAAACGCCAGAGGGCACAAGTGAAGGAGCAACCTAGGTGCCCGAAGGTCGAAACCTACTCCAAAAATCAAGCCAGGGCTAAGAGGGCGAGAGGGCCCAAAGTCTGGCCAACTGCTGAGCCTTCCAGGACTGAAAGAGTCACTCCCTTAGCATCCGGACCTACGTCATGGGGAAGCAATGCACACCCAAAACCTACACGGGCCAAGAAGAAGGCCAGTGTACAACAAACTGGGTCTAAGTGTCCTCGTGCCACCACCAAGTTTCCTGACCAGCTGATAGGTCCTTCTCCTATTGTGCCAATCCAAGTGGAGGGAGTCTCCACTAAAGCCCTGTTGGATTCAGGGGCTCAAGTGACATTGATCTACCGAGACTTCTATGAGAAACACTTGAAGCACATTCCTTTACAGAAATTGAAGGATCTGGAAATCTGGGGTATCGGAATGGAGAAACTCCCCTATGACGGGTATCTACAGGTGAAGTTGGAGATCGGATCCGAAGTCATCGGACAGTCCGGAGGTTGTGATGCATTGGCCATTGTGTGTCCTCGGCCTTCAGGGGCAAACAGGAGTTCCAAGATAGTGGGGACGAATACTGATTTGGTGCGATGTCTCCTGACACCTATCGTATTGGAAGAAGGTTCTACTAAAGGAGTACACCCAATGTTACGTCCAGTCTATCAGAGAATGGTCGAAGAACAGAAGGCACCTGCTGAAGTGGGGCACCTGTGGAGATTGGAAGGAACAGAGAAGGTTCTGCAAGCAGGAGAAGTAGCAAGCTTCCGGGCTTCAGTCAAGTTGAACGGATCGCAACCAGGTCCCTATGTGGTACTGGAAACCGATTTTAATCATGGGAGTGAAGCCGGAGTAGAAGTAATCCCTGAAATAATCTCCACTAAAGCTTTGAAAAGAACACGAGGAAGAGTCTCAGTCAGCGTGTGCAATGTGTCTGATTCTCCAGTAGTCCTAAAAGCACGAATGCCTATCGGGCAAGTAGCGTCCGCTACGCCCCTCTCTCCTACCGATTTAGGAGGGGGAGTGGATAAAGAGATTCCAGATGAAAGATTCTACCCCAAGGACGCTCCCATTTCACCTGAATGGAAGAAACGTCTTCAGTCCCAAGTTCTAAAGTGGAGAGACTTGTTCTCGAAAGATGAGTTCGACGTAGGCCTAGCTAAAAGTACCGAGCACCGCATTCGATTACAAGAAGACAAGCCGTTTCGTGAAAGGTCAAGACGGGTTCCGCTGGGAGACTTGGATGATCTACGAGAACAGTTGAATGAACTGCAAAGAACCAAGGTGATCCAAGAGTCCAGGAGTCCATATGCATCTCCAATAGTAATGGTCCGGAAGAAGAATGGTTCTGTCCGCCTATGCATAGACTATCGCACGCTGAATCGGAGAACCATCCCAGATCAATATGCTACTCCTCGGATAGAAGATGCCTTACAGTGTTTGTCTGGAGCAAAATGGTTTAGTGTGCTAGACCTGCGAAGTGGATATCACCAGATACCAATGCATCCTGAAGACAAAGAAAAGACTGCGTTCATCTGTCCACTGGGGTTCTTTGAATTCAACAGAATGCCTCAAGGCCTTACGGGGGCTCCAGCCACGTTCCAGCGGTTAATGGAGAAGACAGTCGGGGACATGAATGTGATCGAAGTATTAGTGTACCTGGATGACATAATTGTGTTTGGGAAGACTCTGGAAGAACATGAGCAACGTTTTCAGAAGGTCTTGAAGAGGCTCCATGAAGAGGGATTGAAACTGTCTCTGGAGAAATGTCAATTCTGTTTACCGTCTGTTACGTATCTGGAACATGTGGTCTCAGCAGACGGCGTTTCGACAGATCCTCGGAAGTTGGAGGCTGTAGCTTCTTGGCCTAGACCCCGCAACGTCACTGAACTTAGATCTTTCTTGGGGTTCTGTTCCTATTATCGAAGATTTGTAGGAGGATTCGCAAAAATAGCTCAACCACTGAACAAGCTCCTACAGAAGGAAAGCACAGAAGAAGGCCACAAGGTCTCCGACCGAAATCCGTCAGCTCCAGGGCCGAGGAAAGCTCGAGAGTCCATCCAGGGAGAGTGGACCAGTCAGTGTGAAGGTGCTTTTACGAAGCTGTAAGAGAGTTTAACTCGAGCTCCTGTCTTGGCCTATGCGGATCCTCACAAGCCGTACGAGTTACATGTGGATGCCAGCAGAGAAGGTCTAGGAGGAGTCCTGTATCAAGAGTATGGTGGATTGCTGAGGCCTGTAGCGTATGTGAGCCGGAGCCTTACGCCTTCCGAAAAGAACTATCCTACCCACAAGTTGGAGTTCCTAGCCTTAAAATGGGCAGTGGTAGATAAGCTAAAGGACTATCTGTATGGGGCCGAGTTTGTGATAAAGACGGATAACAATCCTCTTACCTACATCCTTACTACTGCGAAACTGGACGCAATGGGACATCGGTGGTTGGCCGCTCTGTCAGGGTTTCAGTTCAGCCTGAAGTATCGCCCTGGGGTGAATAATCGAGATGCTGATGCTTTGTCAAGAAGACCCTACACTACAGAATGGACTCAATTAACTCCAGACGGGGTCCAAGCTTTGTGTCAAGGAGCAGAGCGCCGGGTCAAGGGAAGGATTAAAACGGAGGCCATAGGAGACATGGCTGCGGCTGTTCCGGAGTTCTACTGCAACCCTACGCAATTGAGGGATGAAAGTCTACCTACCTTTTCAAAACAGGACCTGAAAGCTGATCAGGCCAGAGACCCTTTAATTGCGTTAACCATAAAGGCCCTAACTGCGAACCAGCGTGAAATTCTGCTGACCAATTCCCCAGATGGAGCCAGATTGGTCTACAAAGAGTGGGAACGGTTGAAGATGTTGGATGGGGTGGTCTACCGAAGTGGCCCCTCAACCAATGCTGAAGAGACCCAACAGTTATTCCTTCCCACTAAACATAGGGAGAGCGTGCTGCGATCGCTACATGATGAGCATGGACATTTGGGCGCAGAAAGAACTTTTAAGCTGGTGCGAGACAGGTTCTATTGGCCTTGCATGAGAGCTGAAGTGGAAAGTTACTGCGATTCATGTCTGAGGTGTATTCAAAGGAAGACCCTACCGACCCGAACCGCTCCAATGAGCCATCTGCAAAGTCGGGGACCCATGGATTTGGTGTGCATTGACTTCCTGTGCTTAGAGCCGGATGCTAGTGGGCAGGGAAATATTCTTATAGTGACTGATCACTTCACACGTTACGCCCAAGCCTTTTCTACGAAAGACCAACGTGCTCCGACAGTGGCAAAGGTTCTGATGGAGAAGTTCTTTGTTCACTACGGCCTACCAAGGAGAATACACTCTGATCAGGGTAGAGACTTTGAAAGCCGACATGTTGGGCAATTGCTGGAACTGTTGGGAATCCAAAAGACCCGAACTACACCATATCACCCTCAAGGTGATGCTCAGCCTGAAAGGTTCAATCGCACGCTGCTAAATATGCTGGGGACGTTGTCAAACACAGAGAAGCAGAGTTGGAGTCGTCATATAGCTACTCTGGTGGATGCATATAGCAGTACGGAGAGTGACGCCACTGGATACTCACCGTACCGTCTTATGTTCGGAAGAGAAGCTCGACTGCCAGTTGATTTGGCGTTTGGGTTATCTCTGGACCAGACGTCGGTAGCTTCCCATAGAAATTACGTGGATAGACTTCGAAAGAATCTGGCCTCTGCATTTGAACAGGCCCGTTTGACTTCAGGAAACAGGGAGCAAAGGAACAAAAGGAACTATGACTTGAAAGTTCGGATACAGGATCTACAACCCGGTGATAGGGTTTTGTTGAAGAACTTGGGTGCTGCTGCGAGGCACAAATTGGCGGACAGATGGAGTTCTCAAGTCTACATTGTCTGCAAGCAACTGCCGGGTCTGCCGGTGTATCAAATCCGGCCGGATGGAAAGGCTGGGCCTCTTAAGAACTGGCATCGGAATCATTTGTTACCTTTGAGAGAGGCTGTGAGGATACCAGTTGGGGACGAACTTCCTCTGCCGAATCCGCCTGCTCCACGTTTGCCTCCTGTTACTCGGTCTCAGCAGACCCGGGCTGTCGAAGAGAGCGAAAGGGACAGTGAGGAAGAGAGTTTTTGTCTGGACTGGATGCGCTCACCGGAACCTGAAGAGGTTATCTCGGTTCCTGAACGGTGGGAAAGTAATTTGAGGCCTGAAGCTCCTGAATTTCAGTTGGAAGTCCCCGAGACTATTGAAATCCCTGTAGTTCCTGAAGCTGAATCTTATGACTACAGTTCTATGCCTTCCCTGGAAGGATCATACTCCGAAGAGATGTCTGCTCCAGTGGTAGAGAGAAGAATTGAGCCCGCGCCTGTAGTACTTCCACCTGAAGAGGAACTGATTGAGCCAGAACCAAAACGCTCTGTTCGACCGCCCCAGAGACTCACCTACGACTCACCAGGACATAGCACTGAAGAGGCCGTCACCACAGTGTGAAGGTTGCCCGAAGTGTCTGCTATGTTAGCTGAGGTAGTCCAAAGCATGAGTCAACTTGAAGAAGTGTATATAACCTATTGTATGCTTGCTGCTGAGCCTGTATATGTTGCCTAAAATGTGTTGAAATGTAATGCAACTGTTGTACCTCCTTGGAGAGACCCAAGAGTTCTAGGAGGGGGAGAGTGTAGCACTGGTGTTAAATCCCCTGCCGTGTAGTACTTGCTTTTGGCCACCGGAGGGAGACAAGTGCGATGTGAGACACTGAACATTGGGACTACATTTCCCGTCATGCTTGGGAGCGGACACAGGAAGTGGGTGGGACACAGACGCTGACATCCTGAGCCTCGTGGAAAGAGCTGGCAGAACGCACCAGGGAGTGAGAGAAGCAAGACACAGTGCTGCAGAACGTGACGGTGACCAGGCCGGAGCGCAGCTGGGGCCTGACAGAGATAAAGACCGGGTTATTCAGCATTACAAGAGGAAGACCCAGTGATTCACCAGAATACCCACGCTGATATCGAGTGAGCTGGAGGACCCCGAGTTAGGAGCACCGCAGATCGATCTGACAGGGAGTGCAGGCAGTGAGCTGGACATCTTGCGGCAGCTACAGAAAAGCAAGACAGCGGATACGGTAGCCCAGAGAATCCCAGTCAGGATCGAGCGGAGAGACGTCCTGGGTCGAGCGGAGCACCAAGTATCTGGCGGATGGGTGAGAGGCCTTCCAGGCCATTGTGAAAATAGAAAGCACGCTGCTGTTTGTTTGAAAACCCACAGGGCCCCAACTTGACTAGTCGAAGATACCTAATAAATAATTCAAATATTGTACCCGGGTACCATCACACACACACACCTACATTCTTGGGACATAACCTGTATGGGACTCACTCCCCAAACACAAAGGGGGTTAAAGATTTATTTTTCTCTTTTCCGCTGCGCGTTTCTCGAATTACGAAGCATCGTATTTCTTTTCCGCTGTGCGTTTCCCACATTACGAAGTACTGTAAATATATATATGTATACCGTGTTATTCATTATATGCCATTTATTCTAGTAAACTATATAATTTATAAAATCCACGACGGTGCTGGAGTATATTTATTCCCTAGTGCGGGGAGACTGACCCGAGGTTCAATTTCAGCGGCTCCTCCGGGAGTGAGCGCTACACAATCTATGCGCAAAATTTAATGGATGTCTTTGAAAAGCTGGTGGTAACGGCAAATTGTAACAACCTGACCGTACCAAACTGAGGATTCACAACGGAGAACGTCGATGTGCACGTTTTTTTTACTAGATCCGTCAAAAATGACGGCCACTACCTTGTCTTCCGTCAGAACGTACGTCTGTTGTGCGCAGTCTGCACAAAATGACGGACTCACGTTAAAAATTACATTGCGCTCACTGATTTCTGCGTGCAACGGTACTTTGTGCGCATTTTTGCGCGTCGGTTTTACGAGCGCAATTTCCCGACAGATGAAAAAATGCACGAGGAATGTAATTCCAGCGGTGATTTTCATGCGTTAACGTTTAGCGCTTCGCACAAAAAAACACGCGTTTAGCGCGAGTTTTTGCATTGTGAATGTAATAGCGCCCTTCATCTGAAAAATCACCTTGCATGTGGCCCAAAATCGAGTATATTTAATATATGGAAAAAAGGTGTCATCTGCGCTCGTTTCTATGTGTTCCATGTACAACAAAACTGAGGTTTTTGTTTGTTTCAATGGCCATTGCAACGTAAGCTCACTCGCCACTTCACGGCACTTCTTTACAGAGTGAGTACCTAACAATTGTAACCAAAAGGCCGCTTTACTGAGCAGCTCCAAGCCCCTCCTGCTGCTTTTCAGCCAAGGAGAGGCAGAGATGGTGGGTTTTATTTATACACGCACCAAACACTTCCCATTTGGGATTAAAAACAAAAACATGGAAAGAGGAACAGCTGCAGAACGACGGACTGGTGTTACAAGCATGATATACATAAATACAGAAAAAATGGCGTCGCGCCCATACTCACCGGAGCGGCAGCAACTGCCAGGAGTAACAGCCCAGTTATTGTATAAAACATAACAAGGAAAAAAGGTGTCATCTGCGCTCGTTTCTATGTGTTCCATGTACAACAAAACTGAGGTTTTTGTTTGTTTCAATGGCCATTGCAACGTAAGCTCACTCGCCACTTCACGGCACCTCTTTACAGAGTGAGTACCTAACAATTGTAACCAAAAGGCCGCTCTACTGAGCAGCTCCAAGCCCCTCCTGCTACTTTTCAGCCAAGGAGAGGCAGAGATGTTGTTATGTTTTATACAATAACTGGGCTGTTACTCCTGGCAGTTGCTGCCGCTCCGGTGAGTATGGGCGCGACGCCATTTTTTCTGTATTTATATTTAATATATGGCATGAATTTTGGAATTTAATATGTTTTTTGCAAATCCGATATATTAGACAATTATCCAGATCCATTTTATTTGCATATTTATGTATTTTTTAAGGTCCCACAAAAATGATATACCATTAACAAACAGGAAATTGGAAATCAGTGCAATATTTAAAATAGAGACAATTATGGTACATAATGTGTTCGCATCATGATTCTTGTTGACATTTCAGCTTGTCAAGGAGTTTTTTCGCAGAGTGCTTTACCTCTTGGTTCCTCAGCGAATAAATAAGAGGGTTAAGAACTGGGGTTACAATGGATGGAATGATGGAAACGAATTTATTCACAGATAGAAGGTCGCTTGTAGTTGGTCTAACAAACATGAAAACGATGGTACCGTAAAACAGGGCAACAACAGAAAGATGAGATGCACACGTAGAAAAGGCCTTGCTTCTTCCAGACGACGTTGGCAATGACAGCATGGTATGGAGAATAAATATGTAAGATAAGATAATTAATAGAAAACAACCTAGAATTATTACACAAGAAGACACAAAGAAGAACATTTCCGCATTTGAGGTGTCAGAACAAGAGAGCTTAATTAACGAGGCAAAATCACAGTAATAGTGGTCAATAACTTTATAGTCACAAAAAGTTAGTTTTGAGATTTGCACACATGGAACAATCAACACTAGGAACCCAAGAACCCAACAACATAGCAACAGTCTCAAACAAATTGTATGATTCATTATAACTAGATATTGCAATGGAACGTGGATGGCCACGTATCGATCGTAGGCCATAACAGTCAGTAGGAAAATTTCTGTGGTGCCAAGTGAAAAATGGAAATAAAACTGGCACAAACAACCTGCGGCGGAAATATGTTGGTCGTCAGTAAGAAGAGTCCACAGAAGCTTCGGAGCAGTCACAGATGGATACCAAATCTCAATAAGGGAAAGTCCGCCAATGAAGAAGTACATAGGTTTGTGAAGATTTTCTTCAGAGAGAATAAGGACAACGATGAAACTATTGACCATGAGCGTAATGACATAAGCAATGGATATGTGAATAAACATACAGATTTTTCCTTCCTTTTGCATTGAAAATCCTGCAAGAAGAAAGCTACTGAAAATTGTTCCGTTCTCTTTCATTTTTGTACGACACAAACTCAAAATAAATAATCATTTAGAGAGAATAAAACGGTGCTGATCATAAGTGACAAAAAATTTAGTCGAAGTAAACAAAGCTCTAACACTTATATAATCAATACTGGTTTTATGTTAGTGTTAATAGATGTACAAGCAATATAGTTCCGTTTTTATTTCCCTTTTCTCGTTCTTCAATGGAATGGAATTCCTAATTACCATGTGATTGGCCTCCACATGCGATCCATTAACATGTTTGCTACATTTTCAGGATGAACGCGCCATATTTCTTGGTTAGAAAGTGTAGCCAAAGGAAAGTGGAGATACATGAGCATTCCTCACAAGTCAGATAAAAGAGATAACGATATGAAATATATCCCAGTGATTGGATATCACAATGAGCTCATCTATGAGTGACAATGCCAACGCAACATCACACCATCCTGGCTTTGTGTCACTGGAAGAAATGCATACAATACATAAAATTGTCCTTAAGCTTCCGATCAAGAGATGGCATCTGATTAAAACAAAAGGAAGGACAGATGGAGGAATGTAGAACAGGAGAGTACATTTCAGTTCATGCAAAAGACAGTAAACAAAAAATGTAACGTAGAATGGTCGATGTAGGTCAATAATCCCAAGAACAAAGGAATAAAAATTTACTTTGCTCAATAAAAAAAGGTCAACAGTGGTCAACTAAAAGTTGTGATCTTAATCCCACCATCAGGGGAAGACACATCGTGCATGAAAGTAGTATTCCGTTACGTGAAAACGTAACCTGTGATTGAGGCAAATGGTCTCGCTATCTATTTATTTATTTATAAAGTATTTTAGCAGGAAGGATACATTGAGATTTCTCTCGTTTTCAAGTATTTTCCTGGGTACAAGAACATTAAAAATTTTACGGTCGCTACAGAAATACAAAGTAATAAAATGCAAGATATTAAAAACAAAACACAAATATATACAAATATACAGATTAACACAGAAAATAAATACGTAGGAAATATAGCCACTATGTTACATGTTTACAGGTGCATTCTGTATATAGTCACTGTGTTACATGTTTACAGGTGCATTCTGTATTATAGTCACTATGTTACATGTTTACAGGTGCATTCTGTATATAGCCAATATGTTACATGTTTACAGGTGCATTCTGTATATAGTCACTATGTTACATGTTTACAGGTGCATTCTGTATATAGCCACTATGTTACATGTTTACAGGTGCATTCTGTATATAGTCACTATGTTACATGTTTACAGGTGCATTCTGTATATAGCCAATATGTTACATGTTTACAGGTGCATTCTGTATATAGTCACTATGTTACATGTTTACAGGTGCATTCCTTATTGAGGTATGTTAACAGGGATCTCTTAAGTGACTTTAGACTGGGGGAAGATTTGATGGCGTCTGGGAGGTCATTCCTTATTTGCGGTGCTCTGTAGGAAAATGAGGATCGAGACACATTATTTTTGTATTGTGGTATTGTAAGTAAGGTGCTGGTCCTGGATCGGAGGTTATAGGATGAGGGAACTGCTGGTGGAAGCAGCCTATTCAGGTAGTGTGGTAGCTTCCCAGAAAAGCTCTTAAACACCAGGTTGGAAAGGTGAAGAGTGCGTCTAGATTCCAGCGACGGCCAGTTTAGCTCTTAATAAGGGCTCTATTGAGTCCTGAATACTGTACATGGGTTACACAAGGATCATATTTAAGTAATATGTTTTTTAAAAGAGAAAGTTTCCAAATTGTGGGGTTTGGTGGTTTATAATGATGTACAAAATCAGAAAAATTAATTACCAGATTTAATTCAAAAATCCAAAAGAATTGGCCACTGCTCGAACACTTTTGAAGTGTTAAATATATGAAAAATTACAGCTATAGCTGCTCTCTGATACACACCCGCACAATTATTAGGTGGTAATAAAGTAAAAT
Source organism: Leptobrachium leishanense (assembly GCA_009667805.1). Lineage (NCBI taxonomy): Eukaryota > Metazoa > Chordata > Amphibia > Anura > Megophryidae > Leptobrachium > Leptobrachium leishanense. Next base: position 23,127,554 of record CM019071.1, on the reverse strand, counting down.
AAGGCAAAGCTTTGGTAAAATCTAGAATCTATTCATACAGCATAAACTGAGTAACTCTCCATGGCTGAAGAACATTTACCTTTACGATATATAATTCTAGACCTACCTTGAATGTCCTGAAGACCAGATAGTCTTCAAAGCAATATTGTAGAGACGGGTCCTGTGTCGCACAATGGTGACATGGATTTGGTGTGCTAGAGAGAGGACTCTAAGATCACAATATATATTACTTGATCTTTAATGCTGTGAAGTTCAGAAGTAATTATTAATTCCCAATATCCCTGTACAGCTCCAAACCCAAAGATCTTGGGAATAATCATAAAACCTGTTATCTCACTTCACTGCAGACCAATCCAAACATTAAACTAAAAAATGTTTTCCTTTTCAAACCAAAACTTAAATCAAAGCTTCTTATGGTACTTTAAAGGAACACTCTACTCATCCTGACCACTTTACATTTATAAAATGGTCAGGATGTGAGAAGTGCCCCCATTCTCCACCCCCCCCCCAAAACATAATCAGCTCTGATCTATCATTCTGCGCAGGCGCTATGGCACTTGCATATGTAAAGTTCACAAGTACCAATTTGCGATCCCTACACTACGCATGTAGCACAGGGAGCGCAAATTACACAGAAAAGCCTCGGGACTTCCGAGTTTGGGAGTCCCTGAGCTGAAGAGGAGGAGTTGCGAGGGAGAACATATAAGCGAATTTGGGCAAAATAAAAAAAAAAAAAATAATAATTCGGCAGAGGCTGTCAGCAGCCTCCTCCCAATTATTTAAGGACAAAAAAAGGAACTCCACTTTTCAGTGGAGTGTTCCTTTAATACTTTCCTTTATTGCGAAGTTTGACAATGAGTTTTCCTTATCGGATTTATTGCTTTGGATAACTCTGACTTCCCTTATCAGATGACTACTAGTTTTCTGCCATGATTCCTGACCATTTTCTCTGTTCATTGTTTTCTTTAATTTTGAAAAGAGGATTAAACTTCCATAATAATTGCTGGGCTAAATAGTTGTGATTATCAGATCATGTCTATCGAAGCATATAATTCCGTTTTAATATAGATCTGTAGTTTCAGTTGGGGTATGCTGCCAGTCACAGGGTAGTGGTAATCAGACATCCAGGACCCTTTAGAATGTTGCATGCCCATAACAACCAGCTAAAATGAAAAGGAGTTCAGGGCAGACAGAGGGTAAGTTAAAAAGTCAGAGATTACAATTTTGATTCCGAAGTCAAAATCTTTGGATTTAGAATTTTTGGAATTTTCTGATTTGGAACATTCTGAAAAGTTTCACAAATGTCAAAAAATGTTTTGAACTGCCAGATAAAGATTCCTCACTCTCTACCCCTACCCTCCACTATACCCCCTTCTTTACCTCCTTCAACCCCCCTTTTATTACCTCCTATACCCCTCTATACCCCTAAATGTTAGTTAAGGTTAGAGTTGCAGTTAAAGTTAGGGTTACTTCTAGGGTTGGGTTACAGTTATTGATAGGCTTATTGGTTCTGTTTCCATAAGGATTTGGGTTACTGTTTGGGTTACAGTTACTCTGTCTGCATGTATTAGGGTTAAGGTTAGGGTTAGGACTAGAGTTAGGGTTAGGGCTAGGTCTACATTTATGATTAGGGTTACTTAAAGGGTTGGGTGTCTGTTAGGCTAACTGGTTCTCTTCAGGGTCTATTCAATAAGCACCAAAATTTCTGCGAAATTTAAGTGCTTTTCACTTTGGCGCACTTCAGCGATTCCATTTTGGCAAGTTCGGCACTTAGTGAATAGATCCTTTTGTGTTACTATTAGTGTTACAGTTACTATTTCTGTATGTATTAGGGTTAGGGTTAGTATTGCACTAACAGTGCAATCTTTTTGTTAACAAAACAAAATGATTTCGAATTGATCAGAAACCTTTTGGATGCTCCCAAATTTCCGAAAATCCAATATGAAAGCCAAAAATGAAATGAAATGATAATGAAACAAAATGCACATATCTACTCTCTAGCATTATCCATGGCTCATGATTCCATTCAATTCTATAGATAGCACATCATTTAGGTTCTGTAGAATCAAGTCACTGTAATGATAACTAGGACCCCTTTTCCCCAAAGAAATGTGAAAAACAAACTGAGTTCTGTAAAGTAGCGAGGGGACATCTGAAAAGAGGAAGCTTGAGGGGTGTGTGACATATTGTCTAGGTCAGTGGTTGAAATAAATAAGGAAGACTTGAAAAAACACCGATTCTAAGAACATTAACCCCTCCTGTCCAGAATAGGTGTCTGCCCAGTCTCCCCTCTAAATCTTACACTATTTGTTCCAACCTAGAGTGAGGGTATACACCATATATGATGAAGGGGCAGTGGGAGCCAATTATTACTTAATTTATAAAGGGCAATGGGAAAAGAGGAGCAAGCCCTGGAGTGGTGTCAAGTCAACCCATCCTGTGAGATGCTCAGACATTTTTGACTTGAAAATATTCATTTTGAGATTGCTTATTGCACTCACATTTATGCAGGGGTGTGTGACATATTGTTTAGGTCAGTGGTTCCCAACCCTGGTCACCAAGTACTCCTAGCTAGGGATGAGCTGTTCGGTTCGATCAGTTCGGAGTTCGACTCGAACATTGGCAGTTTGAAAGTTTGCGAACTTCGAACTTTTTGGCGTGTTCGGTTCGAGTTCGAAAAAAAATAATTTGAAAAAAGTATAAAAATGCTTAAAAAATACAAACAAATCTAGAAATAAAGAGACTCTTTACTGCAGAATATTATAAGCAACGGTTTATTAGATATTGAATTAAAAAACTAACCAGGGCAAGAAGGCACGCATGTGGGCGATGATTAGCAATGGACAGACTGTGTACGTCGTCAAGAAGCGGTATGTATAATAGCCTAAACATGTTACATACACGTAACACACATTACATACATCTACCAACATATGTCAACACATGCTGCGACGTAATTTATTATCTGTTTGTCAGACAAATGTGACTGTCATAAAATTATTCTGCCTTTATTTAAAATATTTGCACACGTGTACATTTTTCTGAAACTTTCACACCTCAAAAATACATGTGCTTAGAGGCTTGCATAGGATTTTTTGCGCCACCTGTGTGTTTCATCTTTAAAATGCTGCAATGGGTGATGTGGATTATCTAGCTTACAAAGAAAGCATGCTTTACAGTCTGCCTAATGTATTGTCTAGGTGCAAAGATTCTGACCTCTAAATGACATGTGCTCGCAGCAGGGCTCTAGTCTCAAACTCTGGTGCCCCTGATGTTTTTGAACTACAACTCCCAGGATTCCCTCGCCATGTATTGCATTGAAATCATCCTGGGACTTGTAGTCCAAATCATGTTGGGGGGCCGTGAGTTTGAGACACCTGGCATACTGTGCATGAGGCTTGCATTGGAATTTTTGCGCCGCCTGTGTGTTTCATCTTTAAAATGCTGCAATGGGTGATGTGGATTATCTAGTTTACAAGGAAAGCATGCTTTCAAGTCTGCCTAATGTATTGTCTAGGTGCAAAGATTCTCACCTCTAAATGACATGCGCTCACAGCAGGACTCTCAAATGGCGTAAACAACAGGTGTTAATTAGTGTTTGGAAATATCATATGCTTCTAATTAGTCTGGTCTCATGAATTTCATACATTGCCTGCAGACTGGGTGGGGCTCCTGCACATGTATGAACACTGTGCTTCTGAATTCTAAGAAGTGTTAATTTCTACTACATTTCCTCTGATATGCTGTTTAACCCCTTAAGGACCAGGGCTCTGTAAAGCCAATCATTAATGATGTAGATGTTACGTCATTTGTCATCAAGGGCTTAATAAAATCTTTAAACGTTTAAACAATTTAAACGTAATATTCCAGTATTTGTATGTCATGTACCTCTCCCGAAGGGCCTATGTGAGCATACAATTATGATTGTGTTAGATCTATAGTTTTGGTGCAAGCGTGGTGGAAGGGCTTGCTGCTTCTGCATTAGGCTTGTGCACCGATTTATTTTTCGGCTCGATTCGGTTCGATTTGTTCGGATGTTTAAAATTTTCGATTCAGTTCGTTTCGGCCAATTTCTGTTTCGATTCGGTTCGGTTCGGTTCGTTTTTCCGAATATCGACCATTTTTTGTGTTTTCGGGTCACTTTGCTCGTTTTTTGTATCGACTTTTCGGAAATTTCGTAAAAAAAATTTCGGAACGTCTGTTCTCCTCGTTTCAAAGTGTCTACGATAATTCTGGCGATTCTATCGTGTTTTTTTTATTAAATAAAGATCCTTTTTTTCTTATGAATAGTTGAATATACATTTCACAACTTTATTTAATCATATTAAAATGGTATGAAAGCCAAGGAACAAAAAAAATGAACAAAACGATTTAAAAAACGCTAAACTGACCCGAATGCCACAAGAAACAAGTGATACGCATTTACAAATACAAAATTTACAGAATCAGCGATATAACCGATAATAGTTAAATATACGATGTCCAGAATTACCGAAATGGAACCGAAATCACGAATGGAACCGAAATCATGAATAGAGCAAAAATAAATTTCGATTTGACACATTTCAAGTCCATTCGAAAAATCCGAAAATTTTTCGTTTCGGCTCGGAAAACTTTTCGGATCTATTGGTTTTCGGGTCTGATCCGATTCGGAAATTCGGCCGAATCCAAAGACACGAATCGGGAAATTTCGTGAAAATTCCGAAATTCCGAAACCCGAAACGCACATCCCTATTCTGCATTAGTAACACAACACAACGTGAAAATGTCTATCATAAAGCGTAAAAGCTGAGTCCCTAGAGTCTCTGACAATCCATTGTCATATATACCTTGCTTTATACATATAATACATTCCCTCATCTAACAGGATTGTAGCCAGTCCCTGTGCATTTTAACCCCTTAAGGGTGGCTAGGTGTCGTGTGTGGGTCTCTGATGGCGATATTTCTATACCTCCTACAAATCCGCCACTTCACGGGCAGGTTAAGGGGACCTCCTAGACACGATATTTGAAAGAATTTTTTGTTTTTATTTTTAACCCTTATTTTATGGAAACCTCACTGTTCCTTTAAAAACGTCTTTTTTAAAACTTTTTGTCCTTGTTTCCTGTCCCCCAGGGCACTACCCGGACCCCCATACACTTTTTATGGCAAATATCTTGCATATATGCCCTCTTGGAGGGCACTCTAAAAATCAAACTTTTGAGTCCCATTGACTTGCATTGAGTTCGGTTCGTGTTCGCGTTCAAACTCGAACTTTTGAAATTGTTCGAGTTCGAATGCGAACCGAACACGGGGGTGTTCGGCTCATCCCTACTCCTAACAGGCCTGATTTTAAGGATTACTATGAAGAAATACAGACTGAATCCTGCAATCACTGAGCAGCAAATCATATCACCTGTGCTGCGCTTCAGATATCTGACAAACCTGACCTGTTATGGGTACAAGAGGACAGGAATGGGAACCACCAGTCTAGGTGATTCAAGTCAATAAACTTGAATATATGTCTTACATATTTATTTTCTGTATATCTGTAAATTTGTGTTGTCTTTTAATATCTTGCATTTTATTACGTTGTATTTCTGGAACAACTGGAACAATTCCATTTTCTTGAACCCAGGACATACTTGAAAACGAGAGAAACCTCAATATATCCTTCCTGGTAAAATACTTTATAAATAAATAAATAAATTATATTATATTGGGCCTTTGCACCGTCGCAAAGCCAACTTGGTAACATTTAAAAAAGTATAATACGTTGGAGTGAGAAGGAAATTAATTTTGCAAAACTATTAAAGCTAATGGGGTTAAATATTCCATCACTAGACCATAAGATGTCATGTAACTATCTTCATGTAAAACCAAAACTTAATATGTAAGTTGCATTTATTTCCAGATTTTATTATAGTGACTTATTACTCCCTCAAGCTGGCGCAACTCTTGTATTTAAAGGGCATCGGCTTGCGTTTGTATACTGTATTTACACTTTCCGTTTACCGTTCAAATACAAACATAAACTAACAATAAATTTTATAGCAATTACTCTATTTATGCACAACAATGAAAGAAGAAAATAATTGTAAAGACAAATAAATAGGAAACGAGAGTCTAAAGGACAAAGAAATAACATTTTGAGAAAAATACCATCAACAGCGAAGATGAACATGACACGTTAGAGTGAAGAGCAATCTGGCCCATTGGTTTCAATAGCAAATCTTTAGGTACTGTGTCCAAAGAGTGACTTTCAGGTGCCCCTTTATGCCCATTTTTTTCATCATATTCAAATATATATAGTCATCTTGTTGATCATTTTGTTAAAGTAGTTTCACGTGTCAAAAATAGAGAAAGTGTACGTTCACCCTTCAGTTCGAATAAAATCAGCCTCTCAAATGTTTTTCTTGCAGCCACTTTAACTTCTTGGTTCCTCAGTGTGTAGATGATGGGATTTAGAAGAGGGGTGACTACAGATGGGAAGGCAGAGATTATCTTATTCACGTGCAATAAATTACCAGTGTCAGGTCTAACAAACAGGAAGATAAGGGTACTATAGAACAGAATAACAACAATAAGGTGAGAAGCACAGGTGGAAAACGCTCTTCTTCTACCTGAGCTGGTTGGAACGGTAACGATAGTTCTGATGATAAATACATAGGACACAATGATTGGTAAAAAGCAACCCAAAATGACAAAAGACCCTATGGCATAACATGTGTACTTGGTAGCGGTGACATCGAAACAGGATAATTTCAGAAGAGGTGTAAAGTCACAGTAATAGTGATCAATCTTATTGTTGCAGAACACAATATTTGAGAGCTGTAAACAGGGAATGACAATTATGATGAAACAGAAAATCCAAGAGGACATCACTAATTTTAAACAAGTTTTGGAACTCATGATGACTATGTACCTCAATGGTTTGCAGATGGCCACATATCGATCGACGGCCATGAAGGCCAAGAGGAAATTTTGTGTTGTGCCACATGAAAAATGGAAATAAAATTGTGTCATGCAACCCACAAAAGAAATAGATTTGTCTTTTGTGAAAAGGGTCCACAGTAGCTTTGGGACCGTCGATGTGGGGTACCAGAGCTCCAGGAAGGAAAGTCCACCAATGAAAAAGTACATGGGCTTGTGAAGACTTTGGTTTAAAGTGACAACAGTAATAATGACGGCATTGCACACGATCGAGACAACATAAACAATGGCTATAAGGAGAAAAAGGCAAAAACTGGTTTCATGGGAAAGGGAGAACCACACGAGAATGAATTCGGGAGATGATGTCACATTGTTTTTCATTATTAATATTTTGGTCTGGAAAGAAAACCGACATGTTTTAATCAATACTTTTTTCTTAAGTCCTTTAGACTTGTTGTTCTATCATTATATTCTGTTATTGTATGTGAATTACGTCATTGCAAAACAAGATATTCGTGCATTTTTATGCATTTTCCAAATAAAAAACAAACATACGTAATGTAGCATTTGGGATCGAAAACCAAAAAGTTTATTTTTCTTTTCTGTAGTTCTACTCATTATAGATACTACCTAATCCTTTCCATTTGTGGCTAGACTACACCTACTCTAGCCAAAAAGAATAGATGGATAGATAGATAGATAGATAGATAGATAGATAGATAGATAGATAGATAGATAGATAGATAGATAGATAGATAGATAGATAGATATCCAGTACACAAGGAATCAGAGCCAGATTCACATTTATGCTATTGGAGGCTATTGGAGCAGCAGCTCCGGACCGATGCCCCGTAATAGGCCTAGAGAAAGGATAACTATGTCTGAACTGATGGTCCTTTGGACCCCTGTATCTCTGGTTCCGTAAGAGTAACAGAATCATGTGAGGTATCACTGGAAAGGCCAGAGCCAGGTTTTATGTAAAAAATAAAAAACACAAATTAATATGTATTTTTTTTCTTTTCTAACACTGCAGTTTATTCACTTTTCAATTATAAAGTGAACAATTCTGCTGCACTGACTAATCATCTCATTTCCCATGTCGTCAGCAAGTGTGGAGGTGATGGCACAAAGTGTTACTATGCATTGTTCCATAAAAAACCTAAACCACTGCAATGCAGCGGGGAGCACTGGGGGTATCTTGGAAGCCCTCATCTTTAATCTTTACACCACACAAGGTAATTGGAAAGGCCAAAGTATGGCCTTTCCAATGACACCAAACATGAGTTTGTAACATGTACAAATAGGCAAATTAACAAATAAATAAATAAATGCAAAATTTCCTTTTTATCTCTGTTCTAAGGCAGTGGCATTATGTACTTTTCCTTATAAAGCAAACAATGCTGCTGCTCTAACTCACCTTCTCATTTCCAATGATCGGATCAAATGGAGAGGTGAAGGTGCCAAACGTTATCACACATCGTTCCATCTAAAACAAAAGCTGGCGCACAGCTGAGAGGAAAGTAGGGTTACTTTGGACCCCTTTAGCTTCATTCGTTACACCCCACAGTTAAGTTAGGTGTCATTGGACAGGTAAGAATCTATCAAACATGACCATGTAAAATCCAAAATCCTCTGGGTTGTACTTGCCCCATAGGCCAAACGTTGCCAGTCAGCCCCTGGTATTGGCACATTGGGAGGTGAGAAGAAGGGGAAGAGACACACCCAAATTGTCCACTCCAGGCCCATGAAGGCCTTAATCTAGCACCGAATGGAATGTTCAATGTGTGTAATAAATATCCAAAGTACAAAAGGCAGTTTATCAAAAGATTCTTTTACAAGGGAAAAAGATACAACCTTCCAGTGGCGTAACTAGAAACGTGAGGGCCCCGGTGCAAGAATCCATGAAGGGCCCCCTCCCCCTCCCAAAAAAGATCTATATTTTTACTTTTTTCCCCTGCAATATAAAAAAGATAGTATTACCCCCAGCTCACATGGATATATTGCCTCCAGCTCACGTGGATATATTGCCCCAGCTCACGTGGATATATTGCCCCCAGCTCACATGGAAATATTGCCCGCAGCTCACATGGATGGATATATTGCCCCAGCTCACATGGATGGATATATTGCCATCGCTGCGGAATATGCTGGCGCTTTATAAATAATGAATAATAATAATAATAATATATTTGCCCCAGCAGCTCACACATGGATATATTGCCCCAGCTCACATGGATATATATATATTGTCCCCAGTTCACATGGATATATTGCCCCAGCTCACATGGGTATATTGCCCCAGCTCACATGGATATATTGACCCAGCTCACATGGATATATATATTGCCCCCCCAGGTCACATGGATATATTGTCCCCAGCTCACATGGATATATATATTGCCCCCAACTTGCATGCATATATTGCCCCCAGCTCACATGATATATTGCCCCAGCTCACATGGATATATTTGCCCCAGCTCACATGGGTATATATTGCCCCAGCTCACATGAATATAATGCCCCCAGCTCACATGGATATATTGCCCCCAGCTCACATGGATATATTTGCCCCAGCTCTCACCTCTGTGGCCATTCTTCTTCCTACAAGCGGCCACCAGCATGCAGCTTGGCTGCTCTTCGGGAACCACCTGACCAGCGCAGCTGCATTCTTGCGAGAGGATCTCGTGCGTTGGTCAGGTGGTTGCCATCCCAGGTGAGCAGCCAAGCTGCAAGCCAGCAGCCTCTTGTAGGGAGAGGAACGGCCGGCGGCGCTGCTCCCAGATTCCGGCGCTGAATGCCGGAATCTTGAGGCTGCCTGGGCCCCTCTCCAGTGGTGGAATGCCAGGGCACGGTCACAAGTGCGACCGCTGCAACCCTGGTACTTCCGCCACGGCAACCTTCCCATTTGCGGCTTCCCATGTTTATTTGTAACGGGCTAAGTTGCTGTAAATGCAGTTCGAGTAAGGATATTTTCTTGTCGCTGACTCATACAAGCTCTGTACAAGCTGGCTTGAGCAGGGGAGCACTGGAAGGAGCTGCGAAAGGAGCCATGGAAGAAAAAAGGAAAGTATTTGTTTCCGTCTTCCGCTGCTCCTGGCCAGAGGAAGTGGAGGATCACCCTACACCCTGCACTTTGGGATCTCAGGCAGGTATGGAATTGTTCAATCCCTTTAGACTGCATTGTTAAGTGATTTTGCTTTTGCATAATCACTTAAAACCCGCTTCTGAAAGCTGCTACTTATCTCAATACCGATTCGAGAGGAGACGAACAAGCTGTGTTGAACTAGTTCATTCTTCTCTGGCTAGCCACAAAATAATACCTCCTATTCAAACTATAGGAGCCATTAATTTCCAGTAAGCTGCCACAACATCTGATCCGCGGCGCTGAGCTTGCAGCTTGGTTGATAATTTTGGCAGTTATTTCTAAATGCTCCAGCTGTTATTTTAATGATTAGGTTGTAATCTAGCCCATGGTGGATAATGGCAACACTACTGTCTGGTGACCTAAAGAAGATGATGTAAGTCAAAAAGATACAAGTGATCAATAGAATTTTATTAACCTGTTAAAATATAAACAAGGTCAGAATTTGACATTATTGTAACAGAAATTCTAGGTCATGTTAAGAGTTAACTGGTAAGTATTAAACTTAATTTCCAAAAGACTCTGATGCAGTCAATCCGCGACAAACCCACCGAACGCGTCCAAGAAAGCTGACGATCCACAACAAACTCATTGAACACGTCCAGAAAAAGCTGAAGTAGCTCAGTGGGATACATTGTTTCACAAAAGAATGTTAAACTGGGTGTAGAAGGAAAACAATGCCTGCTTGTAAATGCTTAAAAATAATAATATACTACTTTTCATAGACAAACGGGTGTTTAAACAATGAATGTCTTTAAGAAAACTTGGGTTCTTTCACCAGATATAACGTCACTGCCCAAAGAAGGAACCGGAGTGTTCCTGAAAGCTTGCCCTGTTAATATACAAATTTAATAGGCAAACAAAGACATTGTACAGGAGGAGCGGGGTCGCGCCTATTCCCCTATGGGGCGGCTGCAACCACCAAATGTATCCAGCCCAGCAACATGTATAAAACATAACAAGGAGAAAAATGTCATCTGCGCTTATTCCCATTCCCATTATAATTATATTGGGAATAAGCGCAGATGACATTTTTCTCCTTTTTATGTTTTAAACAAAGACATTGCCTGTACATCTCCTATCTCCAGCTTTTCAAAGTAAGTCACAGTACAGTCATATATGACATTGTATAAAGCCGTGCATCAGAATAACATGTAGGTATTGCCGGAGATAATTCATAAATATAATGGAAGAAGTACAGGTTGAGTATCCATAATACAAAACGCTTGTGCATAATAATGAGATATCTTGGGGATGGAACCCAAGTCAAAACACTAAATGCATTTATACATTATACACATCTTATACACGTAGCCCGAAGGTCATTTTATACAATATTTTTAAAATATTATATCAGGGGTGGAATTTTCCACCTTCGGTTTCGTGTTGATGCTCAAAATGTTTTTCAAACTCTGGAACATTCTGGATAAAGGATACTCAACCTGTAGTACATTCCACTCTGCATTTGAAGTGATGCCATCCCTAAAATGGAACGGAGCACAGATGACAATATGTGATTCCAATTTCCTTGATATATCTTTCTAATCAACATCATAAAAACTAAGAACGACCTCATAACAAGTAAACAATGTTATACCAGATTTGTGTTCTTGAACCGGAAAGAAATATAGAAATAGAATATAGAACAGAAAGAAAAATAACATCCGATTCATCGATATGTGTGATGTCACCTGATTAAATAAAAAATAGTAATCAGTGACTATCAGACCACAGGTTCTCTGTACCTTATGAATATCTCTGTCATTAGAATTGCTCATTCTGCATGTTAAAGGTCTGGGTAACACCGTGTAAAACATGACTTCTTTGTTTCCCTCTAAATAGACGATTAATTAGTCCACCTTGATTATCTGGAAATGTAATTATTTCCTTTGTATCCTTAGTGTGTTGTTTTGAAACGTTTTAAACGAGCTTTAATGACCACGGGGCTGGTGTTCATTTCCCAGGGACTTTCATCCAGATGCAATCAGAGAATAATGCAGAACGTAAAGAAAAGACTCTTCATTCATGCTGATCATTAAATATTATAAAAATATGTAAGAAAGATATATATATATATATATATATATATATATAAAGAGGTCTAACAGCCTAGTCATTAAAATAACCCCTTCATTGCAGCATTATCTTTTGGGGGGATCAATAATCGAGCGGAATAAGAACATAATACCTTTACTACCATGGTTAAATATACTCAATGGTCAAAAGCTCCTGCAGGAGCCCAACATAAATAGAACAATATCTGGTGATATTCTGAAGCAATTAAAAGGTATTTTGTTTACTGGAAATTAATTTATTTATGGGTCCCAGAATGTGGCCCCAAATTTTCAGCACCATGGAAATGTCACCCAAGGTGCTGAAAGCACCTTAATCAGCTTTCAGCACCTTGGATGACATTTCCGAGGTGCTGAAAATTTGGGGCCACATTCTGGAGACCATAAACAAATCAATTTCCAGTAAACAGCATTCCCTTTAATTTCTCCAGAATATCACCAGATATTGTTCAATTGATGTTGGGCTCCTGCAGGTGCTTTTGACCATTGAGTATATTCAACCATGGTAGTTAAGGCACTATGTTCTTATTCGGCTTGATTATTGTTTTTGCACAATAATTAATTCTCACTTGGAGTTCTGTTTTTTTCCAATGAAAGATGGAACTTCAGTAAGGGAAGGGGTGGGTCCTAGTGGCGCAGTCTCTTTTGAGGGTGGTCAATTGGGGGTCTCAAGGCATATAATACAATTGTGCCTACATATACAAATATAAAAGCGGTGTTCCCAGTTGGAAAGTGCACGGTCGAAAAGACCACTTAGGTGCAACCGTGAATGGTGACACTGTGCGTGTGAAAGTAAAATGCGTACACTTCATAAAAAACACAGTTGAAGTTCAATGCAAATAAAGTGCATACGAAGTCACATAAAGTGCAAATGCGAGTGTAAGTGCATAAAAATGTGTTTTAAAGTGCATATGAAAGTCTTTATAGCAGTTGCTATATCAAAGTCCTGCTTTCTGAATTAAAAGTGAAAGCACAAAAAGGGGGGGGGGGAGGGAAAAAACAGTCCAACCGTCCATATGTTCTATATTGGAAATAAGGGAGAATCCAATCCGGTTACCCCGTAGACATTCGAATCTTTGCGTGAAGTCTTGATGTGGTGTCTTCGCCTAGTTCATAGAAACATAGAAACATAGAAAAATGTCGGCAGATAAGAACCTTTCGGCCCATCTAGTCTGCCCAATTACATGGATACTTTACCTGGATTTATCTTTTGTTTAGGATAGCCTTATGCCTATCCCATGCCTGCTTAAATTCAATTACTGTTTTGGCCTCTACCACTTCTACTGGAAGACTGTTCCATGTATCCACCACCCTCTCAGTAAAATAATGCTTCCTGATGTTACTTTTAAACCTTTGCCCCTCTAATCTAAGACTATGTCCTCTTGTTTTGCTATTTTGTTTCCTTTTAAATATACTCCCTTCCTCTACCTTGTGGATTCCCTTTACGTATTTAAATGTTTCTATCATATCTCCTCTGTCTCGTCTTTTTTCCAAGCTGTACATGTTAAGATCATTAAGCCTTTCCTGGTAACTTTTCTCCTTCAAGCCGTACACCATTTTAGTAGCCCTTCTCTGAACTCTCTCTAAGATGTCTATATCCTTCTGGAGATACGGTCTCCAGTACTGCACACAGTACTCCAAGTGAGGTCTCACCAGTGCTCTGTACAGTGGCATGAGCACTTCCCTTTTCCTACTGCTAATACCTCTCCCTACACAACCAAGCATTCTGCTAGCATTTCCTGCTGCTCTATTACATTGACTACTTACCCTTAGATCCTCTGAAATAATAACCCCTAAATCCCTTTCCTCAGATGTTGAGGTTAGGACTGTATCAAATATTCTATATTCAGCCCTTGGGTTTTTACGTCCCAGGTGCATTATCTTGCACTTATCCACATTAAAACTCAATTGCCACAGCTCCGACCATTTTCTTAGTTTACCTAAATCATTTGTCATTTGGCTGATCCCTCCAGGAACGTCAACCCTGTTGCAAATCTTTGTGTCATCAGCAAAAAGACATACTTTTCCATTAATACCTTCTGCAATATCACTAATAAAAATATTAAATAGAATGGGTCCAAGTACTGACCCCTGAGATACCCCACTGGTAACAAGACCTTGCGCCGAATAAACTCCATTTACCACAACCCTCTGTTGCCTGTCACTCAGCCACTGCCTAATCCATTCAACAATATTGGAATCCAAGCTCAAAGATTGCAATTTATTGATAAGCCTTCTATGCGGAACAGTATCAAAAGCCTTACTGAAATCTAAAGTGCTCTCACTTTCAGGACTTGGCAGGTTAACGTAGAGAAGGATTGCCTGCAGACAAGAGAGGTGAAGGTACCCACCGAATAGGAAGTACCACATGCCAACAAGTTGAGCCTGAAATTTTAAGGCTCTAACATCGGTGAGTTTGTCTATTTTTTTCACCTTACCCATTTAAGCATTTGGCTACAAGCTACACTATGAGGATGTCTCTCTCTTCTTCCACCTCTCTGTACCTGAGACAATCAAGCAAATTATAAAGAAGGGCATAGGCTACCCTCAACCAAGCCCAAGGCAGTTCACACTAGAGCCGGTAAACGAGGCTCTAAAAAGCGTAAGTGTTCCCTTGTCTATAGGCACCTGACTCTTTATAAGGCAATATTGCACTATCATCTCTCTCCCTTTCCTCATAATTTTTCCCTTTTTGGGAATTGTGAGTCCACATAGGAACTAGGCGAAGACACCACATCAGGACTTCACGCAAAGATTCGAATGTCTACGGGGTGACCGGATTGGATTCTCCCATATTTCTAATATAGAACATATGGACGGTTGGACTGTTTTTTCCCTCCCCCCCCCTTTTTTTGCTTTCACTTTTAATTCGGAAAGCAGGACTTTGATATAGCAACTTCTATAAAGACTTTCATATGCACTTTAAAACACATTTTTATGCACTCACACTCGCATTTGCACTTTATGTGACTTCGTATGCACTTTATTTGCATTGAACTTCAATTGTGTTTTTTATGAAGAGTACGCATTTTACTTTCACACGCTCAGTGTCACCATTCACGGTTGCACCTAAGTGGTCTTTTCGACCGTGCACTTCCCAACTGGGAACACCACTTTTATATTTGTATATGTAGGCACAATTTGTATTATATGCCTTGAGACCCCCAATTGACCACCCTCAAAAGAGACTGCGCCACTAGGACCCACCCCTTCCCTTACTGTACATTCACGCATTTCTGTCAAGGTTTTGTGTTTAAACCCTGGTTGGCTGCACAACACAAACATAACCACTTACTAATTATCAGCGCCTCCATTGTGTATCCACATTCTGCTTCGAAAGATGGAACTTCGGCTCTATTTTTATACACGTAGACGTAGTAGCACTTTTTGGCCAGTATGTCAAACAAGCTTACTGTCTCCAAAATGTATTTTTGAAAGGTTACATCAATTTCTACATTGTCCACAAAGCGAGGTTGTTTAGCAACAACATTTATCTGGTCAATGTTCTTATTATACAGGGTGCGTCAGTCAAACCTGCATTTTTGAAAAGGGCGGGAGAGCCGTGAAAGTGGGCGGAGCGAGTTAGCAAGGTTACTATTGTGTCCCCCACAACTAAGCATTTCAGTCGTCATGGAGCAGTGGTCTAAACAACAACGTTCATTCGCTGTGAAAGCGTTTTACCAAAGTGGTAGATATGCAGCCGCTCAGTGTCGTTTCCGGAAGAATTTTCAAATTAATCGAAATAAACCAGTGCCGTCTGTTAATTCAATCAAATTGTGGGTGACAAACTTTGAAGCAATTGGTGAAACGAGACGCAGAAGGGGTGGCAGTGCAAGATCAGTGCCAACTCCAGCGAATATTGACCGCGTGAGAGTTGCTGTGGAAAGAAGCCCTCGGAGATCGGCGCGTTGACAGAGTGCTGCGCTTGGCATGGCAAACACGAGCGTCCGAAGAATCTTGAGGTTAGATTTACACCATCACCCATACAAAATTCAGGTTGTTCAGGCTATGAATGAAAACGATTTTGCAGCTCGACGGCGTTTTTGTCAAAAACATGGAATGAACAATGAAACCTTATTCCAGCAAGACGGTGCCACAAGTCATACAGCCCGTGTGAGCATGAATGTTCTCAACAATGTTTTTCCAAATCGGGTGATATCCCGAAATGGAGCAATTTCTTGGCCTCCCCGATCGCCCGACCTCACAGTGTGCGATTTTTTCTTGTGGGGGTACCTTAAGAGTAAAGTCTTTGAACAATGACCTCCAACGCTTGTGGAACTCAAGAGGAGAATCCGGTTGGAAATCGAGAGAATTCCTCAGCGTATGCTCCGTGATGCGATGGGCTGTTTCAGAAATCGCCTACAAGAATGTCTCAATTGGGAAGGACACCATCTTACTGGAGTTATTTTTAAACAGTGAATGTTGTTTCTTAAATGCTTTTTAATGTACATTAAGATAGTAACAATAAAATTTTGAAATATCCATCCGTTTATTTTTTTACTGTCATTTCAAAAATGCAGGTTTGACTGGCTCACCCTGTAGATTTAAAAAGATCAGACCAGAGAAAGTAAAGTAAACAGCATGAAGGGCAGGAGGAGGGAGTGGAGAGGATCAATAAGGTTCTGTCTCCTACCAAGAAATACAAAAGACAACAGTGTCCAGAATCAAAATGAACCAATAGAATTTCAAGGATCCACGAAACCTCCTAACACATTATCACAGAAGCATTTCGCCAACCAAGAAGGCAGATTCTGCCTTTAACTGCATCTTAAAATAATAACATAGAAATGGAAAAAAGATACAGCGCACAAAAAATAAAGCCAAAACTATGAGTGATGAGTTCCAAGGCAAATAAATGGAAGCAATATCACAGTACATACAACCCAAAGATAGGAACAGGTCACACCATTTTTTTATCATATTTCATATTTTGTTTTACAGTAAGTTATACGATATGATGGAAAGAATGGTATATTTTGAAAGTCCATTTAATGGCGGGAAAAACGGTATATGATATGTGTGGGTTGCATAAACGAGTAAGAAGAAAATTTGACCTAAACACAAACAGCGCAGAAACGTAAAAACAGCAGCGGGCACTTTCGGAAAGACTTTTGTAAAATCGACCGGTCACTAAGGGGTTAATGTTTATGATGTTGATAGGTTTACAACATCTATGAACAGTGTAGGGACAGATTATTATTGTAATGACGTAAAAAAAATGCATAAATGATTTAAAAATACAGTATGAGCACAAAACAAATGTAGGCACAATTATGAGCACAATTTGAAGAATACATATCACTCTACATCAAAGCAAAAGTACCCTCTATCTCAGGTACAGAAAAGTTCATATACAATCTTCCACTGATGGAGAGCTACTTCAGTTTCTTCAATCAGAAAAAAGATATATAGTTCAAAACTGTCTTTATATAGTTCCATAAAATTTACAGAAAAAACCCACTCACGTGGTTTAGAGCCTAGGTGTATCAGGCTCAGATCTTATCGTTTTTGGATCCGTAAGGGCGATCCCCCCTTCTGTTTCTTAGGATACTCTTCTATGTTAAAATGATTTCCCTCAAAGACAAGGAAATAACCTTAGTGCAGATGGCCCAACTCTTATAGAGAAAAATGAGCTTCTTACATGATGGAGTACCTATCCTGGCACTAGTTCACAGGCAGCCAGTGATTTTTAAGAGCACTGGCTCTCTAAACGTCTCCGATCGCCTCCTCAGGTAATTCCATGGATGCAGGATAAAATTATAAAATAATTTATTCACATAAAACATATAAAATAATACCAAAACGCATTTTGCCTCAATTCATGGCTAACTCAGTTGGTAGTAAGTATATACTATGCATAAAGTTCTTATATACCCTTTTAGGGGCTTCATTATTAATTAATTTAAACCATTTGTGCTTCACAATATGTTTTTAGCACCGGTACAAATTCCAGACTACAAACATGGCTTCTCGATAGCTTCTGGTCACGTGTTTCCGGCCATGATCTTATTTCCGTTTTTCACCCAAGCATGCGCCTAACACCTCAATAGGCCAGGGGTAGATATTGGGGTCTTAGGTGAGAAAGAGTATGATGGTCTACAGTTCACCCATCCGAGAATCCCAGTTTTATATGTATGACACAAAATGCATAAAAATCCGATCCAACCACCAGGACGCCCCATTACTTCTTAATCTGTTGCGAGCTACTTTTCACAATATATTGACTCCAAAGTGTCCATCCTATTTGAAAGACACATTTAGTGTTCTACAGCTTTTGGAGGATATTGTTTGGGATCCAAATTGGTATTTGGTTATGTGTGATGTGTCATCACTTTATAGTATCCTCCCCCATACTTTGGGGTGTAAGGCCACGGAATTCTTTTTAAAAAAATTCAGGCCTCTATGGGGAAGCAATGACCTCCTTCATTATGGAGGGGATTTCCTTCATATTGCATAACAACTATTTTTGTTTCGGGGATGAGTTCTATTTGCAAAAAAATGGTAGAACTAGGGGGGCAAGATTCGCTGCCAGTTATGCCAACCTGACTATGGCATACTGGGAATCCTGGTGTGTCTTGGGCAGGCATGACTGGGTGGCGAACCTCGTCCTATACCACAGATATATGGATGACATCTTTCTTATATGGAATGGGGGTGAAGAGTCCTTAACAAGTTTCCTTACCCACCTCAATAATAATGAATTGGGGATTCGACTCACGAGTAATTGGGGTCAATCCTTGGTTTTTCTTTCTGGATCTTGATATTTATATGGAGAACTGGCTGATTAAAACTAAGATCCATTTTTAAAAGGCAGATGTTAACAGTTTTATCAAGCTTACAAGTTGCCACTCAGACCCTTGGTTAAAAGCATTCCCAAGAATCAGTTCCTATGGGTTTGTAGAAACTGTACAGAAACAGCAACCTATCTCCAACAAGCAGATAGATTAAAAGAGGATTTATACAGAAACGGTATGAAAGGGAAGATTTAGAAGGAACCATAGAAAATATGAAATGGAGGGATAGGAAGGAACTTTTGAGATATAAAAATAAAGAGAAGGAGAATTTTGGCGGCATGATTTAATTCATATATGATTACAGTAGTCATTCTAAAATAACTTGCTTACATTATTAGAAAGTACTGGCACATGTTAAGAAGAAACCCAGACCTACATAATTTACTTCCACTTCACCCAAAAATTATAAATAGGGGAACTAAAAGTTTGAGGAACCATCTAGTTAGGAGCGATTTCCGCAAACAGAAAAGAAAAGATCTTTTTGGGTTAAGGGAGGGCTTCTACTACTGTGGAAACTGTATCACATGTAGAAGTCTTCAAATTAAAAAATCATGTGTTCAAACCTTTAAGGATAACACTTCTGGGGCCGAATACAAGATCAGAGACATACTAACTTGTCAATCAAAGAACGTCATATATGTGGTCACATGCCCCTGTGTGTAACACTATGTAGTACGTACAATTAGACCATGCTATAAAATAATCTAAATAATATCACCGAGGGATATGACAAACATTCTGTCTATATACGATAAATATACACACAATTGCTCATTTAATAGAACAAAGTATATTGCCTTACAAAAGTGCAATTGGCGAGGTTGAGATTTTATGCGTAAAATTAATCAAGAAGAGATGAGATGGATTTTTAGACTTCAAACTTTATTACCAAAGGGGCTCAAATCTGACTTTGAGCTTTGCCATTTCATTTAAAGATAGCTCTCTTCTTTCTTTTTCCTGTATTATGCTGGCATGGATATGTAACTAGTATATTTGGTCTTCTTTCTGGAGCCAATAAGAGTAGAAGTATGTGTATTGTGAGCTGGGAAACAGGTAGCGGGTGCAATTGCTCTCTGGGGTGAGCACTCTTGAAAGGTTCAGAGACCAGACCAGTGACTTTTCTTCAAACGGTGGTACATTTATTGCAGCAACCCACAGGTTATACACCACACTGTATATTGCTCAAAATAAACAGTTCAAAAGCAAAGAAAATTCCTAGCGCGCTGTCCCCACTAACTAAACATACAATAGCCCGACTAACAACCTTTGCAAACCTAGGTGTTTGTCAGGCTTCAGCAAACTAGCATAACCAACCTTGTGCTCCAGCAGATAGAGACCGTCTGCTCCCCAGACTCCAGAGCGAAGTCTGTTTGCCTCACCTGCACTAAATTGCCACTGAGGCAAAGTGCAAAACCAGGTGCTTAGAGGTTCCGGAAGGTGTAAGAGAGAAATCTGGGTGACACATAAACCCCGACAGGACCTTCCTTGCTCTCTACATGATGCCCTGTTACATACCCTCCCCCCTTGTTTCAACCCCCTGGGTGGAACACTGTCAGCTACACAAGCGTAGACTCTGGACAGAGCATCTACATTGGCCATTTTTTTTACCACCGGTCGATGCTTCACAGTGAAGCTGTAGTCCTGCAATGCCAGAAACCAACGATTCACACGTCTATTGGTCTCCTTTTTACAGCCATCCATTTGAGGGGAGCATAGTCAGTCACCAGATCAAACTGGCGCCCTAATAAATAATATCTTAAGGCATCCAATGCCCATTTAATAGCCAAACCCTCCTTCTCAATCACTGCATATTTCTGTTCATGATCGTTTAGTTTTCTGCTTAAGTTACACTACAGGTGTTCCTCACCATTATGTACCTGTGACAAAACTGCCCCTAGACCAACATCAGATGCATCAGTTTGGACTACAAAGTCCTTGGAAAAATCAGGGAGTAGAGGATTGGCTGTGCACAAAGAGCCCTCTTCAGGACCTGGAAAGATTCCTCAGCTTCTGGGGACCATTTGACCATTAAATTCTTCCCTTTGGTAAGGTCTGTCAAAGGGGCTGCAAGAGTTGCAAAGTTTGGGATAAACCTCCTGTAGTATCCCGTCATCCAAGGAAAGCTCTGACTTGTTTTTTACTGGTGGGACGTGGCCACTCCTGAATGGCTTCTACTTTGTTTTAGCTGGGGTTTTATGACTCCACGCCCAATCGTGTAACCTAAATATTTGGCTTCCTCTAACCCCAGGGCACATTTTTTTGGATTAGCAGTGATACCTGCTCTATGGAGAGTTTCCAAGACAGCTTGGACTCGAGGCAAATGAGATTCCCAGTCAGTGCTATGTACTACAATGTCATCCAAGTATGCTGCAGCATACTGTTGGTGGGGTCTCAAAAGTTTGTCCATAGCTCTCTGAAATGTAGCAGGTGCATTTTGTAATCCAAAAGGCATCTTTTTATATTGAAACGAACCCTCAGGGGTTACGAAGGCCGTCTTCTCCTTGGCACCTTCTGTCAGGGGAATCTGCCAATAGCCTTTGGTCAAGTCCAAAGTTGTCAAATAACGAGCTGTGCCCAGTCGGTCTATAAGTTCGTCTACCCGGGGAATAGGATAAGTGTCAAACTTGGTCACTGAATTGAGCTTCCTAAAATCATTGCAAAACCTCCAACTCCCATCTGGCTTTGGGACTAGGACAATGGGACTGGACCAGTCACTACTGGACTCTTCAATGATGTCTAGCTCAAACATTTTCTTCACCTCCCTACTGATGTCTTTCCTCCTTGCCTCAGGAATACGGTAAGGTTTAAGTTTAACCCGTGCCCCTGGTCAGTAACAATGTCATGTTGGTGTTACCGACGTCTGACCAGGCAGCTCTGAAAATTTTTCTCGGTTTTTTATTAAAAACTCTCTGACTTCCTGCTTTTGGGATTTAGACAGCGACTCAGCAATTTTTACTTCAGGGACCTGAGGGTGTTCAGTATCCAGCTGGTGGGTTATTGGGATGAACCCAGCAGCTAGCGATACTCTATCTTTCCAGGGCTTTAGCAAGTTCACATGGTATATTTGCTCTGGTTTTCTTTTCCCTGGTTGGTGAATGTTATAATTTACTTCCCCAACTCTTTCTATCACTTCAAAGGGACCCTGCCACTTAGCAAGGAACTTGCTCTCAACTGTGGGAACTAATACCAGCACCCTGTCGCCAGGTGAGAAAATGCGGACTCGAGCATCCCTGTTATATATTCTCTGCTGAGCTGCCTGCGATTGAGCTAAATGCTCTTTTACAATTGGCATTACTACTGTAATTCTGTCCTGCATCTGCGAAATATGCTCAATAATGCTTTTGTGGGGTGTCTTCTCCCCCTCCCAGGTCTCTTTGGCTATGTCCAGAAGTCCCCGAGGATGTCTCCCATAGAGTAATTCAAATGGAGAGTACCCTGTAGAGGACTGAGGAACTTCTCTGGTGGCAAACATCAGATATGGAAGCAAATAGTCCCAGTTTTTCCCATCCTTGTCAACAACCTTTTTCAGCATGCTTTTTAAGGTTTTATTAAATCGCTCTACTAGTCCATCGGTTTGAGGATGGTATACCGAGGTTCGCAAATGCGTCACCTTAAACAACTTGCACAATTCTTTTGTCACTCGTGACATATATGGGGTACCTTGGTCCGTCAGAAGGTCCTTAGGGATCCCGACCCGGCTAAACACCTGTAATAACTCCTTAGCTATATTCTTGGCTGATGTCTGGCATAGGGGAATTGCTTCAGGGTAACGGGTAGCGTAATCCATAATGACCAGGATATACTGATGCCCTCGGGCAGACTTCGGAAGCGGGCCACAAGGTCCATAGCAATTCTCTCAAAGGGCACCTCGATTATTGGCAAGGGTACTAAGGGACTCCGAAAATGAGGTAGGGGTGCAGACATTTGACAAACCGGACAAGATTTGCAATAGTTTTCAATATCCTTTTGTACCCCAGGCCAGTAAAACCTCTGTAAAACCCTTTCAGTGGTTTTCTCAGTACCTAAGTGACCCCCCAATAAGTGTCCATGGGCAAGCTCCAATACCACCTTTTTGTATGGTTTGGGGACCACTAATTGCTCAATAATTTCATTGTTCTTTTTATACACACGATATAGCATGTCATTATTACTAATGAAGTAAGGAAAAGAGAGCCTATTCCCTGGTTCAACAGGTTCCCCATTGATCATCATAACATTTTCCCAGGCCCTCACAAGAGTAAGATCCTTCCTCTGCTCATTACCAAAGTTCTCTCTATGAGTGTTAAGATCTGCAAACTCTAGAGTAGCTTCAGTTGCAACAGAAGGCTGTCTATCCTCATTGGCTATAGGGTCTTCAGACTCTTCCAATTCTCCTGCCAAAACAGAGAAGGAAAGTCTGGGACCCCAAGAGGGATCCTCTGAATACAACTGCTCTGCAGCATCCATGTATTCAGATTCAGTCTCTGTTTAGAAACTGTGGCACAGTCTGGGTGTTCCCAGAGTTCCCAAAATTCAGGAAAGTCTCTCCCTATAATTACATCATGCACCAAATGAGGCACAACCCCAACCAAGTGCCTCAGATCACCCCGTACGGTTCCAAACTTCACAGCTACTATAGGATACTCCCGAGTATCACCATGTACACACACTACAGCAACCTTTTTAGCCTGGAAGTTCAAAGAGTCTATCAATTCAGCTTTAATAAGGGTTACTAAACTTCCAGAGTCCAGCAAAGCTGTAACATGCTTATCATTCACAGTTATTGCACACATGTGTTTTCCCTTTACTGGCACCGCGGTGCATGAAACCGTGGAAAACAAAGACTGCCGTCTTTCCTTGAAAGACAAGTCACACTGCATAGGCTCATCAGTTAATGGACAGTTCGCAGCTAAATGCCCAAGTTCCTGGCACCGAAAAACATCTTACATTCCTCAGGTTAGGTCTGCTGACGGGCACTGGTGTTCCTGCTTTGGAATGCCAACCTCCCCGGTTTAAATCAGCAGTTTTTCCCTCTGCCTCCTTGCCACGCTCACCACCCACTTTCCCTGGAACAGTCTTACCGATTGCCGAGGGAGGCCTTGGTTTTGAGCGGAAAGTCCATGGGCTCACCGGGGAGGCGTTCAATCCTCAGCTGCAAAGTACCTCTCAACAATCTCCACAAGCTGATCCACCGACTTGGGGTCCCCTTGGTTACCCACTTTTGCAAGACGATCGGTAAGGATCTTAGGAAGCGATCCATGACTACCCGCTCAATGATCTGTGGCCCCGAGAGGGACTCCGGTTGCAGCCATTTTCGGACCAGGTGGATGAGGTCAAACATCTGTGACCGCGGTGACTTCCCAGCTTGGTAGGACCAATTGTTAACACGCTGTGCTCGCACTGCCAAAGTAACACCTCGCCGTGCTAGTATCTCCAGCTTGACCTTGTCATAATCCATGGCATCCACAGACTCCAAATCATAATATGCTTTCTGTGATTCACCGGTTAGCAAGGGCGCCACCAATCCTGCCCACCGTGTCTTAGGCCATGCTTCCCTCTCAGCGGTTCTTTCAAATGTTAACAGGAAGGCCTCTGGATCATCCTCTGCGTCATCTTGGAAGGAAGCGACTGACATGGATGGGTGAGGAGTGTCAAAAGAATCTGCAGCTTGCAGGGGAGACCTCTGTGCCAACCACCTCCGTCAGAGTCTTGCGATCGCCTTCAGCAGCAACTGCAAGCTTTTCAAATAACATTTGTGTCTGTTCCTGTACAGCACTGATCTGCTGCTGCGTGTGCGTGTGCAGCACCTGAGTCTGCTTCTGCAGAGCATTTAACATGTCCCGCTGTGTAGCATTAGCCTGTTGCTGTGCTGCATTAGCCAACACCAACTGTTTTATAACATCCTCCATTTTTTTTTTCTTCTTCACTTCAGTAACTGGCCTTTTAAATAGCAGGTTCTTGCTATCACTTGCCCACATTCTCCACCATATGTGAGCTGGGAAACAGGTAGCGGGTGCAATTGCTCTCTAGGGTGAGCACTCTTGAAAGGTTCAGAGACCAGACCAGTGACTTTTCTTCAAACGGTGGTACATTTATTGCAGCAACCCACAGGTTATACACCACACTGTATATTGCTCAAAATAAACAGTTCAAAAGCAAAGAAAATTCCTAGCCGTGTCCCGGCACTAACTAAACATACAATAGCCCTGACTAACAACCTTTGCAAACCTAGTGTTTGTCAGGCTCCAGCAAACTAGCATAACCAACCTTGTGCTCCAGCAGATAGAGACCGTCTGCTCCCCAGACTCCAGAGCGATGTCTGTTTGCCTCACCTGCACTAAATTGCCACTGAGGCAAAGTGCAAAACCAGGTGCTTAGAGGTTCCGGAAGGTGTAAGAGAGAAATCTGGGTGACACATAAACCCCGGACAGGACCTTTCCTTGCTCTCTACATGATGCCCTGTTACAGTATGCAAAGGATAACTATGAGATTGTAACATCTGGTTATGAAAATACATGGTTCATTTAGAAATGGGAACTGCTTTTTGAGAACTCAAGGGGAGTTTTTTAAAGAAACATATATATAATGTATTGTACCATTCAGTTATAATGGGACACAGTATCAGGAGTGTGGATATTGCCCTCAGATCTGAATATATTTTTATTAGGTTTACTATCTATATAGAGTGGGGTTCCCATTGGTGCGGAGTGGATTTCTATCACATATCGAACGTGCACCGGGAAGCCTGTGTGCTGTATGGTCCGGTGCACGCATGGTTTGGAGGGGGAGGAGACCAGATGTCAGGGCTCTGGCGGTTTGCACCTGCGCTGAAGCCCTGGCCGCTGAAGCCCTGGCCTGGGCTGGTTGAAAACTGGAAATAAGATCATGGCCGGACACACGTGAACGGAAACTATCGAGCAACCATGTTTGAAGTGTGGAATTTGTACTGGCGCTAAAAGCAAATTCTGAAGCACAAATGCTTTCAATTTATTAATATTGAAGCGCCTAAAAGGGTATATAAGAACTTTACGAACAGTATATAATTACTACCAACTGAGGAAGCCACGAATTGAGGCGAAATGTGTTTTGGTATTATTTTATATGTTTCAAGTGAATAAATTATTTTATAATTTTATACTGCGTCCATGAAATTACCTGAGGAGGCGATCGGAGATGTTTAGAGACCGAGTGCTCTTAAAAGTCACTGACTGTGTGAACTAGTGCCAGGATAGGCACTCCATCATGTGAGTAGCTCATGTTTGAATACTCTCTGCTCTCTATAAGATTTGGGCCATCTGCACTAAGGTTATTTCCTTGTCATTGAGGGAAATCATTTTTAAAAAAAATTCTGAATTTTATGGAACTATATACACAAAGGCAGTTTTGCACTTTATATCTTTTTTTTCTGTTTGAGGCCCTCTGACCTAAATAACATTGAAGAAACTGAAGCTGCGGTCCATCTGTGGAAAACAAAATGCATAAATGTGTAAAAGAACAAAGAAAAATAAACTCAATTTACGAGTGTAAATAAAATGGACATGTTCATGTAATTAGATGAATCAAAATATAATATAATGACAAAGAATTAACAAATTTTATTTTGCACTCAAGCATTTGGGAATCAATAAAAATGAATTATTAATGAATTATACGTAACACACATTTTTTATTTTATTTTTTTAAAATAATTAGATTACAAACAAAATAAAAGTGATAAAAAGTTTATGTCCAAAGAAAGCAAATGTTCACACATTTAAATATATATACCTCCACTCTCTAATGTGAAGCAATAAAGCTTCTGAAGTGTTTTTCTCGCAGCCACTTTAACTTCTTGGTTTCGCAGTGTGTAAATAATGGGATTTAGTAGAGGGGTGACTACGGATGGGAAGATCGAGACTATCTTATTCACGTGCAAGAAGCCCTTTGTGTTGGGTCTAACGAACATGAAAATGAGGGTGCTGTAAAAAATAAAGACTATAATAAGATGAGACACACAGGTGGAAAATGCTCTACGTCTCCCAGAGGCGGTGGAGAAAGTCATTATGGTCCTGATGATAAAGATATAAGACACAATAATTGGTAAAAAGCAACCCAAAATGACAAAACACGCAATAGCAAAAAAGATATTTTCTACAGCTGTGATATCTGAGCAAGAAAGCTTCAGCAACGGAGCAAAGTCACAGTAATAGTGATCAATCTCGTTGTAACATAAGACGAGGCTTGAGATTTGTAGACACGGGATGGCAATTATAATGAAGCTAAATATCCAGGAGACCAGCAATAGGTTCATACAAGTTCTTGGACTCACGATGACTATGTATCTTAATGGATGGCAGATGGCCACATATCGATCGAACGCCATGATGGCCAGGAGGAAATTTTGTGTTGTGCCGCATGAAAAATGAAAATAAAATTGTGTCATGCAACCCTCAAAAGAAATAGATTTGTCTTTTGTGAAAAGGGCCCACAGTAGCTTTGGGACCGTCGATGTGGGGTACCAGAGCTCTAGGAAGGAAAGTCCACCAATGAAAATGTACATGGGCTTGTGAAGACTTTGGTTTAAAGTGACAACAGTAATAATGACGGCATTGCAGACGATCGAAACAACATAAACAATGGATATAAGGAGAAAAAGGCAAAAACTGGTTTCATGGGAAAGGGAGAACCACACGAGAATGAATTCGGAAGCTAATGTCACATTGTTTTTCATTATTAATATTTTGGTCTGGAAAGAAAACCGACATGTTTTAATCAATACTTTTCTTTTAAGTCCTTTAGACTAAAAGGGACGGATTTTGTTGTTCTATTATTATATTATGTTATTCTATGTCAATTACGTCATGACAAAACAGCAGATATTGTAGCATTTTTATGTATTTTCCAAATAAACACAAACATACGTAATGTAACATTTGGGATCAAAAACCAAAAAGTTTATTTATTTTTATTTTCTGTAGTCCTACTCGTTATAGATACTACCTAATCCTTTCCATTTGTGACTAGACTACACGTAAGAAAGATAGATAGATAGATAGATAGATAGATAGATAGATAGATAGATAGATATAGATAGATAGTTTGTTATATGTGGTTTGCATTATTCATCCAGAAACTAGAAGAAAAATTATTTTTGGTACAGTTCAACCAATGTCCAGTACACAATGGAAACAGGGCCTGATAAACATAGGAGCTATTGGAGCTGCAGCTCCAGGCCAATTACCTAAAGAAGATGATGTAAGAAAAAAAGATACAATGGAGCAATAGAAGTTAATTAACCTATTAAGAATATAAACAAGGACAGAATTTTACATCATTATAACAGAAATTCTAGGTCATGTTAAGAGTTAACTGGTAAGTATTAAACTTCCTTTCCAAAAGACTCTGATGCACAAGATACCTTGACGTAGCTCAGTGGGATACATTGTTTCACAAAAGAATGTTAAACTGGGTGTAGAAGGAAAACAATGCCTGCTTGTAAATGCTTAAAAATAATAATATACTACTTTTCATAGACAAACGGGTGTTTAAACAATGAATGTCTTTAAGAAAACTTGGGTTCTTTCACCAGATATAACGTCACTGCCCAAAGAAGGAACCGGAGTGTTCCTGAAAGCTTGCCCTGTTAATATACTAATTTAATAGGCAAACAAAGACATTGTCTCATGTTCATCTCATATCTCCAGCTTTTCAATGTATGTTACTACAGAACAGTTATATATGACATTGTATAAAGACGTGCATCAGAATAACATGTAGGCATTGCCGGTGATAATTCATAAATATAATGGAAGAAGTACAGGTTGAGTATCCATAATACAAAACGCTTGGGACCAGAAATCTTTTGGATTTCAGCTCTTTCATATTTTGGAATTCTTGTGTATAATAATGAGATATCTTGGGGATGGAACCCAAGTCCAAACACCAAATGTATTTATGTATCATACACACCTTATACACGTAGCCTGAAGGTCATTTTATACAATATTTTTAATAATTTTGACCCCGTCATATAATATCAGGGGTGGAATTTTCCACCTTCGGTTTCGTGTTGATGCTCAAAGTGTTTTCAACCTCTGGAACATTCTGGATAAAGGATACTCAACCTGTAGTACATTCCACTCTGCATTTGAAGTGATGCCATCCCTAAAATGGAACGGAGCACAGATGACAATATGTGATTCCAATTTCCTTGATATATCTTTCTAATCAACATCATAAAAACTAAGAACGACCTCATAACAAGTAAACAATGTTATACCAGATTTGTGTTCTTGACCGGAAAGAAATATAGAAATAGAATATAGAACAGAAAGAAAAATAACATCCGATTCATCAATATGTGTGATGTCACCTGATTAAATAAAAACTAGTAATCAGTGACTATCAGACCACAGGTTCTCTGTACCTTATGAATATTTTGTTTGTCATTAGAATTGCTCATTCTGCATTTTAAAGGTCTGGGTAACACCGTGTAAAACATGACTTCTTTGTTTCCCTCTAAATAGACGATTAATTAGTCCATCTTGATTATCTGGAAATGTAATTATTTCCTTAGTGTGTTGTTTGGAAACATTTTTGAAAACAAGCTTTAACGATCACGGGGCTGGTGTTCATTACCCAGGGACTTTCACCCAGATGCAATCAGAGAATAATGCAGAACGTAAAAAGAAAAGACTCTTCATTAATGCCGATCATTAAATATTAGAAAAATATGTAGGAAGATATATGTATAAAAAAGGTATAACATCCTGCTCTTTAAAATAACCCCTTCATTGCAGCATTATCTTTTGGGTAAAAAAACAATAATCAAGCGGAATAAGAACATAACCCCCTTAACTACCATGGTTGAATATACTCAATGTTGAAAAGCTCCTGCAGGAGCCCAACATAAATAGAACAATATCTGGTGATATTCTGGAGCAATGAAAAGGCATTTTTTGTTTACTGGAAATTAAGTTAATTTATTTATGGGCCACAGAATGTGCCCCCAAATTTTCAGCACCTCGGAAATGTCATACAAGGTGTCGAAAGCTGCACGAACAGCTTGGAGTTCTGTTTTTTTCCAGTGAAAGACGGAATTCCGCTATATTATTATACGCGTAGCAGCACGTTTTGGCCAGTATGTCAATAATCTTACTGTCTCTAAAATGTATTTTTGAAAGGGTACATTAATTTCTACACTGTCCACAAAGCTAGGTTGTTTTGCAACACCGTTTGTATGGTCCTTATCCGGTCAACGTTCTTATTATAGATCTATCAAGATCAGGACAGAGGTAGTAAAGTAATCAGCATGAAGGGCAGGAGGAGCGAGTGGAGAGGATCAATAAGGTTCTGTCTCCTACCAAGAAATACAACAGACAACAGTCTCCAGAATCAAGATGAACCAATGGCGTAGAAAAGAATTTGAGGTTCCACTAAACCTCCTAACACATTATCACAGAAGCATTTCCCAAACCAAGATGGCAGATACTGCCTTTAACTGCATCTTAAAATAATACCATAGAAACGGAAAAAGATATACAGGATATTCAAAGAGATCCGAATTGCTTGAGAAAGGTAACCGAACGCTGAAAATCAGCGTTCAGTTACCTTTCCTGGCCATTCGGCTATCCAGAGAGCAGGCAATACGCCAAATCCTGGCGAATTGCCTGAACATACGGTGCCTGTTCGGTGCCTGTTCGAGGGCAGTGAAAACCCCATGAAAAAGCAATGCTTCGGCTATTCAGAGAACACAAACCAGCAGTGAAAGGTTCCCCTAATGCCCTGCCATTCGGTGGTTTAATTCGGCAAATTTATTCAGGAGAATCCCATAGGCTTCAATGTTAAAAATATTCCGGTTTTAATTCAATATCTAATAAACCGTTTATTATAAAATTCTACAGTAAAAAGTCTCTTTATTTATAGATTGTTTAGGATACTTTAAGCATTTTTCTGATTTCTTTTTTTTTAAAAGTCAGATTTTTTTAAGTTTACTTATTTTTTCTGTAACAGCCCTTTTTATTATCATTCCCTGGACCTGCTGTGTAAATTTCAGACATTTTCGCTCAGTAGTTTCTTTGCAAACAGCGTTTCACTTTTCACACAGTCATACAAACGGTTTTGCTAATTTATTCACTGCCTCGTCTGCGGTGTCGGCTGCTTCGGCTGTGTGTGATCGGCTCCTGCTCAGGCTTTTTCCGTGGTATTCGGCAGGTTAATCCAGATGTTTTTGCGGGTTTTCGGCGTGCATTCGCTGGGTTTTGCGGTTACTTTTCGTCAGGTTTGCGGCAGCTTTTCCCTGCAATTCGGGGACCCTGTGGTGCTTGCTGAATACACCGCAGGGTCACCGAAATGCAAAAGGAACCGAATTGAAGAGAACGAAAAGTCACCGAATGTGCGGTGACTTTTCGAATCTCTTTGGATAACCCTGATAGTGTACAAAAAATAGAGCCGAAACTATGAGTGATGAGTTCCAAGGCAAATAAATGGAAGCAATACCACAGTACATACAACCCAAAGATAGGAGCAGGTCACACCATCAAATAATCAATGTTTGCGACTGAGTGAGCCAACGTGTCCTAGCAATAAACAGTTCTTCATTTGATATTTGATGGTGTGACCAGCTCCTATCTTTGGGACAAAATAATAATATTATCATGGATTCCCTAAATAAAAATTAAAAGTGAACAGCTGTCTGCATTTTGCTACTCAACTGACAGAAAATAAGCAATTTATGGCCTAGATTCCGAGTCAGGTGTAAGCTTAGGGCTCGATTTAATTTGGTCCCATCGCTGAAATCAGCAGCTTTTATGGCACCAATTGGGCCATTTTTCAGTTTGGGAGATTTAATTATCAGCATTTCGATTTTCGTCAAAATTGAGCTCGCTTTTCTGCACTCGAGTCAATACTTTTTAATGGAATGTTCAGTTTCAGTGATTGAATTTGAATTTGTCGGTATGCTGAATTAAATATATATATATTACGTGCTGAATGGTGTTGGTTAATTGATTTTCAGGCAGAGAAACAGGGAAAATCTCTCTGAAATCACACTGAATAACCTCTAATTAAATATTAGTGTGTACTTAGCAATACAAACTTAACCCTAACCCTAAAAATACTGCTAACCCCAAAAATAAACCTAACCCTTACCCTAACCCTAAAAATATTACTAGCCCTAAAAATAACCCTACTCTTAATAGTCCTTAACACCAGGAGTTAATTTTAGGTTTAGGGTTAGGGTTAAGAATAGGATTCGGGTTACTAACAAAGGTTAATTAGAGACAATTTTAAATTAAAAAATAACTTTTTTTTCCTTTTTACTGGCCTGAATTTTATCCATACAGGGTTATTTAACAGAATTTGAATGTAGCCAATTGAATCAGTTGATATATAACAAAATACACAAAAGGTGAAACTTGAAATTTGCAGATAGAACTAAAACAAACCCTTATTGACTATGACGTTGATAGGTTTACAGCTTCTATGAACAGTGTAGGAACAGATTATTATTGTAAAGAAGTAAACAAAATGCATAAATGTGTAAAAAAACTAATATCTATGAGTGTAATAAAAATTGCATGTTCATGTAGTTAGATGAATCAAAATATAATATAATAACAAAGACTTAACAAAGAATCTAACACAGTAAACAAAAGTACAAAGGCGTGAAAGAACACACTGTAATAAGCAAAATCTATTTCAAAATGTAAATAAAAATGAAGTATTGGTAGTATAGGATAAATAAATCTACAAATATATATATAAGGACAGTTAATATAATACAATAAAGAAAAGTATAAATGTGTAAAAGTACAAAGTGTAATAAAATCAAGTTACAAGTGTAATAAGATAAAACGTCTCCCCGCATCACCTCTTCCCATGATAGACTGCAGGATTTCTCACGCGCAGCCCCCACTCTCTGGAACGCTCTCCCTCGTACTGTCAGACTTTCCCCTAACTTCTCTTCCTTCAAACGCTCCCTTAAAACGTTCCTATTTAGGGAAGCCTACCACCCAACTCACTGACGCAACCATCAATCACTCTCACTTTACAGTCCTCTCCTCCTGTTTCCAACCCCAACCCTCCTAGATTGTGAGTTCCTACGGGAATAGGGCCCTCATCTCCTCCTGTACTGTTTGTCAAATGTTGTTCAATGTATTGTAACCCTGTCTATACTGTGCTTATTGTACAGCGCTGCGGAATATGCTGGCGCTTTATAAATAAAGAATAATAATAAAAACAGTATAATTTTTTTAATGTATTAGTGTCATAAACTCGAACAGAAATGTATGTAAGAACGAAGCACCAATAATAAACCTAAAGCTGTCGATCAGTTGAAAAATAAAGGTTACTATCACATGTCTCTGGCTAAAACAATGATGCTAAGGGGCTAAAATTAGTGTTTGTTAATCTTCCCTTAGCGTCCCCATTTTCCGAGTGGATTACGTGCAGGTGATGAGTCCAGCAGCCTGCCTCATAGCGGCGGCTAGGCTCCAGGATGCTCGCGGCAGCGCTAAAGCGCCGTCCTGAGCATCCCCTCTTTGGAGTCCATAGGACTCCATGGAGACTTCTCCTGCCGGGTCACATACTGTCAGAATCTCCCCTCTCGCGAGATCCTACAGGTCGGTGGAGTGGTTACAGAGTGAGACTGGGGGCCTTTTTCCCCAGTCTCCCTCTGCTCACAGCGGCCAGAAGCAGCGGATAGGGCCGTCGTTCTTGCCGCGGGATGAGAGGTGAATATTTGATTTTTTTGGGAGGTTTACTACTGCTGCTAAGTGATTCTGCAGCAGCTCTAAGCTGTAGCAAACGTTTTTAGTTAGCGACAACTGTTTGTAATTAGCGTTAGGACTTTGTGATCCTAACGCTAATTATTCTCTGCTTACACTTTGCACTTCCCATGTTAAACACGGGGAGCACAAAAGACAGTAAGCTTGCGCAAAAAAGCGATAATACCGACTCGCTAACGGGTTTTTTAACCCGTTAGCAATCGGGAGCTGATACGGATGTAACGCTAACACTCATTTATGTGAGCGCTAGTGTTAAGGATGTGATAGAGCCTAAAATCATTACATAAGCAAGACAAAGGTATATAAACTGATTTTTCATACAAAAAAATGTGTAAACTTCTTTATTTTGCCCTCATGCATTTGGGAATGACTATTAATGAATTATTATTGAATTATACGTAACACACATTTTTATTTTATTTTTTAAAATAATTAGATTACAAACAAAATAAAAGTGATAAAAAGTTTATGTCCAAAGAAAGCAAATGTTCACACATTTAAATATATATACCTCCACTCTCTAATGTGAAGCAATAAAGCTTCTGAAGTGTTTTTCTCGCAGCCACTTTAACTTCTTGGTTTCGCAGTGTGTAAATAATGGGATTTAGTAGAGGGGTGACTACGGATGGGAAGACCGAGACAATCTTATTCACGTGCAAGAAGCCCTTTGTGTTGGGTCTAACGAACAGGAAAATGAGGGTGCTGTAAAAAATAAAGACTACAACAAGATGAGACACACAGGTGGAAAATGCTCTACTTCTCCCAGAGGCGGTGGAGAAAGTCATTATGGTCCTGATGATAAAGATATAAGACACAATAATTGGTAAAAAGCAACCCAAAATGACAAAACACGCAATAGCAAAAAAGATATTTTCTACAGCTGTGATATCTGAGCAAGAAAGCTTCAGCAACGGAGCAAAGTCACAGTAATAGTGATCAATCTCGTTGTAACATAAGACGAGGCTTGAGATTTGTAGACACGGGATGGCAATTATAATGAAGCTAAATATCCAGGAGACCAGCAATAGGTTCATGCAAGTTCTTGGACTCATAATGACTATGTATCTTAATGGATGGCAGATGGCCACGTATCGATCGAACGCCATGATGGCCAGGAGGAAGTTTTCGGTGGCTCCGCATGCAAAATGGAAATAATACTGTGCTAAACAGCCAGCGTGGGAAATAGGTTTGGTTTTTGCATAAAGAACCCATAGCAGCGTCGGGACTGTGGAAGCAGGATACCAGAGTTCAAGAAAGGAAAGTCCACCGATAAAGAAGTACATGGGTTTGTGAAGGTTTCGATCATTGGTGACTATGACAATGATGGCGAGGTTGGACGCGATTGTGGCAACATAAACGATGGCTATAAGGATAAACAAGCAAAAACTGGTTTCATCTGGAAGTGAATATCCAAGAAGAATAAGTTCTGTAAAGGCAGTTCCATTCTGTTTCATTTTCCGCCTTTCAATCTGGGAATAAAAGTACCAGTGTATTATAGACGATGGTTTACAGTAGGGTGTTCAACGTTGGCTCTCCAGATGTTTTGGAGCTACATTTCCCCACAAGGCTTGGTTGACCTATTGAGTTGACCTAATGAGTATCACGAGGGATGCAGTTCCAAAACATTTGGAGGGCCAAGGCTGAGCACACTTGGTTTACAGGCTTTAATTACTTTTGCATATTTTAAACATGTATTTTTTTGT
The DNA here is from genome assembly GCA_009667805.1 of Leptobrachium leishanense. Taxonomy (NCBI): domain Eukaryota; kingdom Metazoa; phylum Chordata; class Amphibia; order Anura; family Megophryidae; genus Leptobrachium; species Leptobrachium leishanense. The sequence continues at coordinate 23,092,187 of CM019071.1, read as the reverse complement.
TATTTTTATAATTAGTTGACAGTGAAATGGCTTTAATTAACGCTTTTACCGCTGAGTGCATTTTGCTGAAAAATGGAGAGGTCCAATATTTCTCCCACCTCTGCTTTTTTTCTTCCAAGAATGGTAAAACTCCAATTTTTCTCTTGTGCCGTGGTCTACCTTTTCCATTGCCGTCAGTTAGCATCTCAGTGCAGAAATCAGGTTAATCCTGGCCCTCTTGATGATCTTCAGCTAGTGTATATATGTCAAGTCATTTGCCTCCCAATGCTTCTACATGACCATTTAAATTAAATTATGAGGTCATCATACCTAGAGTATCCATTGAGCTAGACATGTTTTTATTTTGCTTTATATTGCACATTATTATGTTTCCATGTGTTAGAATTAAAATGATGCAGAATATTCTAAACTATGTCTTTTTAGCCATTTTTTGTATCATTTAACACATGCCTCATTTTGCTTAAGAACATACACTACTCAACAGAAAAGCTAACAGGGCTATTCAGAAAGAGGTGAAAACCTCGAGAATGACTGGAGAATTGAAAATTCTAGGTCAAAATAGACAAACCAGAAAAATTCTCCCATTTATCTCACTTTCCAAATCGGCTATTTGGTCTAGATTGTTCATTCTCCTGGCAATTCTCAAGGTTTTCACCGCTCTCTGAATAACCCTGTACGTTACAGATAACTCTACACTGTACCTCTATGGATATACAAATAGATGTACAGATAGGTAAATGGGTAATAATAATATTAGCAGTGCTTGGAACGTTCGTATCCATGTACTTGTACAATTCCTGAAAACTCCTCGGAATAGTCTCCTGTCTGAAAAAACATGGGCATTTATAACTACGACATTGGCATTATTTAAATAATTCTTATCTGTATTTTCCAATGCTATATAGGAATTTAGTTGGTTATCTTTAATTTTTAATTTAATTTATTCTTTCTTTTCTCCATAAATAGGAGCTATCCTCAGACCACTGAGGGTCTCCTTCTTCCTGATACAGCTCCATGTGATAAGACGTTTAATACTTTAACAACACCATCTCATAGCATTCAAGTACTTTTCATGTACCTTCAGTACTGGCTGGGTCGAGTAGAAGTAACATCACTGCTCTATAACCATGGAGACCCAGGTTCGAATCCCAGCCAGAGCGCCTCTCCAGTAAGTGTCCTTGGGCAAGACACCTAACGGTACATACTTGCCTGCTACACGATATCAGCTGTGGAGTCCAGTGGTAACATCTCTACCCTTCGACCGTGGAGCAGCAAGTCAAAATACCATTTAGGTAGGTGTATAAGGGTATTGTAGGTGCGATAGTGATAAAGTATTTTGTGTTATGGAAATGGTTTAGTATGTAATAAACACGTAAATAAATGCTGCCTAAAGGACACATATAGGTACAAGAAAAACACCAAAAAATGACAACAAAATACAGTAAAGAGTATCCACCACAGCGCATAAAGTTGCTATATCAGTAAGTGCACTTATATCACACATATGTGTTTCAATTATAAGTCATTAGAAGATGCACTGCATTGTTGCATGCCATATATTGTTGTCAAAATCCCATTCAGCACATCCCTCCAATACAACTGTGGAGAAGCAAGTCTCAACTTTACGAGAAGCGGGTTCAACCTAACCACCAGGTCACTGATCTACAATCATGGAAAGACGACCCGATCCCACTCAGAAGACGCCACCAGTGAGTGTCCTTGGACAAGACACCTTATGAATATGAATGCGCCTACCTTACAAAATACTTGTACATCTCATAGCCAGGCCATCATCAATGTGTGGTATCTAATGTATCAACTCCTTGTACACTGATCTTGTAAAGCACAGCAGAATTTGTGGTGCTATATAAATAAAGGATATTTAAAAAAAAATAATAATAATACCTTGCTTCCTGAGCTCCATAATCTAACAAAATGTTGTCTAATATATGCTACACAAATATGAATAAAATCTAGTGTGTCAAATGAAGTCTCCATGCATTTCCATGATTCAAATAAAAAAGTCAAAAGGGGGTCTATAAATGACACAGGGAGTCATACTGAGTTGCTAACTGCATGTAAAACATGGAGCTACAAAACAATCCTGTAAGAAGCTAACTTTTCATTACGGCTGTTTTGTTTTTACTGTAGCAATTTTTATTGTTAGTTTTAAAGCGTGTGCTTAAGTATAGTTATATGAAACTAGTAGGTCACTATGGAACCAGGAATCTGCACTCTCACCAGTGTGTATATATATATATAACACAGCAAAAGGTTGCACTCAACCTCAACTAAGCGGGTGCATCTAAGGCTAGGGTCAGACTAACGCATTTTTCGCGTTGTCTGTGAAAAAGTGCGTTCGAACGAATGGACGCATTTTTTCACGGAATACGCGATAGCGGTCATACGATGCGCCTTCTCGTCCGTGATTTTGTACGGATCATCAATAAAACACTTTTTGTGTCTGGACGTTATGTTGGCTGGACATTAGCAGCGTCTGACGTCTCCCAATCACGCACACACGCCTCTAGCGGACGCAGCGCACTCTGTACGTCCGTACTAGCGGTTTCACGTTCTAGAAAAAATGCGTTCGTTTGCCACTTGCGTTGCGCGGACGAACTTTCGTGCGGCCGTTCGTCGTATGCTGCCCGGCATTGGACGTCATTTGCTGCTAGCACGGCCATGATTTCGTGCGGCTAAACGCACGTTAAAACTGCTTTCGTCTGACCCTAGCCTTAGACATAAAATGCAAAACACCAGGAAAGAGCACTCCACACCAATGACCACCTTCTTCCATCATTTTCTGTGGAAAAAAAACACAGTTTTAAAATGTTCAAAAATCCTGACTGAGGTAAAATGATGGGGATTCAGTTCACAAAGTTATGATCATAATTTGCTTAAGTCTGTCACAGTCGCCAATGTACCCCATCTTTGACAGGTCCTGTCTAACTTGACCGAGTCTGCACTTACAGGATCAACTCACCCTGGAGCTCCCCGGCAGCTCGAGGTCTTTATAGGCTGCCATGGTGGAGCACCTGTGAACAGGGAGGGGTGCACACCAAATGGGAGTTGTCAGCTCCCTATATGTATAATACAAAACAGCAAAAGGTTGTACTCAACCTCAACTAAGCGGGTGCATCTAAGACATAAAATACAAAACACCAGGAAAGAGCACTCCATATTATTGACCACCTTCTTCCATCACCAATGTCAATGATGGGGTACATTGGCGTCTGTGACAAGCTTAAGCAAACTATGATCATACTTTGTGAACTGAATCCCCATCATTTATTACCTCAGTCAGGTTTTTTGAACATTTTAAATCTGTGTTTTTTTCCACAGAAAATGGTGGAAGAAGGTGGTCATTGGTGTGGAGTGCTCTTTCCTGGTGTTTTATATATAACACATGTATTTTTTTTTACCTTGTTTGAATTTCCTTTGCACTTGGAGTAAGTATGAGCACTGTAATTGGATCGTGGACTGGTTTTAGTTGTCCGAAAAGGGTCCATAAGTTGCTGGGGTTTTTTTTGTCTTAAGTTCTAAATTGCACTTGATGGATATATTCACCGTGCAGACAGTTTTTTCGTTTTTCTTATATATTTTTATAAAATATTTTTAAATCCATAAAGATTAGAAAACCTGTGATCTTTATTCATGAATTAAATAGTAAATCATGCCTCATCTACTAAAGTAAATATTACAATATATTGGCCAAAAAACGAAAGAGTCTGCGTGCTTTGTAAATAATTACAGAATTCAATTCTATTAAATCTATCTACGTATTAACAATTTGACATGTTCACTGGAATATAGGCCAAACCCATTACATTTCCATATGCTTCATGATGGATCAAATGATTTTAATTCTAGTGAAACACATACAATGTTAATACTTTGCAGATAAACCTGATACGATAATGGAATCTTGGCAGAAACAGCACATTAATCTTAGTAAGGTGTAAAGTAACAGGACACGTTCATTTGGTACCTACTGAACTTAGAACAGACCCTGGTTGCATCCTGTGGTAGAGGACATGATATGTGAATTAAGACTTCTTTGCTTACCTATAAAGCATTGGTAAATTGGTCCATCTTCAGTAGCTGTCAATTTAATTACTCTGTCATTCCCCTGCCTCCATGTATATGTAGGAGCTAAACCTAATATCCAGAGACTGGACATTCCCACTGGGTTTCCTCATTATCACGTTCAGATGCTAGAGGAAGCAAAAAGAACTGATTTTATTTATTTCTCTCTCTCTAACATGGTTGAGCATACTCAATATTTAAAAGATCTTGCAGGATCCCATCATCAAATGCACAAGATCTGGTCAAATTCTGGAGAAATGCAAAGACATTTTGTTTACAGAAAGCAAAATTTGTTTGCAAATGAGCTCCAGAATGTGCACCCAAATTTTCATCACCTTGGACATGTCATCCAAGGTGTTGAAGCTGCTTGAACAGCTCGGGGGTTCTGTTTTTTCCTTCAGGGAAACACGGATCTTCAGTGATATTTCTGAACATGTAGCAGAGCTATGTCGCCAGCAGGGGGAGCCTTCTGATTGTCAAAAAACGCTTGCTGCCTCTTAAATGCATTTTGTGAACTGTATATTAATTTTTAAACAGTTTGCAGTCCCATAAATCCACTTGGTCGTAGTAATGATTTTATGGAAGACAACCTAGTAGTGAAGGGGTTAAAACATGCTGTGGTAAAAGATGTACTTATGTGTACAGTTTTGGTTTTTGCTACCCGTTTGTAAATGCAAACACTGTAAAATGTAACTTTGTATGATGTGTACATTGTAAAAATCAAATGAAATGTCACACTCGGAAAGGAGACATTTATGCATCAACAATTGTGGCCATTGCTGGGCCATGGCTGGGCAATTATCCATGAGACCTGGGGGGGGGCATTATCCATGAGACCTGGGGGGGCAGATCCATGAGACCTGGGGCATTATCCATGAGAGCTGGGGCAATATCCATGAGACCTGGGGGGCATTATCCATGAGACCTGGGGGCACTATCCATGAGATCTGGGGCAATATCCTTGAGACCTGGGGGCACTATCCATGAGACCTGGGGGGTATTATCCATGAGACCTGGGGCAATATCCATGAGACCTGGGGGCATTATCCATGAGACCTGGGGGCACTATCTATGAGACCTGGGGGCATTATCCATGAGAGCTGGGGACACTATCCATGAGACCTGGGGGCAATATCCATGAGACCTGGGGCATATCCATGAGACCTGGGGCATTATCCATGAGACCTGGGGCATTATCCATGAGAGCTGGGGGGGCAGTATCTATGATGAGCTGGGGCAATATCCATGAGAGCTGGGGGGCATATCCATGAGCTGGGCCATATCCATGTGAACTGGGGCAATATATACCCATATGAGCTTGGGTCAATAATATCCATGTGAACTGGAGAAAATAGTCTGGGGGCTCAGTGCTGTGTATATTATTCTGGGGGGTATATTATGCTAAATGTTCTTTTGCTATACGTGCATGTACTCTGTGTGTACTGTATTTGTACATGTACTGTATGTGCACTATATATGTAGGGCCCCATCACCTCCTTAACGCTAGCACTCACACATGTGAGCGTTGGTGCTAGGTTAAATGAGGTTACTGCATGCTGCCCATATCACATCCTAGCACAGGACCCTCATATTACAATCCCAACGGTAACCGGTTAAAAAGTCCAGGAGATTGTGCTTTTCAGCGCCAGGTTACTGTACTTTGCTCTCCCTATACTTAACATGGGGAGCGCAAAGAGTAAATAGCGTTAGGATTACAAAGTCCTAACGCTAATTACCATCCCGCCATAGCTACAAAAGTTACCCACAGCTAGACGCTGGTGCTAAGTGATGCCGCTTCTGCAGAATCAGTCAGCACCAGCTGGAACCCCCCCAAAAATCACATACTTGCCTCTCATCCCACAGCGCAAAGGGTGGTCCGATCCACTGCTTCTGGTCGCGGGGAGCATCCAGGAGCTTAGCACTGCGCCACTGGTCGGGGACTCTGATTTTTAAAATTATGTGGGGGGGGGGCACAATTTTCTGTTTTTGCCTCCGGTGCAAAAGGAGCTAGCTACGGCTCTGACTCTACCTCTCTCCCCCTTCATTTTCAGTATTGTTGATTCAGTGCTGTTTTTAATTCCCTTTATTTTATAGGCAGTGGAAGAATCTGGCTCCCTCTGCTGGTGGACCCCCTTTCAGCGCTGAGGCTGCCTGCACGTCTGTGATAGGGCGACTGAATCAGCATTTTCACCTACTTACAGCACATCGGCTGTGATATCTGATGTACTTTTCTTTTGGAGATACATTCTGCGGCAGATTTATAAAAGAAATTAATTAGCAAAAAAAGCAAATTGAATTTGCTACGGTCCTGAATCCAGATCGAATTTACTTGATTTCAGACGCCTGATGTTGCTTTTGAGAATCACATTGACGTGATCATGGTAACAAAAGGGTTAATGGACTATAAAGTACTGAACATGTGAACTCTTACGAGTCAAAATGTTTTATATTGCAGGTTTTAACATGTCACACCAGGACATTTTGGTGCGAGAAGGATGATTTTCAAAAACAGTGAAGCTTCACAAAACTTATTACAACATAATGTAAAGAATCATTTGTAAAATCCCATTTTTTCCGGCCCGTCCCGCCTGGACATATTTGAAAATGAGAGAAATTGAAGTGTATTTCTTCCTGGTAAAACATTTTATATAAATAAATAATTCATATTAAAGTTAAAATTAGAGGGGGTTGGACATTAACCATAGGGGTTATTCAGAGAGCACCGAAATGTCGCCGACATTTCGGTGCTCTTTCGTTCTCCGCACTTCAAGGTGAGTCGGATATTCTAGTTCGCCGACCCTGCGGTGTATTCAAGTACAACCGCAGGGTCTCCGGAGTGCAGGGAAACCCGCTGCAAACCCAACGAACACTTGTCGAACACTCACCGAAAACCCACAGAAACCACCGCAAAACCACAAAAATTTTGCCGACAAAATCCCGAAACATTCCTAAAAGATCCTAAAAAATCTATAAATAAAGAAAGTTTTTACTGCAGAATAAAATAATAACTGGTTTATCAGACTTTGAATTAAAACAGGAATATTTTTAACATTGAAGCCTATGGGATTCTCCTGAATAAACCTGTCGAATGAAACCACCGAATGGCAGGGCACTTCGGTAACTTTTCACTGCTGTTCGGTGTCTCTGAATAGATTAACCATTGCTTCTCTATGGAGGATTTCACTGCCCTCGAACAGGCACCGTACGTGCAGGCAATTCGCCAAAATTTGGCAAACTGCCTGCTCTCTGAATAGCCGAAAGGCCCTGAAATGTCACCGTACGTTGAATTTCAGTGTCTGGTTACATGTCGGCGACATTTCGGATCTCTCTGAATAATCCCTCATGTCTTTTCAATATTCTAATTTCCCAAAAATCAGCTTTTTAAATGTTTTTCTCGCAGCCACTTTAACTTCTTGGTTCCTCAGTGTGTAAATAATGGGATTTAGCAGAGGGGTGACTACGGATGGGAATATGGAGACTATTTTATTCACGTGCAAGGAGTTGCCTGTGTTGGGTCTAATGAACATGAAAATAGTGGTGCTGTAAAAAATAAACACAACAATAAGGTGAGACACACAGGTGGAAAATGCTCTATACCTTCCAGACGAGGACGGGAAAGTGATTACGGTTCTGATAATAAATACATACGACATAATTATTGGCAAAAAGCAACCTAAAATGACAAGACAGCATATTGCAAAAAATACATTTTCTACAACCGAGGTATCGGAGCAGGATAGCTTCACCAGCGGAGCAAAGTCACAGTAATAGTGATCGATCTCATTGAAACAGAAGACAAGGCTTGAGATCTGTGCACACGGGATGGCGATTATAATGAAGCTAAATGTCCACGAGGCCACTAATAATTGCATGCAAGTCCTGGCATTCATGATGACTATGTATCTGAGCGGCTTACAGATGGCCACGTATCGATCGGACGCCATGATGGCCAGGAGGAAGTTTTCGGTGGCTCCGCAGGCAAAATGGAAATAATACTGCGCTAAACAGCTCACGGGAGAAATTGATTTATTGTGAGTGAAGAGCGCTCCCAGCAATCTCGGGACGGTCACTGTAGGGTACCAGATCTCAAGGAAGGACAGTCCACCGATAAAGAAGTACATGGGTTTGTGAAGGCTTCGTTGCAGGGTAACAATCACAATAATGACAACGTTTGATGTGATGGTTACAATATAAACAAAGGCTATAATAACAAAAAGGCAAAAACTGGTTTCATTTGAAAGAGAAAACCCAACTAGAATGAACTCGGTGATCACGGTTGTATTTCTTATATTGTCTTTCATTTTGAAGAGTTCAACCTGCAAAACATATACATGTTATTAAATATAGTGACAAACAGACTCTTTACCATCTTTGCTTTATTTGGGCTTTTTACGGAATTTTCGGCTATTTCAATACATATATGGATTAATACGCGTCAATTTATGGTGGGTGTTTCATTTGGGCATTAAATCTAACATTAACTATTGAATTAATATGCAATATTTAAGGCCCTAAGTTGCACCAATAATATTTATTATTCTTTCGGGTATTATGGTCGAATATATGTAAGAAAAACACACAGAAAACGGTGCAATATGAATCGACAATTTACTTGGCAATTTATATTAACAGTTTAGAATTTTTTTTACAGTAAATAACAAAATAGACTATCAAAATAGCACATTACAATTAATAAACATGGCAGTCATATCACACACAGTACAGTAAACATAACAACAATACTAGACAATACAGAAATGAAATGAAAACAAGATGAAATCAATTTACATGGTCCCCCAGCTTTTTGGCTTGGGGCTGAGAGATTTCTCATGGTCATCCTTTTTCCAGGTACACACAGCAAAAGAGACTTAAGGCCCCGTTCACACTGTGCGATTTGTCGTGCGGATTTTGCCGCGACGTTGCAGCAAAATCCGCGGTGTAGCTTCTCCAATGCATTTCAATGGAGCTGTTCACATCTTGCCGCGCGATGTCGCATGTCGCGGTAGCATGTCGCTGGTACATGACCCTTTTTTTGCGATTTGCTGTCTGCGATTTTGCGATTTGTATTGGTGGTGCGTTGCAAAAATCGCACAAAACCGCGACGTCGCGCGACATTATCGCACTATGTCGCGAATATGAAAATCGCGCGGAGAGTCGTGCGATTTTCAAATCGCACAGTGTGAACGGGGCCTAATTGTCTTGATTCAGACCCATTTATTCCCAGTGGGAGTCACCAATAGGAGGTAAACCTCTCTAAATTAGGCTGGCTTAATGACATCACAGCTAGTCACACAAGGCAAAACGCCTACACACTGCCCCTAGTGTTCCTTTGGTATAACAATCAGTTAATATTAAAATATGATGATTTATGGCAGAAATCATTCATGATCACTACAATGGGTAACTGAGTCAAAAATAGCAGAATATTAAATAAAAAATCTAAACTTTGAATACAATAAAGCCTCAAACAATACAACCAGGGGTCAAGTTGAGCTGGAATGTTTGCAAATGTTGTCCCTCTGCTATTTTAAAAGGGAAAACTGAGTTCCGATTGGTCCCAAATACTATAAAGTATTTATTTATTAAACAAACACACAGTAGGGGTTATTCACGAAGCGACAATCTTGCCGCCGTATTGCACCAAATGGTGTATTTTACTGTACGGTGCAATTTCAGGGCAGTTCATCTATTCACTAAACTGTCAATTTGCCCAATTATTTTTTGAGAACGGATTTTACCAGGAAGGATACATTGAGATTTCTCTCGTTGTCAAGTATGTCCTGGGTGGCAAGTATGTACCGTTGGGTGTCTTGCCCAAGGACACTTACTGGAGAGGTGCTCTTGCTGGGATCGAACCCATGACTCCACAGGCTCTCTCCACGCAGAGCAGTGATGTTACCTCTACTCCACCCAGCCTACTGGCGAATTGACAGCGAAATACAGTTCAGTTCGCCGCAGGTCGCCGACCTTCGGTGATCTTCGGCGGCAGCGAAATTGTCCCATAGAGAAATAATAATTCTAGTCACAGAATGCCAAACTGCAGCGAAGTGCCGACGAAATGCCCTGATTTTCGGTGATTCAGTTCAACAGGTTTAACCACTTCGCTGTGGAGGACGCGCTCAGCGCGTCCTGCTGCAGGAAGGGTTGGCTGCGGAAGACGCGCTGAGCACATCCTCCCGAAGCAGCCTGCGATCGGCCGGATTCCGGCCGATCGCTGTGCCCCCCGGTGCGGGCTGACATCTTGGATGTCAGCCCGTCAATCCGGGACCGCCGCGGGCACAATAGATGTCATCGCGGCGGCGCGATGACATCTATTTCAGGCGCCCCCCCGCGTGTGCGGAGGAGGCGCCTGAAAGGGAGGGGGGGAGGTCCTTCGGAACTCTCTCTCCCTCCCGATCGCGGGGGTCCTGAGCTTAATGCCAGGCACCGTTTGGAAGGGCACAGCCTGCCCTTCCAAATAGTACCTGGCATTAACCCCATGGGGGCCGGATCACGAATCGGCGCCGAAAAGCGCCGGTTCGTGATCCTTTCCCGGAGCTGGCCGACATCTTGGATGTCGGCCAAGCCTCCGGGAACTCCCCCTGAGGACTGGCGTCATCGTGCATAGATAGTCCTGGAGTAAACCCCTAGCTGCCACCAATGGTGGAGATAGGGGATTCCAATGAGCCCCTATCTCCCGATCTGTGGCAGCTAGGGGTTAATGTTTGATATTGTTGGATCGGCCAGAGCATGGCCTTTCCAACGATATCAAACATGACCGTGACAAAAGTTTTTTTTTAAAAAATAAAAATGAAAAATAATAAAAAACAAATAATAATAATAAAAAAAATAAACAAGTTTGTTATTTTTTATTTGTTTTGTTAATGCAGCAATATTGTTCTCATTTAATTTATAATGTGAACAATGATGCTGCACTAACAATTTTTGTATGGGGTGCGTTTGTTAAAAATAGCGAAATTTTCCCCCAAAAAAAATGTAACGAGACCCCATTTCTATTTTTTTTAACAAGCGCACCCCATACAAAATATAACCGCAAATGATCGCATGTTAAAATGTGAAAAAAAACACTTTACACATTGTAAATATTTGAAAATTCTAATTTTATTGCATATTTTGTTATAATATACAGACAGGACATAACGTATACATATAATAATGGCATATTATGAATCTTCCGAGTCTGCCGGAAAGAACGATATATAATATGTCTGGGTCATATAATAAAATAAGGCTTCAAAACGTGGTTAAACATGATGAGCGAAACCGGTAAAAATGAGCTCAGCACAGAGGCGGGAAATGCCTCAGCAGCGAAAGGGTTAAACAAATCTTTCCATTATTTTTTTAAAGAAGCTTTTTAATTAATTAGACACATTTTAAGATATTTTTATGGGTTTAAGACCTATTAGGAGAATATGAGAGTTCCGTCTTTTTTCTGCAGTTCAGCGGCATTCGGCGCCCAGTGCGGCGGTCTTCAGTGACTCCATCTACGGTGCACTACAGTGATCCTGCGTTGAATAGTGAATTCACCGTAGGGGCAGCAAAATGGAATCGCTGAAGTGCACTGAAGTGCAAAGTGCTGAAATGTCAGTGCTTTGTGAACAACCCATAGTATCTATAAATCACTTGCTCCTCACTGGGTGGCTTTGGCCATAGAATGGAGTCAATGGGTCTCTCATTGACTCAAATTACATTGTTTTGTGTGGGATGTATTCAAAGCACATTATACAGTTGTGTTCAAAATTATTCAACCCCCAATGCTGTAAAGGGTTTTAGGGAATTTAGTGTACATTTGTAATTGTATTCAGAATGAAATCCTACAAGGACTTTTTAAAGAACCATATGCAACTAAAATGACATCAATTGGTTTTGTAATACAGTAGTAAATGTTTCTTTTGTGAATTCTTCATTGACACAATTATTCAACCCCTTAAAGACTACCACTCTGAAGAACAGAGGTTCATTCAAGTGTTTTCAATCAGGTATTGAAAACACCTGTGGATGTCACGGAGCAGCAATAAAGCATAATAAGCACCAATTAGGCAGCTTTAAAATGACTGTGATACTCAGCTCCTTCTAGACATTTACTGGTGTGGTTACAAACATGGTGAAGTCAAGAGAATGGTCCAGGAAGACAAGAGAAGAGGTGATTACTCTTCACAGGAAGGGCAATGGCTATAAGAAGATTGCAAAGATGTTAAACATACCAAGAGAGACCATAGGAAGCATCATTCGCAAATTCAAGGCAAAGTGCACTGTTGAAACGCTACCTGGTCGTGGCAGAAAGAAGATGCTGACTTCGACTGCTGTGCGCTACCTGAAGCGTAGAGTGGAGAAAAGTCCCCGTGTGACTGCTGAGGAACTGAGAAAAGATTTGTCAGATGTGGGTACTGAAGTTTCAGCTCAGACAATACGGCGCGCACTGCGTAATGAAGGCCTCCATGCCAGAACTCCCAGGCGCACCCCCTTGCTGTCTCCAAAGAATAAGAAGAGTCGACTGCAGTATGCCAAAAGTCATGTGGACAAACCACAGAAGTTTTGGGATAGTGTTCTGTGGACTGATGAAACAAAATTAGAACTGTTTGGGCCCATGGATCAACACTATGTTTGGAGGAGGAAGAACAAGGCCTATGAAGAAAAGAACACCTTGCCTACTGTGAAGCATGGCGGGGGGGTCAATCATGCTTTGGGGCTGTTTTGCTTCTGCAGGTACAGGGAAGCTTCAGCGTGTGCAAGGTACCATGAATTCTCTTCAGTACCAGGAGATATTGGATGACAATGTGATGCAGTCCGTCACAAACCTGAGGCTTGGGAGACGTTGGACCTTTCAACAGGACAATGATCCCAAGCATACCTCCAAGTCCACTAGAGCATGGTTGCAGATTAAAGGCTGGAACATTTTGGAGTGGCCATCGCAGTCACCTGACTTAAATCCGATTGAGAACCTCTGGTGGGACTTAAAGAAAGCAGTTGCAGTGCGCAAGCCTAAGAATGTGACTGAACTGGAGGCTTTTGCCCATGACGAATGGGCGAAGATACCCGTAGATCGCTGCAAGACACTTGTGTCAAGCTATGCTTCACGTTTAAAAGCTGTTATAACTGTAAAAGGATGTTGTACTAAGTACTAAGATTGAATGTCACTTGGGGGTTGAATAAAACTGATAATGATGTGAGCACAGAAAAGACATTTGTGGTTATTTCATTATAAATGTTATGTTATATTTGTCTGACCTACACGTGCCTCTTTGATTTAATTGTAAGCAAGATGACTGAATGATCAAAATCAATGTCAAACTGGCCAAAACACTCAATTTCAGTGGGGTTGAATAATTTTGAACACAACTGTAGATTAGAAGATTAGAAGTCTTTTATGTTCCCTGTCTTATCTCATTCGGGATGCCAGCTCTTATCTTGAGTAGCCTGAATCACAATACACCCCCTGCAGCCTTATTTAAACCTTCCCTCCTGCAACTCATTAACTGTTAAATACTGTATGAGTCACAAAGTAAAACACACCATGTGATTTTGGTAAATGTTGCATGATGAGAAAAGTCCACATAACGGAAACATGACATATTATGCCGGGTGCACACGGGACGTTTTCTGTAACGCACATTTCGTGCGTTAAAGAAAACCGGTGTCGCACTCGACGCCCGCCCATCCCCCCTCGCGCGATCCTCCATAGGAGGATCGAGCAGCCCCGTTGACTCACATCCTAGCGCATCGACAATGATGATGCGCTAGGATTCACGTTGACGGGGCTCTGCGATCCGCCTATGGAGGATCGCGCAAGGGAGGTTGGGCGGGCATTGAGTGCAACGCCGGTTTTCTTTAACGCACATAATGTACGTTAAAGAAAACGTCCCATGTGCACCCGGCATAAAACCTACATTTATTTTTTCTTTTTACATGCAATTACTTCAAACAAAAGAAAAGAAGCAGCGTGTGTTTTATAATGTGTTTTGTTTGTAATGTATAAGGCTAGGGTCAGACGAACGCAGTGCGAACACGCGTGCAGCCGCACTTTATTACGGCCGTAGTAGCAGCAAATGACGGCCAATATACGGAGTACGGCCGCACGAAAGTCCGGCCGCGCAATGCAAGCGGCAAACAAACGCATTTTTTCGAGAATGTGAAACCGCTAGTACGGACGTACAGAGTGCGCTGCGTCCGCTAGCGGCGTGTGTGCGTGATTAGGAGACGTCAGACGCTGCTAATGTCCGGCCAACATAACGTCCAGACGCAAAAAAGTATTTTATTGATGATCCGTACAAAATCACGGACGAAAATGCGCATCGTATGACCGCTATCGTGTATTCCGTGAAAAAATGCGTCCATTCGTTCGAACGCACTTTTTCACGGACAACGCAAAAAATGCGTTCGTCTGACCCTAGCCTAAGTAATCTAGTTACAGCTTATGTAAAGTGGTATTGTCCCTTTAAGTGTGAAATAACAAAGGATGTTTAGGGGTCAGATATCTTGAGCCCTCACACTTATTTTTGAAGGACTTGACCCCTGGACAAAACTGTGTGTGAAAAAAGATCACCGCTTTATTTATTTAACCTTTTTAATAGATGTTCAGATAAAATAATGTTAATAAACAAGCCTGATTGTGAATTATTCCCCATATCAGCTTTACATTTTGACCATGTTAATCAATATTTTTCAGTCTGTATGTTGATATACTTCATATTACTGCTATGTTTTAGCAACATCAACAACTCAAAGAGCAGTATAATACACCGGTTTCTGTATGAGAATTATTTTTTGCTTTTGCTGTGCACAATTCACGTACCCTCGCCCCAACTCCCGCCTTCAAGACTTCTCCCGAGCTGCCCCCTTTCTATGGAACTCCATCCCCCCAACATTAGACTTTTCCCGTTTCTCCAGTCCTTCAAGAAGTCTCTGAAAACACATTACTTTAGAGAAGCCTATCGGCTCGCTCCCTAATCCCACACTGTACATTTCCTACTGCATCTTTCCACATAGCCCACATGCACCCCGCTACTTCACATTCTCTATTAACTCTCACCTATGTGTCACCCCTTTCCTTTTAGATTGTAAGCTCTTGAGCAGGGTCCTCTCACTTACTGTACTCTGTGTTGAACTTGTTTGTATATTTGTTGTTCTGCCTCCCACTGTACAGCGCTACGGAACTTGCTAGCGCTTTATAAAAACTTGTAACTGTAACATAGTACAGCTTTGTGTAGTATATTGTTGATTTGTAAATAATAACACAGGTGTTTATGGATAAGCTTCATGTGTTGCAAATCACTTTCATAAAAACGTAGTGTTCCAGGATGGGTAAGCAGCTCAGTGCCTTATAAAATGTAGCGATAGTGTGACCTAGACATTGACAAATAAGAATGTATGAAGGTATAACACTGACAGTCCTCTATAAGGCCTGGTTCACACCTGCACGTTCTTCAAACGTGAGCAAAACGCGTGTTTTTTTAATTCGCGTTTGCGCATACGGAAAACCGCACATTTCAGCGCGTTCGCAGCTATGTCTATGGCCGCAAACGCGCTGCTATGCGCACCAAAGGAAGCTCCCGGACTTCTTTGGGCGCGGGACGTTTTAAATCGCGGTCCTGTGTGCTTTAAAATGCCCAGGTGTGAACGGGTCCCATTGAAAAGCATGGGATCTCCCCGTCCATGCATTATAAAGCGCGCAGGAACGTACTTTAAAACATATATGTGTGAACGGAGCCTTACAGTGGTCAACCCAACCCTGGTCCTCAGGGCCCACTAACCGGTCAGGTTTTAAGGATTACCTTGGGGACTGAATCCTGGAATCTCTGAGCAGCAAATCATATCACCTGTGCTGCGCTTCACATATCTGGAAAACCTGGCCTGGTTGTGGATCCTGAGGACCAGGGATGGGAACCACTGCTCTATTAGGAAATATGTAATGCAAAACATAATCAATGGTACGTGATATTGAAATTTTTCCCAACCTTAGCTCTTTCACAGCTTCACTCATTTCATCAATATTTTAAGTCTGTATGTTGATATATCTTAGTTCAGCTTCTTTTGGTGAAAAGGCTTAAAATTACCAGTTCGCCACCTAGTAGACGCGGGGAAAAATGCAGAGATGATTAATGTTCCAATTGACTATCGTGGTTACAATTATCACAAATTCTTAAAATTTAACTTTTAATAAGTCTGCATTCTAAAACTAAATCAATTTGAAATGAAAGAGAATTACCTCCTAACGGTGAACGCCCTTAAAAACACACACACAATTGAATAATAGAGGTATGCTAATTTCCTTTGCTAAATTTTAACAATGTTCTTCCCAAGATTTATCTCCGTTTCTAAATAATTCCAGAGTCAACCTTCATAGGTTGATAATATAGGAAGGTGTATAATTATCGACCTATGAAGGTTGACTCTGGAATTATTTAGAAACGGAGATAAATCTTGGGAAGAACATTGTTAAAATTTAGCAAAGGAAATTAGCATACCTCTATTATTCAATTGTGTGTGTGTTTTTAAGGGTGTTCACCTTTAGGAGGTAATTCTCCTTCATTTCAAATTGATTTCGTTTTAGAATGCAGACTTATTAAAAGTTAAATTTTAAGAATTTGTGATAATTGTAACCACGATTGTCAATTGGAACTTTATGTAATTTAGGGTTACCCCCAGCAAACAAGACAATGTGGTCTCTACTTTAGAAACCTTGGAATTCATTTCTTAATTTACCATAATTTTCGCCATCAGGCGACCATACAGTGGCAAGAAAAAGTATGTGAACCCTTTGGGATTACGTGGAGTTTTTCATGAATTGGTCATAAAATGTGCTCTGATCTTCATCTAAGTCACAACAATTTGAAAAACACAGTCTGCTTAAAATAATACAACACAAATATTATATGTTTTCATGTTTTTATTGAACATAACATGTAAACATTCACAGTGCAGGGTGGAAAAAGTATGTGAACCTTTGGACTTAATAACTGGTTGACCCTCCTTTGGCAGCAATAACCTCAACCAAACATTTCCTGTAGTTGCAGATCAGACCTGCACAATGATCTGGAGTAATTTTGGACCACTCCTCTTCACAAAACTGTTTCAGTGTAGCAATATTCTTGGGATGTCTGGTGTGAATCGCTCTCTTAAGGTCATGCCACAGCATTTCAATCGGGTTGAGGTCAGGACTCTGACTGGGCCACTCCAGAAGGCGTATTTTGTTTTGTTGAAGCCATTCCATTGTTGAATTACTTGTATGCTTTGGGTCATTGTCCTGTTGCATCACACATCCTCTGCGGAGCTTCAGTTGGCAGACAGATGGTCTTACGTTTTCCTGCAAAATGTCTTGATAAACTCTTGAATTCATTTTTCCATCAATGACAACAATCCGTCCAGGCCTTGAGGCAGCAAAGCAGTCCCAAACCATAATGCTCCCTCCGCCATGTTTACAGTGGGGATGAGGTTTTGATGTTGGTGTGCTGTGCCTTTTTTTCTCCACACATAGTGTTGTGTGTTTTTTTCTAAACAACTCAATTTTGGTTTCATCTGTCCACAGAATATTTTGCCAGTAGTGCTGTGGAACATCCAGGTGCTCTTTTGCAGACTTCAAACGTGCTGCAATATTCTTTTTGGACAGCAATGGCTTCCTCCGTGGTGTCCTTCCATGTTCTCCATTTTTGTTTAATGTTTTCCTTATTGTAGATGTGTCAACAAAAATGTTAGCATGTGCCAGAGATTTCTGTAAGTCTTTAGCTGACACTCTAGGATTCTTCTTTACCTCATTAAGCATTCTGCACTGTGCTCTTGCAGTCATCTTTACAGGACGACCACACCTAGGGAGAGCAGCAACAGTGCTGAACTTTCTCCATTTGTAGACAGTCTGTCTTACTGTGGACACATGAACATCAAGGCTTTTGGAGATACTTTTGTAACCCTTTCCAGCTTCATGCAAGTCAACAATTCTTGATCGTAGGTCTTCTGAGAGCTCTTTTCTGCGAGGCATGGTTCACATCAGGCAGTGCTTCTTGAAACCAGTAAACCCAAAACTGGTGTGTGTTTTTAAAGGGCAGGACAGCTTTCAGCAACACATCCAATAATATCACACTGATTGGACTCAAGGTTGGCTCACTCCTGGCTCCAATTAGCTCTTGGAAAAGTCATTAGGCTAGGGGTTCACATACTTTTCCCACCCTGCACTGTGAATGTTTACATGTTATGTTCAATAAAAACATGAAAACATATAATGTTTGTGTTATTTTAAGCAGACTGTGTTTTTCAAATTGTTGTGACTTAGATGAAGATCAGAGCACATTTTATGACCAATTCATGCAAAACTCCACGTAATCCCAAAGGGTTCACATACTTTTTCTTGCCACTGTATATAAGAACTTAGAGATGATTAAAGCACTGAATCCAAAAAAAACTCTGATTCGGAAACTTCCAAATAACGAGTCGTGACATTTTCTGAATCGTTTTCCCAGAACGATCAAATTAGAATGTTTTTCAGAAGCTAAAGAACTTTAGGGTTAGGTTTACTTTGAGTTTTAGGTTTACAGTTAGGGTTAAACACAACACTAAAAGCTAAATGTAACCATGACCCTTACCTTAAAAGTTACCTTAACCCTAGCACAAGCACAAATACTATCCTAACCCTAACCTGAAAAGTAACTGTAACCCTAATGCTAAAATTTGATAGCTGGAACAAAGTCCAGGAGAAATTAGGGAGAGCTGGGAGCCTGTGCTTTGCAGTTGGGCAGGGTGGAAATCAGAGTGAAAATGCTGAAAAAGAGAAATGGATACAAGGAGCAGAAGGTTGAGGAGGGGGGTCGTAAAATCCTCAGTGAAGCAGGACATGGAGACAGATAAGACTATATGGTTTGTGAAAAAACAGAACATGAGAACAGGGAGAAAATTATTTTAGGTGCAATTGGTATACAAATTAGCAAATTAATCTACTAGCACAGAAACTGGATAAATATGGAGAGAAACATTATGGGCTCTATTACATTCTTCACGCAAAAACGCCCGCAGAACGCGTGAATTTTTGCGCGCAGCGTTAAACGTTAACGCGCATAAATTAACGCTGGTATTACAATCCTCGCGTATTTTTTCATCCGTCAAAAAATAACACGCGCAAAAACACGCGCGCAGCAACGTTGCACGCAGAAATCAGTGTGCGGACTGGTGTATTTGGTTTCGGCCAGGACGTTCAGCTTTGCCATTAACAGCAGCTTTTCAAAGACGTTAAAATTATGAGCACAAACGCTGTGCGTTAAATTTTGCGCATAGATTGTAATACCATCCGCGTACCAGCGCACAAATGCATTTGCGCTTACAATGTTAAGTATGGGACGCGCAAAGTACAGTAAGCTCGCGCAGAGTTCGCGCAAGTTCACCCGCAGTAGACGTATACGCGCGTTTGTTGCGCTGACATTGTAATACGACGTTCTGCGCAAAGGGTTTTGCCCCTCGCGTTAATTCGTTTTTGCGCACGCGTTAACGTTTGCGCGAAGAATGTAACAGGGCCCTATATATATATAGGGTGTACACATTATATACACTATATTGCCAAAAGTATTCGCTCATAAGTTTATATGCGAGTCAAGGCAGGTGAGCGAATACTTTTGGCAATATAGTGTATGTATACACACCGTCTTGATGTGCTTTGTGCAACTAATGGTGCCCATATACAAGTATATTAAATGAGGCAAAAAAAACTTAAATATGCGTCTCATTTTGTAATAATTTTCACTTACCTGTCTTTTCATTTGCCTTTGTAATAAATTTTTGAAATTGTAGAGACTTTATGGACACCCTGTGTATATATAAAGACACACACCTACTGACAAAATATAATGCAGTCCTATAAAACATAATCAATAGCAGAGGAGGCAAAGCATTGGGCGATAGAGAGTACAGTGACTTGATCTTAAGAGATCATGTGAATTTTCCCGTACGGGGCATTTTCGTGGCCATTCAGCTATTCACAAAGCAGGCAGTTTGCCAAATTTTGGTGAATTGCCAGCAAAATACAGTGCTGTTTGGTGGCAGTGAAATTCCCATAGAGAAGCAATGGTTAATCTATTCAGAGACACCGAACAGCAGAGAAATGTCCTGATGTTCAGTGTTTTCATTCAGCAGGTTTAATCAGGAGAATCCCATAGGTTTCAATGTTAAAATTATTCCCGTTCTTATTAAATCTATTAAACCATTTATTATTTTAATCTGCAGTAAAAAGTCTCTTGACTTATTTATTTTTTGGGATCTTTTAAGCATTTTTTGGCAAAAAAAATTAAGTTTTTTTTTTAAAATAGCGTTTTTTTTCTATAACAGACCTTTTTATTATCATTCATAGGAAATACCAGACATTTAAATACCAGACATTTTCGTTCAGTGGTTTTTTTGCAAACAGCGTTTCACATTTGACACTTACAATCTTTTTTTTTTTTACCCCGTTCGTCAGCTTGTTGGCTTTTTCAGGCGGCTGGTCGGCGCTGTGTTCAGTTTCTTTTTGGCTGTTTATGGCAGATCGTCTGCATTTTCGGAGGCGGTCGGCTTTTTTTCAGCTGTTTTGCAAGGGATCGTTGGCTTTTTTCAGATGTGTTCGTTTTTTCAGCGTTTTTTGGGATGCGGTCGGTGCCTTTACCCTGCACTTTGGGGACCCTGCGGTGAGACCTGACCTGAATATACCGCAGGGTCGGCGAACTGGAATCGTCAAATCACTCCGTAGTGCGGGGAACGAAAGAGCACCGAAATGTGGGTGCTCTGTGAATAAACCTGTTAGTCACCTTGCAGAGTACGGTCGCTTGCTGGAGGAACGGGGCCTTGGTGTGAGAAGTCCAAGAGAAATTAGGGAGAGCTGGGAGCCTGTGGTTTGCAGTTGGGCAGGGTAGAAAACAGCAGCCGGTCTGCAATTTTTAATCTTATATACCGGTACATGTTTATCAAGTTTTTTTTTAAAGTTCTATAAATGTAATTGTCCGTGGGGAGGGGGGAGTTTTCGCATCTTTTTGATTCTGATAAATGATTCACTGTTTATTTCCACATGGGGAAAAGAAAAACACAGGAGAAAAAATTGTCAGTAAACACATAGCACTTTTAACACTTCTCAGGCCAGAATAGGTTTATTACGGTTTCTTTTTTTTCAGTTTTATTGGGTCTTTAGGAATAGAATGATCCTGGTGGCAGAGAGTGAAGCTTATTTATTTTATAGTTAATAATAGGGATGCACCGATACTAGTATCGGTGCCGATACCGGCATTTGCACTCGTGCAGATGCCCTCGATACAGGAAGCCAGCACTGAGCTGTCTTGCCGGCATCCGAGGGGCTGGGGCGGCTGTCAGAATGCATTAACGGCATTTCGACAGTCCCCTGCAGCTGACAGTGTTTCAACGAGCTCCCCCGGCAAAGTCTTACAGCGGCCACTTGTTGGGAAGCCCCCAGCCGCGATCACGCGAGATCTCGATGTTCGCGAGAACTCAAACTGTGCATAATCTCGCGAGATTGCAACTGGGGGTAAAAAATTGGTATCGGTGCATCCCTAGTTAATAACTCGTATGGAAACATTGTGTACGGTTTAATACGGTAAGACTTAATGAATACTTCCATATCTACTGTTCTTTCAATAAAAAAACTGTGGATGAAGTTTGAACTTTAGGGAATAACAGTACATCAGGCATTCAGGGAATAAGTGATTAGGGTCGAGCTATGAGAGCCCCTTCCTTACACACCAACCACGCACCGGTGCTCTCCCACAGGGCACCGTTATGCCCTAGACACAAATTTCTGGAAAGTGAGAGGCACTCCTGATGTAGTGACCATGGATTTTAATTGGACTGAGGCTAAAGGCGACGTTTCGCACCCTTAATTATGCAATACCACCATGTATGGCAAGATTAACTCCTTAATGCCGGGTGGGTGGTGCCCAGGGGGAGGGGGTTAATGCCGGCGGGGCACCACCCACCCGGCATAAAGGAGATAATCTTGCCATACATGGTGGTATTGCATAATTAAGGCCATAAGGGCACAAAAGTCCCATGCAGCTGACGCGAACGGCACATCATCATCTGCAGGGGGATGGCTTGATTTCAAGCCATCCCGCAGCAGCAAATGATACGCAGCGCATGCCAGCTGGTGGGTGGGGCGGTCGCAGCCCATTGAAGTCCACGGGGCGTACTAGTACACTCCGCGGCTTCAAGGCCAACCTGCCGCAGAGACATGGTAAACCCCGCTGCAGGAAGGGGTTAAGACCTTAAGGACCTAAATGTCACCTTTATCCATACTCCAATAAAAATCTATGGACACTACACCAGCAGTGTCCCTCATTTTCCTGGTATATCAGGTATGGCAGAGCTACAGTGAATTCACTATTTAAGGAACTGCCACTGTAATTCACCATACTTTATAGCATTGTTTCCTACATAACGAGGCTAGTGCCCATTACTGTATAAGAAAATCCATGCAGCGCTGCCATTGCGGACAATAGAAAAGTCAGCAATAGCTGCTAATAAATCTCAGGTATGTCCGGAACCCAGCAGATGTTGGAAAGCTCCAGAGTTGTAAGTATTGATAGTCTGATATTTCTGTCATGTTTAACCATTCATTGCTATGTGGGTTTATCTGTAATTAATTAGAGGGTGTGCGGAGTCAAGTCAAGTTATTGTGCCACTGAAACATTAAAGTGACATGTATTTTTCTTTCAGCGAATATGTCCCAATTCAAGCTTAAGACTTTTTCTTTCCTGTAAATTAACGAGGCAGCTTGTTGCATCAAGAAACGAATTCCTCAGGGTACCAATAATCATAATCACAGCCTGGGGGAAACCACAGTGCGGCACAACTAAACCCGAGAGAATAGTTTCCTTCGAGTTGTTCTGTGTATTGAAAATGAAAAGTTCTCTTAAAAGTATCCCTAAAGCATTCAAAGATGTAGTTTAACAAGTTGGATAAAAACAATGTACAACAGCACATACAATGAATAAAGTTGAGAAGAAAAATAAAAAAAACTTATTTCTGTGATGTTTCAGTTGGCTATATTATTTATTATACATATTTTTTCTTTTACGCCATGTATGATAAAGAGAAGCTTATTGTGTGATTCCTAGTTTGAAAACAAAGGTGGACATCGCTGCCAGTATCTGAACAGTTCCCCAATATTAAGGCTCAAACCACTAATACAGCAGCTCGGTTGTAATAGATGGAAACATAAAAACATAGAAAAATGTCAGCAGATTTGAACCTTTCGGCCCATCTAGTCTGCCCAATTACATGGATACTTTACCTGGATTTATCTTTTGTTTAGGATAGCCTTATGCCTATCCCATGCCTGCTTAAATTCAATTACTGTTTTGGCCTCTACCACTTCAACTGGAAGACTGTTCCATGTATCCACCACCCTCTCAGTAAAATAATGCTTCCTGATGTTACTTTTAAACCTTTGCCCCTCTAATCTAAGACTATGTCCTCTTGTTTTGCTACTTTGTTTCCTTTTAAATATACTCCCTTCCTCTACCTTGTGGATTCCCTTTACGTATTTAAATGTTTCTATCATATCTCCTCTGTCTCGTCTTTTTTCCAAGCTGTACATGTTAAGATCATTAAGCCTTTCCTGGTAACTTTTCTCCTTCAAGCCGTACACCATTTTAGTAGCCCTTCTCTGAACTCTCTCTAAGATGTCTATATCCTTCTGGAGATACGGTCTCCAGTACTGCACACAGTACTCCAAGTGAGGTCTCACCAGTGCTCTGTACAGTGGCATGAGCACTTCCCTTTTCCTACTGCTAATACCTCTCCCTACACAACCAAGCATTCTGCTAGCATTTCCTGCTGCTCTATTACATTGACTACTTACCCTTAGATCCTCTGAAATAATAACCCCTAAATCCCTTTCCTCAGATGTTGAGGTTAGGACTGTATCAAATATTCTATATTCAGCCCTTGGTTTTTACGTCCCAGGTGCATTATCTTGCACTTATCCACATTAAAACTCAATTGCCACAGCTCCGACCATTTTTTTAGTTTACCTAAATCATTTGTTACATAGTTACATAGTTATATAGGCTGAAAAAAGACATGCGTCCATCGGGTTCAGCCTCTCCCACATAACCTACTGCTGTTGATCCAAAAGAAGGCAAAAAACCCAGTCTGAATGCTTGCCAATATGCAACATACTGGGAAAAAATTCCTTCTTGACCCCAGAATGGCAGTCAGATTTCTCCTTGGATCAAGAAGCTTTTACCCACATATTAAATATTATAACCCTTAATATTCTGTCTGCAGGAAGTCATCCAGTCGTTTTTTAAAAGTCTGTACAGACTCTGACCCAACCACCTCAACAGGCAGAGAATTCCACAGCTTTATTGTTCACCGTAAAATAACCCTTCCTATGCTTTAAGCTAAATTTTCTTTCTTCCAGTCTAAATGGGTGACCTCGTGTCCTATGTATAGTCCTGTTAATGAATAGGTTATCAGACAATGGTTGATAATGGCCTCCGTATATATTTATATAAGGTTATCAGATCCCCTCTAAGGCACCTTTTCTCTAAACTAAACAGGTTTAAGCTTGTTAGTCTTTCCTCATAACTTAACCCTTCCATCCCCCTTATTAATTTAGTTGCCCGTCTCTGCACTTTTTCTAATGATATAATATCTTTTTTTAAGACAGGTGCCCAAAATTGCACGGCATATTCAAGGTGCGGCCTGACCATTGATTTATACAGAGGCAAAATTATGTTTTCATCCCGTGAGTGAACTCCCCTTTTAATGCATGCCAGTACTTTGCTGGCCTTGGCGGCTGCTGTTTGACATTGCACATTGTTACTTAGTTTGAAGTCTATGATTATTCCCAAATCCTTCTCCTGCTTGGATTCCCTAACTCCGTACCATTTAGGGTATAAATTGCTTGTGTGTTCTTCACTCCAAAGTGCATAACTTTACATTTATCTAGATTAAATCTCATCTGCCATTTAAGTGCCCAGTCCCCCAATATATCTAAATCCCTCTGCAGCGAAGTAACATCCTGCTCACATTGTATTACTTTTCCTAGCTTTGTGTCATCTGCAAACACTGATACATGACTTTCAATGCCTATCTCAAGGTCATTTATAAATAAATTGAATTAAATTTGTCATTTGGCTGATCCCTCCAGGAACGTCAACCCTGTTGCAAATCTTTGTGTCATCAGCAAAAAGACATACTTTTCCATTAATACCTTCTGCAATATCACGAATAAAAATATTAAATAGAATGGGTCCAAGTACTGACCCCTAAGGTACCCCACTGGTAACAAGACCTTGCGCCGAATAAACTCCATTTACCACAACCCTCTGTTGTCTGTCACTCAGCCACTGCCTAATCCATTCAACAATATTGGAATCCAAGATCAAAGATTGCAATTTATTGATAAGCCTTCTATGCGGAACAGTATCAAAAGCCTTACTGAAATCTAAATAAGCAATGTCTACTGCACCACCTGTGTCTATTATTTTTGTTACCCAATCAAAAAAATCAATAAGATTAGTTTGGCATGATCTCCCTGAGGTGAACCCATGTGGTTTCTGATCCTGTAATCTATGTGTTTTTAGATGTTCAACAATCCTTTCCTTTAACATGGTTTCCATTAATTTCCCCACTACTGACGTAAGACTAACTGGCCTATAGTTTCCCGAAATAAATCTGTTAACGGTTTTGCTATTACATCACTGAGCTCTTTTAATAATTTAGGGTGGATCCCATCAGGCCCCATTGACTTATTTGTCTTTACTTTAGAACCTCCTCCTCTGTAAACTGATATGTAATTGTCTCGTTAGTGCTTCCTCCTAACTGAGGTCCCTTTCCTTCCTTTACTTCTGCAAAGACTGAACAAAAATATTCATTGAGGCAGTCAGCGAGACTTTTATCCTCTTCTACATATCTTCCTTCCTTTGTTTTTAATCTAACTAATCCTTGTTTTACTTTTCTTTTCTCGTTTATGTATCTAAAAAATGTTTTGTCCCCCTTTTTTACTGACTGAGCTATTTTCTCTTCTGCGTGTGCTTTGGAAGCTCTTATAAATTGCTTTGCCTCTTTCTGCCTAATCTTATTAGGTTTGCCTATCTTCTTCACTCTGAGTTGTTTTATAATTATTGAATGCGGTCTTTTTGTTCACTATTTTGGCCACTTCTGCAGAGTACCACAGTGGTTTCTTCCCTTTTTTGCTTTTGCTAACAAGGCATGAGCACTTCCCTTTTCCTACTGCCAATACCTCTCCCTACACAACCAAGCATTCTGCCAGCATTTCCTGCTGCTCTATTACATTGACTACTTACCCTTAGATCCTCTGAAATAATAACCCCTAAATCCCTTTCCTCAGATGTTGAGGTTAGGACTGTATCAAATATTCTATATACAGCCCTTGGGTTTTTACGTCCCAGGTGCATTATCTTGCACTTATCCACATTAAAACTCAATTGCCAGGCAGGGCTGTCAAGCTCACAGCCCCCCCAAATGCTGATGCCTACAAATTCACAGAATTCTTTCAACGCAATACATGGTCAGGGCTCATTCTGATATTTTGCCTTAGCAACTCTGTTACTGGTAAGGTCAGAGTAAGGTCCTGTGCATGCACAGGAGTGACGTAACGCTAGCTGATCTGGTGACCAGCTGGTCACGTCCGCCCAGCGCATGCACAGATCATCAAAATCACCATCTCCGAATCAGCAAACGCAGAGGCAATATCTGTTTGTCAGATACTGCCTCCCGCTACCTGCGCGACTCAACCGCCACACAGGGACAGGTTGGGATATAGCCGTGCACATTGACAGGAGGGGAAATGTGTGTATAGATACAGAGAGCAGTGAGGCGTATACTCTTCACTGACAGGACAGGTAACATGTGTAGAGTAAGAGCAGTATACCCATCAGTGCTCTCTGTACATGAGGATGGCTATATCCCAACCTGTCCATGTGAGTTGCACATGCACAGGAAACGGGAGGCAGTATCTGACTAACAGATATTGGTGTTTGCTGAATCGGAGATGGTGATTTTGAGGAACTGCACATGCGTGGGTGTGATGAGCACCTGGTCTACAGATCGGAGGCATTATGTGACGAGCGGTAGTATTCGCGAAACACCGGTAGTGGAAGGAGCATCCTGAATAGCAGCAATCCCTGACATCGATATTCCGCAAGCTTTACACGTTGGAAATCCTCCTATGGAGTGGAGTCTAAAAGAAAGCAAATGGGACATTTGCTTTCTTTTAGGCTCCACTCCATAGGAGGATTTCCATACACTTCATCTGAGCTACTTTTGCGCGAGGCCCCATCTATATTTTTTCGCCTATTGGGACTTTGTTTGTATATCTTGGTGGTGTAGATATACGGGACCTTGCAGCATTCTTTGTTCATTCACATGCGCCATTAACCTTTTCTGTATTTTATGCTAAGCTTTACACGTTGTTTATGGGCATATTTACAAGCAAAGTTTATTTGGCGATGTGCAAATTATTTCAAAGACATGTAAACACAATTTAGGAACCCTTTAACCCCTTCACTGCTGAGCCATTTCACGTCTTAAAAAAAAATAAATTTTTTTTTGTTATTTTTTTTCTTTAAACATGGTCATGTTTAGCATCATTGGAAAGGCCATACCCTGTTAGCTGCCAACAGTCGGGAGATATAGGGGTTCAAAGGAACCCCCCATCTTTCCTTAGGAGTCATTGAGGACGTTCCCCATACGTCCTCAGCAGTGAAAGGGTTAAAGAGCCCATGGAAATAGTGTATAAACAGTTCTTTTAGTGAAGAAATTAAGAGAATAGAACACAAAACACAAATACAATCTACAGTAGTTTTATAATAAAACCAATTCACAGTAATATTAACAGACCAGAGAGAAAGATCATTTCTAACCCTTTATGAAAGAAAACAAAAATAGATATATTTAACATGAAATAACAAGCTTGTGTACATTATTTTGGCAGAATTCTTCAGATATCATAAGTCATAGATGGTTCTTTTTTGTTGTTCAGTTTTTATATACACCACATACAATATGCAACATGTGAACAGATAACATTAAACATCTAAACAGAGTACAAAATAAACAAATATTTCAACAATGTTCACACACGTGTATGTGTGTAAACATTTCAGACATAAAACTTATTTTAAGAAGTGTCAAAAACAAACAAGGCATGTTTTTAATACACTAATCCAATAACACTATTTGTGAATAACAAACGCCATTTTTAATTTAAACAGGCTCACAGTAGCGAATATCATAGGACTTTTACTTCTTTCCTCAGCAAAAATGGTTTCTGTCCAAATCCAACCTAGGCAACTCAAAAGTGAGAAGCAAATGGAAAACTTGTGCGCTGCTGCTGTTATCAGCTTCAGGAGTCCATAGGACTCCATGGAGCCAGGCTTAACCAAGTGGGATAAGACTGGGACAGAGGAAAGATTCACAGAGGAACACTGGGAACTATTTGTTCTCAGTGTTCAGCTGCCTACGGGGAGAGGAAGTGGCGTATTGAGCCGCTCTCTACACTGAGTGAGCAAAGATGAATATCTCATTGCCTTTAAATTAATGTGTTAAGTGATTTTATGAATGTACAATCACTTAACACCAGGCTTTAAAAGTCATTATTCATTATTGAAGAACGGCTGGGGCAAAAGAAAAACAAGCAAGGCTAACTCATTCTTCACTGTCTAGCTGTACATTAACAGCTCTTATGTAATATATAGCAGCCGTTCATTTACAGTAAGGTGATGCAAGGACAGAGACGCAAGCAGAAGAAGCTCTGCTTGTGTCTTGGCTGGATTAGGAAGTGAAAAAATATTGAGCAAGGCGCTCAAGAGGATATGGATGTATGGCTCAAGCACTTAGCTTAACCCTTTGAAGCCGTAGGACGTGCATTGCCACCCCTGCAGTGAGTGGGCCTAAATGTCATGGGCTGGCATAACATGCACCGCAACCTGCCCATAGACGCGATCGGCTCATCTACATTGCGTGCGTGTCGATTACGTCACTGACTGCCGCCAGACAGCCAATGACACGATCAGTGCATGCTCAATGTAGGCAGGCCGAAGGCCAGCCTCAGTGCCAGTGGGACGCACTATGCTGAACTGCGGCATTGAGGTACCACCCGGCGACAAGGGATTAACAACAGCAATGGAATAGGTCCCTTTATATCCACTGTGCATGCTTTATATAGAAAATATTCAAAGATGAAATACAGGCTTTCTTGTACTTTCATAACAGCTTTCTAAAACATTTAATACTTACACCAGATTGTATGTATACCTGTCACTGAAACAACTTACCAAAATCTAAGGAAGCCACGAAACGGAAGAGACGTTTATTAAGTCTCTCCAGCTGTTGTGAAACTGCACTATGGATATGAAGATTCCCAACAGCCTGGAAGGTCAGTACCTATATCCTTGGACTAGGGCAGTGAAGGCATCTTGAAACATGACCCAGAAACATGTTGGATGCCAAGTTAAGCCATCACGTGGCTCAAGTATTACTGGATACCACTTCTGTTTATATTGTGATGTAAACCCTACACACAGAAATAGGGGAGCTGTCAAAATACCAGGATAAATTTTCACAAATCTGTATTTTCGTGTACAATGCAATCCCGAGGCATTCTGTCTTAGAAAACAAATAAAAGAGGTAATTGCTCCCAGAGCCAAGCGCACAGGACAAACAGCGGGGATCAATATAGGCTGGTCTTCTTCATTATTCGAAGAAACTCTTGTTCATTCACTTCTCCGTCTCCATCCCTGTCAGCTTCGTCAATCATCTCCTACAGAAGTTTTGTTTCAAGAATGAAGGTGATAAACCTACATTATTATTTAATAAACAGTAATCTTTGAAATGCATTCATAAAGTGCTCAATCTACAAACCATGCGTTTTGCTATAGCCGGGAAGCTTGGACCCCTACTGCTCTTCACTAGATCTTCCCACAATGCCCAATGAATACTGAGTAAATACAATTCACATGAGTGGAAAGACTACAGATCCTCAGCATTTATGTGCTGGAAGCCATGCGGACATCAACTATCCCTCACAATGTTCCTTTTGAATCCTCAAGCTTGCGGATTTGTATTAGAGTTTTTATAGTTTATTTTTTTGAGGCATACTTCCCTCTTTTGCAATAATCAAAATACAAAACTCTTAGAGAGGTGATAAAATGCCCAGCAAGCACCGCGTCCCTGATTTATAATAACTATGTCATACAGTAAATATTGGCAAGATCAGAGCTTACTCTGAGGATTATAGTGAAAATTATTGGCAAACTTAAAAAGTTGCAGTTTTCAATTGGTGTAAACCTCCCAGAGCCCTCAGAGCCTATGACGTTCCTAAGTTCACAACAGTTCTGGTTTACACCAAGGTTGGAATACAGCCTCTGGTGTTCGGTCAACCTAGGTTAAAATGCAGTATCTATAATACACAGACACGCGACAGGATAAGGGAAAAAAAAAAAATCCAAAACTAACCTGCAGCTCTTCATCAGTGAGGTTTTCACCGAGCTCTTTGGCAACACGTTTAAGATTTTTAAATGATATCTTTCCTGTCTCGTCATCATCAAATAAGCGAAAGGCCTTCATTATTTCCTCTTTGGAATCTTTTTCTGCCTTGTGGAGGAAAAAAAGAGAAAAAAAAAAGTAGAAGGCAAAGGAGTCTATTTTTTTCTTAGATTCTATTTATGAAATCTCATCAGTCACTGAAAAGCATAATTTAGTTGCTAAGAACGCAAAAAATATTATATTGAATT
The DNA here is from genome assembly GCA_009667805.1 of Leptobrachium leishanense. Classification (NCBI taxonomy): domain Eukaryota; kingdom Metazoa; phylum Chordata; class Amphibia; order Anura; family Megophryidae; genus Leptobrachium; species Leptobrachium leishanense. The sequence continues at coordinate 23,061,378 of CM019071.1, read as the reverse complement.
TTAACAGACATGTCTTTTTATACAGGAGAGGTATAAATAATAATGAACAAACAAAATATTACAAAAAAAAAAAAATAAGAAAAAGACATACAGGGCTATTCAGAGAGAGGTGAAAACCTTGAGAATTGCCAGGAGAATGAACAATCTAGACCAAATAGCCAATTTGGAAAGTGAGATAAATGGGATAATTTTTCTGGTTTGACTATTTTGACCTAGAATTTTCAATTCTTCAGTCATTCTCCTGCTTTTCACCTCTCTCTGAATAAGCCTGATACAGAGTTATACAGAGTGGTGAAAAGCTGGAGAATGGAAAATTCTAGGTCAAAATAGCCAAACCAGAAAGATTCTCCCATTCATCTCACTTTCCAAATCGGCTATTTTGACCTAAAATTTTCCATTCTCCAGCTTTTCACCTCTCTCTGAATAACCCTGATAAAGCCATCACAAAACAAAGTATGATACTACCACTTTTAAATATATATATATATATATATATATATATATATATAAAAAAAAAAAAATTTCTTTCATATTACTTAAAAATAAATCTTTAGTTAAACAAGTTACCATGAGCAGCAAACAAGCGACAATCCAATGACCATCTTGTTAAGGGATCATTGCTGAATTCACACCTTGTCCACATGAATCACAAATCGTTGCACGGGAAGGTTACAGTCCCCGCAAGTGCTCGCAGAGCGACAGACAGAAGGATCAGTGCTCTGCAGTCGTCACCAATCCGTTTTGGCTGTAGCACAACATTTTTATCCTTTGAAATAACTTATTGAACATTTACATTTCATTTAACCTACCCCTATATGTAATATTAGCCATTAAATCAATACAAAACACGCTCAATAGAAATATACAAGCTTACCATCTTCTGTGTCATGGCAGCCATGAAATCATTGAAGTTTATTTTTCCAGTGCCCTCTTTATCAATATCAGCAACCATCTTTTTGATTTCCTCCTTTTTAGGTTCAAATCCAAGTGCCCGCATGGCAACCTGTACATGTAAAGGAAAAATAAATAAAAGAAAAAGAATATATTATATATTACGAACAAACACGGAAGCATTAGAATATTATTAAAACTTTGCACCAATCACCAAGACCAAGAGGGTTACTCAAGGAGCACCGGAATTTTATGGACATTTCAGCGCTCTTTGGTTCGACGCGATTGGGCCATTATAGTCCAATGTGGAGCTTCCAAAAACAGCCAGTCAGCCCACTGAACTGCTGGGGAAAAATAAATAGATAAAAACAGAACTGCGCCATGCTTTAATAGGCATTTAAAAAAAACAATAAAAATGCTTGAAAATGTGTGGACATTAAAAAAAAAAAAAAAGGTCTGTTACGAAAAAAAAGCCATAAATGGGAATCAAAAATTTCACTAAAATAAATAAATAAGCGTTTTGCTGAAACTGAAAAGAATAAACAGTTGAATATAAAAATAGTAAAAAGGATAATATTTTTTGCATTGAATCCTGTAGGATTCGTTTGTTTAAACGTGTCAAACTGAACCAACAAAAATCAGGGCATTTCAGCGTTCTATCAGGGTTATTCAAAGAGAATCGAAAAGTCACCGCACGTTCGGTGACTTTTCGTTCTCTTCAATTCGGGCCGATTCGGCAATCCCATTTCGGCGACCCTGCGGTGTATTCAGCGAGCACCACAGGGCCGTCGAAGCGCAGGGAAAAGCTGTAGCAAACCTGAGGAAAAGTCACTGCAAAAACCCGGCGAATGCACGCTGAAACACGCAAAAACATCTGGATTAACCCGCCGAAGACACCGGAAAAACCCGAGCAGGAGCCGATCACACGTTAGCGAAGCCGCCGGAAAAAGCTGACACCGCAGACGAGTGAAGTGAATAAATTAGCAAAACAGTTTGCTTGAATGTGTGAAAAGTGAAACGTGTTTGCAAAGAAACTACTGAGCGAAAAGGTCTGAAATTTACATATAAGATCCAAGGAATGATAATAAAAAGGGCTGTTACAGAAAAAAGAAGTAAACTTAAAAAAAAATATCTGAAAAATGCTTAAAATTTCCTAAAACAAAAATCTATAAATAAAGAGACTCTTTACTGCCGAATTTTATAATGAACAGTTTATTAGATATTGAATTAAAAACGGGAATATTTTTAACATTGAAGCCTATGGGATTCTCCTGAATAAACCTGTCGAATGAAACCACCGAATGGCAGGGCATTTCGGGAACCTTTCACTGCTGGTTTATGTTCTCTGAATAGCCGAAGCAGTTCTTCTCTATGGGGATTTCACTGCCCGCGAACAGGCACCGTATATGTGCAGGCAATTCGCCAGGATTTGGCGAATTGCCTGCTCTCTGGATAGCCGAATGGCCAAGAAAGGTAACCGAACGCTGATTTTCAGCGTTCGGTTACCTTTCTCCAGCCATTCGGATCTCTTTGAATAACCCTGGATGAATAGATTAACCATTACTCCTCTTTGGGAAAATTTCACTGCCGCTGAAGATCACCAAATTGCAGTGATCTGCACCGTATTTCACCAGTATTTGGTGAATTGACAGCTCTCTGAAAAGTCGAACTGCAGTGAAATTCACTGGTAAGTACAATTTCGGTGGCAAGTTCAGCGCTCTTTGAATAACCCCCAAGTCTTCTTTAAATCCACTCCAGGGAATTTCTGTCCCTATGAAGAGAAAAGGGACTATAGAGCTGGAAAATGTAAACTTCATGAGCTATTAAGTGTCACCAGCACATTTATACGTTTCACAGTGATCACTTCATAAATATCCAATAGAATGCAATAAAGACTTTGCTTTTCAAATAACAGGAACATGAAGTCTGTGGCTATATGAAAATGCATAACAAGAAGCAAATACAAACGGACCAGCCCAGAAAGGAACAAACAAATTGAACATTAAAAATAAATTACAGGTACCGTATGTGCACATAAATCATGTGTACACATCATACAAGCACTTATATAATTAAGAGTAAAGTATATGTTCCATGTGACACTGCAGAGTCTGGGATTTTGTGTGTACAGTCAATGATATAGAGGATAATAATGTAAAAACGCTACTGACATTGTGAAAAGTCGCGAACTGTTCTGGTCTTTACCTTCAGCTCTTTGACATCTATTGTCTCAGTGCCATCAGTATCAAACAGATCAAAAGCCTCTCTTATCTCCTGCTTCTGTTCCTCAGTAAGTTCAGGCTTTGGTCCAGTTTTCTTTCTCTGAGTGGTCACTCCCAGTGTTGGCTTCTTGTAGTTTGTTGCCTGAAATATAAGAGAAAATAAATTGAATATATACAAAAGAAAGAAAAAAAAATAAAACACAATTAGAGGTTTGGTTTCTTATTAATGGCCATTAGAAGGCTAAGCTCGCCCGCCAGCGTCAAGGCACCTCTAATGAGGGCGAGTCCTATCCAAAAATGAAACCACAGGCTGCTGTATAGCAAACCATACCTGCTCATGCTGCTTGTCAGACATGAGGTAGACTGGTGGGCCTTTATTTATGCTCCCCCAGAAACAAAAATCCACTTTGGGAATCAAAAACGAAGACACGGAGCTGGATCTTTCTGCACGGAGCGGGATCTTGCAGTTTCATTTTTGGATAGGACTCGCTCTCATTAGAGGTGCCTTGACGCTGGCGGGCGAGCTTAGTCTTATAATGGCCATTAATAAGAAACCAAACCTCTAATTGTGTTTAGTTTCACATGGTATAATGGGAATTTGCGCAGATGACATTTTTTTCTTTGTTATGTTTCACACATGTTGTTGGGCTGGATGCATTTGGTGGTTGCAGCCGCCCCATCGGGGAATAGGCATGACCCCACCCCTCCTGTGCTATATACAAAAGACATTGTAGCAGAAAAATCAATGTGAAAAAAATAATAAAAGTTAATTTTATCTCCTCTGGTTAATTAAACTAAACTTTGTCAACATGATGCAAAAAGGAGTCAGGCAGCACTGATCTCATACCTCTGACAGCATGGCTCCAATCACGAGGAGGTGAAGCTGTTCGCAGCATACATATTAACACCATTACACATGATGACCGTTATTACTGCTGGGGTAAAAACGACAAATCTCTATAACCCTTGATTTCACATGATTTACATTGATATAATGTCATCAGTGATCATTATAGCACATCACCTGATGCCATGAGGCAACCCAAAATTACCTTGGTCCAGTGATGGGCACGGCCATCACACTGATTTATATGTTTTGGTAAAATTAAAGCAACTGTGGGAGCGTTACATGAATTGAAATTCAAAGTTTTTTATTATTTTTTGAAAACCGAAAATATGACAGTGGGATACAGAAGGAAAAAAAAACCAGGGTATTCAAATCCTTTCAAATTACATATAAGGGGAACATTACAAACATACTAATACGAACAAACATAAGCCACCAACTCGTAGTTGCAGAGTAACGCATCGGAAGAGAAATAACAAAAAATTAACTAACTAACTAGACTCCCACCATTGCAGGGTGGTACGGTACCCCAAGCAGGTCAGGACCCCCTCTGGATCGGAGAACCTGGGGCTGCAGTGCACTCCGCAGCTAGCATGGAATCCCAGAGGGTCCAGTGGTCTTTTTCCGGTTGCGGGAAGTCATAGATGTGTCTAGCCATCAGCTCATAATCTCTTATGTTGTTCACCATATCCCTCACATCTCTGACTGTAGGAACCCACGTTTGCTTCCATCTCCGCGCTATCAGCAACATGGTGCTAGAGGTTATTACGCAAAAAAAGTTTCCTTTGCAATTTTCCCATCCGAACCATTGAAACCCCCAATAAGAAATCCGCAGGAGCAAACGGTAGAAGTAGTCCCGTTGCCTTTTCCACCAGGCCTGAAACTCCCCGCCATAGTGGCTCTAATGCTATACAATCCCACCAAACATGAGCCATGGTACCCTTTAGTAGCAGGCAGCGCCAACACATTGATGAGACCGATTTATTCATATGACATTCCCTCGCCGGTACCAGCGGTAACGTTACATGAATTGACCTCTAAGGTAACATAGGCGCGGCAAAATAAATTCACTTTCAAATCATATCTTCTTATCACAAGGCAAATCTTGTGAACTATGACAGGTGCACTTTCAGACAATAAGAGGGTGTTTAGAAACAGAGGGGGGGGGGCTGAGTTTGAGAGCCCAGCTCTAAGGAGTTGATTGGTCCTAGAAGTACATGAAAAGTGCTGCCGGCGAGTAAGTAAAATGTGGCGATGGGCAAACATGCTGATCTAGGGCTGGGTGATATCCTCGATCTAAGTCAAGGTCAGCCGTGACTTTAAAAAAATCCAGAATAAAATTGACTTTGATTAGATTTGACAGGTGTCCTGGACACGTGTTGCCATGCAGAGGGGAGCACAGTGAAAAGTGCTGCCCTACATTCTGTAGAATGTATATGCTGGAGGAAAGAAATCTGTTCCTTAATCAAGGCAGGTCACTTTGGTAATAAACTTTGATTCCTCACTTGTAGCAGACAGATTCTCCATGCTGCAGGTAGCATTTTTCATGCATTGCCGATCAGCATCAACACACTGACGTCCAGCAAAGCACAGAAGATGTGGTGACCCTGCATGTGACAGTGCTGCTCGGGCCTGTTTTTAATCAGTGCAGTGATCAGCAGTTTTTGGGCTCTCAAGCAGCAGCGGGTGTTTCCCGAGAAGATAAGCCATAAGTGTGATGAGGAGGACACGGCACTAAACACCAGCCATGGGCGGCTGGAAGCATTTAAAGCCAGTAAATAGAGATATAGAGCAGCGTTCCTCAGTGCGTTGCCCTCCTCGTGGCCCCGTGTCATCACCCACTTACCATCCCTGCAAACAGTCAAATTCAATGGCCTTTGGCACAGAGAGACGCGCCACACTGACTCCACCAGCTAGGCCTCTACTTTCTATCCAATCGGCTCAAAGCAAGAATAGCGGACTAAGCCCATTCGCCAGCTGTCAGGTAAGGAAACCAATGAGCACACTAACAACAATCGAATCTCTAGAACGAGGCTTGGAGTGAGGGTCATTTCCTGTTTACAATGGCGCGGCGCAGTGACGCTCGGATCGGGTTGCTATGGGCAACAGTTTACGCCGCCGCCGCCGCCGCCGCCATTGAATGTAGGCGGTGTTGAATATAGGCGGCCAATCGGAGAGTGGCGCCGCGGCTCTGCTGATTCTCAGCCCATGCTGGTGATTTGATCTAAGGAGCGGCGGGTTAGTGACCCCATTCACAGTGCAGTGTGAGCTTCCGGGCGCAGGTGAGTGAGTGAGTGATGGGTGCGCATTAGTAAATGGTGAGGCTTTCAGGAAAGCGGCAGTGCATGGGTTAAGCGCTTTATTATGCGGGCGCTTTGTATTCACCGGTGAGGCTGTGACCGCAGAAAGCGCTTTAACCCCCCCGGGTGATCGGAATGTGGGTAATCCCTTATTTTAGCGTCTTTTATTAAAACCATTAAGCCAGTTTAGTATTTTAGCGTCTTTTATTCTCCGTGCTGCTGTTAAACCATTCTTACAACCTTGTATAAATAGAGTTAACACTCCCATATATCGTGTGTGTGTGTGTGTATATATATATATATATATATATTAGGTAGGCCGTGTTAGTCCAGATGCCAAAATCACGAGTCAGTTAGCTTCTATACCTGAGGAAGGGAGGAATCCTCTCGAAAGCTTGTACTTTAAATGTAACGTTAGTCCAATAAAAAAGGTATCACTACGTACTGCTATACTCGTGATTTTTTTATATATATATATGTGTGTAACACATTGGGGGGGGGGGTTGCACTTGAATGTGTTTGTCTGGAGTGCTCTCGCCGTGGTTTTGTTATAGAGATATATATATATATATCTCCATATCGCCCACAGACCCACCTCACCTACTTCTTTGTTTATGCAATCACTACAACTTGCAACATTGTGTTTAAAAACCGTTGTATCATACAGGGTTATTCAGAGAGCGGTGAAAAGCAGGAGAATGACTGGAGAATGAAAAATTCTAGCTCAAAATAGCCAAACCAGAAACATTCTCCCTTTCATCTCACTTTCCAAATCTGCTATTTTGAGCTAGAATTTTTTAATACTCCAGTCATTCTCCTGCTTTTCACGCTCTCTGAATCACCCTGTTAGTGTTCAGCAGTGGCTGTAATTTTAAAACTCTTATTTCTTCCATAGAGAATTAAAGACGCTAAAATAAGAGATTACCGGCATGTGTACAGGCCCCTGCGTCTCCCATACCGCACACTGACCTAACTAAGCAGGGGATTCTCGCAGGCCCTCCCGGTAGAAGAGGAATAGGACTACTGCTGTTTTTAACCCCTTCACTACAAAGGGCTTAAAAAAAAAAACAATGCCAGAAACCCTCGTTTTTTTTCTTTTATTGCTTTTTTTTTTTTTTTTTTTAAACTATTTTATTCGTGAATATTCCCAATGTGGCAGTCAGATATTGCCATCTACTGGCCAGATGGAGTTACTACAGTTCTGGTCTCCAGTGAAGGATCAGCCAGGGGAGATGTCAACCAGACAAATTTCCAGCTGGTTCTAAAAACTGTTAGCAGCCAGGGCATGATGCCCGAGGTGCTAAAACGTTATGGTTTTTGTGTTCTTTACGGGGACATCCCCACAATGCATTTAAAAAAGGAGGGAATGTATCTGTGGGGGATTTATTGTGGCATACATGGGGGACAAGATTGTGTGTGTGTGTGTGTGAAACACACCCCTTACCCTTTCCTTCCGGACTTTTCCTGAGCTGCCTCCTATCTACTCTCTCGCAACCTTCCCGTCTATCAAGACATCTCTCACAATGCATTACTTTAAGATGCCTCACTCCGTAACCCCCCCCCCCATTGTACCTTTCCTGATATCTCCCATGCACCCCATTACTCTCATACTCAGTTTATCCTCATGTCCTGCGTGTCACCCCCTCCTCTTAGCTTGTAAGCTCTTGAGTAGAGTCCTCTTTTCCTGTTCTGTGTATTAAACTTCCTTGTTACTTTTATGTTCGTTTTGTTCTACACTTTGTACAGCGCTACAGAATACGTTGACACTTTGTAACGCTCTGACACCTACAGTTTGTTATAGTGTGTTCCGGTATTGATGCATTTCCATAAGATGCGGCTTTCATCCTGTAATGGGGATTATTCATCCTCATTCTTGTCTAAACAAAAAGCACAACATAATGAAATTCAATATACGTCCTTTCTCAGCCCGGCTGTCATGCGCCATGATTCAGGTTTTATATGTATATCTTAATGTTATGTGTTGAATCTGCCTTTTACTGCTTACAGTTATGATTTCATAGCTGTTTTGTTCCTGCTGGGTCACCATAGCCTTGCTGGATCCAGCTAGCTCCGCCCCTTTTTCCTCAGGCTAGTTTCTGAGGTAATTTTATTTCAAGGCAGGCCTCTTCATATTTTGCACTCTTTTCTTTGCTGCTGACCTCGAGGTGAATCGTTATCCACTCAGCTGCAGGTCGTCAGGCTGTATTTTCATGTATTTGATGCCTTATTACATTTATACTGTTTGAATAAATTTGTCTTTATTTTAGTTCTGCTTCCCGGCCGTGTGGGCACTTTCCCGCCAGCAGGTGCGCTTGCTACAGACATCTGTTGGTTGTCTCCTGGCGGGGTTCTTCCTCTGGCCGTCGAGGGATTTCCAATATTTAAAGTCTTACTTGCTTTTTTACAATGTTTTTTTTACAATTTTTTACTTCATAGTTATTGTTTGTGGTAAAAATTCACCTCACGCTAGCAAACCGCCTTCACACTGTGCTCGCACATGTTTGGCAGCCATTTCAGTCTCTCATGAGATTGCCGCCATCTTGAGGCGGGAGGTCATACGCGTCATTGTGCTCTGGTGCGTTTTCGCAAGTAGATGCTCGCTACCATCTCCTAAGCCTCCCTTGTTTTTCTGGGTAATCCCGCAAATATTCACCACACGGGCATCCCCTGTGAGTCTCCCTGCCTCTGTGCTCCAACCAGGGCCCGGGTGACCCCCGCGGCCTTACACCATTGGGTGAGCCCCGCAATTCAGGTGACCCCTGGAAAACATTCTGGCCTCTGCACGGGATACCCGTCTGCATTGCCTACATCTGCCCAGATGACCCCCGTTGTTAACCCCTTAGTGACCGGGCGGTTTTACACAAATCCGTCCTTTAGTGACCGCTGCTGTTTTTACGTTTCTGCGCTGCTCGTGTTTAGATCAAATTTTCCTCTTACTCGTTTATTCAACCCACACATATTATACACCCTTTTTCCCGCCATTAAATGGACTTTCTAGAAATACCATTATTTCCATCATATCCAATAATTTAATATAAAAAAAATATGAAATATGATGAAAAAAAATGGTAAAAACACACTTTTTCGTAATTTAATCCCCTAAAGCTATAACCACCAATAAAGACCCCGGCTAAATAGTTTCCAAATTTTATCCCGAGAATAGAAATACCCAATTTTTACATGTTTTTACCTTTTTAACCCTTTCACTGCTGAGCCAGTTCACCTATGTGCGCTGCGCTCATTCTGACCATTTTGTGCTAATTATTTTTAGATGACAGCCTAGGTCCTATTTAATTAAACTCCCCCCAGACAAAAAAAACTTTAAAAAAAAAAAAATTATTATTTTTTTTTTTACATTTTTTTTTTAAAACCAAACCTGGTCATGTTTGGTATCATTTGAAAGGCCATAATCGGGCCTTTCAAATGATGGCAAATATGACCATCTAGCTGCCATGGATCGGGAGATAAAGGGATCCTTAGGATCCCCTTATCTCTACATGGCAGCTAGAGGGTTAACTGGCCCACTGACATCCTCACACATATGGTGAGGTTGTCAGTGGGTGGGGGGGGGGGACCTGGAGGCTTGGCTGACATCCAAGATGTCAGCCCCCCTCCAGGTTTGAATCACGTTTTGGCGCCAATTGGCGCCGCAACGTGATCCGGCGGCGAAATGGTTAATGCCATACACCGCTGGAAAGCGGAGGCTCTCCCCTCTCCAGCGGTGCAAACGGCATCTCCCTAGCTTCAATGGTTGGGGAGATAGAGGGCTCCGAAGGAGCCCCCCCTCCCCTCCATTGAAACACATGGGGGCACCTTCTGATGACGTCACCACGCAGCGTGGCGACGTCATCAGCCTCGCCTGCCCATGTAAATCACATGGGCAGGCTTCCTCCCTGTCAGATCGCCGTGGGATCCGACGAGGGAGGTGAGTATCGGGCGGGAGGGGGATTTGGCGCCGCTGACGTACCCTGTACGTCATCGGGTCTAAGGGAGACCCGAACACAGGACGTACAGGGTACGTCAGCGGTCGGGAAGGGATTAATTACTTCGTCCAGGTGACCCCTCCCCACCGTTGTGCCAACAGCATGTATGCGTCACAGCTTCCCACTACAGTTACAAGTTTTTATAAAGTGCTAACAAGTTCCGTAGCGCTGTACAATGGGAGGCAGAACAACAAATATACATACACATGGTAATTCAAGGAGATTCGAAAAGTCACCGCACGTTCGGTGACTTTTTGTTTTCTTCAATTCGTTGCGATTTGGTGATCCCATTTTGGCGACCCTGCGGTGTATTCAGCAAGCACCACAGGGCTGTCGAAGTGCAGGGAAAAGCTGCCAAAAACCCACAAACATCTGGATTAACCCGTCGAAGACGCCGGAAAAACCCAAGCAGGAGCTGATCACACGCAGCGCAGCCGCCGGAAAAAGCCGACACCACAGAAGGAGGTGAATAAATTAGCAAAACCATTTGCTTGAATGTTTGAAAAGTGAAACGCTGTTTGCAAAGAAACTACTGAGCGAAAATGTCTGGTATTTACATATGAGGTTCAGGGAATGATAATAAAAAGGGCTGGTACAGAAAAAAATAAGTAAAAAAAAAAATCAAATCCAGAAAAATGCTTAAAATATCCTAAAAAAAATTCTATAAATAAAAGACTTTTTAGTGCAGAATTTTCATAATGAATGGTTTATTAGATATTGAATTAAATATAAATATTTTTAACATTGAAGCCTATGGGATTCGCCTGAATAAACCTGTCGAATGAAACCACCGAATGGCAGGGCATTTCGGGAACCTTTCACTGCTGGTTTGTATTCTCTGAATAGCCAAAGCAGTGTTATTTCACTGCCCTCGAACAGGCACCGTATGTGCAGGCAATTCGCCAGGATTTGGTGAATTGCCTATTGCATGCCCTCTGGATAGCCGAATGGCCAGGAAAGGTAACCGAACGCTGATTTTCAGTGTTCGGTTACCTTTCTCCAGCCATTCGGATCTCTTTGGATAACCCTGACAGGTTCAACACACAGTACAGTAGGCGAGAGGACCCTGCTCGAGAGATTACAATCTAAAAGAAGAGCTTCGGGCCTGGCTTTTATTCGCTTTATCTGAGACCCTTCCAATAGCGCTGGCCTCTATGCACCTGCTACCTCAAACAACACAACCGGTCCTCTCCAGGGCCCAGGCTCCAGCCCGCTCAGAGGATTCTCATTCAGATCACTCTGAGACTGCCTCCTCTCGCAAGCGACCCTGGGAAGGTCAATCTGACTCTGCTGGTCGGGGGTAAGGGCCCTGCTAAAAAGCCTTTCCCCGACTCTGAGCTCAATAAGAATTTCAATAGATCAAAGTATTAAATCAAGTGGATTTATTCCATCACCAGCAGAAAAAATGACTTTCAACCAAACGGTCTTTGTCAAGTCTGAGGCTAGGGTCAGAGTGGGGCAGTCGGAACGCGCGTGCAGGCGCACTAAATCACGGCGGCAGTAGCAGCACATAACGGCCAATGACGGCCAATATACGCAGTACGTGCGTACGAAAGTGCGCCGACACCACGCAACCAGCAAATGAACGCATTTTTATCAGAACGTGAAACCGCTGCTACTGACGTACAAAGTGCGCTGCGGCCGCATAGCAGCGTGTGTGCGTGATTAGGAGATGTCAGACGCTGCTAGTGTGCGGCCAACATAACGTTCAAACAGCCGGATTTCCCTAGACTTCTTTTCACCCCATCGTCATGAAATACGTCCAGAATTGCGCATCGTCTGACCACTTAAGCGTATTCCGTGAAAAAATGCGTGCGCACGCATCGACGTACATTTTGACGGTGGCTGCAGAAAATGCGCTCATCTGTCCCTAGCCTGAATCATACATGTGCATACCTCCAATATAATAAAAAAAATCATCAATTAACAAAGAGGCAACCTACACATATTTAGCCCCGTAATTAAAAACCATGTAGGACATGTCTGCCTATTATTCCTTAGTCATTATTAATACAAATCGCCTTTAATTATAATTGCATACCAGGAGAAAAGTAAAGATTTTTTTAACAGCCATCTTAGCCTTCTGCTGACAGAGCGAATGCCTATTCACCTGCATTGCTGTACACTATTACATAGATTGTCAGTCTGATCATTAAAGTTTTCAACTGGATTCATCTTGCTACGTGTCCGTTTTGCTGAGTTGACACTGCCTGCTGAACTTCCATTGTGTGAGTACTGGTCAAATACAGACTTGGAGTTAGTCTCAAGCGCCCACGCCTCACAGCTTTGCTAGCGAGGCAGAATACAGGCCCTCGACTGACTGGTATGTGATGTAAATCACTGTTACTACAGCGAACGGAAAAATGTTTTATAAATGGTATACGTCCATACGTGTAGCTTACTGGATTGCATGGATCTGCTTGGTTTCCCAACGAACTCTGGCCCTGCATTGTCGATCTCCAGTGTGAGTTTCACATGTCAGCTCTGCTCTGTTTTCTTAAGTGTTAACAATTATCTCTTATCTTTTTTTCTATTTCAGACAGATCATCGACTTCCCGCCATGGCAACACGTTTACGACCTGTGAGTTTAGTTCCACAGTTTACAGTATCTACCTTAGCCCTTGACACCGCTGCAGCGATATGCTGGGATGCTAAAGGTTATCAACTCGGGCCAATATTTCCATTTAGCGGCTTCCTGTTACCAGTTACATTATAATGGCGGCATGAAATAACTTCTCTCCGGTTTTTTTTTTTTTATAACCCTTATACAAACCTTGATTTTTAGTTCATCATCCGTAAATATGCACACTTTTCCTTCCCCTGAAAACTTGATCTTATGATCCATGCTAACGTTCAGTCACTTGGGGTTATTCAGAGAAAGGGGAAACTCTGGAGAACTTTTGGAGAAGTGAAAATTCTAGGTCAAAATAGCTGATTTGTAAAGTGAGATAAATGGGAGAATTTTTCTGGTTTGACTATTTTGACCTAGAATTTTCACTTCTCCAAACGCTCTCCAGAGTTTCACCTTTCTCTGAATAACCCTGACTGTCTTGCCCTGCTCGGTAAAGAAACGCCCTTTAATTCTGTGCTTGTGCAGTTTGATACTTTTTTTTATTCTTAGTGTTTCTTTCAAAGTACGCTTCTTTAAATTGTAACTTGCATTTGGTGTATTTTTTTTATATTCCAGGCCTGCAAGAAATGTACAGTGATTGGGGGCAGTGGCTTCCTGGGGCAGTACATGGTGGAGCGTCTCTTAGACAAAGGATACTCTGTCAATGTATTCGATATCCGACAGGGGTTTGAGAATGACAGAGTGCAGTTTTTCATCGGCGATCTCTGCAACAAAGAGGTAAAGAAAACAGCCGAACACTCACCGACTCGGCCTGCCCTGAAACACGGCTGCACCTGTTTTGAAATCGTTATACTGCTGCAATATGAGAATATAATGGGGAAAAGGAAACTAATTCTCAGGGAATAAACAAGCAGTTACAATTGCAGCTTAATAAGATATTAAGTTCGTGGACCCATGGGACATATGTTGAGCACCTCTGCTCTAGAATTTTAAGTACATCTGCAGGGTCTTCTACAACCTGTGTTTCTATCTTCGATTTTGTTTTATTTTGGTAGATTTTATTTGTTTTATAGCTCTGTTGGCGCTATACACGGAAAAAGTAATGCTTCTATATCTAACCCATCCAAGCCCTTGTAATTTCACAACCTGACTACTGCAATAACCTACCTACCTGGCCTACAGCTCTCCCTTTACAGTCCCTCCTAAATGCCTCTACCAGGCTTATCCATCACACCTGCTGCTTTGTCTTTGCTGCTCCTTCACTGGCTCCCTACATCGAAATTTAATTCTAATTACTTACCCTGACCTACAAAGCCCTCACTAACTCAGCTCCCCACTAGGATGAGCTGTTCGGTTTGAATCGAACTCCGAACATTTCTGCGTGTTCGCCCAAAATGGACCACAATGCACTTTTCCACTGGCCTGAAGCTTGTAATTGGCTACAGCCTTGCACCTGACCACAGGTCAGGTGCAAGATAGGTTCAAGACTATGCCAATCATGGCTCAATCATGGGCTCACAGAGCTATGTCCCGCAGTACACTATATAAGGCGTCCCTCGCAGCCCCAGCCCGTGTTTTTTGAAAGGAGATTGTTCTGTTTTAGTGTGTCTTCTCAGTGCCAGCAGCTATTGGGGGGGGGGGTCTCACTTCTAGCAGATATCTGGGAATTGTGGTAATCTGTGTGTTCTCACTGCCACCCATCAGGGGGTCCCACATACTTCTAGAAGATTTCTGCAAATTGTAATCTGTGTCTTGTCACTGCCACCCATCAGGGGGTCTCGCAGATTTATAGGAGGTTTCTGGGAATTGTAATCTGTGTCTTGTCACTGGCTGCCAGCTATCAGGGTGTCTCAGAGTTATACCAGAGTTCTGGAAATCTTTAATCTAGATAACACAGTTGAATCAAAGTTCTGTATATCTTTAATCTATATATCACTCACCATGTCAGACAAAAAAGGACAGGCAGACGCTCCCAGACACAGATAAGAGGGCAAGCAGCCTCTGTGTCTGTGCCTCTGGTCGTCGTGGACTTGGTGCATCCTCTGCAGGGGCACGCTTGTCCTTTCTAACTGGTGCTGGCCATCTTAAGCAGCAGCAGCAACCTACAGAGGATTTGGTGGATTGGCTAACCATCCTGAGTCCTCTGACAGCCAGGCTTGTAGTGGTTTACAGTCCACCTCCACTGCCAAAGCATCTAATGCAGCCTCCATGTCCACAGCTACTCCTGCCGTAGCCTCACTATCACACATGGAGGAGTCGGCTGAATTGCTTGACTACAATGACAGTGACATGCTGCTTGAGGATGCGTAGCAATTACAGTGCTCTGATTCAATCTCTGAGGTTGAGGAAGGGAGTATAATCAACCTAGAGGAAGGGGGTGCCAGTGACTCACACATAACTGGCTCTCATGTTGCCCCAGCAGCTGCAGTATACTGCCAAGATGGCTCCAGTGACGAGGAGATAGGGGGTGATGACCATGATGATGATGTCACTGACTCCACCTGGGTGCCTGATCGAACAGAGGAGTCAAGTGAGGAGGAGGCGGCCCAACAAACACGAGGCACAACGTCCTCTATGACCAACCGTAGCCAGTCCAAGGCATCAGATGTCAGAGCTGCTCAGGAGCAGAGTGCTGTTGTCTCAAACCACACATCCAGGAACTTTGCTGTCTGGGAGTTCTTTAAGAAATGTGCAGCAGACCGCATCGTTGCTATTTGTAATCTATGTCAGATGAGGCTCAAGCGTGGGAAAGACTATGCTTGAGTCGACATATGACCACCTGCCACGCATCCCGTTGGCACAACACTTTGCATAGGTCCTCCTCCTCTGTCTCTACCCCCACTATATGCCCTGCCATGTCATTGACTCCAACCTCCACTGACAGGGATGATGCTACAGTAGTGGATGTACCAGTTCCTTCCTCACAATGTGATAGCATCCCATCAGCTGAAGATTTACGCAGTCAGATTACATTGCCCCAGCTGCTGCAGCATAAGAAAAAATAGTCCCAAGCACAACGTCTAAATGCCAGTTTAGCAAAATTACTCGCATTACAGCTGCTGCCTTTCCAGCTGGTGGACTCTGCTTCCTTCCGTGAATTTGCTGAATGTGCTGTACCAACGTGGCAGGTTCCAAAACGCCATTTCTTTTCACAGAAGGCCATTCCAGCACTATACCAGCACGTGGAAGACAATGTTATGGAGTCATTGGGAAAGGCCGTCAGCAGCAAGGTGCACATGACTTTAGACACGTGATCCAGCAAGCATGGACAGGGCCGTTACATTTCCTTCACGGCACACTGAGTAACCCTGCTTGCAGCTGGGAGGGATCCAAGACGGGGCTCTGTGCTGGAGCTTGTTCATCCACCACGCCTCTAGAAAGCTGTATGAGGTCTGTCTGCTCCACCACCACCTCTCTCTTCCTCCTCCTCTGTCTCTGGCGAAGTGGCAGTTAAACCGATTGGGTGACAGGGGCTACGCAATGGCTCAAGCAAAAAGATGCCATACTGTGCTTGAGCTGGTTTGTTTAGGGGACAACAGGAGCCACACCGGGCCAGAAATTCTGTCAGCTCTGCAGGGGCAGGTGCAGAGATGGTTAACACCACGCCAGCTTCAGCTGGGAATGGTCGTCTGTGATAATGGCAGCAACCTTCTCTCCGCCAGGGTAAGTTGACGCATCTACCAAGCCTAGTACACGTCCTAAATCTGGTGGTATAGCGTTTCCTAACCAGGTACCCAGGGTTGGCAGAGCTTCTCATCCAGGCCAGAAAAGTCTGCAGCCACTTCAGACGGTCATTCCCAGCAAGCGTTCGCCTGGCAGAAATTCAAAGAGAATTCCACCTTCCCACAAACCGTCTGATCTGTGACATGCCACCCAGGTGGAACTCTACATTAGCAATGCTGCAGCGTCTGCACAAGCAGCAGAGGGCCATCAACGAGTACCTGTGTGAGTATGGCACAAGGACAGTTTCAGGTCAACTTGGTTTTTCCCCCTCCCCGCAGTGGCTGATGATCAAGGATGCATGCACTGTACTGTCACCATTTGAGGAGACAACGAGGATGGTGAGCAGGGACCGTGCATGAGTCAGTGACACATGCAGGAGGAAGAGGCCTTCCCTAGCTCTCAAGGCCCCAGTCTTTACGCAGACAGCATTCCTGCGGGTCCTCAGATCAGACAGGAGGAGGAGGAGGAATATTTAAGTAGTGGGGGCATTGAAGGTGGGGATTCCTCAAGGGAGGGTTTTGTGTGCCCAGAAACCCAAGGACTAGTACGTGGCTGGGAGGAGGAAGTGCACGATGGGGTCCTCCTCATTGACCAGGAAGACAAGGAAGCTAATGCCACCTCCAACTTACGCTGCATGGGCTCCCTTATCCTGCAAAGCCTGGTAAAGGACCCCAGGATTCGTGCTATCAAGGAGAGGGATCATTACTGGTTGGCAAGCCTTCTTGATCCACGCTACAAGGGTAAAGTTTTCAGAGCTCATCCTGCCCACACAGAGGGAGCACCGTATGAAACAACTTGGATGCTCTAAAGCGACACTTGTGTAACACCTTTCCAGGCACTGGTAGGTTACCAAGTGATGACACAGGTGCTTCTGAGGCTGCGGATGATCAGAGGAAGAGCAGTGAAGGCCGGGGCCGCTTGACTGATGCCTTTTTAAATTATTATTATTTTTTTTTTTTTTTTTTTAAGTCCACGATGCCCAGGGACGTCAAATGTAGGCACCCATTGCCAGCGTCTTCACCATATGGTGCAGGACTACATAGGGGCAAGGGCAGACCTGGATACCTTTACAGCAGATGATCCACTGGCTTACTGGGTGTTGAGATTGGATCACTGGCCAGAACTTAGCCAATATGCTATGCAGCTACTAGGTTGCCCTTCATCCAGCGTGCTTTCTGAAAGGACGTTTAGTGCCGCTGGAGGTTTTGTCACAGACAAAAGCGTGCGTCTGTCCACCGACTCTGTAGACCGGCTGACATTTATAAAAATGAATCCATCCTGGATCAACAGCTATCAATCCCCTGATGCTGACATAACGGAATAGATCGGGGATGTCTTCTGCATTCACAAAAGCTCCAGCACTGAACTCTTCCACAATACCACAAAGGGGTTACGGTGTGAAGGCACTTGCTGCCACCAAAGGCACAATATTTGGGTGCACTGCCGCTGACGCTTATATTAGCAGATTCATATTTTAATATTGGACCGCAGGATCCACCCCTGCACTCTTCCACAATACCACAGAGGGGTTACGGTGTGACGGCATTGTTGCCGACACTTAAGGCCCAATTTTAAAGCACCTATTGCTACTTTCATCCAAAGCCTGCATAAGTTTCACCATAATTTAGCCAAAAAATCACTAAACTTGTTCTGCGTGTCCTAAAATGTCTCCTCTTTTCATACAGACTGCTGCCCCAAGCAGTTGTTTATGAATAGATTAAAGGAAAACCATTTACTGTCATTTGAAATGTCATTTTTTTTGTTTTTAAATGTTTCTATACATCCTACAAATCCGCCACTTCACGGGCAGGCTAAGGGGACCTCCTAGGCACGATATTTGAAGGATTTTTCGTTTTTATTCTTAACCTTTATTTAATGGAAAACTCACTGTTCCTTAAACGTTTATTATTTTTAAACTTTTTGTCCTTGTTTCCTGTCCCCCAGGGCACTACCCGGACCCCCATACACCTTTTATGGCAAATATCTTGCATATATGGCTTCTTGGAGGGCACTCTAAAAATCGAACTTTCGAGTCCCATTGAATTCGTGTTCGAACTCGAACTTTTGAAATTGTTCGAATGCGAACCGAACACGGGGGTGTTCGGCTCATCCCTACTCCCCACTTCCTGTCCTCACTAATCACAAAATACACCCCACGCTCGCCCCCTAAGATCAAACAGCGACCTGCGCCTAGCTTCTCCCTGCATCACCTCGTCCCATGCCAGGCTGTAGGACGTCTTACACGCAGCCCCCCCATTCTCTAGAACACACTCTCAGTGGTGTATTTAGGCCTAGGGCGGCACTTTCCAGGCTGGTGGCCCCACCCCTAAAATTAAAAACTTTTGCAAAGTATTTTGCCAGGAAGGATACATTGAGATTTCACTAATTTTCAAGTATGTCCTGGGTAGGCCAGGCCTAGACTTTCACTTTCCAGGGGGCAGCAAAAAACCTCACCACTCTGTGGGTTACTCACAGAGCACCAAAATGACGCCAACATTTTGGTGTTCTGTAGTTCCCTGCACTTCGGGGAATAAAATTTCCCCACCCTGCAGTGAATTCACCGCAGGGTCCCCAAAGTGCATGGAGTCGGCCACTGAATGCTGCCACCGCAAACCCGTGGCCTGCTATTTTCAAAAGAACTACTGAACGAAAATGTCTGGAATTTACATATAAGATCCTATGATTGATAATAAAAAGTACTGTTACAGAAAAAAGAAAAACCGCTATTAAAAAAAAAAAGGGGATTTTGCTGAAAAATTACTAAAAGGTGCTAAAAAAAAATCAGACTTTTTACTGCAGATTAAAATAATAAATGGTTTATTAGATATTGCATAAAAATGGGAATATTTTTAACATTGAAACCTATGGGGTTCGCCTGAATAAACCTGCTGATTGAAACCACCGAACATCAGGGCATTTCACTGCCATTTCTCTGCTGTTTGGTGTTCTCTGAATAGATTAACCATTACTTCTCTATGGGGATTTGCAATGCCTTCAAACAGCACCGTACTTGCTGGCAGTTCGCCAAACTTGTGTGTGAGCATATCACAGAGCAGTGGTGTACTTGGGGCGGCCCGTCCTCCGCCACTCCCCTACTTACCAGCGATTTTTTATTTGGGTGTCATTAGGGGTACTAGGAGGTGCCACGGTCACTGTGTCAGCTTTGAGCTGTGTTCTCAAGCATTGAGCAGCGGAGCAGGGCGTTTGCATACTCAATAAAATCGAATAAAATTAAAATCCCCCTCTCCTCCCTCCATAGCTCCTCCCCTGCCCCGCAGCAGCTCGAGGGGAGGGGATGTTATTTGTGTGCAGAGAGAGATGACCGTAAACGGCAGGTAAAGGGAGGGGTATCAGCAGAATATGAAGCCCTGCCTGCTTACTGCTGTTTAAAGTGGACCTTTCCTTAACCAGCACTGCAGTGATAGAAATTTGTCATTGAGCTGCCTGGGTCCTGGTGAGGCTGCGTGCGTGCAGGTCACGTGGTTCAGCCAGTCAGGTGGTACTGAGACTCCGTAGTCTCAGTACCACGTGACACGCACGCAGCTGGCCCGCCCTTTCGTTAACATGGACTGTCACTCTATTCTGGACTGAACACCCACCGGGAAGGGAATCAAAACCACGGTGCACCCTCTGGCAGTGGCACCCCACTGCTGACAAGATGGCTCCGCGCACAGGCACAGCCACGATCCTAATGTGACCTGGAGGGACCTCCTGCTGAATCCGTACACAGTCCCTGCTGACTCTACACACAGACCTACCACGGACGGAGGCCGGTAAATATAGAATAAATAATTGCTGTGTGCTCATATTCACTCGGTTTGCTGGGAGTCTTATTGCTGTGGATTCTGATACGCTGAGACACACCGCACATTGCATTGCTGGGAGTTTTATTGCTGTGGATTCTGATACTCATACACACTGCACATTGCATTGCTGGGAGTTTTATTGCTGTGGATTCTGATACACACTGCATATTACTGTGAGATTTATTGCCCTGGAGCTCTGGGATACGCTCATACACACTGCACATTACTGTGAGTTTTATTGCTGTGCAGTTCTGATATGCTCATACACAGTGCCCATTTCTGTGGGTTTTATTGCTGTGCAGCTCTGTGATACTGATATGCAGTGCACATTTCTGTGGATTTTATTGTTCAACCAATTAGAGCGGCTGTGATCCAGTATACTTAACATGCGTGGCTGTTCTTTGTAAAAATGCTTGAATTTAAACCTTTCATAATTTTATTTATCGCAATAGATACATTTGAAATGGTAAACAAAATATACAAGTAGGCACTTGGTATCCACTTTTAATAGAAAGAGGGAAGGGTGGGGTTTAACCAGGAAGAGGTGTGCCCTTGACAGGAAGGGGTGCCTCAAACGTAAATTAGGGGGTGCCCGAGTTTAGTCAGGCCTAGGGCAGCACAAAACCTAAATACACCACTGCACACTCTCTCGTGCTGTCCAATTTTCCCCAAAGACATTCCTATTCAGGGAAGCATACTACCCGACTCTAATACATGCCACTTCCCTAACCAATTCATCACTCTCTCTTTGCAGGCCTCTCCTCTTGTTTCTCACCCTCCTTTCCTGTTAAATTGTAAGTTCCAACAGGAATAGGGCCATCATTTCCTCCTGTGAAGATTTGTCATATGTTACATAGGCTGAAAAAAAGACATGCATTCACCGGGTTCAGCCTTTCACACATCACCTACTGCTGTTTGATCCAAAAGAATTAAAAAAACCCAGTCTGAAGCGTTCGTCAATATGCAACATACTGGGAAAAAATTCTTTCTTGACCGCAGATGGCATCAG
This sequence comes from Leptobrachium leishanense, assembly GCA_009667805.1. Classification (NCBI taxonomy): domain Eukaryota; kingdom Metazoa; phylum Chordata; class Amphibia; order Anura; family Megophryidae; genus Leptobrachium; species Leptobrachium leishanense. The sequence continues at coordinate 23,040,025 of CM019071.1, read as the reverse complement.
ATTTCTCTTTTGGCTAAAGCAGCCATTATCACATATTAAATCTTATAACCCTTAATATTATGTTTTTACAGGAAGTCATCTAGTCGTTGTTTAAAAGTCTGTACAGTCACGGACCCAACCACCTCAACAGGCAGAGAATTCCACAGCTTTATTGTTCTCACCATAAAATAACCCTTCCTATGCTTTAGGCTGAATTTCCTTTTTTCGTCCAGTCTCAGTGGATGAGCTTGTGTCCTGTGTATAGTCCTGTTAATAGGTTTCCAGACAATGGTTTATAATGGCCCCGTATATATAAAGTTATCAAATCCCCTCTAAGGTGCCGCTTCTCTAAACTAAACAGGTTTAACCTCCCTGGCGGTTATTCAGAGTGTGTCTCGGGGGTTAAATTTCACAGCTGAGAGCTGTAACCCCGAAACACGCTCGGGCTGTATACAGTACCTCTCCCTCGCTGATCTCTGCAATCTCCTCCGATCTCAGCATTTTACTTCCTGGATTCCTTGTTGCGAGGAAGGAACCAGGAAGTATAAGGTCGCGGTCGCCGGAGGAGGCAGCTGGGGACATCGAGGGAGCGCAGGGAGAGGTGATGTATCCAGCGGCATCCCGAGTGTTGCTCGGGGTTACTGCTTCCAACATAGGAATTTAACCCCGAGCCACACTCAGGATGCCACTAGGGGGGGTGGGGGGAAATAATAGACGGCTTTTAGACAGGGAATTAAAAAAAAAAAATAGACCACCAGGGAGGTTAAGCTTGTTAGTCTTTCTTCATAACTTAAACCTTCCATTCCCCTTATTAATTTAGTTGCCATCTCTGCACTTTTTATAGCGCTATAATATCCTTTCTTAAGACAGGTGCCCAAAATTGCACGGCATATTCAAGGTGTGTCTTAACATAATTTTGCCTCTTTTTATAAATCAATGGTTTCATCTGGAGAATGAATTCCCCTTTTAATGCATGCCAATACCTTGCTGGCCTTGGCGGCTGCTGTTTGACATTGCGCATTGTTACTTAGTTTGAAGTCTATGATTGTTCCCAAATCCTTCTCCAGCTTTGATTTTACCTAACTCCATACCATTTAGGGTATAAGTAGTTTGTGTTTTCTTCACTCCAAAGTGCATAACCTTGCATTTATCTAAATAAAATTTCAAGTGCCCTGTCCCCAATCTATTTAAATCCCTCTCCAGTGAAGTAACATCCTGCTCACATTGTATTACTTTTCCTAGTTTTGTGTCATCGGCAAACACTGACCGGTGACTTTCGATGTCTATTTCAAGGTCATTTATAAATAAATTGCATAGACTTGGTCCTATAACAAACCCCTGAGGGTCACCACTTACCACTGGTGTCCATCTTGAAAATATACCATTTATGACCACTCCCTGTACCCTATGTTCTATACAAGAATTTTCATCTAGACCAATTTTTCTTAATTTAAATAGTAACCTCTTGTGTGGAACTGTCAAAATCCAAGTAAATCACATCCACTGCGACCACCTGATCTATACTTCTTTTATAGAATGCAATTAGGCTAGTCTGGAATTGTTTATGAAACCATGCTGATTTTTGCTAATTACATTATTCCTCCCAATGAATTTTTGAATATTATCCCTTAGTAACCCCTCAAATACTTTCCCAGCTACAGATGTTAAGCTCACAGGTCTGTAATTCTCAGACCTTTTTGAACCTTTCTTGAATATAGTGACTACATCAGCTTTTCTCCAATCCTCTGGTACGATTCCTGAAAGATTAAAAACAGAGTTTTACATATTTCCACACTTGGCTCCCTAATTACGCGTGGGTGAATTCCATCCGGCCCTGGGCTTTGTTCACATTCACTTTGTTTAGTTGCTGCAACACCTTTTCTTGAGCCAACCAATCACATTTTATTTGTAAGATTTTTGTTGTCCTTTCTTAATATATTGTAACGTTGTCTATATTGTACCCATTGTTCAGTGCTGCAAAATATGTTGATGCTATATAAAGTATAATAATAAATCTATATTTGTATTTTTTTTTTTTAAGGCTTCCCTTAGTACACTGACTGGTCACTCTTCTGTGCATTGAACCTAATGTCATTGTTTTGTTGCAATTACACAAAACCTGTGGATTTTTTTTTTAAATAAATCTTATTTGTTTGTTAAATAAACAGAAACATTACTTTTGCACTGAAGCTGAATGTTTCATGTTTCTTCTCTCCATTAGGATTTATTGCCTGCCATGCAGGGTGTGAATGTTGTGTTTCACTGCGCGTCACCAGCCCCTTCCAGCGACAACCGAGAACTATTTTACAGAGTAAATTATACAGGAACAAAGACTGTTATTGAAGCCTGCAAGGAAGCCAGAGTCCAGGTAATGGGATACAGCGAGGGTGCTTTTTGCCATCTATCTTCAACACCTTGTTCAAATGCAGTGTCACTGAAGCCAATCTGTTCACGATTTGCATTCAGGCCACATAAATTCCACCATATAGATTCTATATTAAATTACAAGCATTAGCATCTGGTTCATTGGAATAATGACCCGCGGAATACAGCTTGCAATAAATCCTCATATATTTCTTTTACTTTGTGTTCCATATTTGAATAAAAATCCCAATTATGAAGAACAATAAGACTGTACGTGCGCAGTTCTCAACCATTTCTTTTTCCCATTACATTCAGTCCCCAAATATTCACAGCTTTTAAGCTAGGGATCTCAAACTCTGTGCCCCCCCCCCCTTTCCCCATCCCCAATGCTTCTGAACTACACCTTCCATTATTCTCTGGCCATTCAATAAAAGCTTAAATAAAAATTGCTGTTTTTATTTAAGTTGAATAAATGATATGAGCATGGTGCAATGTTATTAAACGCTTTCAGTTAATGGCACTATGTCCAATTTTGTGATGTTTTTGTACAACATTAAATTTACAGAATATCAGCCAGAAAGGCTGCCGATAATCGGTATTTGCTCTGAAAATTATATTGGTCTATCCCTAGCACCCAGCCCTCTCTGCAGTCATGTGACATGCTACTGCTAGCAGAATGTCACCTCCGGCAGGGCTCAGAGTAAAAAAAGAGCACAGCATTCAGGTGGGCTATTAAAGGAAACCTAAAAATGGGAGGAGGTCAGGAGGGATTAATGTTTATATAACCGGTGTATGATACATAGCAGCTTCTCATGTTCCCTCCGATAGATATATCGGTGTGTTAAAACATTTGTCCAATTCAGTTACATTTGAATTTTGCATTAAATGAGCCCTGGTCCCTTTTTTCTAACTTGTAATAAATCAAATTTTGCATTATTTCAGTAGCCGCAGATTGAGACATAGCATGCCATCACATGTAAAACCTTAATAGCTACCTACATCGATCTCCTGTCAGTCTCCCATTTCGGCCGGGGTCAGACGAGCGTTTTGAAGAGCAGAAGGAACGTCCATGTGAGTGGACATTCCTTCCACTCCACGCCCGTCTGACGCCTGTCTAGCCACCTCGCTGAGCGGAGTTAGTGCGCTCAGCGCTGCAAGACTCGCTCCTCCTATGCAGGATCGCCCTTTGCAGCAACGTCAACGCGTGTCTAATGCCGGGGGCACACTAGGCATTTTCTTTAACGCACTAGCGTGCGTTAAAGAAAATGCTAACGCACCGCCCGCCTGCCCCCCTCCACAAGGCTGCAAAGCACAATCCTCCTATGGAGGATCGCGCTTTGCAGCCCCGTCAACGCGCATCCTCAGTGATCTCTAGGTGCGCGCGAAGCATGTGACCGGCTCCGTCCGCAGCATCACAACGCTGCGACGGGTGCCGGTAACGTGCGCACAAGAAGACGCCTAGTGTGCCCCCAGCCTTAGCGCTTCAGAGAGGCCTGCTGCACGCACGCAGCACGGCTGCTGTTGCTCACGCAATTTGTGCGCGAGCAACAGCGTGTGGCCGGCCCTATTGCAGCGTCACAATGCTGCGACGCATGCCGGAAGCCACATCAGTACGGGCGCACCTAGTACGCTCATCTGACACCAGCCTTCATGGTGTCTTCTTTAGGATGTAAATTCTTTCTGGCAGTGCGCATTACCTTGTTTTCCTTGCAATGTGTGTAACCTTAGTGTTCTATAGTGAAGTGACGTGTCTGTTGGGGAAAAAAAATAAAAAAATTCAACAATAACTAAAACATATTTTTGTAATTTTTTTATCTTCTTTGCCTTGTTCCTATGTAGCAATGAATTCTGGGTAGCATATGCAAATTAAATTATCCCCATTTCTCCCCCCTCAACAGTTTGCTGTAGTGGTGTACCCCACATGCCAGTTCATTGCATTCAACATGCAACACGCCTATATAACGTGCCTGCAGTTTGTTAAGCTGCCACTAGGGGGATAGTTGCATCTGCAGATTTCACAGGATAGAACACAATGGGCTAATAAAAGAAAAGGGACTTTGGGTTGCAAAACATTTGATTGTTTGTGTAATGTTTATAAAGCAGCCCTCTATGGTCCTTGAGTAGGTGTCATTCAAGGTAATCAGTGGTCAATACGAACAGGAATTCACTGACTAATTACTAAGATCTTTTTAATACTCTCCACCCAGGACATACTTGAAAACGAGAGAAATCTCAATGTATCCTTCCAGGGTAAAATCCTTTCTCAAAAAAAAAAAAATATCTTGCATTTATTACTTTGTATTTCTGTACCTACTCTAAAATGTCAATATTCTTGAACCCAGGACATACTTGAAAAACGAGAGAAATCTCAATGTATCCTTTCTGGTAAAATACTTTATAAATAAATAAATAAAAATGACCCTGCAGTCCTAAAGGTGAAATCCCTCCAAAACAAACTTTGAAAAAGCAGATTGTGTTTTTTCTCTTCCCATCCCTGCCCATGGCCTAGTCTATTACTAGTACAGAAAACTGCATGCAAGTTACAAAATATTATCTCCAATACTGTTTCTATATTGCTTCTAAATTTTTACTATACCTCTCCAGATCTCATAAGTTCACAGTTCACCCTGAACGTATAATTTATGTCACAGATTAAAGTCTCAATTTGTTCTCATTGAGCACAATTCATTTTTAGACCGTCAGGTGTCTGGTTACAAAATGTTAGGGCTTCGTGTCATTCCAGGGCTTCCTTTAGGGTGGATGGAGCTGGGAATTTCTCTGTCGAGCCACAGCTAAAGGTGTGGGGTTGACAGAGTTAAAAGGCAGGGCGGTATGTCATAAACTCTTGGTAAATGAAGCTAATCCTCATTCAAGGAGTTTCTGTATACACTGCAGCGGCAGGTTAAAGGGGAGAGCAGAATTAAAGCTACAAACAAAAAAGAAAGAAAAGTGAGGGTCACGGTGTGCTGAATTGGTGATGGTGTTAAAGCAGGGGTGTAGAGGATCTCTTAAAGAGACACTACCATTTACATAAACTGTAACATTTACAGATTACAATTAAAACCACTTTTATAAAACAGTTTTTTTTTTTTCTTTGTCTAAAGTTGATGAGGTAGAGGAGGGAATGTTTAGATAAAGTGGCAGGAGATCTATTGTTCTCTGATACCTGCAATATGAGCTGGCAGCTGAATGAAATAAAACGGGGAGCTTAAAAAACTAATCTAACCCCTGATGATGTCATTTGAATACATCCCACACAATACAATGATGGGAGTCAGTGATCGACCCATAAACTCCATTCTATGGCCAAAGCGACAAAGTGAGGACCAAGTGATATAAAGATACCGTGGGGGGGAGGGGCAGTTTACAACACAAAAGATCACACAATGGATGCACCCAGTGACACATAAAATATTTACTTAACTAAACAAACATGTGAAAAACAAAGCACTTTTAAGATAACATAAACACAATAAGAACTTTTCATTTTTTGGTGGTAGTGTCCCTTTTAAACCCAGGGACAGCAACCTTGGCCATTCAGATGTCTAGGAACTACATTTCTCTTGCAGTGCAGCCAATCTAAATAGCAGCTGAGCATTCTGGGAGTTGTAGTTCAAGAACAGCTGGAAGGCCAAGGTTTATGACTTCTCAATCTGTCCAGGATTATTATTTCTGAGCTTTCAGTGTGTATGTAGGTGTGGTAAAAGTATTCCAATTTAATGTTTGTAATCTGTATCTGGTGCGATCATCCAGGTTTTTCTCCTTTTTCCTATTTAAGGATCCTCATTAAGGGTGACTGATTTTAAGAGATTTAAAATCCTCCTGGGTCATCATCCCCATTGTGGGTCACGGCGGTTCTACGGTATGATGAACTCCATAGACTGACAGGAATACAAAAGGATAGGCTAATGTTGAATAAAGAAACTTATAATTTCCGTAATTAGCATTTTGTTCCTTTAAGCCTGAGAGGGCTAAATGCTTTGCGACTTAAACTGTCATGCAGGTTTATGGAAACTTCTCATCTCAATTCTGACATCTCCAGGCTCACGCCTTGCCCTCACTCCCTGCTGCTCCCGACAAGCCCGCACAGAGCTACTCTCTGCAAGAGCAGCCGTACACAAACTTTGCCTTTTTTATATAGTCTTTTATCAAGAAACTTCAAAAGCCTGGCGTCTCTTTGAGCTGCTGTTGTTGTTTCCGTTTTTTTCTTTTGGTTTTTCTTTACTTTAAAAGCGACAGGAAGTCGGCAGATTGAGCATTCCTGTCAGAATTTATTTCAAAGTATTTTACCAGGAAGGATACATTGAGAATGGATGTAAATATAAAAAAAATGTGCCCGCTGCAGGTCTTTATTAGGGCGCACTGTCTCTTGCTGGAGGAACTGCTTGAAAATGTAAATGGTTTTTGTGTATTTTGTAGTGAACGCTAGCATATCTGATTTCACTCGCCGCATTTACTGGCTGCAAATCCTCACTAGCATCTGTGTGCCCGTATTGACATGCCTCCCGGCATCCGTCGCACCATTATGATGCTCCTATGGAGCCAGCCACACGCTGTAGCGCTCGCAGACATTGGGTGCGCTACAGCAGCCGGGCTGAAAGCCTCCCTGTGAAAGCGCTACGACTAGGGCTGCAACTAACGATTATTTCCATAATCGATTAGTTGGCCGGTTGAAATTTTTTTTTTTTCTCGATTCATCAATTTGCACGGTGTAAATAACTTTTGTACGTACATTACGCAAATTGTGTGTCTCGTAACTTACTTTTTGCACATAAGGTACACCAAGAGTCTGGTCAAAGTGATGGATTGATGTGCATGCGCAGCTCTAGCCCATGTCTGAGCCCCGTTGCAATACCTCAGCAGCTGCTGAATTGCTGCAGCAGTGTCATTGAACGCTTTGGATGTGAATTTCGAAGTAAAATGGCCGATTTCTTAATGAAAGATTCAGATTGTTTTTCGTATCACTCGGACAACAGTTGAGGTATATATGATCAAGAAAAGCAGTCAGCACAATTCCGTTTTGTATGCACACACCACAAATTATAGTTTTTATTGAATAAACGTTATCTTTACTTCTGAAATAAAATTGAACTGTAATATATGTCTGTGCAGGGGTAAATAATAAATAAATATTTTGTGCTTTGGTGAACAAAAACCTCCAAAATTAACATTGCTGTACTGAATTGTTACTTGCTTCATGGCGGCGGCCATCTTTACTACGTCACACTCGCTACTCACAGCATCTCCTCGGGTCGCTGCAAGTGCTAAGTTAGCGCTGAACGGCAGAACTCCGTTCAATGGCAAGTTGCTAACTTAGCACGTGCAGCGGCTGAGGTATTGAACGCGCCTCTGTTTTCTCTCTGAATTAATGCCGATAGGAGCGCTCACATAGACAGGATGCTGTAATATTTGCATATGTACTTACTAACCAATGATATGCCAGTGTTCAAACGGTCAGGTGACCTGATCAGGTTGAACTGATTGAGTCGGTTGGCAGTTGGCCTCTCTGAGCAACGGTCATTTCAGCAGCTCTGCCATATTCTAATAAAACCAGCAGCACGTTCATCCTTCTTTCTGCATCCGAGAGTCATTTGCAGAAACGCCTCCGCAGCACAAAAACCAAACATTACATGGTGTCAGAAGCAACCGATCTCTTCTCTTAACACGGATGCCGCTGGAGTCCCAATGCCCAGAATGAACTGGGAAGCAAGTAGCTTGCCTGACGCATGGCAGAAGTTCAGACCACACGTAGATCTCCTGTTCGGTGGACCTCTAAAAAGTAAGAGTGAAGATGTAAAATGTAATTGTCTCCTACTATGGGCTGGTGAAAAGGGCAGACATTTTCAATACGTGGGCCTTACCTGCAGATGACCTAAAGTCATATTACCATTTCGCAGCATATGTCGAGCCCAAAGCTAACGTAGTATTTGCACAATATAAGTTCCACCAGAAAGTGCAGCAGGCTCAGGGACCTTTTTAAGCAGTTTGTGACAGACTTGCAGTCCTGAGCAAGGAGCCGTAATTATGCTGAGTGCGATGAGATGGTCTGAGACCACATTGTCTTCGGCATAAACTCCCCGAGGGTGATAGACACGACATTTAATAATTTCTCTATCGCCAGATCACATGAATTGAACCAGGCACAGTTACTGTCAATTTCCAGAAACCCAGGCTCTGGCGCCCGCGTAGTGACGACATTCACGAGGTTTCTCACCAACTATTGGCGTGGACTGGAGGCAACATGGCGCCCCTCACAGAAGTTATGAACCTGTTTTCTGTTCTCCTAGCTCTGACCGAGCATAACCCACAAAGTGCAACTAGTGTGGAAAGAAGCAACATACCGCCTGCTATCAATGTCCTGCAAGAGGGAAAATATGCACGTCCTGTGAAAACCTAACCATTTCGCCAAAGTGTGCCGCTCCAGGCGCAGTGAAAATGTCCATTCTGTAAACAAAGATGGCGCTGACCCAGAAGAACATGAATAACTTTTGTGCATACATTACACAAATTGTGTGTCTCATGTAACTTTTTGCACATGAGGTACACAAATGCCTGGTCAAACTGATGGATTGATGTGCATGCGCAGCTCTAGTCCATGTCTGTTTTCTCTCTGAAATAATGCTGCTATGAGCGCTCAGATGGACCGGATGATGTCGGGATGCGAAGCGGGCGGAAAGTGGTGGTACTTCACACAGCCTTATTACTTTACGCACCCTGACCACGATTGTGCATTAGAGTGTCTCTCTTTAAAATAAATTCATGAACAATCTGAGTGGGGGGAGGGAGTGCGTTTAAGCAAGAGACCGAAGAGGATCTTTGGAGTTGTAATCTAGCACCATGGGGGGGAGTTTTAATCTCTGTTTTAGAGATGTGAATAGTGGGGAAGAAGCCGGTGGCAATTCTGCAGAATAGAAGTGACACAAGTGAAGTCCTGTATACTGTCATGAGTGGTGATGTGGATTGGAATAAATCCTAAGAATGTATGTGGGAAGAGGAGTGTGGTTAGATTAAGTATAGGAAGGGGGGGGGCTAGTTTACGGTCATAGCCATTATCTGCGTAGATTGGATATATGCAACTGATATGTAGGTGTCCCACTTTTCCGATCAATGATTTGCCTTTTGTTTCTGTCCTCTTACAGAAATGTGTGCTTACCAGCAGCGCCAGCGTCACGTTTGAAGGCACTGACGTTCAGAACGGGTCCGAGGACCGTCCATACGCCAGCAAACCCATTGATTACTATACAGAGACCAAGATCCTTCAGGAAAAGGTGAGACCACTCCTGCAAACCACCTTGGTTTTCGGTGTCGGTGAACTCCTGTGCAGAGCTCGCTTTTGACTTTGGTTCTGCACGGAGCTGGCTGGTTTCAGTAAAACAATAAGGAGGTGTAGTTGTTTCACAAAATTCAATTGGATTTTCATGCACACATTTTAAAATCGTGATACATAGCAAAATTCTTAAATTTTTAGCAAACTCGTCATTCATTTGTCAGGAGCTGTAGAGCTGATTTGTTCTTCTGTAGATAGTACCGGCTGCGTGGAGTAGAGTTAACATCACTGCTCTGAGAGATCCTGTGGAGACATGCGTTCGATTCCAGCAAGAGCACCTCTCCAGTAACTGTCCTTGGGCAAGACCCCTAACGGGACATACTTGAAACGAGAGAAATCTCACTGTATCCTTCCTCAAAAAAAAAAAAATAGCAGCGTTATGTTTGTACAGAAATCCATTGTAGCATGATGGATTTTCTCCAGAGCATTTTTGCACTTGCAACCTACATATTCTTCCAGGGAGCGCTAATGTTAGCATTCGGATATGTAAGCGTTATCGCTAGGAAAAGTGACTTTAACGCTGGGATGCGCAAGCCATAATTTTAAATGCACCTTAAAAACTGGTGCTAAATGATTCCACTTTTACAAAATTATTTAGCACCCCACCCCAATGAATCCGATACTTTCCTCTCATCCCGTGGCAAGAACGGTGGTCTGATCTGCCACTTCTCCAGGCTGTGAGCAGAGTGAGACTGGGAACAAATAGTTCCCAGTCCCCCTTGCGATCACTTTGTGGTGCTGCACGATCTTGTGGCCTGGAAGCGCAAACCTCTATGAAGTCCAAGAGGTGATGCTCTCGGAGGCGCAGAAGAGCTACTGCCAGTATCCCAGCAGTTAGCGCTGCGTTCCGGGGCAAGATGCTGAAGTAGCGCCTGCCCCGAAATCTCGCACTAAAATGGGGACACTACAGGGAAACCTGCAGGCACAGATTTTCCCCCTTAGTGTCCCCATTTTAGCACACAGTAGCGCATAGGGCCCGGTGTGTCTTGTGTACAATGTGTATACGCTATAAACCTATTTATATGCTTTGATATAATGTATAAACTCTAGCAAGCCGCACCGCACCTCCTTTCATGGATTTTCATGTTCTGGTTTTCTTGTTTGGCAGGAAGTGTTAAGTGCACATGATCCAGCTAATAACTTTCTGACCATCGCGATACGCCCTCATGGGATATTTGGACCAAGAGATCCACAGCTCGTTCCTATTCTTATTGAAACAGCCAAAAGTGGCAAGATGAAATTCATGATTGGGTTAGTACTGCAGTGCGTTTGAATGCATGTCCATTTATTGTGATTAAAACTGGAGACCACCACTCACACCTGGACTGGCTGAAAGGATGCAGAGATCTGAACTTGAGTAGCTCCATTTAAGACACACAGGTGGTTATCCCCTAAGTGTCCGTGTTTGCTGGCTTTGCAAAAACTGAGTAAAAATCGCTGGTATTGCAGTGCCAAGAAACCCCAGCGGGTCTCAGAACAATTAAAAATAAAGCTCCTCCTTTTACTGTTCCAGTTTAACGGCAAAAGGAGGAGCTTTATTGTTACGCTTCTGCTGTTTAGTTTTGAGACGCGCTGGCGTTTCTTGGCGCTGCAATACCGGCAATTTTTATCCCTGTTTTTGCAACACCGGCATACACCGACACTTAGGGGATAACAACCACAGTCTCTCATTTGAATTATTTCTGCCCTTTCCTCCACTGCAAGCTGTGAGGATGAGGGGGAAATATCTGCGCCACTATGTGTGGGGTTAGTGGGAGGAGAAATTATGTCTGCGTTTGCAAAGGTATGCTGGCTGAAAACCCGAGGATAGGTGAGAGGTTTTCATATCGTCCCCGCTCTTTCCCTGCATGCATAAGTGTTTGAGTAAAGCAGCCTCTTCTACCACAGCTAACCGGTAGTAGGGTTCCCCACTGGGCTCTGATACCAGAGGCACTGACCTCCCTCCTTGCTGCAAGTAAAGATGAGCTGCAACTACTAAGGGAAGGCTAAATAGGCAATACACCATCCCGTAGTGCCCCTTTATGGGTAATAGAAGCAGACTCCACTGTATGTATGGCATGGGCAGATCCACCTACCAAGGTAAATAAAGGGGCTTTTAAGGAATGGAAAGTTGTGCGAACGAGTCAGAGAGGTCAAGGAGTACACATTAACAATGCCCCATGCAGTATATCATTTTTAGTGTATTGGTTTATAATGGAGGCATTTTATCCTTTTATTGTAAACTTAATTTGTTTTCTTTTCCTTCAGAAACGGGAAAAATTTGGTTGACTTTACATATGTTGAAAACGTGGTTCACGGACACATTCTGGCAGCCGAGCATCTGCAGAAAGACTCTTGTTTAGGTGGAAAGGTATTTTTTTAAACCTATATTTTTTATTTTTTTAATCCGTGCAAATGTGCTGCACATATAGTTGGCTACAATGCCTACTGCCAAGGTTTGGTACGGTAAGTTCAAAGTCTCCTCTTGAACCGCAGTTTACATTTTTTACTTTCAAAAAGAAATGAAGTTTTGCGCAGCTTTTGTTTCACTGAAACACGCACACACACACTTCTATTAGTGCGCCCCTTTTATACAAAATGAGATTAAAACTGACTGTGGAGAAGTCCCAAAGGCTTAAAATTAATCCAAAAGTCTGAGGAATTTATATTAAAATCCACACTTGAAACTATCCCGAAATTTCAGCCCCTTCAGCTGCAGGGTCCAAAGGTTGAGCAGTTCCCACTTGTTTGAACTTGCAAGTCACTGTTGGCCTTCAGCGATTCTCTGGTCCCAGTTCTTCGATGCTCCATTGCCTGACACAGCCTGCTCGGTGCTGAGGGAATGTCCTCTTCGAATCCCATGACACACGCATATTTCCCACTCACGAACCCGAGTAATCCTGGCTGGCACAGGTCACTTTGTCAGCGATTGACAGGAGACGTCTATTCTTCACCAATATGTTGCCTTGCGTTCTAAATGCTTCAGAAAAGCGCAAGAAGACAATGCTTGTAGTAAAAAGTATATTTTGTACACAATCCAAACAAATGTACAAGCTTCATATTTTTATTCTTGTTATCATTTCTTTGAATTCTGGAAATGACAGAATTCAAAGTGGATAGGATTTGGGACTTTGTTGGTGCATTATAAATACTTGAAACAAGTTCCGTAGTGCTCCTCCTGGTCTTTCTTTACTAGTATAACTACTAGAATAGTGCAATAATAATGCATTAAATAATTTAATGTTCTGACGTCCACGTAGCTAGAAGCATTAGGTAAAGGGACCTGAAAATGAGGAGGTTTAACTAAAGATTTGTGGCGCTAAGTAGGTAGAATCTGGTAATCTCTAAAAGCCCTATGCGTCCTAATATGTGCATGTTTTAAGCATCCAACATGGTCATTGATACTGTTTATTTATTCTTAAATTGTTGTTTTTTGCACATAAATGTTCATATTGGAGCTGCAACTAATGATTATTTTCAGTCTATTTTTTCCAATTAATTGATTTCATCAGATGATAAAATAAGTTAATGTTTTTTTTGTTTTCGAAAAGGAACACTATGCACAAAACACCTCCCTCTTTTTTTTTCTTTCGCAATTTGCGTAGTTTACGTAATTTTCGTATGTACATACGCAAACTGCGTATCTCACATAACTTCTGTACTTCTCACACACAAGGTACAAGAGCGCCTGCTCAGTGATTGATTGATGCTGCGTACGCAACTCAACCCAATGTCTGCTTTCTCCGCAAACGAATGCTGCTATGTGCGCTCAGATAGACATGATGACCTAATTAATGCAACGAGGGGTGAGAACGAGGGGGTGGAGGGGCTGGAGGTGGGAAGAAGTGCGTCTGGGCCTGATCAAAGGGAGAGTTGGCATCTCCTAGCTGAAGAGCGGGTGGGATGGTGGCACAGGATTCCAGCCCCAACTCCTCCATCCAGTGGCAGTACTTCAGGGTCTGTGCCATACCTCTGCTACCGTTGTAAACTAAATAAAAACAAACTAGTTATGTCCGTCGATTTCATCTATATATTTATTGTCTCTGGTTTTGTTTCTCAAGGCCTATCACATCACAAATGATGAACCCATTCCATTTTGGACATTTTTATCCCGTATCCTGGTTGGTCTGAACTACGATGCCCCCAAGTATCACATTCCTTACTGGTTGGCGTACTACCTTGCTTTCTTCGTGTCTTTCCTGGTGTTAATCATTAGCCCGCTGGTGAAAATTAAGCCGACATTTACTCCGATGAGGGTTGCCCTGGCTGGGACCTATCATTACTACAGCTGTGAGCGGGCCAAGAAAGACATGGGCTACAAGCCAGTCGTCCGGTTGGATGAAGCGGTGGAGAGAACAGTCCAGGGTTACTCCCACCTAAGAAAGACTGGATAAACCACATATAGGTTTTTAACCTAGTTATGTGAAGCCACTTAAAGACAGCACAGCAATACAGTTACTTTGTTTCAAGGTTCTTCATTGAGGAACACACCGGGTGGAGAGCTGGCTTCACCATTCACTTTATACGTTAAAATGTTGAATTATTTACATTAAACATTTTCTGTGTGAATACTCAAACTCTACAGCCAGAGTCCGGCTACTTCCATTATTTTTCTACAGGCTTGCTGTGTGTAGCCCATAAACACCTAGACACCAGTGTTCTGTATATCCTATCGCTGTAGGGAGTAATTTTGTTTAATAATGACAAAAAAAATAATCACCTCGCAGTACATACAGTACAAGATTGTGTACATATTAATGGATTGCTCTACTTCCTTCCATGAAGTCAAAGTGCAGAAGGCGGAGCCTACAGCTGCAGCAATAATACATCTGATAAAGGAGGCCGGCGATTGTTGCACCATGACCTGTGAAAGAAGTTTAACCGATGGATTAACCTCTTTAATAATATAGCCTATAATTGGTGTAAACGCAAGCACTGATATTTCCTGTACCTATTTAATCTGGTTTGTGATGCTCTTTATTACATAAATTAAGGATTTACAAGTAATTCTTAATAAATGATTGCTTTATGTGGATCAAAGTTACCAATATGTTTAGTCTTATTTTTTTTATTACTTTTACGATGTATGTAGAGCAATTAACACCTTTCTCCATTTTGCATTGATCTCATTTTATGTTGCATCATTTTAAGCCTAACAACCTGTAAAACCCAAGCCTGAGTGATTAGTCATTCAGCTGATGGCTATTATTTTTTCTTGTTTTTTTTTATTCTTTAATATTTATTTTTTTGCCCTTCTATTTTGGTGTCCTGATCGGAAGGATAGGGCTGTGTTTTTCTACTGCTTAACCCCATTTTCATATTCGATTTTGAACATTTATTTATAATATTAAAGGGGCACAAAAGCATCCATACTGCTAATATCCCCCCCCCCCCCCCCTCACCGAATCCTTAAACTTGCTTCATGTACCAGCTTTATTTTGGGATTTTTATACCTACACAAAAGCTGTAGGACAAAGCCCAAAATTGCTAATCAAACATTTATTCCGCTCGTGATGCATTGTGGTCTGAATGTTTTTTCATTTGAGGAGGAAACTTTAAAAGTTTATTTACAAAGCACCTAAATTGCTTGAAATTTCGGTGCTTTGCTTTTCGGGCGATTTTGCCATTTCACTGAAAATACAGTAAATTCACTGTTTAGCAAATGGTCACCGTATTTTTCCAAAACTGGAGGAGTCGCGGAAGCATTTAATTGGACCGATAACCGGCGAATTCCACCAAACTGCAAAAGAAAAAAAAAAAACACGAACTCTCCATTTCTCCTAATAGGTGTTTAAACCAATAAAAATGCATTAAAATGTGTCTAATGAAAAAAGGGTCTAGATACAATTAGGTGTTCTAAAAAATAAAAAGGCTTTTTGCTGAAAATAAAAATAATAAACTTTTTTTTTTTACCTTCAATCCTATGGGATTGGCCTGTTTAAACCTGTCGCTCTGAAACCTCAAATCCGGTTATTTCGCTGACACTTCGGTGCAGTTCAGCGTTCTCTGAAAAGATGGAACCATTACTTCTCTATGGGACAATTTTGCTGCTGCTGAACTGTGGCGGACGGCACCATATTTCACTGTCCATTCGCTAGTATTTGAAACATCCATCACATTGTTGCCTAACATTACATACATGCCTGTGCTTGAAGCAATAACCCAGCTGCCCCTGAAGGCACTTGCATGCTTGACCTAGAGGCATCTGGTTTACCACGTCCAGTGGCTCCTTTTAAGGTTATTAACGCTCAGTGTAAATACTAATAGGGGTCTGTCACATTACCTATTGGCAGGGCCGGATTGACATAGGGCCTGAGGGAACAGCAGCTCCCAGGCCCATGCCCCAGAATAGGCCTAGAGAAAGAATAACTATTGGGGTAATCCAAAGAGAATCGAAAAGTCACCGCACGTTCGGTGACTTTTCGTTCTCTTCAATTAGGGGCGATTCGGCAATCCCATTTTGGCGACCTTGCGGTGTATTCAGCAAGCACCACAGGGCTGTTGAAGTGTAGGGAAAAGCCGCCGCAAACCCAACGAAAACTCACCGCAAAACCCCGGGGAATGCACGCCAAAACCTGCAAAAACATCTGGATTAACCTGCCGGAAAAACCCGAGCAGGAGCCGATCACACACAGTGCAGCCGCCGGAAAAACCCGACACTGCAGACGAATGCAGTGAATAAATTAGAACAGTTTGCTTGAATGTTTGAAAAGTGAAACGCTGTTTGCAAAGAAACTACTGCGCTAAAATGTCTGAAATTTACTTATGAGGTCCAGGGAATGATAATAAAAAGGGCTGTTACAGAAAAAATAAATAAAGTTGAAAAAAAATAAAAAAATCGGATTTTTTTTACAAAAAAAGAAATCCAGAAAAATGCTTAAAATATCCTAAAATATCTATAAATAAAGAGACTCTTTACTGCAGAATATTATGATCAACGGTTTATTAGATATTGAATTAAAACAGGAATATTTTTAACATTGACGCCTATGGGATTCGCCTGAATAAATCTGCCGAATTAAAATCACCGAATGGCAGGGCTTTAGGGGGAACCTTTTACTGTTGGTTTGTGTTCTCTGAATAGACTAAGCATTGCTTCTCTATGGGGATTCACTGCCCTCGAACAGGCACCGTATGTGCAGGCAATTCGCCAGGTTTTGGCGAATTGCCTGCTCTCTGGATAGCCGAATGGCCAGGAAAGGTAACCGAACGCTGATTTTCAGCGTTTGGTTACCTTTCTCGAGCCATTCGGATCTCTTTGGATAACCCTGTATGTCTGCAGTGATGGGCATTTGGACCCATGCGTCTCCAACTCCATAGGAGCTACAGGGTCATGTGAGGTATCACTGGAAAGGGGTCATTTACATTAACATAATCACAACATCTTCTCGGGGGTCCTAATCGGACTGAACAGATAATTGCACAAACAACATTTACTTTTTGGAAGGTGAAACATAATTATATTAGGTAGACTGTTACATTAAACATTACTTAACATTTCTAAACGAGTCAAGACAATGGGTGATCGTGATTTACAGTTTACAGTTTAAAACAGGCAGTGTTTGTCTGACAACAAAGATTATGTTTGAGGATCTGTTAATCAGATATTTACACCTTTCTGAGAGTAGGTTTACTGGAAGGCTAATCTGATCAGCAGATAGTAACAATGACATTCTTGCATAATCACAATTATACCAATATTCTGCACACAAGAGAGGGCAAAGGGCCAATATTGATTATGAGTCCTGCACCCTACTAAATATGCCTCCATGCCCATTCATCCAAAATCCAGAATGACTTGCGTCACACACAGTATCTGCCGGGTTAGATATACCCTTGAATAGCCTAAAATATGTTTTCATTTCACAAAAGCCCACCAAAATATTCAGCTCCAGGCCCATAGCGATCTTAATTCAGCCCTATGTATATGTATGAGCTGGGGCATTTTATATGAGGTCTGTTGTTATTGAAAAGCAGTCACATGATATTAAATAAAAGTGTTGGTACTCGTACTTAAAAAGTGGTATCGATGCATCCCTACTTTATTGTAGTTAAAAGGGACACTACCACATAAGTGGAACTAGATTTATTGTGCATTACAGATAAAACACATGCTGTTTGAAGAATTGCATTTAAAAAAGGAAAAAAAATAAAGTATGCTTTTTATCTCCCGTTTCCATTTTGTGGATTTTTCCTCATGATTCATCATTTACCAAAAATTGTGCAAAAGCTTTATTTACTGCTGTAGTTGATCTTCTACAGTATTTAACAGTTAATGGGTGGAGGAGGGAATGTTTAGATAAAGCAGTGGTTACCAACCGCGGCACTCAAGTACCCTTAACATGCCAGATTTTGCAGATCACCTTGGGGAAATGCAGACTGAATCCTGCAATTACCAAACAGCAAATATCACCTGGGCTGTGATTCAGATATCTGGAAAACCTGGCCTGTTGGGGGTACTTGACCGCGGTTGGGAAGCTGTTATGTTTTCTGCCCCCGCAGCGCCGCCTGGGGGGGTCTGGGCATCATTTGGTGTCGCTGGGTGGCCGGGTGCCAGCACTTACTAAAGGCCGTTTGGCGTCTGAGAGGGCGGGGTCTGGCGTGGTCACGAGGAGCTGTCGGGTTTAAAGCAGGGCACCTGCTTCCTCCTGACCCTCAACCTGAAATCTCAAAGGTCCTGTCCAGGAAACGGTCGGGGGTTATAAAGACAGAGCTGAGAGGGCACCCAGTCCCTCTAAACGAACAGAATGATCGCGATGATGATGATTATCAGTATTAGGACTGCCACACAGATTGCGTTGTAAATACTCTTTTTCTTCTTGGCCTTTTTCTTTTGTACCACAGCCTGCGCCAGCAGCTTCTGCGCCTTCTTCAAATCGTGCTCGGATTGCATGACTGCTGATGTCTGATCTGTCATACATGCCCATGCCCACCATTAACAAAACACACAACACCATTTCTTAGTTTGGAAGGGCATAGGCCACAGCTTTATTTTAAAGAACATTATCCACATAACGTAAAACCTATATTCCAATGCTTAACATCTGCCCACCCGTAGCATCGACGGGTGGCGTTTTCTCCTTCACATAAACCATGAGCTCGCTACCTGTGGCGCCATCAGACAGCCACGTCTCCCCAGAGCCCACATTCAGCGGCTTACCTTTCCATCATTATCTTATGCTGGCCCGGGTTCTTTCCGCCAACGCGAGGGGCTGCCATCCCCTTCATGGCCGCCCCTACGCTCCCACCGCAGCCAGCGCCCTCTCAATGCCTTTCACCAGGCCCACCAGAAAAATATCGAAGCCGATGTCTGTCAAATGAACCCTGTCAGGCCAAACCACATCCCTGTTGTCCCCTTCCAGTTCCTTGTACCGGACAACCAAACCCCCCAAACCAACTACAAACCGTGACACCTCCTTATTGACTTTTTACCTCAACCGCTCCAAAGCTTCCAGCGCCGCAAAAGACTCCCAAATTTGCCTGGAAATAATTTCGGACCAAACCAGCGTTAACCCCCGAAACAAGGCAAAACACCATGCCAAGTCCTGTTTTATAAAGTGAAGCACTGGTAGAGAGAACCTCTGGTGGGACATAAAGAAAGCAGTTGCAGTGCGCAAGCCTAAGAATGTGACTGAACTGGAGGCTTTTGCCCATGATGAATGGGCGAAGATACCCGTAGATCGCTGCAAGACACTTGTGTCAAGCTATGCTTCACGTTTAAAAGCTGTTATAACTGTAAAAGGATGTTGTACTAAGTACTAAGATTGAATGTCACTTGGGGGTTGAATAAAACTGATAATGATGTGAGCACAGAAAAGACATTTGTGGTTATTTCATTATAAATGTTATGTTATATTTGTCTGACCTACACGTGCCTCTTTGATTTAATTGTAAGCAAGATGACTGAATGATCAAAATCAATGTCAAACTGGCCAAAACACTCAATTTCAGTGGGGGTTGAATAATTTTGAACACAACTGTAAATATACACCCCCCCAAAAGGAAGATGACCTTCAAGGGTTAAAATATTCATTAACAATTTTAATGGATTAACAGAATAAAGGATTTGATGTTTCAGCTCCACGCTGCAGCTTTCCTCAGATCCTCAGAACATGAAAATGGCACGAGCGGCCGATCCAGGCACACACATGCTTTGGTATATTTAAATTACAGTTTTATTTTCTTCTTTGTACAGCGAGTCCCGGTGCCTGCTTCCTCATGACCCTCAACCTGAAATCTCAGAGGTCCTGTCCAGGAAACGGCCAGGTGTTATAAAGACAGAGCTGAGGGGACACCCAGTCCCTCTCAACGAACAGAATTATCAGTATTAGGACCGCCACACAGATTGCGTTGTAAATACTCTTTCTTTTTGGCCTTTTTCTTTTGTACCACAGCCTGCGCCAGCAACTGCTGCGCCTTCTTCAAATCGTGCTCGGATTGCAGGATATCCTTCTCTATTGCTTGCATCTTCTCTCCCTGCGCTTCAGTTCCCCTCATCAGCAAGATGAACATCTCACTCAAATCACGAAGGTCTGCTGCAGCTTTAGGACCTCATTGCCTCGCGAATTGTAAGAGAGATTTTCTAAGCGAGTGCACATTTTTTTGCTAGTGTCTCTTCAGAATTTGAACAAGGTTATAGGAAATTAAAATTTATTAAACAATTTATATAAATGTGAACAGTATTACCATTCCTTTTGTAAAGGTATCAACCCAGAGCCAGGCTACTTTAATTAAGGTAAATATACGCTCTGCAGATAATTGATTTCCTAATTGTATATTTTACCACGGAGGTAGCTTATTATATATCAGTGATTGTGAACCTTGGCATCCTAGAGGTTTCAGAATTACATGTCCCATGATGCTTAGTCACACATAAGACTGGCTGAGCATCATGGAATACGCAGTTCAGAAACATCTGGGTTGCCAAGGTTAGCCATCACTGATATAAATAGTCTGTGGGTATGTGTGGTTTGTAGTCATTCTAGTCCTTTTCCCCCACTTTTGATGTCACACTGTATAATACATTATTACTTTTTTAAATGAGACCAATTGTAAGGAGACGTTTAAACGGGTCTATTCAAAGAAAGGTGAAACTCAGGAGAATGACTGGAGAAGTGAAAATTCTAGGTCAAAATAGCCAAACCAGAAAAATTCTCCCATTTATCTCACTTTCCATATCGGCTATTTGGTCTAGATTGTGCTCTTCTCCTGCCAATTCTCCTGGTTTTCACCTTTCTCTGAATAACCCTGATATTAATGGAGTTTAAAGAAAAGGGGAAAAAAAGCACTGTACAACGTCAGAATAAGGGACTTTAAAGCATAACCCCATATTACTTTCCTGACCTTAACCTACTAAAAATCCGTTAGCGTATCGATTGCAATCAGTAATTAGTGCTAGGATAAGTATGGTATTAATTAATCACTTAACCCCCCCCCCCTGCAATAAATCTGATACTCACCTCTCATCCTGTGGCGAGAACGGTAGTCCGATCCGCCTCTTCTTTTCACCGGGAGCAGTGAGTCTGGGAAAATAGTCCTCAGTCTCCCTCTGTGATCACTTCACAGCTCTGTGCAATCTCACGTAAGCGAGATTGTGCAGGGCTCGTGGCTCTGCAGCGCAACCCTCCATGGAGTCCCTGTGGCGCGGAAGTGCTACCACGAGTATCCCCAAGGGTAGCGCATGGTTCTCCTGCAAGGTGCTGAAGTAGCGTCTGCCCCGGAATCCCACGCTAAAATGGGGAAGCAAAGGGGAAAGCTGCAGGCGCAGGTTTTCCCCATTAGCATGCCCATTTTAGCGCAAAGATTGTAATCTGACCTTATCAGGGTTATTCAGAGAGAGGTGAAAAACAGGAGAATGGCTGGAGAAGTGAAAATTCTAGATCAAAATAGCCAAACCAGAAAAATTCTCCCATTTATCTCACTTTCCAAATCGGCTACTTTGACCTAGAATTTTAAATTCTCAAGTCATTCTCCTGCTTTTCACCTCTCTGAATAACTCTGTATGTCTTTAGAAATCACAGTACATTGTTGTTGTTAAAAAAAACAAGAACTAGAGCAGTTCTAGAACCTGTAACATAACGTCAACCCTGTTGCAAATCTTTGTGTCATCAGCAAAAAGACATACTTTTCCATTAATACCTTCTGCAATATCACTAATAAAAATATTAAAGAGAATGGGTCCAAGTACTGACCCCTGAGGTACCCCACTGGTAACAAGACCTTTGCGCCGAATAAACTCCATTTACCACAACCCTCTGTTGCCTGTCACTCAGCCACTGCCTAATCCATTCAACAATATTGGAATCCAAGCTCAAAGATTGCAATTTATTGATAAGCCTTCTATGCGGAACAGTATCAAAAGCCTTACTGAAATCTAAATAAGCAATGTCTACTGCACCACCTGTGTCTATTATTTTTGTTACCCAATCAAAAAAAATCAATAAGATTAGTTTGGCATGATCTCCCTGAGGTAAACCCACGTTGTTTCTGATCCTGTAATCTATGTGTTTTTAGATGTTCAACAATCCTTTCCATTAATTTCCCCACTACTGACGTAAGACTAACTGGCCTATAGTTCCCCGATTCCTCCCTACTACCCTTCTTGTAAATGGGCACAACATTTGCTAATTTCCAGTCTTCTGGGATGACTCCCGTTAACAAGGATTGGTTAAATAAATCTGTTAACGGTTTTGCTATTACATCACTGAGCTCTTTTAATAATTTAGGGTGGATCCCATCAGGCCCCATTGACTTATTTGTCTTTACTTTAGACAGCTGCTGTAGAACCTCCTCCTCTGTAAACTCCTATGTAAATGTCTCTTTAGTGTTTCCTCCTAACTGAGGTCCCTTTCAAAACTAACAGTAGAGATCTAATTGCCTTAACGTGGCTGTTGTCTAAATCAAACAAAATCAATCGGAATTGGATAAAACATAATCCTAGGTTTGAATCCTGGTTGGAGGAATGAGTTCAGAGATGTTAGTTTACAAAGTCTACAAAAGAAATATGCCAATGCTGCCGTTTACTTTGACCTTCTCATAGGATCATGTGTGTGTATACCTTTGGTTGTGTTAAACAGATACAGTTTATAAAACTAAAGGTAGACTCCTAATACCCTCCTAGTTTCACCAAGGACTCGTGGATCAAATGATCCTCTCGCATGAAGCCCGCAGGAAAGGGAGAGAAGATGCACCACCTTCTCTTTGGAAACACTCACTCAAAAACCAGACAGACCACTTTGAATTTCAAATTAAATATACAGTTGTGTTCAAAATTATTCATCCCCCACTGAAATTGAGTGTTTTGACCAGTTTGACATTGATTTTGATCATTCAGTCATCTTGCTTACAATTAAATCAAAGAGGCACGTGTAGGTCAGACAAATATAACATAACATTTATAATGAAATAACCACAAATGTCTTTTCTGTGCTCATATCATTATCAGTTTTATTCAACCCCCAAGTGACATTCAATCTTAGTACTTCGTACAACATCCTTTTACAGTTATAACAGCTTTTAAACGTGAAGCATAGCTTGACACACGTGTCTTGCAGCGATCTACGGGTATCTTCGCCCATTCGTCATGGGCAAAAGCCTCCAGTTCAGTCACATTCTTAGGCTTGCGCACTGCAACTGCTTTCTTTAAGTCCCACCAGAGGTTCTCAATCGGATTTAAGTCAGGTGACTGCGATGCCACTCCAAAATGTTCCAGCCTTTTATCTGCAACCATGCTCTAGTGGACTTGGAGGTATGCTTGGGATCATTGTCCTGTTGAAAGGTCCAACGTCTCCCAAGCCTCAGGTTTGTGACGGACTGCATCACGTTGTCATCCAATATCTCCTGGTACTGAAGAGAATTCATGGTACCTTGCACACGCTGAAGCTTCCCTGTACCTGCAGAAGCAAAACAGCCCCAAAGCATGATTGACCCCCCACCATGCTTCACAGTAGGCAAGGTGTTCTTTTCTTCATAGGCCTTGTTCTTCCTCCTCCAAACATAGCGTTGATCCATGGGCCCAAACAGTTCTAATTTTGTTTCATCAGTCCACAGAACACTATCCCAAAACTTCTGTGGTTTGTCCACATGACTTTTGGCATACTGCAGTCGACTCTTCTTATTCTTTGGAGACCGCAAGGGGGTGCGCCTGGGAGTTCTGGCATGGAGGCCTTCATTACGCAGTGTGCGCTGTTTTGTCTGAGCTGAAACTTCAGTACCCACATCTGACAAATCTTTTCTCAGTTCCTCAGCAGTCACACGGGGACTTTTCTCCACTCTACGCTTCAGGTAGCGCACAGCAGTCGAAGTCAGCATCTTCGTTCTGCCACGACCAGGTAGCGTTTCAACAGTGCCCTTTGCCTTAAATTTGCGAATGATGCTTCCTATGGTCTCTCTTGGTATGTTTAACATCTTTGCAATCTTCTTATAGCCATTGCCCTTCCTGTGAAGAGTAATCACCTCTTCTCTTGTTTCCTGGACCATTCTCTTGACTTCACCATGTTTGTAACCACACCAGTAAATGTCTAGAAGGAGCTGAGTATCACAGTCATTTTAAAGCTGCCTAATTGGTGCTTATTATGCTTTATTGCTGCTCCGTGACATCCACAGGTGTTTTCAATACCTGATTGAAAACACTTGAATGAACCTCTGTTCTTCAGAGTGGTAGTCTTTAAGGGGTTGAATAATTGTGTCAATGAAGAATTCACAAAAGAAACATTTACTACTGTATTACAAAACCAATTGATGTCATTTTAGTTGCCTATGGTTCTTTAAAAAGTCCTTGTAGGATTTCATTCTGAATACAATTACAAATGTACACTAAATTCCCTAAAACCCCTTACAGCATTGGGGGTTGAATAATTTTGAACACAACTGTATATATGATCTACATGGCAGGAAAGGACACTGTATATAAAGCAGAAGACAGATACTTTATATGATTATAAATATATGAATGCATAGCAGAAAATTGCAAAATGATGTCAAATGATGTCACCAGATCTCCCACTATCTGTGAGTACAAAGAATTGACAGGGGGAACGATAAGCATCTAGGATTTGCAATCTGTAAAGAGAGCTGGACTTGCAAACCCTACATCTTTGGGTGTCATTGAGCCTTATGTTACAAAACAGGTCTTCAAAAGATCTAGATAAAACAAAAAAATCTAAGTGACACTGGCAACCAAATAACAAAACCAAATAGCTCAACCTGACCGTGGAACAAAAAAAAGAGAAAAGAAATAAAAAACAAGACACGATAAAGGGGTTTGTTTCTTAGATACCGACTAAAATGACTCTCGAGGTGAGAATTTGAAGAATGTGGCAGCTTTGCCTACTTAGAAACCGAGGAAGCAAAGGACAGAGGAATTTTTTTTTTAAGAGAAACCTGTTTGATCCCCTGAAGGGCACAGCACTCCAGCTCCTCCCTGTCTTGAAACCTGGGCTTGGTCTGCAAAAGCAATACATCCTCCCTCCTCGCTCCTACAGGTAGAATTGAGTCAGAGTTACCTGACAGCTAAGGAGAGTGAGAGCGCGCTCACGTCTGCCATTGGGACCGCTGCACAGCAAGCACGCTTCTGGATTGAATTTGCTGCGGAACCTCTTCCCTAAATAGTATCAAAAGGTATTCATTCTTACAGATACTAAGTGTCTTTTCAAAATCTGAGTGTTGGAACCTGTTGTGGTGGGTTTAACCCCTTAAAGTCCAGATGTAGAAATAATTTGATCACTGTATTTAGTTTTCCAAGCCCGGTATACGATTAATCTAAACTTTTGTAAATTTAGCAACTCCATAGGCTTTAACGGCTCTGCGGAAGTTTACGTCGGGCTTGGAATACAGCTCCCAGCCTTCAAAGTTATAACTGTGTTTAATGGTAAAGGATAATCCATGTTCAGACTGATGTCAATAGTTTTCTTTGTATCAATGAACTTGTAAAGTTTCTTTAAAGCCCTTGTAGTGCACGAGATCCTGTCTGTCTTTAATGACAGCCACACTATATAGAGCTGCTATTGCTTAACAGCCAGGGCATTCCGTGGGGAGTGTAGGATGTCCGCAGGCCATGTTGTGCAGGGGCATAATTATGTATGGACCATAAGAGATAAAATATACATTGATGAGACCTATATAGCATTCGATCTATGAATCAGTGAAACCTGCCTTATAATGCAGGAGGCAATTATGAAATGATATCTTATTACTCATCCTTTTCAATATATGAAGCACTGCAGAATTAAATGATGCTAAGTAAACGGGTTATTTAGAATTTGCCAAATATTTCAGCGCCAGTTATGATAAAAATATTGTTTTCTAGATTCCTAAAGTGTCGAGACACATGACCACTACACCAATAGGGACTTTTATGTCATCGTATCGGAAGTACATATACATTAATATGGAGTTGGTTCCGTCTTGGCAGGTTATAACAGCTTCCACACCTCTCGTAAGGCTTTCCACAAGATTATGCAGTGTTTCTTTGGGAATTGTCCATTCATCCAGAAGAGCAACACACCTGTGGCATTGGGTCTGTTTTTAAAACACCCAAATTCAAAAATTAAGAGGTGTGTCCAAAACATTTGTCCGTATGCAGGTCTATTCACTAAAAGGTGAAACTCAGGAGAATGACTGGAGAAGTGAAAATTCTGGGTCAAAATCACCAAATCAGAAAAATTCTCCCTTTTAGCTCACATCCGAATCGGCTATTTGGTCTTGATTGTGCTTGTCTTCTGCCAAATGTCCTGATAGTGTATATAAAACAAAGCAAAGACAGGCAACAAATATGCAAAATAAGTCTTGTATTGTAAATATTTGAGAGGAGGCTAATTATGGATGAAAACTCCCGAAACGTCGTTCACCTGGCGTCTGATTTATCATGCTTGGGATTTAGGAGTATCATACAGCAGTTTCTCGGAGGCTGCCCTCATGTGGCACAGAATGCAATGTATGTTGATAATGATTTTTATATAATTACTCTGTTTCTGTAGTTAAAAAAATGACAACTATTCAGTTTGCATGCGTTTATTAAGGTAGTCTTGGAAATGTTTACAAATAGAAGCATTGATAGAAACCCAAAAAAATCAGGCAGGCGGGTTCCTTTCTCTCTGAGACAGTGCAGAGATACAGTATAATTAAACAACTACAACCTAACAACTCAGAGAAGATATGATAGAAACATTTAAATACGTAAAGGGAATCCACAAGGTAGAGGAAGGGAGTATATTTAAAAGGAAACAAAGTAGCAAAACAAGAGGACATAGTCTTAGATTAGAGGGGCAAATGTTTAAAAGTAACATCAGAAAGCATTATTTTACTGAGAGGGTGGTGGATACATGGAACAGCCTTCCAGTAGAAGTGGTAGAGGCCAAAACAGTAATTGAATTTAAGCAAGCATGGGATAGGCATAAGGCTATCCTAAACAAAAGATAAATCCAGGTAAAGTATCCATGTAATTGGGCAGACTAGATGGGCCGAAAGGTTCTTATCTGTCGACATTTTTCTATGTTTCTAATCCGAGCTACACAGGGTGTACAAATCTATGAAGATACATATGGGGGTTACACCCCTTCCCCCCTCATTTCCCATAATCATGCGTGTAAGGCAGAGTTAATATGAAAACGTTATGCAGTAAAACTAATGGGGAGAAAGTAGATATTGCATTCAATTCAATAGGTGTGCTTGGTATACGCTGAATGTGTTGTTTTTTGTTTGTTATCATGTTAATGATTGCTGTTTAATTATATGGTAACTTGCAGCAAATATCTAGGATTGCGTTCAAGCCCTGCCCGAATGTCGTAAACGTTGCTGATCTCATTGTACACCCAAGAATAAAGAGAGGTTGTGTTCATTATATATCCCGTCCTTCCGTCATCTGTAAACACTGGATTTGTTATTCTACTCCGTTTGTAATCCTTTCGGATTTTTCCCTACTCTGGGGTATGTGAAGTAGGGATAGAGGTGTGCTGACTGGACAAAAACCGGTTTTGCAAAACGTTCAAGGTGTTTCCTCCACTCCTTTGCTAGAGCAGTTGTTCACTACCAGAGTTGGAAACCTTTTCATAGTTTGATGTAAAATTGCAATTCTCCACTACGTCACGGCTTAGCCCTGGTGTAGAGCCTTAGCTGAATCCAGAGATTTTGGGCTCTATTCCCTTGTGAACGCTAAATGTAGCATTTGGGTGAGTAAGCGTTAACGTTAGGATAAGTGACTTTAACGCATGCCCCCCATATTACATCTCCTACGCTAAACCCAAAATCCGTTTGCGCGAGTTTACTCTGCGCTTCCCATGTTAAGAATAAGTTGCGTAATCAGTAATTAGCGTTAGGATAAGTAAGGTATTGCAAAGTAGTAGCGTTAATTACCGCAGCGTTGCGCAAACCTAAACTTTAGTGACACCTTAGGCTAGGGTCAGACAAACGCATTCTGTGCGGACTGTGTGTCCGTGCACAACGGACGTACTTTCTGACTGGCGTCAAGGTAGTGACCACACGGTCCGTTTTTGTGACGAACATTTTTTTTGACTGATGTAGATGGGAAATAAAATTAATATGAAAAACCATTTTGTCCGTGAAAAATGCTGGACGTATAAATGCAGTCCGTCTGACCACGTTCCATCACTCACACACACAAATCTATGCGGACAGTGCTGACGTGGCGCACTCCGCACGTCCGTTCTAGCCTAACTTGCGTCTGATTGCCACGTCTGTTGTGCGTCCGCACTTCTGTGTGGACGTACTTCGTGTGTGGGTCTCTATTGATCATAATTGTATGCTACCACGGACGTTAAAATGTGCGGCAACACGGACGTGAACACTGCGCTTGTCTGACCCGAGCCTAAAAGCTGATGCTAACTGATTGCGCTTTTGCAAAACCATTTAGCATCCCTAAACCCCCTCCCATCCCGTGGCGAGAACAGTGGCCCGATCCGCTCCTTCTCCTGCCTGCTTGCAGAGTGTGACTGGGGACAAATGGTCCCCGTCTCCCTCCATGTTTACTCCGTGGCACTGTACAATGTCACGAGAGCTAGATCGCACAGGGCTCGGGGCCCAGCAGCTCAACCCTCCATGGAATCCTATGAACTCCAGGAGGCGATACTCACGGTGGCGCAGAAGTGCTACTACGCGTATCACTGAGGGTAGCGCTGCATTCTGGGGTAAGGTGCCAAGATATCGCCTGCCCCGGAATCTAACATTAAAATGAGGACGCTATCGGGAAATCTGCAGGCGCAGGTTTCCCCGTTGGCATCCCCATTTTTGCATTAGCTAGGGAATAGGGCCTTTGAAAATACAATAAACTCTAACATATTGCAATATTATTAAGCCTTTGTGGACCACTAAATAAATAATTCCTTAATATCAAACTAGCCCTTCAAACCCTACATCCAAATTGACACAGAGACCTGCCCGTGTAAAGAAATCGGTGCAGCGTCATAAGGATTAAATTATGATGGCTGTCAATTGATCCTAAGGGGTTAAATAAATAAAACAACGACAGTGTATGAGATAATGAATGATCAGGATGTAGTTGTGTAAGGAAATTCCTGAAAAACATACGTTGTAAATGCTGCATTAAATAAGTGTTTGGGAGATCTGCTAATGAGTGCATGCACAGCATATGTGTTTATCTAATGTATTTCAATATTTACAAAAAAAACAAACATATCTGATTTGTCATAGCACGTGTTTCTACCAGGTTCTTTTATTTTTGCTTGATTGTTTGAGGACTTCCCTCAGGATTTTCATAGCTGTATCTCACATCTGCAGCATATAAATTCTCCAACACCATTTTCAATTTATTAGACAAGCTCAACATCTACTGAGTATGCATGAACCGACACCAGTTTGTTTTGAGTGCATGGATGCTACCATGGTGTACTATGCATACATTTCATCAATTCCTGTCTGGATCCCTGATTGTGCAGTTAACCCACCGGCAGAAATCGTAATCCCATTGGTGCACAGAATGCTTTCAACAGACACACACACTGTTTAAATGAACACATATTGCTATTTCATGCAGATGGGAGCACAGGGAAGAGCTGCCCTGCAACATGTATAATTCACATGCTGCAGGAAGGAAATCAAGACTGGTTGCCTGGGAATCCTCTGATTTCTTACCTGCAGCTTATAAATTATGCATGCTGCGGGGTCTCATTCTTCATGCACTGCCCAGCAGCATGAATAAGTGTCATGTGTCCCTTTAAAACACACACACACACACAAACAAAGAAACCACAACAGCAGCTAAATTCATTTAAACAGAGATTTTACCAGATTTAACCCTTTAAAATGCCTACAAACAATTATTATCCCCTTCAAAATCACTATAGTTCTTAACCCTTTGGTGGAAGTTTGGTTTGCAATGAATGGCCATGGATTGCGTAAACCTGCCAACAGCGACAATGTATTCCACCCTTGGCAGGTCCTATCATGCTTACCTAATGACTGCTCTTATGGGATAAACTTACTTGTTGAGGACCCAGTCCTTTCTGAAGCTTCCTGCAGCTCCCATTTAACCTTGATCTGCAGGAAGCTTCAGAAAGGACTGGGTCCTCAACAATTAAGTTTATCCCATAAGAGCAGTCATTAGGTTAGCATGATAGGACCTGCGGCTTATGCAATCCATGGCCATTCATTGCAAACCAAACTTCCACCATTTTTCAACAGAGCTCAATATTAAAGGGTTAAGAACTATAGTGCTTTATAGGGGATAAGAATTGTTTGTAGGCATTTAAAGGGTTAAATCTGGTAAAATCTCTGTTTAAATGAATTTAGCTGCTGTTGTGGTTTCTTCTGTACGGATTGAATATGTTGTCTGGTGTGCTCTCTTTCTGGTTTGTTGTATCATATTGTCTTGAGATGCACCCGCACTGAAAGTGTAGTTAAGGTTGAGTGCTGCCCTTCTTGTGTAAAATATATATTATCAGGGCCGGCGTCGCCACTAGGCGAGCTAGGCGGCCGCCTAGAGAGTAGTGCCCGCCTAGGGCGCAGTCGGGCCCGGCGACCAGTGACCTGTCCACTTTAGAAAAAAAAATCGTGAGTGTCTGCGTCCCGGCCGTGCAATTTACTCGCGGGCCGCGCTACACGCACGCTCGGACACCCAGGCTCCGCCTCCGCAACACACCAGCGGCTGATGCGGCGCCGCCGCTGGCACGTGTTGGGGCTGGCAGCAGCACGCGGGCCCCCACGTCAGGGGAGGAGGTGGAGTCGAGGCAGAGAGTCGAGACAAAGGAAGCTGCTCTGTCTCCTCGGCTCCTGGAGTCCTGCTGCCTGTTACTGACTGTCTTCTACAAGTTTCGTAAGAAGTCAACACGATTCGAACAGGTATGGGGGAGGGGGAAAGGTAAGGGGGCACAATTTCAAATTCGCAATCATGATGTGAGCTGGGGGCAAATTGGCAATATATACGCATGATGTGAGCTGGCCTGGGCAATATATATGCATGATGTGAGCTGGCCTGGGCAACTCATGATGTGAGCTGGACTGGGCAATATATACGCATGATGTGAGCTGGAGGAAAATTGGCAATATATACGCATGATGTGAGCTGGCCTGGGCAATATATACGCATGATGTGAGCTGGACTGGGCAATATATACGCATGATGTGAGTTGGGGGAAAATTGGCAATATATACGCATGATGTGAGCTGGCCTGGGCAATATATACGCATGATGTGAGCTGGACTGGGCAATATATACGCATGATGTGAGCTGGCCTGGGCAATATATACGCATGATGTGAGCTGGACTGGGCAATATATACGCATGATGTGAGCTGGCCTGGGCAATATATACGCATGATGTGAGCTGGACTGGGCAATATATACACATGATGTGAGCTGGACTGGGCAATATATACGCATGATGTGTGATGGACTGGGCAATATATATGCATGATGTGTGCTGGACTGGGCAATATATACGCATGATGTGTGCTGGACTGGGCAATATATACGCATGATGTGTGCTGGACTGGGCAATATATACGCATGATGTGTGCTGGACTGGGCAATATATACGCATGATGTGGGCTGGGGGCAAATTGGCAATATATTCACATGATGTGAGCTGGCCTGAGCAATATATACGCATGATGTGAGCTGGCATTGGCAATATATACGCATGATGTGAGCTGGCATGGGCAATATATATCCATGATGTGAGCTGGCCTGGGCAATATATACCCATGATGTGAGCTGGGGCAATATATATCCATGATGTGAGCTGGGGCAATATATATCCATGATGTGACCTGGGGCAATATATATCCATGATGTGACCTGGGGCAATATATATCCATGATGTGACCTGGGGCAATATATACCCATGATGTGAGCTGGCCTGGGCAATATATACCCTTGATGTGAGCTGGGGCAATATATATCCATGATGTGAGTGGGGCAATATATACCCATGATGTGAGCTGGGGGGCAATATATACCCATGATGTGATGTGACCTGGGCAATATATCCATAATGTGAGCTGGCCTGGGCAATATATACCCATGTGTGCTGAGGGCAATCTATACCCATGTGTGCTGGGGCAATATATACCTGTGTGCTGGGGGCAATATATATATACCCATGTGTGCTGGGGGCAATATATATACCCATGTGAGCTGGGTCAATATATACCAATGTGTGCTGGGGGCAATATATATCCATGTGAGCTGGGGCAATATATACCCAAGTGAGCTGGGGGCAATATATACCCACGTGTGCCGGGGGCAATATATACCCATGTGTGCCGGGGGCAATATATACCCATGTGTGCCGGGGGCAATATATACCC
The DNA here is from genome assembly GCA_009667805.1 of Leptobrachium leishanense. Lineage (NCBI taxonomy): Eukaryota > Metazoa > Chordata > Amphibia > Anura > Megophryidae > Leptobrachium > Leptobrachium leishanense. The sequence goes on along the minus strand of CM019071.1, from coordinate 23,007,595 downwards.
ATGTGTGCCAGGGGCAATATATACCCATGTGTGCCTGGGCAGTAATGTGCAGTCTTTATGAGGGTATCACAGAGCTCCACAGTAATGTGCAGTGTTTTCTTTTGGGGGGGGGCGCAAGTAGCTGGTCTTGCCTAGGGCGCAAAATAGTCTAGCACCGGCCCTGTATAATGTAAATTTATATATATATATATATATATATATATATTTTACACACACATTCAAATCGCTCTATAACTTGACCCCCCCCTTTCTTTACATGTCCTCTTTGCTTCGCAAGCACATCCCATCTAGACAACTCTGGTCAGCAGGCGACCTCCGCCTGCCCTGTCTACACCCGCGCTGCCAAGTCTTGCCTCCAAGACTTTGCAAGGGCAGCTCTGGTCCTGGGGAATGACTTACCTCGCCCTGTCAAACTCTCCCCTAATCTTCAGGCCTTTAAGAAATCCCCCAAAACCCATCTCTTCAGATCCATTGTACAGCACTGTGGAATATACTGGCGCTATATAAATAAAGAATAAGAATAATTAGCGTACCACATCACTGATGCAACTCCTCCCCCTGCTCACCTTTTTTTCCCCAGTTATTGATCTAAAATGTGCAACACCGCATTACCATATTTTCCCTTTGTTTTAAGATGGCTGTTCGTGATCTATAACATTAGCTCTTCATTTCATTCTGCACTTTGATATTAATGCATAAATAAATAACCGTCTAGTGCCAGATTAAATGAAAAGTCACATCAGCATGTTTATTAATGTGTGACTCTGCGTTCTCTTGGATTATAGGGATCACTTCACTGTTACAAACGTGAGCAAAAATCTAAAATTACACCAAAGAAAGTATTTATCACTTGTGTATACAAACTGATTTGCTGATCTTTCCAGTGAACACAGCCATGTCAGATATCAGTAATAAAGTGCTATTTGCTCTTGAGATATGGCTGATAACTAATCTGCGCTATGTTACTTCTATGGTATTCCAGCTTTCTATCAGCCTTTTGGAATGACACATACACAAAGGCTATAATTTCCTAGGGGCGTCAAATCATGGGCGTAGGAACTGGGGGGACAGACAGATTCCCCACCGAGCAGGCCCGTCTTTAATATTGAGTGGACCCTGGGCAAACCTTTTCACCCCCCCCCCAAAGCCCGCCCACTACATAATTTTGCTCTCAACCCCCAACATCCAAAAAACACACAAAAAAACACAAATACATCATGGACTTGTCTCAAAAAGCTTTAATAATAAAAACAAAGAACTGGCTCATAAACAAGTCCTTAGATTGATCTGTAACAGTATGTACATGCCAATTATAGCCTCTTCTAGGCGCTTTCTCATCATATTTCTATTAACTGTTATATGTTCTTTAGTTTAGATTTTTAGTATTAATCAGTATGGGTATATATTTACACACAGACTATATACATAAACACATAATGTATAGACTGGACAAAAAGGAAATTCAGCATAAAGCATAGTTTTTTCTTTTTACAGTAAGAGCAATAAAGCCGTGGAATTCTCTGCCTGTTCAGGTGGTTGGGTCAGACTGTACAGACTTTCAAACAATTACAGTAATGTGCGGTGTGTGGGTGGCAATAAAACTCAGTAATGTCCACCGGTGTGTATAAGCGTATCACAGAGCTCCACAGCAATAAAACTCACAGTAAGGCGCAGTGTGTATGAGTGTATCAGAGCTCTACAGCAATAAAACTGAAAAAAATTATATATTAGAATCCTATCATTACTAACTTTGAGAATTAATAGATCTCATTAAACAGAAGTATCTCTAAAACAGTTTAATCTTTATTAAATTGTAAAATACAAATGACACCAAACTAGTCCTTATGCCTCGTGTCATCTTCATTCTATATTTAATAAGGATTATGCAATTTTATATACTTTCGTCATAATATTACGTATGAATGGCACATTCTAGAGATCAAATAGTTCTCAAATTTAGTCAGTATTCCTTTGGGTTACATATATCGTGGTGCCATTAACTATATATTATCATTTCAAATTTCTAGACTTTTTGGAGGTTTGCTGCTTTTTAGTCTTAATTATATTGTTAAAATAAAATTTAAACATGAAAATATATATTTTAATATTAAAATGATTAAACTTTTTTTAAATAAAGATAATATATTTAAATAATATTAAATTATATTTAAATATTAAAATAATTATAAAATGTTGAAAAAAATGCACGTAAATCCATGTTTGCCCACTCCATGCAAACAGAGTTTAGGTAAGAACCTGCATTTATTTATTCTAACACAGCAGTAAGCTATAAAATAAAAGTGTAGTATCTGAGGTAGTGAGTAGAGAGGGTTAACTTCCCGAAGTAGTTTAAGCTCACTCCCCACATGCTGCTCCTGGAATGCAGTCGGATCATTGACTGATAAGTGCCCCCTGCCTGAAACCATGGGCAGCTCCTTCTCCCAAACCTCTGCAGCCCCCAGAGGCAGATTGCAGTTAGGAAAACTCAACTGGCTTCCTCCTGTTTGGTGCCCCCCCTGCAGCATCCTCTCTGACATCAGAGGGGGCTGGTCGGCCCGGTCTGACAGCGGCCCTGCCTAGGTAGGCCGCAGTGCCTTCTTCAGAAGCCTGCGGCCTACAAAAACCACAGCGCCTACCAAGGATTCCTCACGGTTTCCCCGTAGGCCAGTCGGGCCCGCGTAAACCGTGGATGACAGGGCCAAAAGGGGCAGCTACTTTGAGACCCTCAACAATGACTGGGCCCAGGTCAACTGCCCCTTTTGCCCCGCGATAAAGACGGCCCTGCATAGACATATGAACAATGTGTGTGTCATCTGTGATTTATTATTATTGTTGTCATCATGTATACAGCACAAACAGTTTCGTCAGCACTTTGCAATAACCAATGGGAATGAGATAAAATTTAAAGACATACACAGGACCAGAAGCAAGTTGTGTAGAGCAGTGTTTCTTGAACCTGTCCTCAGGACCCATTGACGCCAGGTTTGCCAGATATCTGAAGCACAGCATAGGTGATAGGATTTGCTGCTCCGTGATTGCAGGATTCAATCTGCATATCCCCAAAGTGATCTGCAAAATCTGGCCTGGTTCAGGGTCCCGAGGACAGGTTTAAGAAACACTCTGCACCACCATTTTCCCCGTAACAACAAACCAGCCATACTCAGAGCAACCTCTCCCTTTGGAAGAAAACCAGAAACATCATTGCACTATTTTCCCGTAACAACACACCAGCCATACTCAAAGCAACATCTCTCTGCAAGAAAACCAGAAAGGTCACTCTGCACCTCCATTTCCCCCTGTAACCAGCTATACTCCAAGCAACCTCTCTCTCCCTTTGGAAGAAAACCAGAAACGTCATTGCACAATTTTCCCCGTAACAACAAGCCATACTCAAAGCAACCGCTCCCTCTGAAAGAAAGACAGAAAAGTCACTCTGCACCACCATTTTCCCCCGTAACAACAAGCCATACTCAAAGCAAACTCTCCCTCTGCAAGTCACGCTGCACCATCTTTTTCCCCTATAACCCCAAGCCAGCCATACTCAAAGCAACCTCTCCTTCTGCAAGAAATCCAGAAACATCATTGCACTATTTTCCCCTTGAGAACAAGCCAGCCATACTCCAAGCAACCTCTCTGCAAGAAAACCAGAAAAGTCACTCTGCACCTCCATTTTCCCCGTAACAAGCCATACTCAAAGCAACCTCTCCCTCTGCAAGAAAACCAGAAAAGTCGTTGCACCATTTTCCCCGTAACAACAAACCAGCCATACTCAAAGCAACCTCTCTCTGCAAGAAAACCAGAAAGGTCACTCTGCACCACCATTTTTCCCCCTGTAACAACAAGCCATACTCTATGCAACCTCTCCCTCTGAAAGAAAACAAGAAAAGTCACTCTGCACCTCCATTTCCCCCTGTAACCAGCTATACTCCAAGCAACCTCTCTCTGCAAGAAAACCAGAAAGTCACTCTGCACCTCCATTTTCCCCATAACAAGCCATACTCAAAGCAACCTCTCCCTCTGCAAGAAAACCCAGAAAAGTCACTCTGCAGCATAATTTTCCCCTATAACCCCAAGCCAGCCATACTCCAAGCAACCTCTCCTTGTGCAAGAAAACTAGAAACGTCATTGCACCATTTTCCGCGTAACAACAAGCCATACTCAAAGCAACCTCTCCCTCTGTAAGAAAACCAGAAACGTCACTCTGCACCTCCATTTTCCCTGTAACAACAAGCCAGCCATACTCAAAGCAACCTCTGCCTCTGCAAGGAAACCAGGTCACTCTGCACCATCATTTTCCCCGTAACAAGCCAGCCACTCAAAGCAACCGCTCTCTGCAAGAAAACCAGAAAAGTCATTGCACCATTTCCCCCCTGTAACAACAAGCCATACTCAAAGCAACCTCTCCCTCTGCAAGAAAACCAGAAACGTCATTGCACAATTTTCCCTGTAACAAGCCATACTCAAAGCAACCGCTCCCTCTGCAAGAAAGCCAGAAAAGTCACTCTGCACCACCATTTTCCCCCGTAACAACAAGCCATACTCAAAGCAAACTCTCCCTCTGCAAGTCACGCTGCACCATCATTTTCCCCTATAACCCCAAGCCAGCCATACTCAAAGCAACCTCTCCTTCTGCAAGAAATCCAGAAACGTCTTTACACTATTTTCCCCGTAACAACAAGCCATACTCAAAGCAACCTCTCCCTTTGTAAGAAAACCAGAAAAGTCACTGCACCATTTTCCCCTTGACAACAAGCCAGCCATACTCCAAGCAACCTCTCTGCAAGAAAACCAGAAAAGTCACTCTACACCACCATTTTCCCCCATAACAAGCCAGCCATACTCAAAGCAACCTCTCCCTCTGCAAGAAAACCAGAAACATCACTGCATCGTTTTCCCCGTAACAAGCCAGCCACTCAAAGCAACCGCTCTCTGCAAGAAAACCAGAAAGGTCACTCTACACCACCATTTTCCCCCTGTAACAACAAGCCAGCCACTCAAAGCAAACACTCTCTGCAAGAAAACCAGAAAAATCACTCTGCACCACCATTTTTCCCTTTGCTGTCCCACCCTGCCCCTATCCTAAATATATAGCCTCCGCCCCTATCCTAAATCTATAGCCTCCTTTTCTCAGCTGCTTCAGTCCTCGCTCGGTTTAACCTCATCATGCCCAAGCTCTTGGTTTATCATTATGCAGTGTCTGCCATATTCTCTCTGGTAATTATCTCCACACTCCCTCTGCTCCCTTTTGTTTTACACGCCTTAGTCCTTTAGATTGTAAACTCACGGGATGTCTGGATGAGCACTTGTATAAAGTGCTGCATTAGCAGGACTGAAGGGAATAGGAGCACCAAACGTCTCGCATTGATCAATTCTCCTACGGGCAGGGCCATCTGTTCCTTATGTTTTATTATTTATTATGTCACCTGTCTGTGCTTCCCCATTGTAAATGGCTACGGAATCTGTTGGCGCTGTGTAAGTACTTGTAACTGTAACTGGTGTAGAGGCGCTTACAATCTAGGAGTTGTGGTGCAGGAAGCCAAGATGAGTTTGGAGGATTTGACATGTGGCAGTGGTTTAAGCTTTCGTTTATCGCCCTAAATTACTGCGTTCCCCTAATTTATGTCATTAAGGGTAATGAAAAAACTTAACAAACCTAGTTTGTAAAACTGCAGGAGGTTAATTATATTATTCCAAGATATTCTTATGTTCTTAATCCAGTGGTTGAAACGATGCCTGCACCCCTTATTTAGTGGCTTTGGAACTGCATTCTTTTTGTTATTGATCTTGTATTGTTTACAGCAGTGTTTCCCAAACCTGTCCTCAGGACCCTCAAACAGGCCAGATTTTACAGATCACCTTGGGGAAATACAGACTGAATCCTGCAATCACGGAGCAGCAAATCATATCACCTGTGCTGTGCTTCACCTATCTGCAAACCTGACCTGTTAGTGGGCCCTGAGGACAGGTTTGGGGAACGCTGTTTTACTGGGACCAATTAACTTCAGAAACAGAAATGCAACATTTTAAACGGTTGATAAATTAATGCATTAAATTATTTTTCACATGCCAAAAGGACAATGAAGATTTGTAGTTCACTTTAATATTTAGTGCCTTTTTTTACTGGGGCTTCCACCTTCACAATTCTATTTGAAGAATGCAGGTTTCTATCTGTTGATCAGTGATAGGTGCAGTGGGGTAAGAACATAACATTCTTGCCTCTGTGTCATTTCCAGTACTCAGCACATTATGTTCCCACAATGCTCTTCACATTCTTATGCTCTCTCCTTTTTCAGTTTAGAACACGCCATAGAAGATTCAAGTAGCACCACAAAATGCTTTATGGCAGGGGTGGGCAAACTACGGCCCGCGGGCCACATGCGGCCCGCCACCGAGTTTTTTGCGGCCTGCTGCCCGAGGGTCAGTAGGGGCCGGGTTTGGGGCGACACAGTGGGCCCCCGCCGGTTTTCCTCTGATGATCGTAGAAATTAAAAGGCAGCTAGCGGCGCACTCTGAAAATGCCGCGGTGGCGCCTGTGCCGCCCCCTCACGTGATGTGTCACGTGAGGGGCGGCGCCAGTGCAATGTGCCTGCTCCAGTTGATTGGGATACAGGCACGCTGCAGGCGCCACTGCGGCATTTTCAGAGTGCGCCGCTGGCTGCCTTTTAATTTCTACGATCATCATAGGAAAACTGGCGGAGGCCCACTGTGTTGCCCAAACCGGGCTGCTATCGACCCGCAGGGCCCTCAGACAGTGCCTGCTGGGGGCAATCTATTTCTGTTTCAGCTGCTGGGGGCAATATATATCCATGTGGGAGCTGCTGGGGCAATATATATCCATGTGGGAGCTGCTGGGGGCATTATTTATCCATGTGGCAGCTGCTGGGGGCATTATATATCCTTTTGGCAGCTGCTGGGGGCATTATATATCCATGTGGTTGCTGCTGGGGGCATTATATATCCATGTGGCAGCTTCTGGGGGCATTATATATCCATGTGGGAGCTGCTGGGGGCATTATATATCCATGTGGCAGCTGCTGGGGGCATTATATATCCATGTGGCAGCTGCTGGGGGCATTATATATCCATGTGGCAGCTGCTGGGGCAATATATATCCACGTGTGAGCTGCTGGGGGCAATATATATCCATGTGTGAGCTGCTGGGGGCAATATATTTTCATAGGTGAGCTGCTGGGGGCAATATATTTCCATAGGTGAGCTGCTGGGGGAAATATATTTCCATGTGTAAGCTGCACATTACTGTGGGTTTTATTGCTGTGGATTCTGATATGCTCATACACACTGCACATTACTGTGAGTTTTATTGCTGTGCAGGTCGATGGTGACTGACTTCAATTTGAATGCAGTCATGCGAATCACAACCAGTAAACTGGTTCCACAGTTCAAGAACATTATCCAAAATTGTGAACAGTTACATACTTCTCATTAATTGTAATTGTACTCTGTGATCAGATTGTATGTAAATTAGTTCCTTCTTTATAATTATTATGATAGGTAACAATAAACTTTTGTTGAAATAAATATGAATAGTAAAATATTATTACCAAATTAGAAACTGTTTCTGTTCGTATTTTAAAATGTAATGTGCATGTGTAATACAGTGTGGATGTGAAATAAAATGACAACTACATGATTATCATCATTAATTTATATTTTCATGCGTTGTAAATTGTAATTGAAGTAGACAAAATATATATACGGCCCCTCGATAACAATAAAGTTTTCAATGTGGCCCTCCATAGAAAATGTTTTCCCACCCCTGCATTATGGTGTTACAAACCCATTTCTGTACATGTTGAGCCCTGGGTGTGTTGGGGTAATTAGTCAAGTGATATAAATAGGATTATAAAATAATTCATAATAATAATATTCAATTCATTATAAAATAAGTCAACTCTACATGCAGCACTGGAATGTCAGCAGTCATCTTAGCATTGGGCAGGAAGATCTCCTGAGGTCATATCCAGGCATTTTACAAGCAGTAAATATTTCAGCGAGAGTTAAAAAAAAATTTGGAATCGATTTTAGATCAATTATCGTGTGTTCACACTTTGTAACAGAGAAAAGCTAGCTCAGATTTCACTACCTTTTCCTAACCCTTTGTTTAATTTTGAAGGTCGGTAGGTCAAGTGACTGGTGGTCTAGTAGTGGTGCAAGAGTTTCAAAACACCTTTACCAGAACCTGACTAACCAATTATTAATTGACCATTATCCCCAGTGCTAAGATGTCTCTTTTGGGACACTTTTTCCCCCTTCTAGCATTGTCCTTTGGAGGCTCATATGTTGGGAGAAACTCGGATATACATTGTCCACTGAAATTTGCTACAAAATGAAGAAATCACAATATTTGGACGAACTGAAAGTTACAGACCAAATTTCTTGCCAATTTTTTTCATTTATCTAGAATTGACATTTATTGAAGCTCTTCCTGCAAACTTGTATTCTTTGAAATAACTATTCGACATGACTGGATTTGCAGTTATTATCTACCCCACCCAACCCAAAACCTCTCAACAATTCTGGTTTTATTATGTCTAAACACAATTGAATGGACAAGGACAACCAAATTATCTGATAGTATTTAGAATCTCTTTATCTCTGTGTATTGTTGTTTAATTACTATGTATACCTAAGACATCTCCTTGACCCTCTTACAAATTTTCTCGGTTATCTTCTGAGATCAAAGGGCAGACTCAGCATATAAACAAATGGTCCTGCCCAACAGGTATTGATCAATAAAGACCAGAGCACTCAGTACCTCACCAAGGTATAATGACTAGGGTCAGACGAACGTTTTGAAGAGCGGAATATCTGTGAGTGGACGTTCCTTCCACTCGACGCCTGTCTGACCACCTCGCTGCGAGCAGTTAGTGCGCTCAGCACTGCAAGGCTCGATCCTTCTATGGAGGATCGTGCTTTGCAGTCCCATCAACGCACGTCCTAGCGCTTTGACAGGGAGGCTTGCTGCACAGACACAGCACGGCCACTGTCACACGCGCGATTCGTGAGCGCACAACAGTGTGTGGCCAGCCCCATCGCAGCATCACAACACTGCGAGGGACACTGGAAAGCACGTCAATACGGGCGCACACAGTGCGCTCGTCTGACCCCAGCCTGAGATCATTGGTTCCCATTCCTGGTCCTCAAGGACCCCTAAAAGGTCAGATTTTATGGATCACCTTGGGGAAATGCAGATGAATCCTGCAATCACTGAGCAGCAAATCATGTGCTTCATATATCTGGCAAACCTGGCCTGTTAGGGGGACCTGAGCAGAGGCGGCTCTAGTCTTGCTGAAGCCTTAGGCGAAGGCAAGATATGAGGCCCCTATTAAACACAGGACCATAGCTGAGGCCAGTGGCGTAACTAGAAACCTGAGGGCCCTGGTGCAAGAATCCATGAAGGGCACCCCCAACCCCCAAAAAGATCTATATTTTTACTTTTTTTTTCCTGCAATATAAAAAAGATAGTATTGCCCCCAGCTGACACGGATATATACTGTATATTGCCCCCAGCTCACATGGATATATATATTGCCCCCAGCTCACATGGACATATATTGCCCCCAGGCCACACATGGATATTTTTGCCCCCAGCTCCTGTATAAATTTGCCCCCAGCTCCTGGATATATTTGCCCCAGCTCATGGATATATTTGCCCCAGCTCATGGATATATTTGCCCCCAGCTCATGGATATATTTGCCCCCAGCTCATGGATATACTGCTCCAGCTCATGGATATATTGCCCCAGCTCATGGATATACTGCCCCAGCTCATGGATATACTGCCCCAGCTCATGGATATACTGCCCCAGCTCATGGATAGATTTGCCCCCAGGTCTTATGGGTATATAGGGCCCCAGCTCACCTCCTCTGCTGCCGAACAGAACGTTCCTCTCCGTGGTGAGCGGCCGCTGAAAGCATGCAGCCTGGCCGCTCACCGGAAACCACCTGACCAGCGCAGCCGAGTTCTCGCGAGATCTCGTGCGCTGGTCAGCTAGTTCCCATCCCACTCGAGCGGCCAAGCTGCAAGCCAGCGGGCCGCTCGCAGGGAGGGGAAAAGCCGGCGGCGCTGCTCCCAGATTCCGGCGCTTTTTGACGGAATCTTGCGGCGGCGCTGGGCCCCCTTCCAGTGGCGGAATGCCAGGGCCCGGTCGCAACTGCGACCGCTGCGACCCTGGTACTTCCGCCACTGGCTGAGGCCATATGCAAAGGTAGTGACATAACCTAGCAGGGCCATTTATATCAATAATAACTGATTTAAAACAAAAGCAAAGAATCTTATTTACAGGGAGCAATTTCTAACATTGATTATAGTTTACAGACTCATTGCTTATTGCAATGCAGCTCTGTCATACACAGAGGACACCCTGAACATATGGAAGCTCCAAAAAAGAGGATCATTCTACAAAGACGGGCAAAGTAGTTTGGGTCCAAAATAGGGATTACACCCACACTAACAGTAAATTATATTTTACAAGAGATTGCATTTCATACACAACTATATAGTTCTAAAGAAACACTTCGAGACCATGGGCCCTAACACTAGTGCTCACATAAATGAAGGTTAGCGCTAGGTTAAAAGAGGTGATAGCGCATTGGGATGTGATACGAGCGTAACGCTAATGGGTTAAAAAAACCCATTAGCGCATCGGTATTAGCGCTTTTTAGTGCCAGCTTACTGTACTTTGCCCTCCCTATACTTAACATGGAGAGCACAAAGTGTAAGCAGAGAGTAATTAGTGTTAGGATCACATAGCTAGATCACAAAGCTAATAACTCACCCCTGCAGCTAACTGACAATTTGGCAGCAGCTCAAACTGGTGCTATCACCAGCTGAACTCGCCCCCCCCCCAAAAAAAATCCGCTACTCACGGCGAGAACGACGGCCTGAGCCGCCACTTCTGGGCACTGGGACCAGAATGAGACTTTGGACAAATAGTCCCCAGTCTCCCTCCACGATCTCTCCGTGGCCATGCACGATCTCACGAGAGCGAGATCACATGACCTGGATCAACTCACCCTGGAACTCCCCAGCAGGCTCTAGGCCTTTAAGGCGTGGCTGTCTGTAAAGACCTAGAGCTGCTGGGGAGCCCCAGGGTGAGTTGTTCCTGTAAATGCAGATTCGGTCAAGTTAGATAGGACCTGTCAACGACATTGGCGTTTGTCACAAGCTTAAGCAAACTATGATCATACTTTGTGAACTGAATCCCCATCATTTATTCCCTCAGTCAGGTTTTAGGAACATTTTTAAAACTGCTTTTTTTGCCACAGAAAATGATGGAAGAAGGTGGTAATTGATATGGAGTGCTCTTTCCTGGTGTTATATATATTTATATATATATCTTTTTTATCAACAGTAGATGGGGAACTGAGCACCATGTCAGTTAACATGGACTACAATACAATTTAAGCTGACAGTGAGGATTGAAAGTGTGAGATTATATATATATATATATATATATATAATGTATTCCACCACACTTACAAGAGACATACAAAATTATTTCAGGACAACAAAGGGGATGGTTAAAAACATTTGTGCTGCTCAGATCAATGGCCTTGCAGGGGTTAAAGACCACAGGGGATGAAAACTGTCCTTTCCGGCATGTGTTGTAATATGGCAGGAATGTCTGCTCCTGGACACAGGAGACCCCTCACACATTACAGTTTACACTGGAGGGAGGCTGGGGGAGGGGGGGTCTCTGTAGGGGGGGGGTGCAGAGATATGAGAGTTTACAGTTCAAAGAGCAGATAGTTTCCTCACCTGGTGGAATGGAATCTTTGCTCCTCACTCAGCAGCATGATGTCTCTCTCCTGTTACAGAGCAGCAGGAACATGACAAGTGCATAGTTTCATATGTGAATGCTATCCATTCAACTAGAAAGTAGAGGAATTGCCTTAGTTTAATCCTCACAATCCAAGAGTAATGGTGGATGGCTTGTATGTGTACTGGGAACAAAGCCAATGGTGGCTGCTCCTCTGGCAGGTGTACAGCAACATTATTAGTTTACTCTGATCTACACAATAGACATGTTTTTTTCAGTATTGTTTTATGTTATGAGTGTAGGGTGACCATATCTGCCATGTTTAAAGGGCCACCAATTGCTATTTCATGCAGAGAGGAGCACAGGGAAAAGTGCTGCCCTGCAACATGTATAATTCATATGCTGCACGAAGGAAAACAAGGCAGGTCACTTGGGAATCCGCTTTGATTTCTTACCTGCAGCGTATAGATTCTGCATGCTGCAGGGTCACATTCTTCAAGCACTGCCCATCAGCATGAATAAATGATATGTGTCCCTTTAAAAATGGCTGATATGGTCGCCCTGGATGAGTGTGTATTTCATGCAACCTGTTTGCGAGAATGGATGCTACATGTGATGTCATTGACCTTTTTCGTTGTATTTAATGGCTGTGAAGTGTAATGCTGGGAGAGGTAGTTGTTTGAAATATAAAAATGTGGCTTTGAATGTCATATATATATATATATATAATATTATATTTATGGCTCAGTATGTTCTGTGCATGCTAAAAGGGGAGACCATCATGTTTTTCTGTCATTTGGTTGCCGTGAGTGTCGTGTGTCCCTAAACAATTGTCTATTTATTATACTAGTGGGCACAAAATTTTTTTATTGCCGCCTGACCTAGAAATGGAAGCCTGGGCAATGTTGATCATTTTAAGCTGCTTTGCACTTTGGAATAGTGTTCTTAAAACCAGCTTGAGATCGTGGGTTTGTGATACAGGCGCGGATAATGGATCTTATTTTGAACAAGTTTATCCAGTTTGAATCTTACACAACAAATGGGACATGGAAGACGATTGCTCTGCGACTGGTACTGAGTGGAAAACCAAAATCTGGTTACTGAGATAATATATCCAGTGTATAAAACACGAAGCCAAGTCATGAGACCAATGTAATTCCACCACTTTGAATCAATGGGGACTCAACTGGTGGACATTAAAGCTTTATCCTTCGAGTGATTATCAACACTCTGTATTACCCTTTTGAGAGTCACAATTTGCCAGAGTTTGGCAACATCCCTTATCTCACCATCTTTAAATTTTGCAAGAATCAGATTATTTTACTTGAGGTGAAAGTTCTCTTAATAATACTATCCCTAAGGCTAGGGTCAGACTAGCGAGTTTTAACGTGCGTTTAGCCGCACGAAATCACGGCCGTACTAGCAGCAAATGACGTCCAATGCCGGGGAACATTACGACGAACGGCCGCACGAAAGTTCGTCCGCGCAACGCAAGTGGCCAACGAACGCATTTTTTCGAGAACGTCAAACCGCTACTACTGACGTACAGTGTGCGCGCTGCGGCGCATATGGTGCGTGATTAGGAGACGTCAGACGCTGCTAATGTCCGGCTAACATAACGTCCAGACTCAAAAAGTGTTTTATTGATGATCCGTACAAAATCACGGACGAAAAGGCGCATCGTATGACCGCTATCGCGTATTCCGGGGGAAAATACGTACGTTCGTTCGACCGAACTTTTTCACGGACGACGTGAAAAATGCGTTCGTCTGACCCTAGCCTAACCCAAACTACTGAAAATGCAACATTTTTACACAACTATTTTATCTGCTGACATAAGAGGATGAGATTCCCGGAGGATACCTAATAAACTTACTTATGTAGCATGAGTATCTATGCCAGATGTGAAATATATATGAGATGGATACACTAAGTTACTTCTGGAACTTTGCTCTTAAATGTAAATCATTTTGTGCCTGGTATATGTATTATACAGATCACATTCAATAAATTGAATTAATTCAAAGTGTATAATACATACTAGATTGAAACGATAATCAGAATATAAAAAAAGCTTTCTTACGGGTCCATCGGATAGACGTACCTTTCTCTCAAGATAAGTCATTATTGCTTACATGTACTGTGACGGCACGGCTATCATTTGGCGAGTTATGTATATTAAACTGTTTGAACTGTGTAACCTGTCTAGCAAAAGACTGTGACACCCCACACCTTGCAAGGCCCCCTATGCACCCCAGAACTCTGGGCCGAGACTCTCCTGCTGTTGCACCTAGCCAAGGCTTAGCCGTGGCTTCCTGGCTTCTCACTTTTTTCTCCACTGTAGTTTCTGTTGATGTTGTCCAGTGTAGTTTTCAGAGTTTCTATGGCGCTTCTACCAGGGTTTCCTCTGTAGGTTCTGCTATAGTTATTCAGAGTAGATTTTACCATACGTGCATGAGGTTGCTTCATTCGCAATACACCTTCCCCATTGACGCAGGCTGTGCGTCAGTCGTGTCTGATTGGTGAATATTCAGGCGGCCGCCGGGAACCAGGAAGAGCGGTCTGACACTTGCTATCAGCATGTGGATTTAGCGGTTTATATTATTTTCGGGCCTAGTGAATTTTTTCGCTCTTTGGGCCTGAACTGATAATTGATGAATGGCATTGATTAGACATTCCTAGTTGGAAACAAGTGTGTGCCCCCACTTAAAGTTCAGTCTTCTCCTTTATATATAGCAGGTAAGCAGGATTTAATTCAGCTCTAGGCAAAGCCGTTGTTGGGCGAAACACGTCAAGCACAATAACCTCAATTTTTTTAACTGTCACTATTATTTTTTATGCTCCAGCTTTTGCCACCACTAGTATTTTATTTGTATGGCTTTCCTTATATCCCTACCATTATTAGCTTACAGCCTCCTGGTCTTTGCTAGCTGGGGAGGTATGTAGGCATCTCGAACTGTCAAGGTATTAGTTAGACACCGGTTCCTGGATTATCATAATGACATTTTATCCAGGGATATCTCGTTAGTGGTATTTGGGCCCTGGGAAGGTTGTCAGACTCTTATGGCTCATTGTACCTATCTTTATTCTACACACATTATTTGAGGTGGAGCTATATTAGACTGGTAGTTTTTGTCTTTGTGGTATATATTTATTAGAATATGTTTTTTTTAGGTGATTTAATAAAGTTTTGGCTATTATTTTTATGAATTCTCTAAAATGCATTATACAGCGTGTCCATAAAGTCTCTTTACAATTTCAAAAATGTATTAAAGCCAAATGAAAAGACAGATGAGACACGTATAGTTAAAGTTTTTTTGCCTCATTTAATACACCTCTATATGGGCACCATTAGTTGCACGAAGCACATCAAGACTGTACTCGATTTCTTGCCATGTTGGCTGTAGCATACCCTCATCAATGGTGACAATGGCATCAGTGATCCTCTGCTTTAGTTTAGTGATGTCCCGTACCCTTGATCGATACACCTTTGTTTCTATTGGAGTTTAATGGAGATTGCCACTTTAAAATCGCTGAAGTATATGAAGTTTACACATTTTACGGAAGAAAAGCAGTGGTACTGTTGTTCAGTGTCGTTTATCTATAAAAGTATTTTTTATGGAAAAAGCTGCATTTAATATACAGCTGCCAGGAGGTTAAGCCCAAAACATCCCACTACTGCCACATCTTCATCCCGACACCCTTTATATACAGGTTTCCCCAATAGGTCCCCCAGATGTTTAATAACTACAATTATCAGAATCTGAATGCAGTAAGTGGCCAAAGCATCATGGGAGGTGTAGTTCAGAAAATTCTTGGGGGGGGGGGGCAGAGTCTGAGATACCTGCTTTAGAAGGTATGCTATGACCAACCATACACCTTGAGGTCTCAGTGACCGTCTGACCTCAAAGAAAAGCTCTCAAGGGCTCCTTCTGAGATCAGGTTTTATAGGTCCCTGTGGTACGCAGCGTATAGTGTAACCATGAGGCCGCTCTGTTTTATGAGAAAGTTTCAAACGAAGTCAAGGTTTTATTAATATTCTGCCTCTGCTGTAAATCAAGGTAACACCTATGGAGCAGGACGATACATGCACGGCGTTTTACATTAGGAATGCTTGGAACAAACCCAACTAGAAGCTGTTAGAAACTCTATATAAATGTCACATAATAAAACCAGAGCAGAAAACCTGCGGCTTTTCAGCTGCCAGAGAACAAACAACTCCCAGGCACGAGGTGGGTCACGGGAAGTGTGCGGATTGGGTGAAGGGTTACAGGTTACCTGCAAAACAATAATCATGTACAATGTAGCAAGTACTGAATGGGTTTGAATACAATCTGAACAATCAAATTCTAGAAACATTTTATTTCAGGTAATAATTATAAAAGAATATAGTATACAATACGTCCAGTAATTCCCTGGCAATCGAAGCAGGAAAAGGCGCGGGCCTTCATGGTTAGAACACGGCACACGCGTGTCTTGCAGAGCCAGTCTCTCAGCGTTAGGTTTATGAATAAAGCACATTATGAGCGAGCGGGGGTTAAGGTGCTTGCGTGGTTAAGCCACGAGCGGCAGATCCAGCCACACACGCTTTAGTGAATATTAAATTACAGTATTTTTTTTTTGTACAGTAAGTCCCATCCCCAGCGCTCGCTTCCTCCAGACCCTCAACCAAAAGCTCAGAGTTGTCCTGTCCAGGCAATGGCCAGGGGCGTAAGACAGAGCTAAGGCAGCAAAGTGAGGGGCTACCCAGTCCCTCTAACTGAGCATAACAATCACGATGATGAGGATGATAATCAGGATCAGGACGGACACACAGATTGCGATGTAAACCTTCTTCTTTCTGGCCTGCTGCTTATTCTCCACAGCCAGCATCAGCTGCTGCTTCGCTTTCTCCACGTAGTCCTTGGAGTGCAGAATATTCTTGTCTTATGTTATCGATCGTCTGGGCTTCCACTTCCATCGCCAGGAAGGTGAACATCTCATTCAGCTTCACGATGCTGTTCTCCAGTTTTAGGATCTCATCGTGTCGTGCCTCGATCTCATTCAGGGCCCGCGTGTACCCCACACAGTGTATTACAGGTGAATATGTCTGTCTTCTCTCCAGCATCTCGTCAAACTGGTTGTCCGTAAAGCTGCGTCTTCTGATCTGCTGCTGCTGTATCATCCTCTTGACGTTGATCTCTCAGTACTGGACCTGAGCGCTGTTACACTGATTGATGAGCTCAATGAATCGCTTGGACAGGACTCCATGCTGTGTCCTTCTCATCTGACTCAAGACGGATCTCATAACCAACTCCTCATCCTCCTTCACCTCGATACTCTGCAGTTTGGCACGTGTATCCTTGGCCAAACGTTTTATCTCCCCTCGAAGGTCCTCCAAGTCCTTCTTCATGCCCTCATCAGGCAGCGGAGTGGTGAGTATTTTCACTTGACTGGATTCCAGTTGATTCACCTTGGCTTCCAGGAGCTGCAGCGAGTTTCAGATATCACTTGTAGTTTGGAAGAACTCGTCATTCTTCTCGGTTTCGTCTTTGCTCCCCATTGGCCGCCGAGCTTATAAAAACCCTGTGCTCGACATTCTCCGAGTCACTGTCACTATTGTCCAGCTCCTTGTTCGGTCCCTCATGCCGCCCCATGCTGTGTATAAGCTCTGGCTCGTCTGTATTACCCACATTTGAATTCTTGATGCTGCTGAAGAAGCTTGTATAAGAAGGTACTCGGTCATTATATAGAACATAAAGAATACCATAAAAGACGCTACCATAGATGTTACTATGTGATCTGCAATGACATGGGATCATGGGAATTCTACCTATTTGGAGCAGTTTTGATGGACTCTATGAACAAATGGCAAAAATCCAACAAACCATACATACATCTGCCATCTCTACTGGGGGTCCTCATACATTGAAGTCTTAGGCCGGGGTCACACGAGTGCACTGAGTGCGTCCATAGTGACCCCTCCTACCAACGTCCATTATAGCGTTATGACGGCTTGACAGGGAGGGCCACATGGTATAACACGTGTAAAGTATCACGCGTTACAACGGCGTGCTGAAACCGTCCCCGTCAAAACATTACAATGGACGTTGTACGGGCCTAAAAAGCTTGAATCTCCATAGAAGGCTCGCACGTTGTAGGGCTGAGCACACTAATGTGCGCTCAGCGAGGAGGTCACACGGGCGCCAGAGTGGAAAGAACATCTGTTATCACGGACATTCCCTCCACATTCATGTGACCACAGCATTACTCCACCACAATGGTACACCTAGGTGGTATGACTGATGTGCCTCTGTGAATGAATCTTAACAGTCCCTCATTTAGGTGCCATACGGGCAGCTTTGTGATGGTTCCTATTTATGTCAAGATGAAGAATGTGAAGAATGACTTGGTTAATGCTTTCCCAAAAAAAAAAAAAAGTGTATTTTGCTGGATGTTCCTTTGTCGTACATTCTTTGTTCTTGTTTCTTTTACGCCTATTGCTTTGAAAGCTACGTTTTCCCCTATCACCCTAATACGGAGAGGATATAACTGCTAAAACGAGATCTTTATTTCTAATCTATAATAATGAGCACATTATGTTATAATGTAAAAGGAAACACCCATAATCCTTATAGGAAATAAAAATAGCAACCAGATGGGAACTAAAACTTATTCAAATTGGGAAAAAAATCCAAATGTTTTGGTTGGGATGGGTGGGACATGTGCAAGTTTTTTATTTATTTATAAAAGGATTTTACCAGGAAGGATACATTGTGTTGGTAACTTGAATATATTCAGATAATGATAGTAAACGGTTAACAGAATAGATGGCGAGCCGCCATGTTTTTTTTAACTTCTCAAACAGTGGCATTATTAGCAAGTAAAAAATAACATCCTGTAGAAGGTCATCTTCCATAGTTCTCCTGCCAGATTAGAATATCTATCCTCATACCTGAAATTTTTCTTCCTTTAATTAATGTCATCTCCTGAACCCTTTCCAATTCCACCACGTGTAATTTGTGAGCCGATGCCCGCTGCTTTATTCCATGCGACAGACGAATGCGTCAGGAGATCTTAAGTACCTTGCACAGTTTTCCTCTTTTGATTGTGAATCGATGAACAGAAGAAGACGTTACCGCCTTACATGTATAGACAAATTTTAACTATTTGTTTGAAATACATGAGCATAAGTCCATTTATCTGAAACACAGGATGCGTGACTAATGCTTAAATGTAGGGTAAAATAGCTAGTTTGCAAAAATATTTTTATTTGAAGATCATCAGAATATTAAATTAATAAGAGTTTGCACATCTTTCATTTATTTATTCATTATGTTATAATGCACAAATATGTATACTTGTTTTTGGAGGTGAAAGGGTTAATCATTGGTTCTTAAGAGTGCAAAACCCATTTGACAGGGAATCACTCCCTTCTTATATATGTGAAAGCATCTTTTGCTGACATGTAATTGAAAAAAAGAGAGTGATTCGCTGTCAAAGTTTCGCTTTCCCTCAAGTGACTGCGACAAGCCTCAGGGGGTAGGACCACTCTGAGCGGAGAGTCGTCCTACAGAATGGTCCTCTGGTCTGTCAGTGTACAACATTTGCTGCCAGTATTCAGTCAGTGCACCACCATTACTGCTGTGGGCCAGTCACCCATGAAAAATGGCAGCCGGTTGAGGTGAGACAAGACTGTGATATCTCATCAAGGAATGAGCTATGGCATTGCTCTTTTACCACTTAATGCCGCAGGGCGTACTATGCCATCCCCGCAAGGAGTAGGTCTGAACACCGCGGGACGGCAGTGTACACACCGCTGGTGTCTGTCTATGGACTGCCTCCGGCTCTCCCACCAGCAAGTGCGCGCCACGCGTCATTTGCTGCTACGGGACGACCTGAGCTCAAGTCGTCCCACTACAGCCACTGATGTGCGCAGTGTCTCAGCTGCATAGGCGGGCCGGAGGAGGGCCGGAGGAGGGACCACAGCCGGAGAGCAGGGCACATTAGTACGCCCCACCGGTGCGTAGAACAGACACAACCTTGCCAGACACAACCCGCCAGCAGAAAGGAGTTAAAACCAGTTTGATATCCGCCCCCTTTTGGAGTATAGCAGCAGAGGTGCACCTTGCTAGTACATGTGTACTTTGGATAAAATCAATTCACGCTCAGTTAAATAAACAACTTTTTTATGCATTGTTACTATAATATATATATATATATGATAGATATCAAAAGAAATTGATTTTCAAAATAAAACATTAATAAATATATTAAAATCCTATAAATACTCTAAGTAAAGTGAAAGTAAACTAAATCTGGGGGATTTTTTGGCCAGTTATTACTGCATTTTTACAGTCATGCCCATCTAAACATTTCTTGGCCAATGCTTGTCTTCATTTATTTAATTAATTTTTTTAAGCATTCTTCACAGCCTCGTCCTAACATACCGGCAAGAAATGCTGTACAGTGGCAAGAAAAAGTATGTGAACCCTTTGGGATTACGTGGAGTTTTGCATGAATTGGTCATAAAATGTGCTCGGATCTTAATCTAAAACACAGTCTGCTTAAAATAATACAACAAACGTTATATGTTTTCATGTTTTTATTGAACAGAACATGTAAACATTCACAGTGCAGGGTGGAAAAAGTATGTGAACCTTTGGACTTAATAACTGGTTGACCCTCCTTTGGCAGCAATAACCTCAACCAAACGTTTCCTGTAGTTGCAGATCAGACCTGCACAACGATCTGGAGTAATTTTGGACCACTCCTCTTCACAAAACTGTTTCAGTGTAGCAATATTCTTGGGATGTCTGGTGTGAATCGCTCTCTTAAGGTCATGCCACAGCATTTCAATCGGGTTGAGGTCAGGACTCGGACTGGGTCACTCCAGAAGGCGTATTTTGTTTAAGTTGAAGCCATTCTTTTGTTGAATTACTTGTATGCTTTGGGTCATTGTCCTGTTGCATCACCCATCCTCTGCGGAGCTTCAGTTGGCAGACAGATGGTCCTACGTTTTCCTGCAAAATGTCTTGATAAACTCTGGAATTCATTTTTCCATCAATGACAACAATCCGTCCAGGCCCTAAGGCAGCAAAGCAGCCCAAAACCATGATGCTCCCTCCGCCATGTTTTACAGTGGGGATGAGGTTTTGATGTTGGTGTGCTGTGCCTTTTTTTCTCCACACATAGTGGTGTGTTTTTTCCAAACAACTCAATTTTAGTTTCATCTGTCCACAGAATATTTTGCCAGTAGTGCTGTGGAACATCCAGGTGCTCTTTTGCAAACTTCAAACGTGCTGCAATATTCTTTTTGGACCGCAATGGCTTCCTCTGGGGTATCCTCCCATGTACTCCATTCTTGTTTAATGTTTTCCTTATTGTAGGTGTGTCAACAAAAATGTTAGCATGTGCCAGAGATTTCTGTAAGTCTTTAGCTGACACTCTAGGATTCTTCTTTACCTCATTAAGCATTCTGCGCTGTGCTCTTGCAGTCATCTTTACAGGACGACCACTCCTAGGGAGAGTAGCAACAGTGCTGAACTTTCTCCATTTGTAGACAGTCTGTCTTACCGTGGACACATGAACATCAAGGCTTTTGGAGATACTTTGGTAACCCTTTCCAGCTTCATGCAAGTCAACAATTCTTGATCGTAGGTCTTCTGAGAGCTCTTTTCTGCGAGGCATGGTTCACATCAGGCAGTGCTTCTTGAAACCAGTAAACCCAAAACTGGTGTGTTTTTGAAGGGCAGGACAGCTTTCAGCAACACATCCAATAATATCACACTGATTGGACTCAAGGTTGGATCACTCCTGGCTCCAATTAGCTCTTGGAGAAGTCATTAGGCTAGGGGTTCACATACTTTTTCCACCCTGCACTGTGAATGTTTACATGTTCTGTTCAATAAACACATGAAAACATATGTTAGTGTTGTATTATTTTAAGCAGACTGTGTTTTTCAAATTGTTGTGACTTAGATGAAGATCAGAGCACATTTTATGACCAATTCATGCAAAACTCCACGTAATCCCAAAGGGTTCACATACTTTTTCTTGCCACTGTACATAATATTTCCTTCAAGAGCCTGTATTGAGTCTAAGGACCAGATCGTTAAGATGACCATTGCATAATGCTACAAACAAGAATTTTACTCTTAATTTGTTGCCGTTCCTACATGAAAATGGTTTGAATATAAAACAGCAAACAAAGAAACGTCCTCACAGTTTCTCCTGCTTTTATCTCGAACAAACGTAACATCTCTTAATATTTTTATGAGCATAAACCAACTGATACATAAACTGAGCAGGCTGGAGGTATTTTGTGTTCCTGGTGTAACTCGGGCAGTTGTTGTTGCCATCCTGTATCTATGCTGTAAGTGTGATAGTTGGATGTACCATCTTGTGAAGGTGTTGTGATATGTGGCCTGTTTAAAATATTATGGACATTGCGGTTTATTGCCCTGTCTATATCAGCAGTCCTCATGCCTCTCTGCAGCATGCCTATGGCAGGTTCACGCAGATGAGCAGGCACCCTAGACATCTTTCTTTTTGGTGAAGTGAGTAGGCAGGTTTATTTGGTGTCCTAATGTACTTTAACTGTGACCTTACCATCTGTAACCTGTTAGGGTCTTATTCCACTGTTGTCAATATGTATAACCCTGTAGTTATCGTAACTTCTCCTGTAGTTATCTTATCAACGGGAATTGCTATTACACTCTTGCCACAAACTGGGCTTTCAGCTCTTATGGTGCAATTCCCTGCACAAGGTTACTGCAAACTAACATCTCCTATACTTAGTATAAGAGACATTTATCTTACACCTCCGCGTGGAAGCACAGACTTTTCCACTGTAGCTTGCGCTTCACCCAATAGACGGTATTTCACTGCAAAATACTGTCTCCTCAAAGTTGGTGTTAAGTGAGTTTGCAAATGCAGAATCACTTAACACTCAATCCCATACTCCCCTCTCATCCTGTGGTGCAGAGGTGAGTGCGATCCACCGCTTTCTCTCACCAGGACAGAGTGAGACTATGAACAAACAGTTCCTAGTCTCCCTCCACGGCGTGGCAAATGCTCGTGAGATCTTTGCTGGGATGCACAAGGTTCCATGGATTCCTATGAACTTCGCGAGCCGATTACTTCCGGCGGCGAAAGCGCTGCTATCAGGATCGGGCAGCCTTGGTCTTTATTCTGGGACCAGGCGCTAACAAAACCCCTACCCTGGAATACGGACATTAAAGTGGAGACTGTAAGGAATATCCGCAGGCGCAGATTTTCCTGCTTACTGTCTCCACAGGGCCCTTAGTGTCTTAATTAGGGATGAGCTGTTCGGGTTCGGAGTTCGACCCGAACTTAGCCTGTTCGAGCAGATCGCGAACCCCGAACATTTCCGGGTGTTCGCCGCAGGTTCGACCACAATGCATTTTCCCACTGCCTGAAGCTCGTAATTGGCTACAGCCTTGCACCTGACCACAGGTCTGGTGCAAGACTGGTTGAACACTATGCCAATCACCGCTCAGAGTCCTGATTGGGCAAATTTTGCCCAATCATGGGCTCACAGAGCCAAGTCCCGCAGCACACTAAGGTTTCAATGCAGCGCTTTCTGCACGCATTTCAGAGGAGATTTCAAAGAAGATAGTTGTGTGTGTTGTTACTGCCGGTCTGCCACGCTACTGGGGGGGGGGTCTGATTTCGACCAAATATCAGGGAATTTAGGTGATGTGTGTCTTGTCAGTGCCAGCTTTTTTTTTGGGGTTTACAACTTTCTTTAAAACATTTGTGAATTGAGGTGATCTTCTGGGTCTCGTCACACAGCCAGCAATTATTTTTTTTTGGGGCTCACTAATTTCTTTAAAACACTTGGGAATTAAGGTGATCTGTCTCTTGTCACTGGCTGCCAGCTATCAGTGTGTTTCACTGAGTTATACCAGAGTTCTTTAAATCTTTATACCAGAGTTGAATCAGAGTTCTGTATATATTAATCTATATATCACTCACCATGTCTGAAAGAACAAAAAGGACAGGCAGATGCTCCCAGCCACAGATAAGAGGGCAAGCAGCCCCTGTGTCGGGAGGCTGTGTCTCTGGTCGTGGTGGACGTGGTGCATCCTCTGCAGGGGCACGCTTGTCCTTTCTAACTGGTGCTGGCCGTCTTAAGCAGCAGCAACATACAGAGGACTTGGTGGATTGGCTAACCAGGCCATCCTCATCCTCTGCCAGCCAGGCTTCTAGTGCTTTACAGTCCACCTCAGCTGCCAAAGCATCTAATGCAGCCTCCATGTCCACAGCTACTCCTGCCGTAGCCTCGCTATCACACACGGAGGAGTCAGCTGAATTGTTTGACTACAATGAGAGTGACATGCTGCTTGAGGATGCGCAGCAAGTACAGTGCTCTGATTCAATCAATGAGGTTGAGCAAGGGAGTATAATCAACCTAGAGGAAGGGGGTGCCAGTGATGACACACAAATAACTGGCACTCATGTTGCCCCAGCAGCTGCAGCATACTGCCAATTTGGCTCCAGTGACGAGGAGATAGGGGGTGAAGATGACATTGATGATGATGAGGTCACTGACTCCACCTGGGTGCCAGATCGAACTGAGGAATCAAGTGAGGAGGAGGAGGCACAGCAAACACGAGGCACAACATCCTCTGTGACCAACCGTAGCACTAGCCAGTCCAAGGCATCACATGTCAGAGCTGCTCCGGTGCAGAGCGCTGTTGTCTCAAAGAACACATGCAGGAACTCTGCTGTCTGGGAGTTCTTTAAGAACTGTGCAGCAGACCCCACCGTTGCCATTTGTAATCTGTCAGAGGAGGCTGAAGCGTGGGATAAACACCGGACACTTGGGTACCACGTGCTTGAGGCGACATATGAACAAGTGCCACACATCCTGTTGGGGCAAAACTTTGCGTAGGTCCTCCTCCTCCTCATCTGTCTCTACCCACACTGTATGTCCTGCCATGCAATTGCCTACAACCTCCACCGACAGGGATGATGCTATACAGTAATGGATGTACCAGCAGTTCCTTCCTCACAATGTGACATCATCCCAGTAGCTGAAGATTTACGCAGTCAGATTACGTTGCCGCAGCTGCTGCAGCGAAAGAAAAAATATAGTCCCAACCATCCCCAAGCACAGCGTCTAAATGCCAGCTTAGCAAAATTACTCGCATTGCAGCTGCTGCCTTTCCAGCTGGTGGACTCTGCTCCCTTCCGTGAATTTGCTGAATGCGCTGTACCACAGTGGCAGGTTCCAAAACGCCATTACTTTTCACGCAAGGCCATTCCAGCACTATACCAGCACGTGGAAGACCATGTTATCCAGTCATTGGGAAAGGCAGTCAGCAGCAAGGTGCATGTCACTTTAGACACGTGGTCCAGCAAGCATGGACAGGGTCGTTACATTTCCTTCACGGCACACTGGGTAACTCTGATTGCAGCTGGGAGGGATCCAAGACGGGGCTCTGTGCTGGAGCTTGTTCATCCACCACGCCTCCAGAAAGCTGCTTGTATGAGGTCTGTCTGCTCCACCACCACCACCTCTTCCTCCTCCTCCTTCTCTGTCTCTGGCGAAGTGGCAGTTAAACCGGCGCCTGACAGGGTCTACGCAATGGCTCAAGCAAAAAGATGCCATACTGTGCTTGAGCTGGTTTGTTTAGGGGACAGGAGCCACACCGGGTCAGAAATTTTGTCAGCTCTGCAGGGGCAGGTGCAGAGATGGTTAACACCACGCCAGCTTGAGCTGGGAATGATCGTCTGCGATAATGGCAGCAACCTTCTCTCTGCCCTACGCAAGGGTAAATTGACGCATGTACCATGCCTAGCACACGTCCTAAATCTGGTGGTACAGTGTTTCCTAACCAAGTACCCAGGGCTGCCAGAGCTTCTCATCCAGGCCAGAAAAGTCTGTAGCCACTTCAGACGGTCATTCCCAGCAAGCGTTCGCCTGGCAGAAATTCAAAGAGAATTCCACCTTCCCACAAACCATCTGATCTGTGACATGCCCACCAGGTGGAATTCGACATTAGCAATGCCCGCAGCGTCTGCACAAGCAGCAGAGGGCCATCAACGAGTACCTGTGTGAGTATGGCACAAGGACAGGTTCAGGTCAACTTGGTTTTTTTTCCCCCCCGCAGTGGATGATGATCAAGGATGCATGCACTGTACTGTCACCATTTGAGGAGGCAACGAGGATGGTGAGCAGGGACAGTGCATACATCAATGACACAATTCCTTTAGTGTTCCTGCTGGAGCACACTCTGTGGGGAATTATAGATGTGGCTCTAGAGGCAGAGCAGCGGGAGGAAGAGGAGGCCTTCCCTAGCTCTCAAGGCCCCAGTCTTTCCGCAGACAGCATTCCAGCGGGTCCTACTCAGATCAGACAGGAGGAGGATGAGGATGACTATTTAAGTAGTGGGGGCATTGAAGGTGGAGATTCCTCAAGGCAGGGTTTTGTGTGCCCAGAAACAGAAGGGCTTGTGCATGGCTGGGAGGAGGAAGTGCACGATACGGTCATCCTCATTGACCAGGAAGACTCGGCAGCTAATGCCACCTCCAACCTACGCTGCATGGGCTCCCTAATGATGCAAAGCCTGCTAAAGGACCCCAGGATTCGTGCTATCAAGGAGAGGGATCATTACTGGTTGGCAACCCTTCTTGATCCATGATACAAGGGGAAAGTTGCAGAGCTCATCCTGCCCGCACAGAGGGAGCACAGGATGAAAAAACTCGAGGACGCTCTAAAGTGACACTTGTGTAACACCTTTCCAGGTACTGGTAGATTACCAAGTGCCGACACACGGGCTTCTGAGGCTGCGGATGATCAGAGGAATAGTGGTGAAGGCCAGGGCCGCTTGACTGATGCATTTTTAAATATTTTTAGTCCTCGACGCCCAGGGACGTCAAATGTAGGCACCCATTGCCAGCGTCTTCACCATATGGTGCAGGACTACCTAGGGTCAAGGGCAGACCTGGATACCTTTCCAGCAGATGATCCACTGGCTTACTGGGTGTTGAGATTGGATCACTGGCCAGAATTTAGCCAATATGCTATGCAGCTACTAGGTTGCCCTTCATCTACCGTGCTTTCCGAAAGGACGTTCAGTGCCGCTGGAGGTTTTGTCACAGTCTGTCCACCGACTCTGTAGACCGGCTGACATTTATAAAAATGAATCAGTCCTGGATCAGCAGCTATCAATCCCCTGATGCTGAAGTAATGGAATAGATAGGAGATATCCTCTTCTGCATTCACAAAACCTCCAGCACTGAACTCTTCCACAATACCACAAAAGGGTTACGGTGTGAAGGCACTCGCTGCCATGAAAGGCACAATATCTGGCTGCACTGACGCCCATTAAAAAAAAAAAAAAAAAAACTTTTCAATATAGGACCACATGGTCCACCCCTGCACTCTTCCACAATACCACAGAGGGGTTACTGCATGATGATACTTGCTGGCCTGGCACCAAAGGCACAATATCTGGGTGCACTGACGCCCATTAACAGATGAAAAGTATTTGCACAGAGGAAGGAAAGGTCCTTTATGGACAAACAGGGGGGTGTGGTTGTGTGAGTGTTTGGTGCTTGACTTAACCCCTATCAATGCTAGAGGTTACGGCAGACATGAGGGCAGCACCTTTCCAGTAGCTGCTCCAGCAGCGGACATGGTTTCTGACAAGCAGGCATGGTTCCTGACACAGAGATTATTTGGATTTTACAAAATTATCTTTAAAATATAGTGTCCGAAAGAGAGACGTTTCTTTTTTTGCTGAGTTAAGACTACGAGGGATGGAATAACCGAAATAACCGGCTTCTACATCACATGACTGCTATCACGCAATATCAAAGGTCTTATTAAAGGTGACTTAAGCCAAGTGTTTGTGGTTTCCTCTCCCTTGGTGAGACACTCCTGTGTAATGATACAGAAAGAAGCTGCTGACACCAAATATCTCTTTTACTCCATGTTGTTCATTTATGTATTTATTATACATTGCTTAGAAATCTCCCCTATATAGTGCAGAAAAATGTAAATAAACACATATCAAAAAAAAGGGACAAAGGAGCCATAGTGTAAAATCTCATGGAATCGGACCATTGACGACTAACTATTTATTAAAGTACGTTGAAGTAGTAAAGTATAAGCATGTACCGGTTGGGTGGAGTAGAGGTAACATCACAACTCTCTGCGTGGAGAGAGCCTGTGGAGACATGGGTTCGATTCCAGCGAAGAGCACCTCTCCAGTAAGTGTCCTTGGGCAAGACACCTAACGGTACATACTCGCCACCCAGGACATACTTAAAACGAGAGAAATCTCAGTGTATCCTTCCTGGTAAAATCCTTTCTCAAAAAAAAAAAAAGAGCGAAGAGTAACGAGATAAGTCAACAAACGTTTTCATGCATGTGGTATAACAAAGGATTTAAGGGATCATTCGCGTGCAGCGTTTCCCAAACCTGTCCTCAAATACCCATTAATAATAATCCTTAATAAATAATAATAATAATAAAGTACCCACTAACAGGCCAGGTTTGCCGTTATCTGAAGCACAGCAGTGGTGATATGATTTGCTGCTCAGTGATTGCAGGATTCAGTCTGCATTTCCCCAAGATAATCCTTAAAATCTGGCCTGTTAGTGGTTCCTGAGGACCGGCGTTGAGAAACATAGGTCTAGCCTTACAGTAAGCCTTACTTAATACCCTGCAGTAAAAAAAAAGCATTTTAGCAAATGAAACTAGTTAGTAGGGTTGCACCGATACCGATATCGGTGCCGATACCGGGTACTGCAGGAGTGCTCGGTACTCATGCAGTACCCCTGATATTTTCCCCCGATACCGGAAGCCGGCATTGAGCCGGCTTGCCGGCATCCGAGGGGCTTGGGCGGCTATTCGAATGCTATCGGCATTCAGACAGCCGCCCCTGGAGCTCTCCGGCATACTTACCTTCCTGAACGGCGCCGGGAAAGTTTCCGCGCTTCTGCACGTTGAAGGACCCCAGCCGCGATCACGTGGGAGTCCCACGTGATCGCGACCGGGGTCCTTCAACGAGCGCATGCGCGAAGACTTTCCCGGCGCCGCTCAGGAAGGTAGTAAGTATGCCGGAGAGCTCCAGGGACGGCTGTTCAAATGCCGATAGAGCATTCGAACAGCCGCCCCATGTCTGGTCTGGGGTCTGAGCTGGGGCA
The DNA here is from genome assembly GCA_009667805.1 of Leptobrachium leishanense. Taxonomy (NCBI): domain Eukaryota; kingdom Metazoa; phylum Chordata; class Amphibia; order Anura; family Megophryidae; genus Leptobrachium; species Leptobrachium leishanense. The sequence continues at coordinate 22,978,649 of CM019071.1, read as the reverse complement.
TATATCCATGAGAGCTTGGGGGCACTATCCATGAGGTGGGGGGCAATATCCACGAGCTGGGGCAATATCCATTAACTGGGGGCAATATCCATGAGCTGGGGGCAATATCCATGAGCTGGGGGCAATATTCATGAGCTGGGGGCAATATTCATGAGCTGGGGCAATATCCATGTGCTGGGGCAGTATCCATGTGCTGGGGCAATATCCATGTGCTGGGGCAGTATCCATGTGCTGGGGCAATATCCATGTGCTGGGGCAATATCCATGTGCTGGGGCAGTATCCATGTGCTGGGGCAGTATCCATGAGCTGGGGCAGTATCCATGAGCTGGGGCAATATCCATGTGCTGGGGAAATATCCATGTGCTGGGGCAGTATCCATGTGCTGGGGCAGTATCCATGTGCTGGGGCAGTATCCATGTGCTGGGGGCAATATCCATGAGCTGGAGGCAATATCCATGAGCTGGGGGCAATATCCATGAGCTGGGGCAGTATCCATGTGCTCAGGCAATATCCATGAGAGCTTGGGGGCATTCTGTATATATTGTCACGTTCAGCCACAATGGCGGTACCTGGCATGCGCCAAGTAGGGCCCAGGTATGAGGAAAAGCCGCTATACGCAGAGATGTGTGACACAACACTCAGGATAAGGAAATAAACCACAGGAGACACTGGGGACCTCTGCACGGCTAATACCGAAGGAGCCCTATACTGATAGATCGGTCCTTAGAGTGGCCGAATCTGCACTAATAGAAAAAGGTTACCTTTGTAGCCGTGCAGAGTCCTGGGGAAAACACAGACACCTGAAGGAGTATACTCAACAACTTGAAGGGAAGGACTTCAATATACAAAAGCCGTGGTCTACAGGGATACACAACATATAATACAATATGCACAGAACCGCTAGGGATGTCCAGAAGAATGGTCAATAAATAAGCCAGGGGTCAAAACCAAACGTATACCTTGAGCCAAAGCGGGGATACAGCACCAGAGAAAATCCATCAGCCAGGCCAGAGGGTCAATACCAGGAAGTCAATCAGAAACCTAGAACTCAGACAAGGGGGAAACACTGAGAAAGCACTAGGATAGAATGACCGGGAGCTCTCAGGAACAAATCTGTAGCTGAAGTGAACCAGGATGCAAGAGCATGGTGATATGGGCCCATGCCTTTATATAGGGGAGTAATCAGCCCATATCACCAGCAGAAGCTCAACGAGCAAAGAACTTAACCCCTGAGCTGCATGTCAGGGAAAGCAGCACAGGGAAACACAGACATAAGGAATACAGAGGGCAGGGAGACAGGGTTGGAACGTGGGAACGTGACATATATATATATGTCTCGGGGGGGGATATATACATGTGAGCTGGGGCATTTTTATATGAGGTCTGTTCTTATTGTAAAGTGGTCACATGACTTAAAATAAAAGTATCGGTACTCGGTATCGGTGAGTACTTGAAAAAAGTATCGGTACTCGGTCCTCCCCTAGTCCTTGTCCCGCCCCAATCCCATGTTTTAAGTAAGCCCTGCGTGAGCGTCCACTTCCTCTTCCGAGCCTGCGACACGGCAACAAAAGCCAACTAGGACGGATCAGTTTTGACAATTGACGGGAACCGGATCCGAAGACATCGGGCATATACAGAAGGCGTAAATCCACTTAGGACGCTGAAAGATAGGAAGGGACATGGAATGGAATTAGAGGCGGAGCCGTAACAGAGTGTATACACCAACACGGCACGTCCATAAGCAGACACCCACAACAAGCATTCACACCGACAGCAGCGCTAAGTGTGTGAATAAAGACACAACGCCATGAACAATGTGTGAATTTAATACAATAGGCGGGTGTGTGCAGGACAGAAACAGGGAGGGAAGGGTGGGAGATACTCGCCTCCGAGTCATTATTAGAATTTAAACTTTCCGTCATGGTAATAGGAAAATTTATGAATTCTAATGCATTTACTCAGAGGCTCCTATTTGCAAGTTCAACGCCATCCTAAGACAGCATCAGACATCGCCGCAATAGGCTTAAAGTAGAACGTGCAAAAAGTGGACTCCCTAGACCAATCGGCAGCCCGCATGATGTCCTCTAGCCGACAGCCCATGGACACTGCTCTGGAGGCCACGGCACTACGTACCGAATGGGCTCCAAAAGCAGTGACGTCAACGCCTGCCAACCCCATAAGCCAGCGCAGCCATCGAGCAAGAGTAGCAGAAACAACCGGCCGATGAGGAGGGCAAAAGGACAAAAACAGGGGCGAGTCGGGCAGGGAGCTGGATGGGGCAGTACGAGCTTCGTAGGCCCGGAGACAAAGCACGAGACACAGCAGGGGTTCAGCAGGAAATGCGGGAAATAGGACAGAGCATATGGAAGTTTTAGTGTGGCGCGAAATACGGAAGCGCACACCTTCAGGCACAAAAGATCGAGCCCCAAAATCCAGGGCGCGGACATCACTAACGCGTTTACATGCCACCAAACAGAATAACATGAGCAACTTGGCGGAGAGAGCCCGAAGGGATATCAGATCGTTATCCTGCCAGGAACACAAGAGGGACAGAACCAAAGTAACATCCCATGTGGATGTGTAGCGGGAAGCGGGGGGTCTAGTAAGACGCATACCGCTTAAAAGTCGACACACCAAGGGGTGGTTCCCAATGGACACCCCCGCAAGACCCGCGTGTCCAGCTGACAAAGCTGAACGGATCACATTGACCGTTCGGTATGCCTTACCTTCATCGAACTGAATGGTGAGAAAATCTAGTACTACGTTTAGACGGCCGTAAAGGGATCCCAATTCCTTCCCATACACCAAGCAGTCCATTTGTCCCAGGCTGTTCGGTAAGAGGAACGGGTCCCCGGGGCCCAGGACTGAAGGAGGAGGTCTGCAGTACAGTCCGAAACGCCTGTGGGTCCTCGGGGTTGCCAGAGATCAACCATGCCAACAGCCGCAGCCTGTCTGCTAAGACCAATGGGTGTGGTTGGTCGGATGGGTCCAGGAGGAGTGTTCGGGACGACGGGAGTAGCCGTGGGACGTCCATCGCCATCCCGAGCAGGGTGGGAAACCATGACTGCAACGTCCTATACGGAGTGATGAGGACCATCTGAAGCTGATGACGTCGTGTGCAGGAGACAACGAGCGATCATGGAAAACGGGGGAAACCCGTACAGACGGGTACCCGACCACACCTGCAGGAAGGCATCCGTCGCCAGGGCTTCCGGATCCGGGAAGCCAGCTGAAGAACACCAGGAGGTGGGTGTTGAGGCGAAGAGGTCCATGTCGAACAGGCCCCAGGTGCAGGAAAGCACGGAGAAGACTGATGGATGTAGTTGCAAGTCCCCTGAGTCCGAGAGATGTCTCGAGTTCCAGTCTGCTATTTGGTTCATGAGGCCGGGAAGGAACTGAGCCTGTACAGACATGTTCTTGCGAAAGCAATACTCCCAAAACCTCTGGGCGAGGGATGTCAGCTTTGGTGATCTTGGGCCTCCGAGTCCGTTGACGTAACGAACCGCGGACACATTGTCCATTCTCAGGAGAACGCAGTCTGGTTGAGTTTGTTTCGTGAAGCACTGAAGGGCGAACAGACCTGCCAGGAGCTCCAAGGCATTGATATGGTATGCCGCCTCTTCCGGTGACCAGCGGCCGCCTGTCTCCTTTGAGCCACAGCGGGCACCCCAACCGGTCTTGCTGGCATTGGAGTCCACTACTATGGAGGGAGGCGGTGTACGGATCTGTTTCCCGTTCCAGCGAGTTATGTTGAGGAGCCACCAGCGGAGATCTGCAACCGTATCCGGAGTGAGGGTGATCCTGTCTGCGTAGTCCCGACCGGAGAGAATGGGCCTTCAAGAGTTGGAGGGCCCTGTAGTGAAGCGGACCTGGAGGAACCGCCAATCTTGCCGCTGCCAGGATTCCAACCATATGGGCCAGAGAGCGGAGGGAGCAATGACCCATCCGCAAAACAGATCAAATCTCTTTCCTGATGGTAATCACCTTGGAGTTCGGTAGGTGTAGCGACATTCGGGACGAGTCCACGAGGAACCCGAGAAACTCCAGGCGGCGTGAGGGAACTAGGATAGATTTTTCCTTGTTCACTAGGAAACCTAGATCCTGGAGGAGGGTTATCGTCCAGGAGAGGTGTAGTAGAAGGGACCCGCGGGAGGGGGACATTATAAGAATGTCGTCCAGATATATAATTAATTGGACGCCCCGGGCGTGGAGGTGGTGTACCACTGGTTTTAGGAGTTTGGTGAAGCACCACGGGGCGGATGACAGGCCAAAGGGTAGGCATGTGAAGCGCCAGGTGTGGGGGCCCCACATGAATTTCAGGAAGTCGCGATGCGCCTGGTCGATCGGGACCGAAAGGTATGCGTCCTTTAGGTCGAGTTTGACCATCCAATCGTTTAGGGATAGAGAGTCCCTGAGGGTGTGGATGCCCTCCATCTTGAAGTGATGGTAAACCACCCACTCGTTCAAGGACCGGAGGTTGATGACGGGACGCCTGCCGCCCCCTTTTTTTGCTACGAGAAAAAGGTTGCTGAGGAACCCAGGAGGAGCGGGAGACGCGGGTTCTATAGCGCCTTTCTCGTGAAGCGCCTGTATTTCCTCTTGAATCAGGGTCATCTGGTCTCGCGCAAACCGAATAGGGAGCGGGAGGGAGTCTTGGACAGGAGGGGATACAAACTCTAGGAGAAGTCCCGAGACTACCTGAAGGACCCAAGGATCCGCTGAGATGTGTCGCCAAGCGCGGGGAAAAAAAAAAAAGGAGGCGACCCCCCCACTTGTACTTGGGAACAAGGGATAATTTGGTAAAGGCCTACCTGTTCCACGTCGGTAGTAGGAGGAACCTCTGCCTCTGTAACCTCTGCCACGCCAGGGACCAGCTCTTGTGTAAGGGACCGGGCCAGCGGCATCAGTGGTAGTAGAGGAGGTATTGGCAGCAGTGGGGTCTTGAAATCTGCAGGGGGCGGTGGAACCCGCTCTGCCGGCAGCGCGACCCCTGTAGCCGCCGGCTCTGCCAAAAACACGTCTCTTAGTAGAGAAGATGCGTTTCATAGTAGACTCGGATTTGTCTATGGACTGGAAGGCCTGTGTGTACTCGCCCATGTCTTTAAGGAAAGGCTTGCCAAAAAGCATGCCTTGGGCCTTAGCACCCAAATCGTTAGTGGCCAGGTCGACCAATCCAGAGTCGACTTTCAGTAGTATACTTTTTCTGCGTTCGGCAGAAATAGCGGTGTTGGCGTTGCCCAGGAGACAGAACGCACGCTGTAGCCATTCGCCCACTTGTTTAGGATCTAAGGAAATGTGATGAGTTTTCGCCTCCTCCACCAACTCAAAAATGCGGACCATAGGGCCTGCTACATCCAGCACCTTGTCTTGACAGCTTCTAAGAACGCTGTCGATGCCTCTCTTGGCTGACCAACCGCGCCTGCCGGTGTACTTCTGGAAGCTCTTATCTACCACAGGGGTCAGGCACGTTTTACCAGTGGTGGAGGGTCTAGGGCATTCAGCACGTAGTCTCGCACGGTCCACTTTCTCGAGTGGCCGGCGCATATGGGCATCAACCCATTGCTCGACATGCGCAGCGGGACACCAGGCTGTGGACCTAGGATGCTTGAGGTCCTCTGGCTCGAACAGTGGATTGCCCTGTGGGTCAAAGATGACCAGGTGTTTGGAGCGGACAGACCGGGCGGGAACCACTGCGGCCATGATCCTCTGGAGCGTGGATCTCCAGGACCTCATCCTCCTCAGTCATCGGATCCTCATACTCATCCGTGTCCGAATACTCGGTCAGCGCTGGTGTCGCCTGGCGTTGTCGTTTGGAGGTGACCGCTCTAGGGGCCCCGCGGTCGAGGGTTCTCTTACGAGGGACCAGTTGGGTGTTGGGACCCGGCAGTGTGGTGGGGCTGCCATCCCCTCGGCTGCCGTGTGCAGCATGCGTGTCCTTAGACAGCACAGAATCGTCCCCCGGGGGGTCAGGCTTTGTCTCATCAGAGGGGCCTTGCACAGCACTGTGCCTGGAGTCTTGTGAACGCGTAGGGGAAGGCTGTCTGTCAGGGGTAGATGGTACCTGAGCATTTAGTATTGCAGTCAGCGATTGTTCCCATGTAGTAGCCAGTGCGGATACAGCAGACTGCACAGCAGAAGTCATGGAGGCCTGGATAGAAGTTTCCAATCGTTGGAGACGTGCCTCGGATTTTGAATATCGCTTGCGGGATCTGCGTTCCCCTGATCGTGGCTGCATGGAACTGGAGTCCGATGCGTTGCCAGAGAGCTGGGGGCCCAAATCGGTGGGCTTTGACAGGGACATGTTGTGTGTCTGTGAGGCCGGGAACCGCGTGTGCGTATAGCTATGGGGAAACGCGCACTAGTCCTTCCAAAATGGCGGCCGCGAGAATCGCGCACTTGAGGGGCGGAGTTACCGCCCGGCCGGACGCACTTGCGGATTTCCGGGAGCTTGCGGCCGGCAATGTGAGCGCGGTGAGGCTAGCGATCCGAACCAGCGGGGTTACACATAGCGCACTTTATAGGCAGACAAAGAAAGCAGACAAAGAAAGGTATAATAAAAGTAAAATGAGGACAATCCCCCGACGGCCGGTTACGGCCTGCCGCCGTAGGGGTGAAAAACGGGTGAAAACGGGTCACTGTCCGCGGCTATCACCGGGAGTGGTGACCCAGAGAATGTAGGAAGAAGTGAATAATAATAATAGTATAAATGAAAAGTAAAAGACAGACAAGTAAACGCAGCAGGTTATACTTATCTAGTCCACGATGTTGCCGCTGCGAGAGCAGCAAAGGAAGAGGAAGTGGATGCTCACGCAGGGCTTACTTAAACATGGGATTGGGGCGGGACAAGGACTAGGGGAGGGCCTCCCCATGTTGGGGAGGGGGTTGTTTTCTTCTGAAACGTTTTTTTCCAAAAGTTAACCCTTTGCTGCTGTGATTGCAATAAAGGGAGAGATGCAAATAGGAGCCTCCGAGTAAATGCATTAGAATTGAGCTTCTACAAAATCCCATTAAGGAAAGGACCCCGTACACGCATATATGTTCAAGACAACTCCATTAAATCATCGTGGCCCGTCTTGTTTAAATTGACATAAATTAAAAAGAGGTAGATAGATGACGTCTGCAGACGCTACAGTCCCGGGAGAGAGAAAAAGGACTGTGCGTGGATGTGAGATTTTCTGGCCCTGTCCAAGTCTTATTTTACAGACCAAGATAGCAACAAAATAACATCATCTTGTTGTACCTTCTCTTTGTAACCAATAATGCATCTCTTTGTAGCCAAGACTAGATATCATTGTTTGGTTTCATTGTATGCCATCTTGAGCTCGATGATGTACCTGTTGCTGGATCCCCAAAATCACCTATCTCTATGTTAGTGGGTAGGCCTAGGCGCGTCTTGCCACATGTGGACTCCCATAGAAACTTTACAAATGGATGAGGCGTGTCACTTTTATAAAAACAGGGTTGGGTTGCATTGATTATTCTTAACTGATAGTGATATGTTATTTATGGTTTCATATGTAACTTTGTGGGCGTGGCGTTCCCACACGAAAATAAGAAGTATGGAAATATATGCAATTTGCTTGTGTCATCAACTTCTTGGTGGAGCCAGCCATGTTTCCTATTGTAAAGACACTCCAAGCACGCCAAAATGCCACTCATAGGATTATGGCAGCGGTCAGTAACTTTGACCCTCCAGATGTTTTGGAACTACATCTCCCATGATGCTCAGGTACTCATTAGAGTGGTTAAGCCTTATGGGAAATGTAGTTCCAAAACATCTGGAGGGCCTAGGTTGCTGAGCCTTGGATTAAGGGTTAGGGAGCAGATCATTGCATCTACAGTAACAGATGAAGTTTGAAAGTTTTTGTTTTATGCGAACATTGATGGAATCTCTTAATTGACTCTAGATATTTGGATGTAGAGATATGAGCTGTGGAGGACCTTGGCCATACATTTTATGAGACAAAGATCAGTTTATCTATCGGGTTAAGCCAAAAAAGACAGATTTCTGGTCCTCACATGTGAAGTAGAGCTGCATAATTCTACTTAGGAGGAACTCGGCAGATCTGTTCAGAAATTTGTAGCATGTCCTCAAAAATGTCCCTACATTTACCTCTCTTTCCATTTGTCTAACGAGTTCCATTAATTGTTAATTGCTCCTCTGGTTCTCCCTTTTAGTCCTAGCCCAGGACTAGTACCTGACGGTTTTAGGTTAGAAGATCAGAAAAGTATATTTGTGTGAATATAATGCTCATTATCAAGTTATTAAGAAACTATACCCTGAATAACACAAACTGTGTTGGGTCTATGAACCTACGGTGGAATGTACGTCCTGCTTCCTATAGCAAAAAATAAAGGGTAATCAAAATAACTGAAAATGATATTCCATGGTTTTTCCTCTCAGTGTGCATCCCAGCAGCAGGCAGGCTGACTACATGAAATGTAATTGATCTCCTCCCCGGTTCTAGCTCTTTGCACCCCTGTAACTCTTCTTCGTGGGTGTCAGTTACTGTGGGCCATCGTGCAGCGCTACGTGATTAACCCTTAACTTTGATGTCAGTGCGCTGACATGTTAACAGCTTAGAGGTTTGGGGAGATCCTGCAACAGGTATCCATCACCTTTCAATTTAATAAAACAATATACGTACAGTATAGGTGCAGTCGGGTGTCCGATTCACGTACGTAGTAACAGTTAGGCTAGGGTCAAACAAATGCATTTTTCGCGTCGTACGTGGAAAAGTGCGTCCAAACGAATAGTCATATTTTTTCACGGAAGACGCGATAGCGGTCATACGATGCGCAATTTAGTGTGTGATTTTTAACAAAGCTATAAAAAACAAATGGACGTGATGTTGGCTGCAGCGTCTGACGTCTCCTAATCACGCACACACGCCGCTATGCCGACGCAGCGCACTCTGTGAGTCAGTACTAGCGGTTCGACGTTCTTCAACGCAACAAAGCCTGTGACATATGAACCACGGGACGAAAGTAAAAGTTCCGGAAAGTGGATTCGCGAGACCAATTCGCCGCTTTCAGCAAATCCTCCAAACGACAACCAGCGGCAAACGCCTTAGAGGCCGAAGCCTCCCTTATGAAATGCGCACCAAACTGCGACACATCAATCCCGGATAGGTCCATCACCCACCTGGCCCAGCGGGCCAAGGTAGCAGAACCCACAGCGCGTGTGGCGCCCTGAATGACACAAACAAGGGCGACAGCGAGAGGCGGCGGAAGGATGCGGTGCGATCCTCGTAGGTCTGGAGACAACGCACCGGGCGCAATCTAGGATCAGCCGGAAAAGCCGGGTAGAAAACCAAACGGGTAGCTGACTTCATACGTCTAGAAACGTCGAACCTCACCCCCTCCGGGGTAAAGGAACGGACCTGGAAATCCAGAGCCCGCACATCCCCGACTCGTTTGCATGAGACCAGACATAACAGAACCAGTAGCTTCGCAGACAACTGCTTCAGGGATAAATCCACATTATCCGGCCAATCCCGTAGGAAATCCAAAACCGCCGACACATCCCATGTAGAAGAGTACCTGGGAATCGAAGGCCTGGACAATCGAGCACCCCGAAGTAGGCGGCAAACCAAAGGATGACGGCCCACAGGGGTGCCCTCCAATCCCACATGGCCCGCAGAAATCGGACCGATAAACGTTAATCACCGAAAAGCCAAGTCAGACTCAAACAGCGACGAAAGGAAATTCAAAACTGGATTCACAGGGGCAGTAAGGGAATCGAGACCCCGTTCCAGACACCAGCGGTGCCAATGGCCCCAAGCGGACTTGTAAGCGCTTCTCGTGCCTGGAGCCCATGCCTGTCGTAACAAGGCAGCAGCCCCGTCCGAAACTCCTCCGGTTTGCCAGGAGAACCTGAAATCAACCATGCTATCAACGATAATCGGTTCCCCGTCACCAGGGGATGAGGGAGGCCCTCCAGGTCCATGAGCAGATTCCATGGCCGAGGTAACACCCGCGGTACATCCACCGCCAACTCCAACAACGTGGGGTACCAAGGTTGAGACTTCCATAGAGGGGTCAGGAGAACCAACTCCGCTTCTTGCTCTTTCAGAGCGGATAAAACTTTGCATAATATCCGAAATGGAGGGAAGGCGTAGTGTCGGCCCCGCGGCCAGCGGAGACTGAGGGCGTCCATGGCTAACGCTTCCGGATCCGGACGCCAGCTGAAGAACTCTAGTAATTGTCGATTGAGCCTGGAAGCGAAGAGATCCATCCAAAGCGGACCCCACAATGTGGCGATGTCTTTGAAGATACATGGAAGCAGATGCCAATCTCCGCCGTCCGTCAGATGATGCGAATTCCAATCCGCCACAGAGTTGGTCAGACCTGGAATAAACTCCGCTACCATGAAGATGTCCGACTTGAGGCAGAACTCCCAAAGGTCGCGCGCCCCACCGACAGGGCCCGAGAACGAGGGCCACCCAGAGCGTTGACGTAGCGCACTGCCGATACATTGTCCAAGCGGAGCAGGACGCATCGATGAGCCGAATCCCCGGCGAAACATCGAAGAGCGCCGCCAGGAGCTCCAGCGTATTGATATGCGCTTCCAATTCTGTGGGAGACCATCTTCCTCCTGTCTCCAAGGATCCGCAATGGGCTCCCCAGCCCCGTCGGCTGGCATCTGATTCTATCGTCAAGGTAGGTGTCAGAAGTACGATCGGATGGGAATTCCACTTGGTCCAGTCCGTGAGCCACCATTGTAGGTCCTCCCGGGCCTCGTCCGACAGGACTATCAGTCTTAAGTAATCTGGGTCCAACCGGAGAAAATGGGCCTTCAAGCTCTGGAGGGCTCGATAGTGTAGGGGAGCCAGGAGGATCGCCAATCGAGTCGCTGAGAGAACTCCGATGACTCGCGCCAGGGACCGTAGTGTGGGAGCTGGAGTCCTTAGGAGGGAGCGTACGTCTTTCTTGATGGAGCATACTTTCGAGGTCGGTACACTGAGAGACATTGAGATCAGAATCCCAGTTCCTGAAGTAGGGAGATTGTCCAAGTCAGATGGATCCGCAATCGACCGACGTCGTCCGCCATCAACAGCACGTCGTCTATATAAATAATTAAATGTACCCCACGGGCGCGTAACGAGGCTATCACCGGTTTCATGAGTTTTGTGAAACCCCAAGGAGCGGAGGGGAGACCGAACGGGAGGCAAGTGAACCTCCACATGCGTTCCCGCCATTGAAAACAGAGGTAATCTCGTGAAGGACGTGCCGTGGGGACGGACAGGTATGCGTCCTTCAAATCTAATTTTACCATCCAATCTTGTACGTTTAGTGTTTCCCTGAGGGTGTGTATGCCCTCCATCTTGAAGTGATAGTATTCCACTTCTAGATTGAGGTCCTTCAAATTTATAACAGGCCTCACATCGCCCCCTTTTTTGGGCACCAGAAACAAATTGCTGACAAAGCGAGGGGTGTGGTGATCCACCTCCTCTATGGCATCTTTGAGGAACAGGGCTTGAACCTCTGCATCCACTAGAGCCTCGTGGGCTTCTGAGAACCGCAAAGGCCTTGGGGAGCATAATTGAACATCTGTGAAAACGATAGAAAACCCTGTGACCGGCCCCAAGACCCAAGGATCCAGTGTCATCCGTTCCCACGAGTGGGCGAAGGCCCCTATGCGACCCCCAACTACCACATGTAAATGAGGTAAAATTACAGGAAGTCTTACCTGCTCCACGTCTGGGATACTGGTATCCTCGACCACCCCGATAGCCGCGTCCTCGCCAGGACCTGGAGCGTGTGGTGTAAGCGGGAGGACCCGCAGGCTGCGAGGTTGTGGAGGAATGGAAGGAGCCTCTATTGATGCCGGGAGCACCCTTGTGGCCGGCAGAGCAGCCCCTTCCTCTGCCAGCTCGTCCAAAAACACAGTTCGGGGTGAAAACCGTTTTTTATATTAGCCTCCACTTTATCTAGGCGGGTGAACGTGCCAGAATAGGCGCCCAAGTTTTTTATGGCTCGTTCCCCAAAAAGGAGACCTTGTGCTCTGGGGCCAAGATCCTTGACCGCCTGTGAGGTGAGGTGCGGGTCCATCCGCAATAGCATAGATTTTAGTCGCTCAGCGGTGAGTGCAGCATTGGCCCCTCCCAGGAGGCATAGGGATCTCTGGAGCCACCCTGATATTTCAGCAGGATCAAGAGGTGCGTGATTCCTCAACTAAGTCTAAGAGATAGACTAGAGGGGCCGATATATCCAAAACTCTGTCCTCACAGAGACGTAAGGCATTTTCTATGCCACGTTTGGCGGACCAGCCCTTGGACTTTGCCGAGTTCCTCGCTCCCGTGTCCACAGCCGGAGTAATGCATGTTTTCCCAGCCGTAGTGGGACGAGGGCACTCGGCTCTGGAATTTGACCTGGTGGCACGGTCCATCGGGAGCCTCATATTAGCGTCCACCCACATCTCCACATGGGGCAGGGGTGTCCACGCTGAGGACCTGGGGTGAAGGACCTCTGAGGCATGAAACATGGGCTGGCCATGTGGATCACACACCACGTCCTTTTTGGACAACAAAGGTGGTGGTGGGGTCTGCTCCTCCTCGACCATAAGGTCATTGTCTCTCGGGGCATGTATGTATAAGCCCTCATCCTCCCCGGACTCGTGGTCTTCCACATCAGAGTCCGTATATTCAGGGAGTCGGTCCGTACCCGTGGGTTTGGACCTTTTCTCTGCCACCGCTATGGTCGCCCCGCGGGCAGGGGCTCTTTTGCGCGAGGCAACCTCGCTTGTCTTAGATAGCAATTTTACAGGGTTGCTAGCCCCTTGAGGAGCGTTTGTAAGGTGCTTTGTTTTAGCTCTGCATTTAGACCCGGAAGGTCTTTCATCTCTGGGTACTGCAGCTGCACGTACCAATTTAGGAGGCTGGGAGTGTGGCACAGCCAGTCTAGGCCTAGCATTAACAGATGCCACAGCGTCGTGCATAGACGTTTTAAATGCCTCAGACAGGGTGGAAACCGCTGCCAATAGGGTAGAGGCTATTGAGGATTGGAGGTTAGCCTCCATAGAGGCAAAACGAGCTGCCGTTTTTGACGGGCGTTTAGGAGGAGGGGGGGTGGTGACCTCCATAATAGACGGGCATGTACCCTGCCGGGAGCTGGCGGCGGAATCCGACTCTACCGCTTAGGAGTTGGGGCTGCGGCTCGGAATTTGAGCGGGGCACATGTTACAATGTGGGGAGTGAAGCAGCATGGGACGTACGTGACTGTCGAACGATCGCTGGTAAAGAGCGCAAAGCAGCCGAGATCCAAGATGGCGGACGCGAGATCCCGCGCCCATCCACGAGGCTGCGGGGAGCAATGCGCGCCGCTCGCCGAATATCACACTGCGGCGGTTGCGGTCCAAAGTGTCCCCGCAGAATGAAAAGGCCACCAATAGAAATAAATGAGCCGGAAACTAAAGGAAACGGCGCCGAGCCGGAACAACCAGCGGGCGGCGTTCCGATCCCCTGGGGACCTGACACCCGCGGTTATAGCCGGAGTAAATCGGGACCCAGAGACCAGCTCACTAAACAACAGTGAAGTAAATAAATCACATACAAGCAAATTAAATGATAACAATCCACTGGAAATCTAGTAGAGATCCAGTGTGACAGAGTGTACTTAGCTGATGCGGGAGCAGCAAAGCAGAGGCTATGCAGCTCCCGCTCAGGACCTATATGGGCTCGGGGGAGGGGCTAACGGACTGGAGATGGGTCCCCTGATGGGGATGGTTACTAAAGTTTTTTATTTTCATTGCATTCATTCTTTGCTGCTGTGGGTGCAATAAAGAAGGATGATGCAAATATGAGCCTCCGAGGTCCTGTGTTAAAATACAGGGGTGCAGGGACAGGCTGAAGGGAAATAGGAGTGAAACTTATAGGTGCAGGAACAAGACTTAAACAGGAGCAGAATGTTAAGAGCCCAAGCACTGTAGTGAGGTGACAATGTAGGGATGCAGGATGAAGATTGTAAATACAGAAAGAGCAGGTTGGGGGACAACGACGTCAGTAAAAATGTAAGAATAGGGACAGGTTTAGGGGCTTATAAATGCAGGGATGAACTGGGGGTGGAGGTCCACAATAGGAGTGCAACTTCATGGTGCAGGGACACGAGTAATGATTGAAATATTTAAGGGTGCAAAGACAGGGGTAGGAGTGGGTTTGTACTATAAATGATCCACTCAAATAGATTAAGATTTGTACTTATTGATACTTTACAGGTGTTCTGCGCCTCTATAACCTTTTATTTTGCATCATGTTGTGATTTTGAGGTCGGCACCATTTAAAGAGGGACCAGAATGGCTTTAAACAAGTATTATGTATGTACATTTATTCTGTTGGCCTGTGTTAATTAGCAGATTTAAAGAATTGTATTTGCAGATAAAAAGCTTTTGTAGAAAGTTTATGAGAATACTCACCGACTCAGCAAGCCTTTCTGATCTTTCCAAAAGAACGTCAACATTCTCTCCTCTTTGGAGGACAAGGTCTGTTGAGCACACAAAACACAATAAACGTTGAAGAAAAAAAAACTTTTTTTGGACTCCTCATGTATGCTAAACCATTTAAAAAAAATAAGAGGGATGTTGTATATTTTCTCTACTCCATTTCGATGTCGCAAAGCACGGCGCTCGAGCCGTCCCGTAGAATGGCTAAGCGCTGTTTTTTAACTTTGTTTAAAAAAATAAATTAAAATAATTTATATCTGATACGCAAGATCAGCTTGCATCTCAGGTGTAGCGTCAGGTTACTGTACAATAGCGTCTCCTATACTATGTATGAGAGATGCTAATGTGGCCCCATCAGATGGAAAATTAGCTATTCCATCCAGCTCATTCCTATCTGCATCTGTCGTTATTCAGAAAAGAATCACATTTACCAGACCTTGGTGTGATGTGATCATTTTAACCCCATACTCTTTTAGATCCCTTGGTGGCGAGAGCTTCGCGATCTGCAGTGCTCATGCTCCACAGCAGAGGTTCACTAGGAACAAATAGTTCCCAGTGTACCTCTGTATCACTCCGCCGCCCGGCTCGATCTCATTTGTGCGAGCTCAACAAGAGCTTGCGTCCTGTCTCCATGAAGTCCTATGACTCCTGGAGCAGATAACATTCAACATCCAAGAAGTATTATGTTCGGAGCTGATGAGAAAGCAACTCCTTCGTAATACAGGTGCTAAATGGCAGCTCAGATTATCCATTAACGTACGCCATTTAGCACCAACATTGGAATAGGGCCCAATATGGTTTTATACATTCTTTTAGGAATATAATATATTATATGCCCTTTTTGTTTAGGTTTTTAATATATTTATTGTAGGTATTCTACAATCTAATCAGCTGCAGTGTGAGGCTTTGTAGATACTATGATGGACATATTAAAGGGATACTCTAGGCAACATGACCACCTAAGCTTTCAGGGCGATGACGTCTCCAACTCGTCGAAGTAGCTGTCGGCAGCGAGCCGCCAGCATAGTCTGTGGCTGGGATTAGTGTTGCGCGCGTCCTCTGCGCGTAATACTAATCCAATTAGAAGAGGAAGCCTGCTGATTGGCTGGCTTACGTGAGAGGCGCGCATGCGCGCTTCTCACGTAAACCATAGCCAAGTTCAACATTTTCAGGACGGGAGCGGAAGAGGAGGGAGGTGAGTATATATAAAAAAAAAACGGTGTTGGAAAGAAGTGGGTTTTAGGGTAAGTATTACATTTAAAAAAATATATATATATATATACACAATAACTAGGTAGGGAATAGGTATATTTTAATGTAAGAAAAAAGGGTGGATTTTTAGCCTAGAGTGTCCCTTTAAGCTCTGTTTAGAGGTGTGTATTCCTATAGCCCTGATAATTCTAGCTATTCACGTACCTATATTCTGGACCATGATGCCCTGAAGCTCATCCACCTGCGCGGTGAGCTTTACTACACGGTCCTCCGCCATGTTCTTTAAGTTGTGTTTCTACAATGTAAAAGAAAATAAAAATATTGTCAATAAAAGGTTTTGTAGAAAGCTTATGAGAATACTCACCGAGTCAACAAAGTTTTCCGTTTTATCTATTAACGGTTCTGGTCTTTCTCCTCTTTGGGCGACAAGATCTGTTGAGCACACAAAACACAATAAACGTGAAGGGGGAAAAAAAATTATTAATAATGAGGGATTTTGTATATTTTATCTACTCCATTTCGATGTCGCAAAGTAGAACGGCTCAGTGCTGGTTTTTACTTTGTTAAAAAAATAAAATGTATATCTGATACGCAAGATCAGCTTGCATCTCAGGTGTAGCGTCAGGTTACTGTACATTAGCGTCTCCTATACTATGTATGAGAGATGCTAATGTAGCCCCATCAGATGGAGAATGAGCTATTCCATCCAGCTCATTCCCATCAGCATCTGTCGTTATTCAGAAAAGAATCACATTTCCCAGAATGTTGAAGTTGCCGTTACTTATCGGCTGCCCCTGATAGCTGAGAGTGGCCTGGCAGCATCCCGGTTGTAAGGCAGGTCTAAAAAAGCCACTGATTTCTTCAAAATCCCTCTGGTCGCCACAGTATTAGAGGTATTGGGCTCATCATTATTAAAGGTGGTTTCATTATCTGATGATTCATATTCAGAGGTTGATGCTCCCACTAAATCTCTAGATATATCATTGGAGCCCGACTTTTTCTTTTTAAGGAATCTATAGACGTTCCCGGTTTGATAGTCATTTTGATTGCGTGAGAATTTTCTTAATTTACGCTCTTTTATCTCGCTATTAGGCTAGGGTCAGACTAACACATTTTTTGCGTCGTTCATGAAAAAAGTGTGTAGCGCTGGTTTAAAACACTGTTGCTGTATTACTCAAGTTTGGCCACCAGAGGGAGACAAGCGCAATGTAAGAGACACTGGACAATGGGACTACGTTTTCCAGCATGCTTTGCGGCGGGAACAGGAAGTGGGTGGGGAGAAAGGACATACATCCGCAGCCTCGTGCAGAGGAGAGCCAGTGCGCACCGAGGAGTGAACAGAGCAAGACGCACGTGAGACAGACAACGATTGTGACCAGGCCGGAGAGCAGGCGCTACCTTGCGGGCGCTGGAGATTGGTTTCAGTGACTTGCCAGAGACCTAGTAATCCACCGCCAAGAGGTTTACACAGACACAGAGCTGCAGATTGGACCCCGAGTTAGGAGACCGCAATGATCTAATGGGAGTGCAGGCGGTAAGCTGAGAATCTTGTTGCAAAGACGGACAAGCAAGAAAAGCGGATCCGTTGGCACAGAGTCCCAGCGTAAATCAGCGGAGAGACGTCCTTGTCGGGTCAGCGGAGCAGATTGTCTGGCGGATGGGTGAGAGGCCTTCCAGGCCACAGTAAAGTTAACAAAGCACGCTGCAGTTTGCTTAAATCTACAGGGCCCCAACTTGACTAGTCGAAGATACACCGAATCTATTCACTGGCCAGTTGAATCTAGTAACCGGGTACCAATACACACATACACGCACACCTTCTTGGGACACAAACTGAACGGGACTTACACTCCGGCAACGAAGGGGTTAATTTTCTTATTTTTTTTTTCCCGCTGCGCGTTTCTCGCATTACGAATTCCTGTGACATATATATATATATATCGTGCTCGTTTATTAAATACCAGTTCATTTGAGACCAGTAAACTATATAACTTATAAAATCCACAACAGTGCTGGTGTATATTTATTCCCTAGTGTGGGGAGACTGACCCGAGGTTTAAATTCAGCGGCTCCTCCGGGAGTGAGCGCTACAAGTGCGTTAGAACGAATGGACGTATTTTTTCACGGAATACGCGATAGCGGTCATACGATGCGCATTTTCGTTTGTGATTTTGTACGGATCATCAATAAAACACTTTTTGTGACTGGACGTTATGTTGGCTAGACATTAGCAGCGTCTGACGTCTCCTAATCACGCACACACGCCGCTATGCGGCCGCAGCGCACTCTGTACGTCAGTACTAGCGGTTTGACGTTCTCGAAAAAATGCATTCGTTTGCCACTTGCGTTGCGCGGCCGCACTTTTGTGCAGCCGTTCTTCGTATGCTGCCCGGCATTGGACGTAATTTTCTG
Organism: Leptobrachium leishanense; assembly: GCA_009667805.1. Lineage (NCBI taxonomy): Eukaryota > Metazoa > Chordata > Amphibia > Anura > Megophryidae > Leptobrachium > Leptobrachium leishanense. The sequence goes on along the minus strand of CM019071.1, from coordinate 22,960,584 downwards.
CTAGCGCGGCCGTGATTTAGTGAGGCTAAACGCACGTTAATACTGCGTTAGTCTGACCTTAGCCTTATATCTGTCGAGATTAACCTTCAATTTAGACTCCAAAACCTCAAAGGAGGGATTCGACTTAAAATCCAGAATTTTTACACGTTCAGACTCAAGAGTGACATTAATTTTGCCAAATTCTCAGTTTCAAAGTTAATTAAGATATTCATATGGTGCTTGGAACATTCATCACTCGCCTGCATCCATTGTTGTATATAAATGGTATCATGTAAATGGGATGCTGGAGGCGTGTGTATTCGTAAACCTCTAGGGATCAAATTTTTGGCAATATAATTCTTTAATGACAAGATCTCCCATTTAGCTCTTAAATGTTTTTTCAAAGTTTTTTGCACATTAAAAAACGTGTGATAAATGTTAGGATCAGACTGACCCACCGAAGCACCCAATGCACAGTTATCTGTAACTTTGTATTTCTGTAACAATTGAATGTTCTTGAACCCAGGACATACTTGAAAACGAGAGAAATCTCAATGTATCCTTCCTGGTAAAATCCTTTATAAATAAATAAATAAATAAAATCTTGGCTGAACAACTCATCATTAGCTTGTCCCCAGTGATCCAAATTGTCAAAAGAAGACAAAAGGCCCTACATAATATAATGCAATCTTGTTGTACAAAAAAGTCCCCAATGGTAATGAAACCAAAGACATTGGAGCACAATAGATTCACTCAAAAAAGGACTTAACCCACGCAATAAATCAGCATAAACCAATTTGCACAGCAGTGCAAGTAGAGTGACTAACAACAATAATCATTTATTAAACACAAATATTCAAACATGGACAACACAATACGTGCAGTAAAAATTGAAATGGATGAAATACAGCGGTCTCAAGATGTAATCATATAAATGGCATCCCCAACCAAAAAAGTACCTAACCTGCAAGTCAGAGGGAAGGAACTGCAGAGGTTAATACACTGCCTACTACCTCGGCGTTTCGAGCCACCTACATACCAATAAACTAATATAGAAGTAAGGGGAGTGAGGTGAAATTTTCACAGCCAAGTGAGAGACCTAAAAGAGAGAAGTAACTGCTAAAAACGAAAACAGGGCATCGCTCAACGCGTTTTGCCCCTAACCGGGCTTAATCCTGAGTGCTAATGCCCACCAACTCCACCAAGATTTTATAGTGTCAGATCGTGCGGGCTAAATAATCGGCAGCTGGTGTGACAGCTGGTGCGGCGGCGGCAAAACCAAAATCGTTAAGGCTGGCGGTGGCAAGCATAACCCAATCATAGCTCACTTCCTGTGTCAGCGCACCACGTGGTCGGGTCAGACCAATAAGTGCACTCGTTTACATATGGAACACGGTGTATCAATCAAAACTGCATACAATTCTTGATACACACAACCACAGCCAGCCTATTCCACCGATCCCCAGGAACATCTGATGGAAATGACTTCATTACCAATACACTCCTTCAGTTAGAAAAGGTTTTTATTAGTTACACCCCAAAGACATGCTGTGATCATTTTGACATACACATATCTTTAGACTTGTTCTGCCCTTTTGTTTTCTCCCAGTGTTTATCCTGGGGAGACTCCCTGGCATGCACTGTGTGAGGACATAGAATGACTATCAATCACTCTTATAAAAAGGAGTCACGGTGCAGCAGGAGGTTTAAGTGGGTGTGAGGATTCTCACGCTGCCCATCAAGACGCGCACCCTGACCGGTCTTTTGTTAGTCTTTCGGCTGGGAGTTCGAAATAAACACCCACCTCTTACAACGGTCAAAAGATAGATATGAAGGTTGGCATGCACTTGTGTTTTAGATCACAGAGATCACTAACAGGCCACACTATTAATTACAAATTACATTTTCTGGTTGGTCTGTTGGCCCCCCCCGCCCCCTTTTATTTCCTGGCTTCTTCGAATGTCGTTCATGCTTCTTCGTTGCCCCAGATTATAGATTCTACTCCATAGTAATGAAGTCATTTCCATCAGACATTGCTGGGGTTTGGTGCAGTCTGGTGTCCGATACACGTACATAGTAACAGTTACTGTGGACAAATCGTCCTACATTGCAAGTGTACTGATCATATAGTGTATTATTATTTTGAGACTAATACAGTTTGTATGGTCATGCTCCCTACCCCAAAAATGTGTGTACAAGTATATATTATACACACCAAAATTTTTCCAAAAATATGCTGACACATTTATAGTGATTTAACCTCTCTCGAATGTGCCCAGCAAGTATCAGGCATGACGGGTGAACGTCAATGAACATTTTTAGTGGTGTAGTAGTTCATCCAAAGAAGCACCACCTTAATCTTTGGTATGTGCCAAGCCCTGGGTTTAAACCCTTTCATTTCTGAGTCATAGGCCAACATTTTTATGTAATGACACCATGGCCGTCTTACTAGAAGATGCCAACAGAACTGTGAGATTTCACTTTTTTCATAAATGGTTAAAATTACAGTTAGGATTTTTTTGGGGAATTCTACAACAGTTTAGGCATAAATCTGAGATATATTCAGGGATATATATCTATATTCTATATTCAGGGATATATATCTGTATACCTAGTCATGTGTAAAAAATTAAAAAAGGAAGAAAAAAAAACAGCAAAAAAATGTAGGCTGATGTTGCCGAATTGATAAATTATGTATTGTGTTCTATTGAAAAATGTACGTTTCTTTGGTTTCCATGAGCTTGAAAAAAAGCATTAAAGTCACAAAAAACATGGCGACTCATATACTTGTAAAAACAAGTCGCACCTATTAAAATGATGCCAACAATATGTCGGACACAAACGCGAAGCAGGATCAGCACACCACCCTTGAGACACGAAAAACAGATGCACCAAGCCTTGCCGAGCTCAACTCTCCCAACATATAGTCCATGAACAAAAAAAGGAATGGGCGCTCAGTCTTTCAACAACAGCAGATTTGTTGGAGAAAAATTAGCGATGTTTCGGCCATACATGAGCCTTTCTCAAGCCTGTGAAAGGCTCCCGTAGGGCAAAAGATGGCCAAATGTTTCCAATAAATCTGCTATTGTTGGAAGTCCAAGAGCCTGGTCCCTTTTTAATCACGAACAATATATCAAAGACGTTTTTTGACACACATACAATAAAAATAATTAATAATGTGGAACCAATATTACAGTAAACCAAAATGCACAAATGTCCATTGAGGTGAAAAAATTATGGGGGTTATTCAGAGAGCACTGAAATGTCGCCGACATATAAGGGCCCATGAATGATAATAAAAAGGACTGTTACAGAAAAGAAAAAACCCGCTATTAGAAAAAAATGGTTAAAACTTTTTGATGAAAAAAAAGATCATGCATAAATATCTGGCATGCATAAAAGATCCTAAAAATAAATAGTCTTTTTTACTGCAGATTAAAATAATAAACAGTTTATGATATTGCATAAAAACGGGAATATTTTTAACATTGAAGCCTATGGGATTCGTCTGAATAAACCTGCCGCATGAAAACATCGATCAGGGCATTTCGGCAACTTTTCACTGCTGTTCGGTGTCTCTGAATAGTTTAACCTTTGCTTCTCTATGTGGATTTCACTGCCTTTTAACAGGCAACGTACTTGCTGGCAGTTCACCAAAATTTGACGAAATACCTGCTCTCTGAATAGCCGAATGGCCTCCAAAATGTCACCGTACAGGAAATTCCCTGTTCGGTGACATTTTGGGGCCAGATCATCTCTCGTACTTATAAAATAATGCTTCTACATATCTATAATGATTGTCCTTGCACTAAATAACTTTCTGCAACATGTCGAATGACCCTGGATTTATGAGAGGTTCCAAATTTAACCATGAAGGGGTTCTCCTATATTTACTGAGCGGAACATGTCAACATGCCATTCTTGTCTACATCCTTCGTGTGCAAGGGCGAGAATCGCTCCCTATACATGTGTGCAATACACCCAGTGAGGAACAATTCATTCTGCACCTTCTCAGCCAGTGGGAATGTAGCCGGGCAGGTTTAGCAAAGGTTCGGGGAGGGAACAGTCCCACAATAAACTATGTTGATACAGTCACACACCCCTGAAGGAATTAGCAAGTAGCCTGACACACCCTCATTAAAACAGGCTTAGGTTAGCAGTAGAACAGCCCAAAAGTGAAACTGTCGAAAGGGATGCAAAAATTCACATTAAATTAATATTATTATTATTTTTATTATTATTTAATTATTTTTTTGGGTTTACATTTTCGTAGGGAAAGTGGATGTTACTTTTCATAATGAAGGTTTCAAAAAAACATAGGACAATATTACATTCTTAACGCTAACATTTGCACCCAGCTGTGTGAGCGTTAACGCTAGGTTAAGTTGCCCTAGCGCGGGCCGACTAAATTATATTCCGAACGCTAACGGGTTAAAAAAATGTTTTGCTAGATACAGCAGCTGTAGCTTCACAGACACTATGGGCCCTATTACAATCTTCGTGGAAAACCGCTTGTGAACTTTTAAATGTTAACGCGTGTAAATCAACGCTGGTATTACAAGCCTCGCGCATTTTTTCATCCGTCAAAATATAACGCGCAGAAAACGGCCCGGCAAAATCGCACGCACAGTAACGTTGCATGCAGAAATCAGTGTGCGGACTGTTTTTTTTTCACGGGATTCAACCAATCAGAATTAAGAACCACAATTATCTCACGTTAAGTTTTTGCGCCTGCCAAAATCAATCTGAGTATATATGCTGCAACAATAATAAAAACACGCACAACTTCTCCATTTTATTGGTTTGGTATGAGTAGAATGTGTAACTATACTTTGTTGCGTTTTTTTTTTTGAGCTGGTGTATTTGGGTTCGGCCAGGTCGTTCAGATTTGCCATTAACACCAGCTTTTAGGAGTTGTTAAAATTAAGCGCACAAAGGCTGTGCGTTAAAAACTGCCCATAGGGAGGGCGTGGCCAGCAGCGGATGAGAGAGGTCGCATGCAGTGAGAGCTCTGCTGTGATTTCAGCATTTCCAGCATTTTTTGACAGATTTTTAGCGATCCTCTCCCTCTGCTTTCAACTTGTTGGTGACCTGACACCCGCAGCGCATCGGAATCGCTGTTCCTCGGGCACGCAGAGACATTTTTGGGACGGTCGAAGTTCGGGCCTAGTTCGGCCTTGCGGTGGCGGCCATTTTGTGAAGCCTGGGGAGTTTCCTGCTGCACGTAGCGGATCTGAATCCCGGCCGTCGGCCTCACATTTTTACCCAGAGGGCCCCAGACAAAGAGACATCAGAGGTTTTTTGGCGTGGGACTGATTCCCGGCGGTCGGCCATTCCTCTCTCCCTGAAGATGGGAAAAAAAACGCTGCTTAAACGGAGCAGCGGACCGGTGAGTTCCGGACAGCGGGACATCAGGGAGTCTTTGGGGGGTGGATGCCCTGCCAGAGCGACAGCCATCGCTTCTACCCTTCCCCTGGGGTATGGCTCGTCGGAAGAGGAGGATGGTTCCTGGTTATTGGGGTGTCTGCCTGAGACTGACTGGTTGCCCTCGGGGTCCCGAGGCCGAGCTCCGGCAGCAATGAGCCCTGCTGCGCGGAAGAGGGCACAGAAAAAGCGCAAGAAGACTGTGGTGGCGACCTCTCCCGAGCCCGCGGTTCTTGCCCCTGACCCCCTATTGGGCTATACTGACGCAAACTTACCGCTCACAGATGACGGGGATTTACCGCAGCCTGCCGTTCGCTCTCCTCGCTATGATGTCCTGCAGCGGTTGCCCGCAGGGGAGATGGGAGCTCCTTCTGAGGAGGCGACTTCCTCTGGAGAGGATACTAAGGATGCCTCGGATGATGCACGTCCCACAACGATGAGGGACTACCGGAGCTTCATCGCCGAAATTAAGTCGCTGCTGTCCACGGAGATGTCTAAAGTGAAAGCTGATGTGGAGGTGATACGATCCCAAGTGGTGGCGGTCCAGGTCCAAACTACGGACCTTGCGACTGAGCAGGTGGTTCTCTCGTCCCAGGTGTCTGCTCTACAATCTCAAGTTGATCTGCTGACACGATCTGTGGAGACACTGGAATCTCGCCATCGTCGACGCAATGTCCGAATCCGTGGTATCCCGGAGTCGATCTCTGCTGCGGACTTGCTCGTCTATGCTAATCGTCTGGCTCGTCAGGTATCCGAGTCCCCACCCGATAAAGCAGACGTGTTTGGGGGGGTGTACCGTATCCGCAAAGCTGCAACAGCCCCCCAAGATGCCCCGAGGGATGTTATCGCAGTAGCCACAGATGTGGCAACTAAGACGCGACTCATGTCGGCCCCTGGAGCTAGAGCATCTGTTCGATTTGACGGAGCCCTACTGACGATATATCAAGACCTGCCCTTCATGACCCTGGTAGCACGTCGTCGGTTCCGAGACGTGACAGCCTTCCTACGGCGTAAGGGAGTCCGCTACCGCTGGGGGCTAGCTGGCTCACTAGCGGTTACCTACATGAACGTTCTCTACAATATACCGGAACCGGCTGAAGCCTGGCCAGTGCTTTTAGGAGCGGGTCTCGCTCCGGATCGGGCGGTTACTGACCCGGGTTGAAAGCCACACTATGGGGACCTCTTTTTGTCCCCCTCCTGGGACTCTTCTCCTCGCTGAGTTGTGGAAAATCCCGCCGAGCTATTTTTTTCCCCCCCCCCCCCCCCCCCCCCCGCTTGGCTTTTTTTTTTTTTTTTTTTTAATTTGGCTATTCCGGGACATCTCGGACGCAACCGTGGCCTGGTGCCCGGCTTGCTCCTGAGTGCCCGGGCCAGGTGCCGTTATTCCCCCTTGGCCTCCCTGCGGCCTTATGGACCGTCTGGGTAGTCGCCAAGGCAGGCACATTTTTGGCCTTTGCCATCTTTTTATTCCCTCCCCCCCCCTCTTTCTTTTACAGCTTGATGTCCCCGGCTGGCTATTATTATTTTTTTTTTTTTTTTTTTTTTTATGTTTATGTTTCTGTTCCCTACCTGATGACTTTCTCTGGCTGTTAATAGCCATTAGTTCCCTATAACTTGCTTTTTGGATGAGACCCCCCTAATAGGGGATGATTTTGTTGAGTGCATTCCTTGTAGACGACGTTGAAATCTTAATGTGTTTTTCGCAGATGACTTTAAACTCTAGAGTGTTTTTTGCAGGAGACCTTACATTTAAATGTGTTTTCCGAGAATGATCTTAAATTTCTTTTTTTGTTTTTCTTCTATAGTTTACCAGTTGACTTATTTTGGCCCTGCGAGGTCTTTTTCATTATATGTTGACTCTCTATGTCGATGCAAATTTTCAAAAATAAAGAATTTAAAAAAAAAAAAAAAAAAAAACTGCCCATAGATTGTAATACCATCCGCGTACCAGCGCACAAACGCATTTGCGCTCACAATGTTAAGTATAGGACGCGCGCAGTACAGTACGCTCACAAATGGTTCGCGCAGGTTCACCTGCGGTAGACGAATACGCGTGGTTTTTTTGCTGAGATTGTAATACGATGTTATGCGCAAAAGGTTTTGCCCCTCGCGCTAATGTGTTTTTGCGCGTGCGCAAACGTTTGCGTTAAGATTGGAATAGGGCCCTATACTTATTATTGTTCCCAGTACACTCCTGAGGACACCACTCTGTATTATTATTTATTATTATACTTTATTTATATAGCGCCAGCATATTCCGCAGTGCTGAAAAATGGGCACAATATAGACAGGGTTACAATACACTGAGACTGACCAACATTTTGATAAACCAGTACAGGGGGAAACGAGGCCCTATTCCCGTAGGAATTTACAATCTATAAGGGTTGGGGTGGAAACAGGAGAGGACTGCAAGGTGAGAGTGATGGGCTGCAAGGTTAGAGTGATGGACTGCAAGGTGAGAGTGATGGACTGCAAGGGGAGAGTGATGGACTGCAAGGGGAGAGTGATGGACTGATTGGGGCAGTGAGGTGTATTAGTGTGCCGGGTGGTCGGCTTCCCTAAATAGCAATGTCTTAAGGGAGCGTTTGAAGGAAGGGAAACAAGGGGAGAGTCTGACTGTACGAGGGAGAACATTCCAGAGGATGGGTGCTGTGCGTGAGAAATCCTGCAGTCTATCATGGGAAGAGGTGATGCGGGGAGAAGGTACTCTGTAGGCGAAACGCGTAGAGTGATGAGTGATTTTTAAATCTCCATTTTTTTTAGATTTTGGTCTCCTATGGTAATAGTGATACTTTTCAGAGAGGACTAATCTGAAGCACTTCTAGTCACTCTCTGTTTCCTTGTATATGTCCAGTTCAGGTGGACGAACTTCTTTGTATGCAGGATATGCTCACTATGCCACCGCTCTGATTATACTAGTGCAATAACTTTTCCTTCTTTCCTATTTATCATGAACCCACAAAGGTTCACATTCCTACTGTGTCAGGATATTTTTGCACTAGTCTCAGAATTTGGTTATTCATTAAAATTTTGGCTCCTAGCCATAGGGGTACCTTTTTGTGTTTTTTATTTGTCACATGTTCTCTGTTTGTCAGTTTGTGTCTGATTGAGTTAAGGCACCAGGTTCTCTTAGTGGCAATTTATTAAAAGTTACATTTTAATTATACCCACCATATCGTGCTTCTTAGGCTAGGGTCAGACGAACGCATTTTTCGCGTCGACCGTGGAAAAGTGCGGTCGAACGAACGGACATATTTTTTCACGGAATACGCGGTAGCGGTCATACGATGCGCCTTTTCGTCCGTGATTTTGTACGGATCATCAATAAAACACTTTTTGTGTCTGGACGTTATGTTGGCCGGACATTAGCAGCGTCTGATGTCTCCCAATCACACACACACGCCGCTATGCGGCCGCAGCGCACTCTGTACGTCAGTAGTAGCGGTTTGACGTTCTCGAAAAAATGCGTTCGTTTGCCACTTGCGTTGCGCGGACGAACTTTCGTGCGGCCGTACTTCGTGTGTTCCCCGGCATTGGACGTCATTTGCTGCTAGCACGGCCGTGATTTTGTGCGGCTAAACGCACGTTAAAGCTGCGTTCGTCTGACCCTAGCCTAAGCTGTTATAAGAAAATACATTCATGAATTGTAACTGACTGTGGTGAATCATTGGGATAAATAGCATGAAGGGATATTTGAACATTTGTGATATGTTACAGGGCTGGTTGACTTTATAGGAGTCCTCACTCATTCCGGTCAACTTGGATTTTAATTTGGCTATTGGTAATATCACTTAAGACTGTTTGAATAAAACCAGTCCGTATATCTTTTATATCTGCCAGGAATTATTTACAGATGAATATGCAGGGAATGTAAGATGTTCATATAAAAAACATCTTTAAAATTCCACTTTTGTGCCAGGGAAGCTTAAACACACAACAAAAGCTCTACAGCTTGGGTCAATTAAGGGATTGGAGAGCGGTTAATTGGAGGTCAGACCAGTGTCAGTTGACTCATGCATATCATAAAATCTTTGTCAAGGGGGTCGCTACCAGATCACATGTGTTGGGTTCATGTGGAGGACCTTTAGTGCAAAGTAGTATAACGCAACAAGATGTAAACCAGTCCTTATAACCCGGAGAAGAGCGAAATTGAAACAACTGGTCAAGGTCAGGAGCACAGACAATCAGAGAAGTCAGGATAACTGAGAGTCGACAATACTAACCAAAGTCAATTGTATGGAACAAAGTCAGGCAGGCCAGGTCGGCACACAGGAAAAGCATATTACAACGCAGCAAACAAACAGGAAAGTGAGGTCCACGAGGTGACAAAGTTAAAACACAAGAGGTCGGCTACATGTAGGAACAGACCAAACAACATCATAGGATGTGCGCCACCCTGCGTCATTCCATAGAGCAGTTTGATGCAGGTGACGCATAGGCTTGATTTAAAGTATCATGCGCACAGCTAGCAGCAGAGACCAGTGCCAATGTCGTAAACAGAACAATTGTCATTCCGGTGTTGGAAGCAGGAGAGAGGAGCCGGTATGACCGGATCCCTAACAACATGCATGTGAAAACCTGCCCTCATCATGCCCTTACTCCATCCTTGAAATCAAAACAATTTAGGGCTTGAGGCCAAGACTCACAAGAATAAAAAGCCCATGACCTCAACCACGGACTTCCTTGGACTTTGGAATTGTCTACAGCTACCAGGAAGGACTGAATAATTTAAGTGGAATTTAATTTGGTACATAATAGATAATGGTCATATATAAACATTATAGGGATTGAGACGGAGTATTCTGATTACACAAAGAAAGCTAAATGTGATAAAAATGAAATGTGTAGCAATGAGCAAGATGGATCAAAAATGGCTGAAGGAGATTTGGGGATTTTGTTACGTTTGCCTAAATACTTGCAAATTATATTTGAGTTAACTATATACATAATACAATTCCCACATAACACGATTCCATCATTGTAGACATAGGTGTGTTTAGTTGTTATCACATCTTTTTAAATTATTTACTGTGAGAATCTATACACGGGGCACAGCTCTATAATCAGGGGTACCTTAAAAACAACTCTGCCACCGAACCATAGCTCCTCTGCCGCCGCATAGCAGTTCTCAGAGCGTGACCAAAATTCTGAAAGAACATCTAATTCTCCTCTTTTATGTAAAGTTAAAAACTTTCAAAGGCTTTTGGTTCAAAAGAATTGCCTCAGTAAGCTTAAAGAGGCTTCTATAGTGTGATTTTACTATATTTTTTCTCAGTTGCCAGTTGTTATAAATTTCTGTATTATACTTTTTATCATAGGTGCCAGTTGTCATAAAATCCGATATTTATTATATTTTTTCACAGGTGAAAGTTGTTATAAAATTCTATGTATATGTATTCTCCAAAAATGAAATTCTCTATAAGGTGTTTTTACTGCGATTCTAAGAAAAGAGCTATTTTTTAAGTGCAGGCCATGTAGATAAGAGACAATTTAAAGCAGGGATCAGCATCTTTGGCCCTCCAGATTCTTTTGGAGCTATATCTCCCACGATGCTCAGTCACTCATTTGGTTGGCTGAGCCTAGTGGGAAATGTAGTTCCAAAACATCTGGAGAGCCAGGGTTGAGCACCCCTGACTTAAAGGAACATTACAGGCTATTGCTAAAACCAAGGGGGCCTGGTGAACCGGAGAGGTTAAGTATTAACCTCTCCTTTCCTACATCATGGTCCTCTTTCCACGTTTTAGCTTAAAATGTATAAAAAGAAAAACTCTTCTCCCACACCGCGTCCTTTCTCTAAGCTATTCTGTAGGATGGCACCTGCTTCAGATGGCACCTGCTTCAGGAAGCGACGTCGTGCTGCCCTGTGACAATCGACACTTGTATGACTGCAGAGCATTCAGCCATATAGATGGTCTTCATTGAAGAAGGATTGAGTGGCGTTAGATTATTGTTTTGGCTTAATATATCGAAACCCTGGAAGGCTGTCCTTAAGGGAAGAGGAAAGATGTCTACTTTGAAAGGCTGTCACAGTCCCCAGGGACAGCTTGCTGGACAGTCTGCACACCAAAACCAGTTATCTCTTGAAATAAGCACGAAAGTTATTTTTATGATTTCTGACAGCGATAAATCAAAATATAACTTGACTCACTGCCTGTGGATTTTGAATGTAGAGTAAATATTGCCTAGAATACTTTATGTATGCAACAACGCCCTGTCATTTCTTCCACTGACACCACAGCTCGATTTGTGATCAGGCTGCAATGGACAGGTCTACGCACTGTCAATCCTAATGCATCTTGTCTTACTCTGTGAAGGAGTTTATTTATTTATAAAGGATTTTACCAGGAAGGATACATTGAGATTTCTCTCGTTTTCAAGTATGTCCTGGGTTCAAGAACATTGAAGTGTTACAGTTACAGAAATACAAAGTAATACAATGCAAGATATTAAAAAAAAACAACACAAATATACAGATTAACAGAAAAATATGTAGGAGTTAAATCCCTTCTATTGGACAACGTCCATAGAGAATGCTCACCAAGACCAAGACAGCGTGGGTCTTCAGCCTTAGACCCTAGTGACCCTAGTGTAACAGTCCAAACCGAATAAATACCAGGCATGTACAGTATTAGCGCATCCAACTGTGGTATTTTATTCCTCCGGTGTAAAAATGACTTGACAGGGGATCAAGTATCAAACATATATTTACTGGTATCAGTCTTCCATTCCGGAATGCGAACCGGAGTCTGGTTGGTATCTAAACAATATCGTACTTGAAGTCTAACAAAGCAGAAAAAAAAGGTGTTTTAGATACACATTATCACTCTAGGGAGGGTGTAAAAACATTCAGTTTATTTAGAATATATTTATAATAAATAAAGCATAGACTGACACACATATCTCAAGAGAATAAAATAGTGATATATAGAATACACATGGGGCAGGGCTAAACCACTACTGCTTCATATTACATCTAACAGCTGTGGTGTTTCCCCAATAACGTGTCTTTCCTACCTCTGCATGTGTCAAACCCTGTGACCAGAGAAAAACAACAATGAAGCTTCTGAATATACGTAGTCATCGTGCTCATATACCGTAAGCAGAGATCTCACTCTCCATGTGTACCCTATCAGATCATGCATGATAGTGTGTATCTACACCACCTGTTTTTTTTTTTCCTTGTTATAATTCATAATGTGAGTTTAGTCCCTTTAGTATTGTGAAAGGAATATACCCTTTACCCCTCTGGTCAAACTTTAATGGTGAGACTAGCAGCGGTGTTTTTTTTGTTGTTTTCTGTGTACTTGTTGTCTAACTCTGGAATTGTTGTCACAAAGGCAGGGCTGCCATTAGATGGGTGCAGCCCATGATAAGTTCAGAGTACATGTAGCTGGAGAGGACCCTGGTCCTTGCGGAACCCGGTGGCAGTGCCAAAGGTGTAAGGGATCCTCCATGCCACCCCGAATAGGCCAGCTAATAGCTGTGGCATCTGGGTCCTTTCAGACTACTCTTACTAAAGACCGAGGAAGCGATTAGTGTGGTCTGCACCAAGCAGAGGTGCACCGAGGTGCTCCCCTACTAGCCACCAGGGAATACTTTTTATCCCTTTTTATTGCTGTACAATGAGGAATTCAGAGCCTACTCCTAATAAAATAATGTAAGGGATGCAGCAAGTTATTTTTAACTATTTTACTGGAATGGGAAGCTGGGTGGAGCAATACCCTGACCGGTGGTTCAAGGTTAAGGGGCCCCAAGATTTCCGATGGCAGCCCTGAACACAAGCTGGAACACAAGGACTAAATATGTTGTGAAACATTTAGACAAATTAATACATTAGTTCAATATTCCTTATATCTAGATATTTCTTTACACGTGCCTTAATGTACAGAGAAAGCCGAGTGCTCAGAACATCTTAATTTGCTTGTCGTGCAAGCTGCTTCTTGTCTAGTTATCTTCAAACTCTGGAGAATTTCAGGTTATAATGCAGTAACCCCACCTGGGATCGCAAAGTGCTGGAGGGTCTTTACCTCACTTGTACAGAAATGTTATCCCCTCGCTCTGTTATCCAGTTACTTTCTCAAGAGAGTGAAAGTGTCAGACAGCAGATGCAGATCTCACAAGAATACTTCTCATTCTGTCCAAATGTGTGCATTCTAATTCGAAAAGACCCTGAAAACACATTATACATGACTCCAGACACCCACCCCATCTTGCCTTAAATACTTCTAGGTTCGGTTCTATATGACATCATTATTTTTAGTGTCTATCACATCCGTCTTAATCTACCGAGTGTTAGAGAATATGAAGGGTTGTATGAAACGCACCTTTACTAGGAGACATCATTTGGCTCAAGTACAAGGGCCAATTAGCTCCGGTACATGGCTCATTTAATCTTGTTACGTACTTCATTTAATCCCACTCTTCAAAATAATAAAAGGACTAATTTGTATAACTGTTGCATTTAGATGCATTGAGTTCTAATTTGTTTGGAGTAAGTTGTTCAATTTTTTTTACTTCTTTTATTAGCCTTATTCTTTCATTTTCTTCCTCATCGTCTTATTGTTGTTATTATTATTTATTTTATTAGAGTTGTTCAATTTTGTAAATTAATACTTTTTATTATATTTTATTATTTATTTTTACTTATTTTTTTATTATCATTATTATTTATTTTGTTAGAGCTGTTAATACTTTTTATTATATATTTTATTAGAGCTATTATTTTTTTTAATCAATACTTTTATATTACATTTTTACCCAAGCTTGCCAAATTCAAGTATCAAGTGGTTCCTTGAATTTTTACCTGTTTCTTAAATCACGGATTAGTCTTTACAGATCGATTATTTATATTTATATATAATATATATATAATGACGTTTGCCTGTCTCTTTGAAAATGTATACTTGGCTCCTGTGTTTCCTTACTGGGTCCCTACCTTCATAATATTTCTTTGTTATGTTTCGGTTAAAATGAGATTGTATTCCATATTTGCATTTTGGTTGTCTTCTCTCTTGAATACATTCCTTTACCTATCTTGACGCACCGTCTTGTAAATAAACCAATTGTATGTTCTCAATAAAAAATGTCAAATTCAAAAATAATAATAATAAATTCTTCCTAATTTTACACCAGTTCATCTAGTAGCAAGCAAATAATTCCAGAGAGCTTTAAGGAGTCAAACATGTCTGACATGTCTGACATGGGGCTCTATTCCAAGCCTGGTATAAACGTTCCAAGAATCATTAACGTCTATGGCACTGGTAAGTTCACCTGCGCTCTGGTTATGTTTACACCAAGTTTGGAATCCAGTCCTTGTTTAATGGAATGTGCAGCTATGACTCCTAACTAGGCTTAGTACACCTTTAAAGGCAGTACGTTCTTGCAAATTAAACATTAATGCACAGTCAAAGCATGGAGATGTAATGACCCGGCTGTTTATTTTACTTTTTCATGTGATATCACTGTACACATTGTAACACTACACGAACAATCGACCAGATGAGCCGAACAAAGCCCTGTCACTTGTGGAATGTGCTAGTTTAGAAGAATATATAGGCTCACACGCAGAGACAAACACTGTCCTTTGAGGAGCGCGACCGATGGTATTTCACTGGAAAGGTGTGAGACAATAGGATAGAAATGCTCGTGGCTGCCTCGTCTGGTGTTATCCCTCGGCAAGTTCATTTCTGGAGCTACCATTATAATTAGGTAGCGGTGATTGCTGACGCGGAGATGAAGAGTCGAGCAGAGTGGTCATTATCGTAATTGTCTATTCATGTTGACGGATCTCGGCAAGGAAGTTGCGGGCCTGAAAGGGGTCGGTGTGACTTGCGAGAAAGGAAACTGGTCGAATGGGTTTCAAGACTGCGGATCTGAATGGGTTTTGGCCATGGGGTCAGTAGGTACAAGAACAGAGTATTATGGAGAAGACATTGGGATAATTTAGATCTTTTCATCAACTTGTTTTGTTGTTTGGCTTGATTTGTATTTCCAGTTTGCGTCACTTGTAGTGCTCGTTCTTTGTTTCTTGTCACAGCTAGATGCTTGTCATTCCTCGGTTCAGCAATCACCTTGGGAGAAAACTCGCCTTGAGCCCTCAGTAATGGTCATCTACCTGCCTGAAGTGTAGTTCTCTAGAGATGGTTATACTACTGGACAATGCTGATGTTTAACTACAGCGAACAATAACAAAATGGTATACTTTTTAGATGTGATCATTTCTAACATCACACAAACTGTTTATGCAGATTTTGTTTGTTTCCTTTTCTCTTTTGTTGCAGAATTTTTTATGTTTTAAACTTTGTAGCCTTTTTTCCGTATGATTCACTTTTTTTATATATCTCCTTTTCTGTTCTATCTAATTGAATTCAGCCCAATTAAAGTCATTATATTAAGTGGTAGAGAGAGGTTTGGAGGGGAGCTTTCTGCTCTCTGTGTTTCAATGCTATTGTCACCAGCAGCAAACCTCTCGGGAGAACCGCGGATCCCGGATGAACAATAGTGAAAGATAGCATGGGAGGCTGTGCTTGGTTGCCGGAGGGCACTGGTACCACGTGCATTAAGATACATAAGGATGCTGCTAATCACCCTGACGGACCTATTGTTGTAGGGACAGACTCAATTTTAAACCCCTGACTATTTATGTAGATCAATTCCTGCATAAGCAATGGTTGCAGAATGTCCCACTATTTTGAAAGATACAACTGAATTTCCATGGTATTATGTGGATTCCGATGACAGGCAATCCAGAATAGATTTATGCATTGGGCTCCTGTTTTTCATATTATTACTGTACAAACAAAGAAATGTTATATAATGCACACCAAATATAAATACAAAACACGGGTGCTAACCAATTAATGGACCATTCCTCAAGAGTCCTAAAATATAAAGCATATATAACTTGGAAGCACACCAGGTAGAAAACTGCTGCCCGGATGGATATAAGGTGAAGCCTCACCAAAGGTTGAATCAAAAACAAAAGATCATAAAGAAAAATCAAAGTCAATCAACTAAATATGAAGGTAACCTGAATACCAAGGAGCCTCCTCAAAGGCTGACAAAGGCTTGATAGCCGAAACGTTGGGGCACTAGGTCTCTGCCAGTTTTGTTACTGAGGAGGCACCTTGGTATTTAGGTTACCTTCATATTTGGTTGCTTGACTTTGGTTTATTTTTCTTTATGATCTTTTATTTTTGATTCAACGTTTGGTGAGGCTTCACCTTATATCCATCCAGGCAGCAGTTGTATTTTTTTACTCTTGTAAGATATAACCTGAGTTTTTTTTCCTCTTTTGGGATTGTTATGTTTTGATAAGGTTTTGCATTGTTTTTCTGTAGCCTGTGGTGTGTAAAATACATACTGTATATTTGACTTGCATTGTTGAATCTAATACATTATTTGTCTATGTATATTCTTTGCTTGATATCAATAAATTTGTATTTTTTTTACCTGGTGTGCTTCCAAGTTATATATGTTTCATATTATTACTGCCTTATTTCAAGGTCTAAGTGGTTTGTATCAAAAGTAAGCAAATGTAGGCGCCATGCATACATCTTTACTAGCTAGGTTAACGTTTAGTATATGTAGATTTGTGCTGAAAAAGTCCAAAAATGTGTTCAAGGAGCCTGGACGCGTAATCTGTCAATTGTTTTTTTTTTTTTTAAATAAGGCTATTAAAGGGACATTACCACAGAAAAATGAAATGTCGTATATTGTCAGGCCCGAGCCAGGACAGCGCAATGGTAGGACCTATTAGGTTTTTGTTTATTTACCCAACCGCTGGGGCTGCACAGGACAAGCAGACACCGGAAGCTGTATATGTAATTATCAGTGTATTGAAGAGTAGTACACAGCAAGCAGTCTTTAACAAAGGTAAGCAGCAAGCAGTCTTTAACCCCTTAACGCCGCAGGACGTACATTTACGTCCTGCATTAGGCGGGCTTTGCCGCCGCAGGACGTAAATGTACGTCCTCGGCGTTTAGAGCCCCCCCCCGGGAGATACTCACCTCCTCCGGTCGCTCCCACGCTGTTCTGACTCCCCCGGAGTCAGATCAGTGTGATCCCTCCTCCGGCGTTGTGACGTCATCGCGCCGGTGGCGCGATGACGTCAGTTTCAGGCGTCGTCCGCCCGCCGGAGCAGGGGAAGCGCCTGGAGGGGAGGGATCCTTCGGATCCCTCTATCTCCCGATCGCCTGGTCCCCGGTGGCTGTGGCCAGCATCGCTGGAAGGGTCACAGCCTGACCTTTCCAGCGATGTATGGGGGGTTAACCCCTTAGTTGCCAGGTCGCGACCGGGCACTAATTTGTGCCCGATCGCGGCCTATTTCCGGTGGGGGCCGCCATCTTGGATGGCAGCCCCCACCTCTGGGTCACCCCCGGTCAACTGACTCATCGCGACATGCGCGATGATGTCAGTTAACCGGGAACCCCTAGCTGCAAAGGGATTTCCCATGGAAATCCCTTGCAGGAGATAGGGGGGTTCTTTGAACCCCTTTATCTCCTGATCGGTGGCAGCTAGGGGGTCATGGCTGATATTGCTGGAAAGGCCAGAGCATGGCCTTTCCAATGATATCAAACATGACCATGGTAAATGTGAAATAAAAGTGTAAAAAAGTAAAAATAATAAAAAATAATAAATTAAATAATAAAAAATAATAAATATAATAATAAAAAAAATTTTTGTTTTTTTTAATGCAGCACTATTGTTCACATTTCAATTATAATGTGAACAATGATGCTTCACTAATGATTTTTTTTTTTGGGGGTTTAGCTAAAATCACGCAATTTCTCCCCAAAAACAAAATGGGTTCACCGTTCTAATTTTTTTAACAAATCTACCCAATAGAATATGACCGCAGAGCCTCGGATAATAAAATTAAAAAAAAAAAACACTTTACACACTGTGGAAGATTGAAATTTTATTGAAAATTCTAATTTTTTTACATTTTTTTGTTATAGCATTTTGGCAGGGCATGACATATACATATAATAATGATATATTATTAATCTGCCAAGTCTGACGGAAAGAACGATATATAATTTGTCTGGGTGGTATAAGAATACGTGACTTAAAAATGGTCAAAATGAGCTCAGCAAACTTCTACTTCCGAAACAGCGCCGAAGTTGTAAAATTACTCCCGTCCTTAAGGGGTTAAACAGATGAAGATTCCAATACAGAACAAAACAGGGAATGACTTTGCAAAATAAAGGTTCCAAACCGTGAATATAGGTAAAGTCTTTAAACAAGTGGATGGTGGGTAATCTAGTCCCAAACTGCACAGGAGTCCACTTGAATAGAAAGTAGGAGCTTTGGCAGTAATACCTTGCTAGAAGGTCAACATTGCTGGTGTCAGAATCCGGTAACCCTGCTTGCAGACAATGACCAACAGTCTCTACCTTAGTAACGGCCGGCCGGGCTATGCGCAATAATAAAGCCAGATAACACAGGAAGCAGTTGGGGTCTCACAGTCAAGCAACCCTCAGTATGCAGTAATACAACAGATTCTTACAAACCAATGATCATGGATAGGGTACCCTGCTTGCAAAATAAAACATGCAATCCCTAACTAACCGGTCCTTGCTAGTTGGCAGGGCTTAAACAGAACTCTAACTAGCAAGCAAAAAAGGGTTAAATGGAAAACAGAGTGTAGGTAAGCCGTGAAACAAAGCCAAATGTCGGGGCGCCAGAGGTCAGGATAGTCAGGACAAGTCAGGATCAAAGAACCAGAGAAAATATATATATAAGAATATATATTATTACGCAGCAACACAGCACTAGGTGAAGCAAAACCACGCTAGGGCAATTACTAAGAGACAGGAAGCACTTTAAATGGAGCCAGAAGGTCTCCCATTGGTAATCAGAGGAAACGCCCCGTTCTCCCATAGGATCACTGATAGAGTGCTGCTATTGGTTCCCATTCTTGCTTAAGGCGTCTGACTCGCAGGCAGAATGACTTCCTGACATGGTTGGCGTGCGCCGCCATTCTCTGTCCGATGGTAAACCGTACCCGGGAACAAAGCGTTCTGGATATCGGCCACTATGACAACTGCAACCAGGGACAAAGGTGCAACACTTCCCCGGACATGGGCCACCGTGACTGCTAGAGAAGCGGCTGCCACGGGTAAGACTCCAGACCCACAGGATAGTGGGCTAGGGCTATGTAGTTAATATAGCAGAATCCGGTAATTTAAGAACCAGCAGAAATGGTAATAATGATGACTGGCAACCAGGCGTCAGATATGGTGGAGAAATCTGGAATTCAGCCACGGGCAAGATGTTAACTGCACTCAGGAACCCAGGTAAGATGTTCAAACAGAGAATATAAAACAAAAACCAAAACTAAAAGAGAGCAGAAAAGTATCAGACAGGACTATAACAAGAGGGCACTCACAGAACCTCAACAGATAGGAAGGGAAGAAGAGATCAAAATGAGAGAGCGGGCGGAAAGGGAGAGGCCAGAATATATGGCTGGCTTTACAGGTGTGCCATCAGGATACAGCCAGCCAAGGGAAAAACCAGGAATGGCAGTAGCCTAGAGACGGAAAGGGAGATGGAGAGGAAGGGAGAAAAGTTGGAACGGAGTAGGTACAAAGGGCGGAATGGAGCAAATGAGAGACGAACAAACAGGCATAACAGAAAATAGAAGAGGAAAGGGGTGTAAGTCTCACATTTAGGTTATGTTGCTGATATCTTCATGCGCTTTGTTTTTCTCTTGTATATTTAGCTAGGAAAATATTTCCCTTTATAGGTGTCACTATTCAGTGTCCATTGTGTGATATTTTGTGTTGTAAACTGTCCCCCGCAAAGTATCTTTCCATCACTTGCTCCTCACTGTGTGGCTTCGGCCATAGAATGGAGTCTATTGGTCAATCACTGACTCAAATCACTGTATTGTGTGGGATGTATTCAAAGGACAGCACCAGGGGTAGAAGTTTTTGCTTTTTCAGGGTGTGCTACATAAGTTTTCAATTCAATCGGTGTCCTGTTGAAGTCTTTGAATGCGTTAGATAGTGTACTTTCCGCCTGGTTTGTTTTATTTTTGTCTTGAGAAGCACCCGCCCTCTATGCCTAGTAAAAGTTGACTGCTACCCTCCCGGTGTATTTTATATGAAAAGGGCTGTCAATACTCGGCAAGTAGCCTTCCCCATCACAGGTGTTCCACTTTCGGGTTCCATTTAAACTTGCATTGCAGGGAGCTCCAGAAAGGATTCAGCCCTCACTAAGTGAGTTAGTCCCATAATGGTGGTCATTAGGTGATGTACAGTAGGACCTGTTGAAGGTGGGATACTTTGGCGCTGTTGACAGGCTTAAGCATTTTAGGGCCATATATTGTGAGCTAAATTCCCATCACTTTCTAACAAAGTTTAGGGTTAAAAACCCTGTAAAAAATCTTGAATTTGTTAAGAACTGTTCAAATCCTGAAAGGGTTAAGAGTTGTTAGAATCTTAAAAGGGTTAAAATTTGGTAAAATCTTTAAATGATTAAAAGTATAAGCTACTGTTGAAGTATTTGAATGTGTTAGCTGGTGTGCTCTCTTCATGGTTTGTTATACCTTTTGTTTCCAAAGCTTAGCCTTCCTGCAGTTTATGTCCTATATTCTCTGTGGTTGCTAGCCAAGTATGGACATAGCCAAGTATGGACATGGAATTATGGGAAATGCAGTTCCAAAATAGCTGTAATTGAAAGGGAGGCCAGCGTCACTCCATATCGTTGGTAATATACCCTTTATATCTAACCTTAAGCAAGATTTTGATGACGCGTGATAGACAATTTGACCAAAGGTAGAAAACTGCTTGTTATTTGCTTTGGGACAAAACAAGCACAACTTAGAATCTGAATAATAATTCAGAGCAAGAAATCCCAGGCAAAAAATGCACCTGTTTCAGATAGTTACTTGTTATTGTGTCAGCCTATTCAAGTGAGCTAAAGAAAAAACAAATCGTATTTTTCACAGAAACCTGAATACATGAAAAATGTTGATGTTTATTGACGTCAGCACTGATACAAAGTTAACTTGGATTCCTCTTTCTTTGATTCCAGGGCTAAAGACGACCAATCAAGCGGATCAAAAGTTGTTTCAACGATGACTTCTGTTCAAGCGAAAAAAGGTAAATAGGAGGTGCCACTAGCCTGCAAGTGGTGAAATTTTAGAAATGTGATTAGAAGATAGTTAAAGGTCGAACTTGTTGGGCCAAAACAATATATATATATATATATATACATATATATACATACATACACACACACTCACATTTGCTTCTCGAGGAAAAGTAATATCTTCCAGTAGCTCAAAGTAGAAGTATAAAAAAATCATCAAAATAGGAAGAACTATTTTACTATACTGTGTTAAAGCCACTGGGCACTGGGATCAGTGCTTTATGCTTCCCTCTATTATGCAGCCCCAGTACTAGCAATGTACACCATAAACCCCAAAATAAAAATGAATACAAATCAAATGCCTACTCCTTCATGCGGAGTCTAACTAAACATTTCAGAATATCTATCTGACATGTTGGACGGCTAAGCTGCTTACCAACCTGTAAAAACAAAATATCATGTAGCTTCCTTCTGGGCTCTGGATTATGCACCTTTCATTCTGCACCCTGCATCAAGACTGCCCTCTCAGAGGGGACCACATCTCCTATAAACAACAGGGCAGACTTAATCAGGCATTGGCTGTTGGTTAACCCTGTAGGGGAAAAAGCGAGTCCTCCATCTGCCTGCTGATGAACCTGTGGTCTAGCACACTGCCCCTAATCACACTATCACAATACAAATTGTGCTTATAGAAGGGTCGAGAACTAAAAAACGAAGTATAAAAGCTTACCAAGATTTATCCCCCCTGAAATAATTATCATCTCACTTTTAATCCATGATTCCACACCCAAATGATATTGTATCATACCCATACATATAAGAGATTATCATAATAAATACAATGTGCATGTGTAATCTTAAGAAATATCATCTAAGAAATATTTATTAACAAGGAAACTTGATTGCATTTTTTTCCATGTGGACTCATGGGGCACTATTCCATTGTGTACACTAACATGGAGACGGTAAGCAGGATAATATGTGCTTTTAGAGTTTCCCTTACCGTCTCCATGTTAACGTCCTATTAAGGGGAAGGTGCTATCTCAGCACCTCGCCCCGGAACGCAGCGCTAACCTCCTTGATACCCACAGTAGCGCTTCTGCACCACTGCGAATATACAACTCCATGGAGGCTTGTGCTTCTGGACCGCAAGCTCTGCGTGACCTTGCTCTCATGAGATCGTGCAGTGCCCCGGAGTGATAGCGGAGGGAGACTAGAAACTCACTCTGCTCCAGGAGAGAAGCGTTGGATCGGGCCACCCTTTTCGGTGCGGGATGAAAGGTGAGTATGGAATTTTTAGGGAGGGTTTGGAGCATATTAAATGATTTTGCATTTGCAGAATCATTTAGCACCAACTTTTATGAGTTGTTAAAATTTTGGCTTGTGACAGCACTTTGTAATACTCACTTGTCAGGACATTAAAAAGAGATTGCGCTCCCCGTGTTAAGGATAGGAGAAGCCAAGTACAGTAAGCTTGCGCAAGCTGCGAGGCGCAAAACTTTTTCACATGACTGTAGCGTCAAGGTCAGAATATCGATCCCAGACGTTAAACTTACTTCTCCTAACGATTATATATCTAGACGAAACAATAGCACCAACTATGGAATAGAGCCCATGGTTTGGCTTTAGGAGATCTGGGTGGGTGTGATCCCTGTTGGAAACACATCTCAAAAATGTAATCCATGACTCTTGTAGCACCAACCCAGGACACCACTTGTAAACTAACATCTCTCCCCATTCACAATTCAAGCCGCGCGCTTACACGTGGATTGATTTTTCACCAGCAAGGGTCGGTCAAGAGAGCAGGATGGAATATTGTTTTGCAATGTTAACCTAGGAATTTTAACATACCGTTTTATAGACCTAAAAGTACGAACCTGGTCTAACCAGGACATCCCTCTGAGAAAATGGAGATACTGAGGGAAAAAATTAACAAAATGAGTCTGTGAAAATGTGTTTTAAAAGATGGATGCAAACAGATGTAATAGAGCACATTATCATGCCTGGATGGAGATAAGTGCTAGCTTGGGGCACCATTACTAAATCAGTCACTCAGGGATTTCCCATTCATGGGAATGGGAGGTTTGTTCAGGTATTATCTGACATGCTGGTTAGGGATGATGTATGAATTATTTCTTATATCACATAGGACAGGTGCATGCCATACATTTATGTCTCTGTATCCCTCAAATTAAGTTCTCATTATAATTCCCTTTGCTATTTTCTCCTAATCCTCTTTCCAGTTGTTGTTACCTAAAAAAAGCACAAAACATGCAAGATAATAATGGGAAGGGACATCCATTCAGCCTGAATGTGATGATCAAGCATGACATCACAGCATTAATATGTCAGTGAATCTATGTATATCCCAGGATGATTCATAATTGCCCTATCCATCAAATACTGACCGTGAGATGATGTGTAATAAGACATAATTAGAGCACTAAAATAGCAAAACGTGTTATATAATACACTGCCTGGCCTAAAATTAAAAATTACCACCTTGCGTACAAGCCTGTTATGATGTGGGGTTTCTTCAGTTGGTCAAGTCTAGGTTCAACAATGTTATATGCCCAAAAATGAGGTCATGTGACTCCGTGAATATACTGAATGAGCAGGTTTTTACATCAATGGGTTTCTTCTTTGCTGATGGCACAGTGGGCATATTCCAAGATGGCAATGCCAGGATTCATCGGGCTCAAATTGTGCAAGAGTGGTTTAGAGAGCATGAGACATCATTTTCACACATGGATTGCCCACCACACCGCCCAGACCTTAACACCATTTAGAATCTTTGTGATGTGCTGGAGAAAACTTTACGCAGCGCTTTGACTCTTCCATCATCAATACAAAAGCTTGGAGATAATATAATGCAACTCTGGATGGAAATAAATGCTGTGACATTGCATGAGCTTATCGAAACACAGCCATGACTACATGTTGTAATCACAGCAAAAAGAGGTCCAACTAAATTTTTAGAGCATGGGACTTATTTTTGGTCAGACAGTGTAGATCATAGTAGACACTTAACTTGAGAGAGGAAAATAAAATTGAAGCACTTCATTAGCCATGCATTGGGTACGTTGAGGAGCTTCCATGCAAGGTCATCCATGGAATGTTTCAGCTGTTTCTTACGCACAGTTATTGGTTAATTAAGCTGGATTAAGTATTTAGTTCTGCTGCATTTTACAACAGAATTTTAATCATTAATTGCAACACATCTGCAAAAAAATGTACATTTGATTTAATTAAGCCAGGTTGGCCAAAGACAAGTCATTGAGTTGGATTCTGCTGGTCATCTGTATACGTACATTATGGTGTACAATAAAAGATACAACCAGGGCATTGCAGACTAATTATTATAAAATAGACATAAGCATAACTACAGGAATCTGATTTGTTATGTGGTCAGTTTTGTTTAAAGACTTGTCTAGTTTGGAGAATGTGGTGCTGGTGTCAGATTTAGTTAGATGGAGGATGTAATGTGGAATCCAAGGGTGCTATTCCATTGCAACCCCTAGAGTAACAGCTTGAGTCATTAATGTCCCAATGCAGCCGAAATATAAAAACCTCAAGCCAACCGATAAATTACTCCAAACGATAAGCTGTAGCGCCTGCTTACTGTAAATTGACAGCTCCTATATCTTGTGTAGGAAGCATTATCTTTCGGCTAGCTGGAGAAGGATTACCTATTCCCTGGTAGCTAATTATTGTTTGAACCAGTATTAAAAAACGACTACCCTGTCAAACGCCCTGACGATAAGTGATAATACTTTTGCGAAATCACTTAATACATAAAAATAAATATAGCTATAAATTCATTACTTTCCTCTGTTGCTGCAGTGCAGCGAGTGCGTGATTCACCTTCTGCTCTGTCTGTATGCATTAGGACACTGGGAACAAATAGTTCCCTGTGTTCTTCCATGGAACCAGCGCGACCCACTTACTGGAGCTTGAACAGAACTCAGGGTTGCACTTGTCTCCATGGAGTCCATCCTATGGTCTCCAGGAACTGATACCAGCTAAGATAATTACACAGTCTCCTTTCTTGCTGTTTCAGGACTAGCTGTTGAAGGAGACAGGCAAAATGTCATTAAACAGATGAAAGTCCGAACAACCCTGAAGAAGGACAAAAGCTGGATACAGCAGAAATCCGAGGAAGATGATGAAATTTCTACCCCAGTGTAAGTGACGCCCATCATCAAAATGTTACTGATTTGGTCATTTTTTCTAATCTAAACGTCATCTCAACTGAATTACTGCATCTTGCCGTTAAGTCAAGTCTTCTCAGAAGACCAGTGACCATGCATAACGTATGCACTGGAAAATCTGTTACAAAATGTAATGAGCCCAAGCTCTAACATTACAGTATAACAATGGTTTGTGCAGAAACTTTAATTAACATTAATCATAATCAATCTTTGCATAATAATGTATATATTATTACTACAGGAGAAAAATTATTTTTAATCTCATTTTTAAGGTCACCCCAGTTAAAGTCGCTTGAAGGAAGAAAGCTCTTGTGGACCCCGAACCCAGAGACAAAAACTGACGGGTAACTTCTAGATTATTCTAACCCGAGATGTATGCGAATTACAGAACACTGTGATCATTGTGTTTCATTTTTATTAGTCCTCACTTAAAAGCGACACATTATATTATTTAAAGCATTTAATTGTAAAGAACGAGTTGTCACTATGGGTAACGCTTGGGGGTCAAGTCCTTGAAATAATAGTGTGGGAACTCCCCAAGATTTCTGTCCCCAATTATCAACTGACATGTAACATAACCATACACTCAAATCTTCTATATTTGTGAATTGTAGCAGGAATATGTTATAAGTGACAATAAATATGATTGAACAGGGAAATATATGTGTCATAAATCCCTCCGGATTTATACAACGCTGGTCCCTTTAGACAGTCCCTATCTATCCCTCCGATCCTTGAGTGGTCGGTAATCTGGCTCTCTTTGGGACACAAACACATACATAAACCACTAGCAGAGATGTACAGATCGGATAGGGTTAATTGGAGTGGCCTGAGCCGTGTACAGACAAGGAGAGACAGAACACAAACTGTGATACATAAAAATATCACCAAATCACAGAGTATGAATAGTCAGGGATCGCCAAAACTGGTAACCAGGGTGGTTCTTTGCATACAAGCCAATTCACAACACAAGTCAGGAATCCGTATTACGCCAAATGAATCCGTGAATCGCATGAGTCGAATCACTCAGCACTGCGGGAAGCAACTGCACGACAGGGCTATGAGTCGGATCGCACTGTCTGCTCTTTAACTCGGTGGCCTCACGTCATCATGCCGCGCCCCGCCTCCTGATTGCCCACATGACCTCCTGAAGCTGGCGCAACTCCTGGCACCCAGCTGGTCAATGGCGCAGCCAGGTGCCAGGGTCCCCCACGAGCCCCAGATGTGACGATATGATTGTACACCTGAATTGAAGATTTATAGTGTGTGGGACCTTTATGAACTCAGTTCCCTCTTAAAAATAGTGGAGGAACTGCATTCCCACACTTTTCCCCTCGATTTGACCATGAGTAGCACTGGATTAAGAGTTCCATGAGCCGGGAACTGAAGATATTGGTGTGCTTCTGGCATGTCCCTCTTAGCTGCATGGTTCCTCTTCTCCATGCTCCCCACCATCCATGATTCGTCATTGTTTCTCAACTATCATTTTGTCTTTGCCTCATTCTTCTCACCACCCATTGTTCCGTTATCCCACTCATCTCACCACCAATTGGGCTTCTGCCCGTTTCTTCTCACATCCCATTGCACCACTACCCTATCTCACTTAATCGCATTGTGCTGGTGGTAATTGGTGCGGGCTTAAATTTTCACTGGGTCTATATTGGGACATGGGCCTGGAGCTGCAACTCCAATAGCCCCTATGTTATTCTGGTCCTAACTATCGGGAGTATTAAAAAAATAGAATTTCTTCCAACCCAAGATCATCACCTGCTGAGAAAGCGATAACAGGATTAACGGTTGTATTGTTTAACGTCACTGCCTTCTATATCTACATTAGCCTTCATACCTGCACCTAAATCCATGTAATAAAATGTAAGCGCAAACAAAATCACTGAATAGAAAAATCTGAAACACTGCCTATTTCACTGTGATACTTTCCTCCGTTTTATTCTGCTTTTGCCAGCGTTTATAGAGCTTAGAAATAAGTATTTTTTTTGTTCTCCCAGGAATTCCCCAACATCTGGTGCTAAGGAATCTATAACAAGAACCTCGTCCTCTCCTGTGCAATCCAGTGTAAGGTAAGCAATGCATGCTCACCATGGCTGCCATCATGGGGGTGACAGCCCTTACTATGTACAGGGGCTCTAGATCCCTGCCAAACCCTGTGCAGCTTGTCTAGGTGCCATAGCTGAAAGGGCCCTTCCATGCCATCCAGGCCTGGTCCACCGAGACCAATACATTTTTTGGTGGGCCACAGCATCTGGGGCCAGTAACAGCACACCTGAAGACGCAGTTAGAAAGAGGGGCCCTGGTCAATGGTTTGGTAAGGGACTTGAACATTTATGAAGGCAGCCATGATGCTCCCTAAAGTGGATGGAGGCAGCTCTCTGTGTAGAGGATTCAGCGTCTGGAGCAGGGCATAGGATGCTTAATTTTTTGGCCGCAGGGCTGCCTGCTTACAAGTTGAGCGATTTGGGACAAGAAAATGTTAAATAAATATTTCGCCAGGAAGGTTAATGTTCACTCGCACAGAAGCTGCATGTGAGTGAGACACTCCGCCAGTCACTGACAGTGTGGAGGTTGATCTGTGGTGACGTCTCTTCCTCCCACTCGTCTCCGCCTCCTCCCATCATCCACTTGCTCCCAGTCACAGGAAGTTCGGGCCACAAGCTCACTAGTTGTTGGGAGAGGCAGCAGGGCAGACTCCTAGGTGAATTGTGAGAGGAGCTGCTCTGCTCCTGATCTCTGCTTCCTCCTCACACACAGCCCTGCTGCCCCCTCCGTGGTAACAGACACTGCACTGCCTGCTCGGGATGATGTATAACTGATATGCACTTGCATAGCTTCCCCCCACCGAGAAGGGTATGGCTGCAGAGTGGAGCTCCACAGGAAACGTGACCTACACTCAAAGGATTTTTTTTGCTTTAATATCAACTTTAATGTAACGAACAACAATAAACAATAATGCTGAACACTGGTTTCTGCTTGATTTTCATCTACCTCTGCCTTAATTATTATTATACAATAATAATGCAGCTATTATTATTATATTTATTATTATTATTATTCTTTATTTATAAAGCGCCAGCATATTCCGCAGCGCTGTACAATAGGCACAGTATAGACAGGGTTACAATACATTGAACAACATTTGACAAACAGTACAGGAGGAGATGAGGGCCCTATTCCCGTAGGAACTCACAATCTGGGAGGGTTGGGGTTGGAAACAGGAGGAGAGGACTGTAAGGTGAGAGTGATTGATGGTTGCGTCAGTGAGTTGGGTGGTAGGCTTCCCTAAATAGGAACGTTTTAAGGGAGCGTTTGAAGGAAGAGAAGTTAGGGGAAAGTCTGACAGTACGAGGGAGAGTGTTCCAGAGAGTGGGGGCTGCGCGTGAGAAATCCTGCAGTCTATCATGGGAAGAGGTGATGCGGGGAGAAGCTAGGCGCAGGTCACTGTTTGACCTTAGGGAGCGGGCTGGGGTGTATTTGGTGATTAGTGAGGACAGGTAGTGGGGAGCTGAGTTAGTGAGGGTTTTGTAGGTAAGGTACAATTATAGAATTGTATTGTAATAGTAGCATTATCATAATTATTAATATTAATGATATTATGATAATGCTACTATCATTCACAATACAATACTATAATGATAATAATGGCAGCATTGTCATTGTATAATGGCAGAGGTAGATGCGTTAAAAAAAAAAAACAGCCTGAGATTTGAACGCAGGACCAGCTGTTTATTAGATAGGCACATTAACCAAGTGAGCCACAACACCAATCCAGAGGCCCATCCACAAACCTAAATAGGCTGCGGTCACACAAGCGTTCTTAGAGTGGAAGGAACGTCCGTGAGAGTCAGGAACGCGCATGCGCACTGACGTCACCACATGCCTTTAAACATACCCCAGTGTGTTTGAATGCAAGGTGCTAAACCAATGAACTGTTATGAACGTGCATGCGCGCTTTCATTAACCCGTTCACCACCACACCGTCTTGCAGTACAAAAACTATGTTCTGCAAGATGGTGCAAAATGTTTAACTGTGTCAATGGCAGTATTATCTGACAAACACACACACACAATAAATTATTAGTATATGATATATATAAACCCCATGTGTAACTGTTTCAATGCCATTTTTAACTGTGTCTATACCCCGTCACCTCACTCCATCAATTATTATTTTTTGAATTGTGTATTAACCCGTGTCACCTCACTCCATTCATCATTACATAATAAATTGAGGATTAACCCCCGTGTCACCTCACTCCATTCATCATTATATAATAGAGTATTAACCCCTGTGTCACCTCACTCCATTCATCATTATAATATTAGAGTATTAACCCCTGTGTCACCTCACTCTATTCATCATTATATAATAAATTGAGGATTAACCCCCGTGTCACCTCACTCCATTCATCATTATATAATAAATTGAGGATTAACCCCCGTGTTACCTCACTCCATTCATCATTATATAATAAATTGAGTATCAACTCTTGTGTCACCTCACTCCATTCATCATTATATAATAAATTGAGTATTAAAGGAACACTCCACTCAAAAATCACCCCCCCCCGTTTTTTTATCCTAATCTATCCCTATTCCCTTAATAAAAAGTTATTTTTTTGTTTTTTGTGCAACTGTAATACTTACCCTACAATCCACTTGTTTCCAGCGGCGTCTTTTTTTTTTTTATACTCCCCTCCTCTTCCGCTCCCGTCCTTCTTGCATCGGACTTGCCTTCTGGTTTACGTGAGAGGCGCGCATGCGCGCCTCTCACGTAAGCCAGCCAATCGGCAGGCTTCTTCCCGGCTCCCTCTGAGGATTAGTGTTGCGCGCAAGAGGATGCGCGCAACACTAACCCTCAGCCGCTGCCGCCAGCTACTGCGGCGAGTTGGAGACGTCATCGCGCTGAAAGCGCAATGACGTCTCCTACTCGGCAGAAGCGGGAAATATGATTCCCGCTCTGCTGACTGACAGCTGGGAGGGTGGAGTAAACTCCTCCGCCTCTCTCAGCTGTTTTCAGCTTTTTTATGCTGAACTGCTGAGCGGAGGGAGGGGAGACAGAGGGCGGCATACTCCGGGCATCATGGCCACCTAAAATAGCTTTGGTGGTCATGTTGCCTAGAGTATCCCTTTAACTCCTGTGTCACCTCACTCCATTCATCATTGTATAATAAGTTGAGTATCAACTCCTGTGTCACCTCACTCCATTCATCATTATATAATAAATTGAGTATTAACCTGTGTCACCTCACTCCATTCATCATTATATAATAAATTGAGTATTAACCTGTGTCACCTCACTCCATTCATCATTATATAATAAATTGAGTATTAACCTGTGTCACCTCACTCCATTCATCATTATATATTAAATTGAGTATTAACCCCTGTGTAACCATAAAACACTTTGTAATAGTTACATTACTGTGGAGTTTGTGATCCGCTCACACGCACTGCACAGTACTGTGGAGCTTGTGATACGCTCATACACACTGCACATTACTGTGGAACTCTGTGATACCCTCACACACACCACACATTACTTTGGAGCTATACCCTGGCGGCAAAGGCTGTGTGACCTTTGCCGCCAGGGCATAGCTCCAAAGTAATGTGCGGTGCATGTGAGGGTATCACAGAGCTCCACAGTGATGTGTGGTGTGTATGTGTGAGCGTATCACAAGCTCCACAGTAATGTACGGTGTGTGTGACCGTATCACAAGCTCCACAGTAATATGCAGTGATTGTGAGTGTATCACGGAGCTCCACATCAATAAAACTCACAGTAATGTGCCATGTGTATGAGCGTATCACAGAGCTGCACAGCAATAAAACTCACAGTAATGTGCAGTGTGTAGGAAAAAAAGTGGGCTGCTCAGTCCAGAATGACAGTCTTTTATTATGCTGTGCCACTGCCCCGACACCCAGCGCAGACACAGAGAGAAGTATTGTTTAATTCTGCTGCTCCACTGCTACTGCGCAACATCACAGCGGGACACAGTCTTTTAATATGCTGTGCCACTGCTACTGTGCAACATCACACCGCCAACAGAGCGAGACGCAGTCTTTGTATCTGCTGCGCCACTACTATTCCACAACATCACCCCGCCGACACTTCGAGACGCAGTCATTGAATATGCTGCGCCACTACTACTGCGCAACATCACACCGCTGACACATGTTCTGGTTGGAGAAGGAGCTGAGAAAGTATATGTGGTATCTGCACTGCTATATGGTTATCACGTGTTTTATATGTTAGATATTTTATATTTTATTATTATTTTCCACTAGGAATTCCACGTACAGTGTTAATGAGACAAACAACTTGTCTTCATCACCTCAGTCGTCCCCACCACCTTCCGTGACATCTGAAAAGTAAGTGAAGAGCTTTAGTAAACCTTTGTTTCAGAATATAAAAAAAAAATTAAATTTGCAATAAAAGGAGTTATTCGTGAAGCACTCTGGGCTATATAACAATCTTTGCGCATAAACCTTTGCGCAAAGTGAAAATATTTGCGCCAAGCTTTAAACATTTGCACGCGCAAATCACCGCTGGAATTACAGGAGATTATCTATAACTGACACCTCTCCATCTGATCCTGCACAGAGCCCTGAGCTGCTGTAACTACATTTGGCCAGCAGATGGCGAGATCTGTCTGACAAATAGGTTGTTACAGTAAGGAATTCATTGGGAATATTCCCAAATATTTCTTACTGAATAATTAACTAAAAATCATTATCAAAAAAACACAGGTTCCCGACAGTGTTAATTAGAGAATAACTTGGTAGTGAAGAGGATAAATGGCTATTAAAGTCTAAGCGCGCCTACCAACCTCATGTTAAATTACCATTCTACATAATTCCACACCATGTATCATACCATACAAGGACCCCAAGCTTCCTTCCCACGCAACGTATATGTGTGTAGTTTCGTTATGCAACTTATCATGTACTTTGGGCCTCTAGTTCTTCGCAACATTCCGTCCAGTCATGGTGCACACTTAATGGAAATGTTTATTAAATGATGGCGGCTTTGTCTTTTTTTTTCTTCCTCTTCAGAGCACCCTCATATAGAGCCTCCTCTGGTTACATCATAAGGTAAGAGAATAAAATGCACAAATATAACTGGCACGCATCATCTAAAAGCTCGCTAGGTCTTGTAGCATCAGCACCAATTCCATGGCTAGATGCAGAAATACTGTCTTACAGTTAACAGAATTTTGTGTGGGCGTTTAGGTGGTTCGTCACTAAATTTACGTTGACCCAAGAAGTAGAACCTGAAGATAGTCACTTTGGATCTTCACTAAAATGCGCACACTACATGATCAAAGTGCAGAATATACAAAGAAGGGCTGATAGAAATGGGAGGAATTTCCTGCCAACCCAACTGTGACTTTTCTTCTATAACTAAACTTGAAGTAGTCTTCATATTGTGGTCAATGGGGACAAAATAAGTCAGAAATGTTTGACGTAACAGTGAAAATTGATATATGAAATCTGAGTTTTAAGTAATACCACCTCCAAGTTAGTCTGTGGAAAATGTGGCAAAAACTAGTGATAGTTATGAAACCTATATGCTACGACAAAACAAAGGTTTGGAGGCCCAACATTTATACGTATACCGAGGAGGAACCTGACGCCCACATTGTAAGATTTAATGTTCCTTTACGGAACTCGTTGTGATTTAAAGTTCTTTTACATTTAGGGGACAGCCGATGAATGCGACTCAACCAGCAAAAAGCCAAACTGGATTTAATGGCCTCCCAAAAAGGTAAGGGTTTTTCGAAATTACTGACTTAATGCAATAAAGTTGCATATAATTGTGATGACAACATACCTTTCAGATGTAAGGTTTATTGTAGGGCTGCCTTATCAAGGAAATAAAGACGAGTTTCAGAAAGGATCAGGTGGCCTGCATCACATTCCAATCCCAAACAAATATTCATCTTCATTAAAAGATTTTGCACCAGGAGGAAAGCGTCCGTTCTGCTGTCCTCTTAGCTTCTTAGAATGCGAGGAATTTAGCAGAAACTGATAAATATCTTACAATCGATTTATTCCTGTTTTATTTGCGACTCATTTTTCTTTTCATTGCAATGACGTTAAGAAAAACAGAGGTGAAATGTTAAATGCAATATTTAATAATCAGAAGCAATATTATGGAACACTAAAGCGTTCATAGAGAAGGAGAAATTATGTAAGATGTGACCGTATTTTATTTAATACTTTATTCTCACTGGCTTTACTGGATCTTCTAGCACCATCACGCAACAGAAGAGCGCGAGTCTGCCACGTGGCCCATCTTCTACCGGCTATAAAATGAGCACCGAAGACTACAAGAAGCTGTAAGAAAATGAGTGTTTATTGTTGTACATGAGTTTGTGATTATCAGAAATGTTGTGAAAAATTGGAATCACAAAATTAGTCATGGAAAACGATATGTAAAAAGGCTGTGCTGTATCTAACAACTGGTGGAATGATAGCATTAACAGTAACATGGCGCCACTGCCGGTATCGATTAATGGCTCCCAAATATTCTGACCCAAGCCACTAATACAGATGCCTGGTTGTAACAGATCCGGTAACAGGGAAGCACTAAATTTTATCGGCTCGTGCTGATATTTCCTTGTAGCGGCTCACGGTTACAAGCTATGTAGGAGTATGGTCCCAGGTGTGTGACCGTTTATGCTAGGAATTTCCTGGTTCCCAAGAACTCATAAACTCTAGATACAGTGGTTACGGGGTCTACAGCTACACATAGTCATTTAATTATTTTTTTTAATTTTTGACACGCTTGAGTTTAATTGAACTGTACAATATTATTTATAGCCTGTATCACTCTTTAGAGACACGCGACACATGTAAGTGCGGTCGTCTTCAAAATTGCCTCAAATCGTCTCAAACAACTTCACTTCAGTCATTTTTGTCACACAGAATGGCACGGGCGCTCCACCACTTCCAAAGACAGGGCAAATTTTATTGGAGTTACATCAGAGACAATGTTTCTACTCTTAGGGCACTATTACAATCTTAAAAAACCCATTAGCGCATAGGGGATTGCGCTCGCTTCCGCTTTCCGCTCCCCATGCATGACATGGGGAACGCAAAGAGTAATTAGCGTTAGGATCACAAAGTCCTAACGCTAATTATGCACAGCTGTGGCTAACTGAAAAGTTAACCACAGCTCGAGGCTGTTGCTAACTATAACCACTTCTGCAGATTCCGTTAGAACCAGCTAAAAATCCCCCCAAAAATCAGATACTCTCCTCTCTTCATCGGCGAGAATGGTGGGCTGACCTGCCGCTTCTGGCCACCGGAAGCAGAGTAAGAGTAGGGAAAAATAGTCCCCAGTCTCCCTCCGCGAACCACTCTGCGACTTTTCAAGATCTGGCTAGAACAAAATCGTGCAGGTCACATGGACCAGCATCACAAGCCTTCAGGGAGTCCTATGGACTCCAGGAGGTGATACTCGCGGCGACACTTTAGCGCTGCGTTCCAGGGCAGGCTGCTGAATCAGCGCCTGCCCCAGAATATGGTACTAAAACGGGGCCACTAAGGGGAATCCTGCAGACGCAGGTTTTTCACCTTAGTGTCCTCGTTTTAGCGGCGGTAATGTAATACTGCCCTTACTCGTTTCAACTCTTACTCTGGTTTTGGAAGTGGTGGAGTACCCGTGCCTTTCAACTTGACAAATGCTGGTTGGTGGTATATATCCACTTTAGTCACATGTCATTCCAAGGAATTCCATAATCATAACTTTTCATTAGGCAGTTTTGTATTTTGTCGCTAACGTATCTAGGGTAACTTTGGATGTATCTCCTTAGAGATATTTGAGTAGATTATAAAATATATTGAGGCCAGCATGGAATATTTTCTACAGGTAGCTCAAGATGCCCTTCTATGCATTCATTTTTTTATAAAACAAAAGAATATTCAGATGGGGTTACGATTTGGCACCTGTCAATTGTTCTCTGTATTTTCATGCGCTTGATGAAAATGTTGGTTGTGCCATGTTCTGTGTAAAAACTCATAAATAAAGAATTTAAAAAAAAAAAAAAAAAAAGAATATTAATTTTTGTTTGTTTGATTAAGGGCTCCATATAACATCAGGAATAAATCGCTTGGAGATTTATCAGATGAGGAAACATCATATACGCCCGCAGAACAAGCAAAGAGGTAAATATTTAAGCTATTGCATACAGCAATGGATATACAAACATAATACTATTTGTGAGTGATTGTGTGTTCTGTGATCAAAGCTGTGGACCCTACAACTAATTTCTAATTGACTCATGTTGAACATCAAGTGAATAAATGGATTAGTATGTCAACAAAGTGGCTTAGAATGTCTAACCCCAACATAGTTCATCAACCGTCCTGCATTATATAGGTTTCAAAACTGAGGATGACGGACGGACACGAAAACCAAACGTTAATGAGCTAATTTTGCAATGTATGACAAAAGTATGCTAAAAAAAATTATTTGTGAGCACTCCATCATGAATTTTAAATTTTTGTACAGGAAAAAGGAAAACAATAAGTGAAATATTGAATAAAATAACAATAAATAAATTCTAAATAGATTTATTATACCTGATTTATTATTGGAGCAAGGTGCATTGTTTCGGTTCTTTATGGAACCTTTTATCAAGCATGGTACTTGATAAAGATTCCAAGAGGATACGAAACGCTGCACCTTGCTCCATTAATAAATCTTCTCTCATTTTATTGCACCATGGAGTGACCGGCTCTTCTGTTTGACGCTCAATCTGCTGCTGGGTTGGCTGCCTTGAATTGCCTGGAACGCTGGTATTTTGTGATTTGTATACGTGTGCTGTATCATGTTTTACTACAGCATTCAACATAAAACAGTAGGGGTCCTATTACATCCTCCACGCTAAAACGCAGATGCTAGGGAGAAAAACCTGCGTCTGCAGGTTTCTCCGATGCGTCCCTGTTTTAGCGTAATATTACGATGCAGGCGCTAGAAAAGCTGCCTGCATCGTAAGCCTGCACTAAAATGCAGGATTCGTGCAGCGGCGCTAAGCGCCACTGCGAGTATCCACTCAATGGAGTCCATAGGACTCCATTGAGCTTCTGCTCTGCCGATCAAGTGACCTGCCGCATCTCGCCTTGTGAGATCCGGCAGGTCAGCGTAGTGATCCGCAGAGAGAGACTGGGGAACTTTTTCCCCCAGTCTCTCCCTGCTCCCGTCGGACAGAGGAGGTGGTTGGAGCCGCGGTCTTCGCTGCGGGATGGAAGGTGAGTATCTGATTAATTTTGGGGTATTTTTGGCTGATGCTGACGGATTCTGCAGACTTGGAATCCGTTAGCACCAGGTCCAGGCTGTGGTTAACATTCGAGTTAACCGCAGCCGGACGGTAATTAGTGTTAGTATATTGTAATAATAACGCTAATTAACACTTTGTGCTCCCCATGTTAAGTATAGGGAGCGCAAAGTACAGTAACCTCGCGCTGAAAAGCGCAAGCTCTGAATCGCTAACGGGTTTTTGAACCTGTTAGCGTTTGGATTGCAATATGCTGCGCCCGCGCTAGGGCAACCAGGGCTAATGTTAAGGTGAGCACTCACATTAGCACCAAGAATGTAATAGGGCCCAGGTAGCTTTATAATTTCAGTAAGGTTTTTTGCAATACCGGAAACAAACAGCATAAAACGTATGTGGTTTAGATATAATTTACACATATCTATGTGATATGCAGGTTGTTACACTCCTAACGCCTTTCATAAACAAGGGTATCAGGACGCATGTACTTTTAAATTAAAGTGGAAGTGGTTAGCCATCTCCATAAACTGGTTTAGCCTTACCATGTTTATATATAAATAGAATATTTTCTGGAGCCAAAGTTATTGGGCCTTTGTCATTGACTTGAATGACTTTGCCAAGAGAACATTCTGCAGCTCAGACTTTGTGTTATTCTCTAAAATGGAGGTTTGTCTCACTTCCATAAATTGAGCTGTTACTACAGCTTGGAGGCCACAACACTCGAAGCATCGTCTTTTCTGGTAATTCGTTCAATCACCACGGTGAGGAACCTGGATCAGACTCATTTAAGTGTGAGCACCCATTTGTGTTTTAAAACTTGCAGACACAACGATTCTGCACATGTCCCCCTTCTCTATACTTTCTTTTGGAGGAACAAAGTGACGTATTGGCACACTATCTGGGGGAACCATAGACCACCATTAAAGAAGGAAAGACCGCCTTTACAGGTCTACAGGTTCAACACCTTGAGCCACATGCTTAAGGGCTCCTCACTACATGAGTGAGATCAGCTATGTTTTTATTGCCACACTATCTTTATACACCTCAGATTGTCGTCGCAATATATCTCTTCTCTCCGAGGTACTGGACACTGAAAGGAAGCGCTGACCACCAAACCCATTCAAATTTGGGGGCAAATAGTCCCCAGTCTCCCTCCGCGATAAACTCTGTGGCCATGCACGATCTCACGAGAGCGAGATCACAGGGCCTGGAAGCACAACCCTCAATGGAGTCCTATGGACTCCAGGAGGGGATACTTGCGGCGACGCTTTAGCACTGCCACGAGTATCCAGGAGGCTAGTGGACGTTATGGGGCAGGCTGCTAAATGCAGCATCTGCCTTGTAATCTGATTTGTAAAAGGGGGCCGCTAAGGGGAAATTTTCGAGCGCAAATGTTTCCCCTTAGCTTCCCCGTTTTAGTGAGATGCACATGATTGTGTATGAAACACAAATTAATTTCCTGTTTAGACTTGGATCCCATCCCCAAGATATCTCATATTATTGTACGCAATAAAAAAAGTGTCATCTGCGCTTATCCCTAGATAACATGACACTTTTTTCTTGTTATGTTTTATACATGTTACTGGGCTGGATACATCTGGTAGTTGCAGCCGCCCTGGTAGGGATTAGGCCTGACGCCGTTTTTTCTGTGTGTCATTTTGATATGCAAATATCCCAAAATCCAAAAGAGTCCAAAACACCCCTGTACCATTATGTAGCCTTCAGATTGATTCTATCAAAAAGGTTTAAAAGAAATTCTTATTGTATCTATTTAAACTTTAACTTCTTTCACTCTTGCTATAAATTTATATCATAATTCCGTAACGTTTCACCCCCTGATTTTTTTTTCGATATGGATTTACTATGAGGTTTTTTTTGTAACACACACAGCAGTGCATACAGGATGATTTCAGCACTCATCAGGTTTTTCCTGTGATGATCAAACTGTTTTCATAGTTCATTTGTCCCCGCATCATGACTCCAGAATGTCAGAAAACTCTATTACAACCATAGGTTTTATTTAAGCTTATCTTACCGCAATATGAGAGGAGGGAGACATGCAACTTTCTCTTAAATGTGATCAGAATGTGACATTTTCCACTTTTGAGGATTCTAGAATGAAATCAAATGTTCCTGTCAAAATATTTCAGTGTCAACACTTGACAATTTCATTCTGACTGGGGAGTAAATAAAGAGAAGACATCAGATCGTACTGATCGTCTAAGGATTGGTTATTATCAGACTCAAAAGGTGTCCTGGCTACGTGCAGCTTAAAATTAAAATACCAGTCAGTGTCCATGCTATTCTACAGTCTTACAAACATTTTGAAAAAGCAGAAATAAATGACCGATCATTTAAATAGAATTTTGAGGGATTGCTGAAAATTCACATTTCTTACCCAGGAAGAGAGGTCACACAGGCCAGGAAGCCATGTCACTGTACTAGTGTAATACTTTAGGACAGTGGTTCCCAACCCTGGTCCTCAGGTCCCCCTTTAACAGGCCAGGTTTGCAGGATATGTGAAGCACAGCACAGGTGATATGAACCTTTGCTTTAGGACATCCAGTTGTATGCATTTTTTGTTTCAATTTTTATGTTTATTCTCACAATAACATTTTAATTTAGCATTTCCTGCAGTACCGGATACTTTCTGTATTTCTTCTATTGACATTTTTGTGCAGATGATGTTCTTCATAGTGCACTTATAATCTTATATGCCATATTTCCACCCTCCTAATTCAGATACATCCATTCTTGAATGTACCCAGTCATGTCATTTATTCTGGGTTTTTTATTTACCTATATGAATATGCTTGCTTTCCAATTATTCTATAACTATATACTATAAGATTGCTTTCCATAGTAACTGTGATACGTATTTTTGCCATCATCAGAACGGAAACAGCTAGCAGCATTTTGAGGAACACGGGCACAAAGGAACGATCCTACGTCTTCTCTGCAGCAAAAAGATACAGTGGGTATGTTGAAAAAATATGAGAAATAATAAAAAACTAATATCTTTCCAGAAAGTAATTCATTTTAATTCTCCTTAGATAGGTTTTGCTACATGAATTTACTCTCCATAGACTGTCAAACCTTTATGAACTTTTACTTTTTATTTAGTTGAAATCCCCTAAATCTACAGCTACAGTGGCAAGAAAAGAGAACAAAAAAACAAAAAAAAGAGAAATTATAAAAACATTCTCAGGTCTATTTAAAGAAAGGTGAAAATCAGGAGAATTGGGAGGAGAAGAGAACAATTCACGTTCCAAATCAGCTATTTGGTCTAGAGATAAATGGGAGCATTTTTCAGGATTGGCTATTTTGGCTTATTTTTTCACTTCTCCTGCCAATTTTCCTGAGTTTTACCTTTCTTTGAATAGACCTGTTATTGACATGTAGTTGGTGGTGATTGGTGAAGATTTAGGTGCTTGTATCTCTTGTGCCAGGAAAAGACACTATAGGGTTTGCACAGCCTTTTAAACCTGCAATGAGCAGATAAAGACCAAAACAAATAAGAAATATTACAAAAAAATAACTTTTTATTTTTTATTTCCAGAGCTCCTTCTTCACCAACTGAAAATTACTCACCTTTCTTGGCTAAAAAGTAAGTTTCAGTGATGGTTTGAGTTACTGAATGGATAGATACATAGATACTGACCATTGAGACTGACCGAGGGATGGATACATAGATAGATACTGACCATTGAGACAAACCGAGGGGTGGAGATATAGA
Organism: Leptobrachium leishanense; assembly: GCA_009667805.1. Lineage (NCBI taxonomy): Eukaryota > Metazoa > Chordata > Amphibia > Anura > Megophryidae > Leptobrachium > Leptobrachium leishanense. The sequence goes on along the minus strand of CM019071.1, from coordinate 22,919,842 downwards.
TTCTGACCATCGAGACAGACAGAGGGTTGGATACATAGATAATGTCCATTGAGACAGACCGAGGGATAGATCGATGGAGATATTAGATCATCGATGTGAGCAAGGGTTGTGTTCAGAGTGCCAATACACACCCTAATGTTGGATGAAGAGGTCCTCTTTCACCTCCTACATTGACATTTTCATGATGAACAACATAAAAACTGACTGTATTTCTGATTACAGGCTTGTTATTTCTAATTAAAAAATTGCATTTTGTGCAAAATCTTAACATAAGTTTTCAATTAATAAATGTTCCATTGGTGCACACCTTCATGCAACAGGCTGTGCCTGCCAGTGTGTTAGATACTAAACAAACAGATAGTTAGATGGACTGATATTAGATAGATTATTATTATCATCATTTATAAAGCGCCAAAAGTTTCTGAAGCGCTTTACAATAACCAAAGGGAACAAGACACAAATAAATTAGCATAATATGGACACAAAGAGGTGTAGAGGGCCCTGCTCATAGGAGCTTACAATCTAGAAGGATTTGGGTGGAGGAAGACAACGGGAGCTTTATTTGTCGTCATGATCACTAGTGCCAGTGGTTCGGGGATGGTGGGGGCCTTGGAAATGGCCTCATATGGATACTCAACAAAGAGATAAATGGACAGATACTAGATAAATACTAAACAGATAGCTAGAGGGACAGATATTAGCTGGATAGATATGGAAGGATAGATGGATAGATATATATGGATAGATAGATATACATAATAAACCTACAGACAGGTGGAATGATATTAGATACTAAAAAACTGATTAATAGATGGACAGTTATTAGATAGATGATAGATATGGGATAGATCGATGGCTAGATAAACATTAAATAGATAGATGAAATGATTTTTAAAATATGAATTCTAAGCAAATTGTGTGGATGAGAAATAAAACATCACCTAGATGTATCCAATGTCTGTTTGTAACCAGGTAACTGTGTAAATATGGCATTATATTACACATTATATGTTGCTTTCTCAGGGTACAGGTGCAGGAGGAAGAGGAAAGCCCCAGCAAGAAGATTGATACACCTCCTAAATCTGAAGATAAAATCGGGTAATTAAACTCCTGTGATCCTGGAATGTATTCTCTTCCCACCATTGCCATTCGTCAATAAATCCTAAGAAAAGGAATACAAATATTTAATTGTTATAGATATTCTGGGGCCACTAGTGCCCGGAAAACAGTGGAACTTCAAAAAAAATAAGATTAAATTCTGTGCGAGCACCATGACCAGTGTATTATATGATATTACTGTGATTTGGACTCTGTGTTGAGTCTCTACCCAAATTTTTTCCCCATTAATTTATTGGATTTTACTATAAGGAACGCCAAAGTGTGCTTATTGTAATTTTGGATATACTATATCTATACTGTACATGCACTAAACCTGTATCTGTACCTGAACAACCATGATTCACAAATTGACAGATGTCACATACATCGGGCCCAGCAGTAAGTTGGCCCCTGAATTCCATGTCACTTCCAGATTTTCTTGCTTTTAAGAATGTAAACACAGGAACCAGGACTTTAAACCATTATTACATTTCATGTGTAATTAAAATGCTTTTTTTTTTTTTTTACAGTGGGAAAAACATAAGCTCCCCCAAACTCAATCTTAGAACCAATACAGAGACAAACGGCGCCCCCATCAAACCACAGCCTGGGAAGATCGCAGACCAGAAGGAGGAAAGGTACTGGTCACTTATAATATATTTTGATGACTTGCTTTGTGTACTTTTCCCATTGAATACAAACCAAAATAATGTGTATCTGTGTTTTTGCTGTCATATTAAAGCCCTGCGATATTTATTATTATTTCTGATTAAAAAATTAGCTCAGAATGACAATAATCTTTAAAGCAAATGAAAAAAATTTACAGCGTACAAATAAATTATTTTCTTTTTATGAATGAAAGTATAATTGTAACGTATATTAAATGAAGGATATTATACAGATTATGAATATAATGGTACAATACTTGTAGAAGGTTGCTGTTTACATAATAATCATATTATCATAATAACGCGCATTTCAAATGACTTTTTTTTTTCACAACATACTCAAAATCCCACTAACCTACAAATAAATGCAGAGATTTTCAGTCTATCTAAATGGCCATTAAAGTAATAAGCAGTCCACCACATTAAGCGAAAATCATCTCTTTGGGGTAAACATGTAACATAATGAGTATATTTCCTACATATTTATTTTCTGTGTTAATCTGTATATTTGTGTTTTGTTTTTAATATCTTGCATTTTATCACTTTGTATTTCTGTAACAACTGTAAAAAATTCAATGTTCTTGAACCCAGGACATACTTGAAAACGAGAGAAATCTCAATGTATCCTTCCTGGTAAAATAATTTATATATAAATAAATAAATACAGAGTGAAAAACAAAACCTAAACAAAATTGTATTTGTGAGAAAATTAACAAGCAACGAAATAAGTGGCAGCTAGGGAGACACATACTCTAATATAAAGAGTGTCTCATTAAACAGGCTGTTTTCTCATTTTTCTCATTTGTAAGACGTTACCTTTGAAAGTGCTATTTCTTTTCCACTTCTGTCTTTTTAAAAGTAGAAAGCTCACCTGAAAACTAAATTTTGTTTTTGTTCAGTGTCGATAAGAAAGGGCTTCCACCAAACTCAGAGTATCGGTCAACTACCACTCGAACTGTCACTACAAGAACAGAAAGGTAGGACTCTTTACCCTGGCATGCAGCGTATCGGAACTGCAGATTTTATGATGAAATAATCAGGTCCATAAAGTAAAAAGAGCAATTTATCTGGGGCTTTTTGATGAATTTATGATCTGACGTGCCTGAAAAAACTAAGAATACAGAAACAGTGGAGGCTTTTCAATACAGAAAATGTTTGGTTTTTTTTTCTTTCATTTTCTAAATGCATTCTCCGTGGCTGTGTTCGACTGCATTGGAATTATGGAATATGCAGGTCCATAAAGTAACGGGAACAATTTATGCTTTTCTGGGATGAATCTATGATTTGTGGTGTCAGAAAAAGCTATGAATACAGACATAGTGGCCACTTTAATAATTGATATATATATTTATATATATTCTTCAAGACCCGAGGAAGAGAGGTTACACTCTCAAAAGCTTGTCTTTTAAATGTAACATTAGTCCAATAAAAAAAGTATCACTACATACTGCTATACCCTGGTGATATATATATACTAAACTTTAATATATACTAAACTATAATAAGTAAATATAATATATATATATATAGACCAAGATTCACAAGGGGACCCACAGTCTAGATATCCACTTCCAAATGCTCCAAAGTGTTGACCACCCCCGAGGGCAAACAACTTATCAAGAAGGTGTGCAGTCATGGAGTCTTTTAACTACTTGTTTTTTATTGAGGTAGTGCAAAATCGGTGTTTCATTACCACAGAGGACTTTTTTCATGATGAAAAAGATGTTCTTGAAAAAAGTGCTCTGTGGGACTGAAACGTTGATTTGCACTACCTCAATAAAAAAACATATACAGGGTAATTCAAAGAGATTCGAAAAGTCACCGCACGTTCGGTGACTTTTCGTTCTCTTCAATTCGGTTCCTTTTCGATCCCATTTCGGTGACCCTGCGGTGTATTCAGCAAACACCACAGGGTCCCCGAATTGCAGGGAAAAGCTACCGCAAACCCAACGAAAACGAACCTGCAAAACCCACCGAATGCATGCCGAAAACCCTCAAAAACATCTGGATTAACCCGTCGAAGACGTCGGAAAAACCCGAGCAGGAGCCGATCACACGCAGCGAAGCCTCTGGAAAAAGCCGAGACCGCAGAAGAGTCAGTGAATAAATTAGGAAAACCGTTTGCATGAATGATTGAAACATGAAACGCTGTTTGCAAAGAAACTACTGAGCGAAAATGTCTGAAATTTACATATGAGGTCCAGGGAATGATAATAAAGAGGGCTGTTACAGAAAAAAATAAGTAAAGTAAAAAAAAAAAAAAAGACTTTTTAAAAAAAAAAAATCCAGAAAAATGCTTAAAATATCCTAAAAAATCTATAAATAAAGAGACTTTTTGCTGCAGAATTTTATAATGAACGGTTTATTAGATATTGAATTAAAACGGGAATATTTTTAACATTGAAGCCTATGGGATTCTCCTGAATAAACCTGCCGAATTAAACCACCGAATGGCAGGGCATTTCGGGAACCTTTCACTGCTGGTTTGTGTTCTCTGAATAGCCGAAGCAGTGCTTTTTCATGGGGATTTCACTGCCCTCGAACAGGCACCGAACAGGTACTGTATGTGCAGGCAATTCGCCAGGATTTGGCGAATTGCCTGCTCTCTGGATGGCCGAATGGCCAAGAAATGATTTTCAGCGTTCGGTTACCTTTCTCCAGCCATTCGGATCTCTTTGAATAACCCTGATAGTTAAAAGATTAAAAGACTCCAGGACAGCACGTCTTCTTGATGAGTTATGTAAACATATGATATACTGTGTGTGTGTATATATATATATCAGTGCACAATTCTTAAAGAGGCCGTTTTGTCGGTCTTCACAGTTTTTCCAGGGTGTAACCTGTTGTGTTAAGGCAAGCCAAAATGGATAACACTGATGTTGTGTCAACGTATCGAACAATTGATAATATGTTGTATCTAGACCTCAGTTGTTTTATCCAATTCATGGATTTTTAAAGTTACATTAATACGTAGAGCGCTGTATATTTATTGTTTGAGAAGCACCCTTATGAAAAATACACGTTCAGGTAGAGTGCATGCCACGTGTGCTAAAAAAAATAATAAACGACGATTGCTGCTGTGATCTTACCGACGAGTGAGACCCTGACCGTCTTGCTCCCTTACACAAGACACCCGCAGTGTTGACTTTTTGAGCCGTTTGGGACAGTTTCTGGAGTGCGGCCTGTTTTCGCGGCTTACATCCTGCGGCCATCTTGTTGGAGCCTTTCCTGCGCTGCTCTCCTCTGGCCCACTCCCGCCGCCCATCTACCTGTCCACTCATGGGCAAGAGGTCGGGGAAAAGACCCCTGTTGCCGGAGGGCCCCGTCAGCGTGACATTCGGGAGTCACTGGGTGATGGCCAGCAACGACACCGCGGAGACACCCGGAGGTACCTGACCCCGACGGGGAGCTCCTCGGACGAGGAAAGTGTATCCTTGAGGGAAGCCGCCTCAGCTAAACCCTGGAACACAGGACGAGTGGCGCTGAAGGCGGCCGGATCAGGCGGTATGAGATCCGTGGCTACACCCCGACTCCCTGAGACCCCATATGACTCTGGCAGGACCGAGATGACCCCTACGCTCCTTCCTGATTCTGCCGCTGGTGGCTGCACCCTGCCATTCACGATGACAGACATTCGACATATGTTTGAGGAAATGATTGGAGGGATGCGCGAGGTCTGGCGTGCGGACTTTGCTGTCCTGAAGGTTGAGCTGTCGGCTATTCAGGGAAGATTGACAGCCGTGGAGGGAAGGGTAGAGAGTGTTCGGGCTACACAGGCCCTTCTCAAACCACAGGTGGAATCCTTGCAGGCCCAAGTGGCGCTTCTCTCTAGTGCGGTGGAGACGGCCGAGGCACGCCACAGGCGGAAAAATGTGCGGATCAGGGGGATCCCGGAGACGGTTCCTGGAGACGCCTTACTAGGCTTTGCTAACAGGATTGTGTCTCAGGTCATGGGACTACCACCCGAGGTGCCTACCATCTTTCGTGCCGTTACTCGCCTGCGGAAGGCTGCCACGGCTCCGGTGGACGCCCCACGAGATGTATTAGCAGTCGCTGTGGAGGAGTCTGATAAAAGACGTCTGATGTCGTCCCCTATCGCCCGGGCTTCAATTATTTTTGAGAACCTATCTATAACACTTTTTAATGATTTGCCACTTTTGACCCTGGTTGCTCGGAGGCGGTTTCGAGATGTGTCGTTGTTTATGAGGAATGGCGGAGTCCGTTACAGATGGGGGGTGGCGGGATCCATCTGCATCAACTACGATAACTTGACACACTCGGTGTCTTCCCCCGAAGAGGCCTGGCGTTTGCTCCACTCGTGGGGTCTGTCCCCGGCTCCAACTCCTGCCAGTCCAGGCCCTCGTGGTATCTTGCCCGCAACTTCTGATCCAGGCTGAATAGGGGGGACATAAATTTGTCCTTTTCTCCCCTCCCCCCCCGATTGAGACACTCTGAGACACTATTTTTACCTTTTCTGATGACAAAAAGAGAAAAAAGAAAGAAAACAAAAAAAAAAAAGCCCTGCGTACCTGATGGAGACACCTGGCCTGCTCGGCTTTGCTTTACCTGCTGCGAGTTCGCTGCCATTCCGTGACACTGGCTGAGGACTGCCCTGGCTTTTTTTTTTCCCTGTGACACCTTGCCTTTTTGATGACCTTTCTTTATGGCTTTTCCCCCCCTTTTTTTCCTGATGTGAAGTGTATGTCCCCGGCTGGGGCCATCTCAGAGATTTTATTTTATCCCTCTATCCCTTGAGAGTTGAATTCCCCCCCCCCCCTGGACACTCTTTTTTGCGGACTTTGCTTCATCAGTCCAGGCTGTGGTTTGCAGTGACGGTCTGGGCAACTAGCCACCTTTTTATTTTGTTCCCCCCCCCTTTTTTTTTTTTTTTTTTTTTTTTTTGTTGTGCGGGACATTAGGTTGCCCTGGGCGAGCCATTGGAGCGGATACCATGGCTCTGACCGCTTCCTCTGGCCCCAGGACGCCTGGCCCTGTGACCTCTTCCGTGGCCTCCAGCCTCCTTGAGAGGTTGCTGGAGTGAGCCAGGAATGCCACCTTTTCCCGGGCTGTCCTCCACCTTTACTCGTCCACCCACCCCCTTTCCCCCCCCCTTTTTTTTTTTTTTTTTTTTTCCTAAGTGGTTGCCCCATGTCTGCCTGACGACGAGACTGCCTCCCTGGTTACGTATATCGAGTGCCCTCTATTTCCCCTCCCCTTATTGTTAACTTTGCGGACCCTAGCAGCCTAATGTTGTCATTTTTATTTGCGTTGATTTTCCTGCTGACTAGTCTGTGGCCCTGCGTGGCCTTTTTCTATTTACTGTATCGCTGACATTGTTACAAAATAAAAAATTTTGAATACAAAAAAAAAAAAATAATAAACAAATAAAATAATCCAGCGCACAAAATTGCAAATTAGGTATTGAATATATATTTTTTTTACTTGACTGGATTTTGGGTATGATTGACTGGATTTCACCCCGGGGTCCCCCTTCGAAAGAGTCTTGGGGTTAAATGGATTGTGTCAATCACAATTTAAAAATAAATTGAAAAATTGGTCTATTTTTGTACATCCACATTTACAATGAGTCTGTGTTGTTTGTAGCCCTCCTGTAAAAGTAGAGGAAGATCTAAAAAAGAAGAGCGAATCACTCCCCAGATCTCTCGCTTCATATCTGTACGACGACAACTACAGGTACTCTGTCAGAATGGGTTTCCTATGGTGCAGAACGTAAACACTCCTGCCAGCGGGAAGCCCCTACTCCTGCCGGGTTTAATAATGTTTCTCCACTTTTCCTAAATTTCCAGCTAAGCAAATCACTAATGTTTCTTGGATTTCCGTATCTATCTTATGATGTTTATCTAGCTTAGCTTAAGTGATGGATATCCATATCAGAGCATACAGCCAACCTGCTTAGGTTGAATATCATACATATAGTCACGTAAAAAATAAACATAACGCCATTTCAAAACTGTTAATTAAATGTAAATATTTATTAGCATTTTAAAGGTATTTTAGGCTAATATATAGTAGAAATGATTTGCACAAATGTAAATATTTATTAGTGGTTTTCGGGGTATTGTAGGCTAATATATAGTAGAAACCCTTTGCTGAAATGTAAATATTTAGGGTATTTTAGGCTAATATATAATAGAAACACTTTGCGTAAATGTAAATATTTATTAGTATTTTTCGGGATATTTTAGGCTAATTTATAGTAGAAACGATTTGCAGAAAATAGTAAAGTACAACCAGCACACCAATACAGAAAAATGAATAAAGATACAGGGATATAAGAGGGAAATGGGGTAAAGGGAAAACATCTGTGAAGGTGGATGTGGTAGAGATAAAGCATTAAATGACAAATATTAAAAGGGTGATTGGAGGAAAACCAGATACGTTATATGATGATATTCTAACTCACCAACTAAACAAATGTATGGGTTGAAGCTGTAAGGATAACCAGTAGGACAGAGAAAAAATGCAAACCTTTCGCCGATCAAACACACAGGGAGGTAAATGCACCGAAAACGATATGGTGATTAAGTAGAGTACAGTGTATATCTGTATTTCCGATTACAGGATGGATGAGTTTCTCAAAGGTATGGATATTTTATCAAGACTTTCGTTGAAAAAAATGTGCATTTATGCAAATACCTTTACAAAGTGCAAATATCAGAATCCTCTGCGGAGAAGAATACATGGGGATTAACAAATCCTTGATCTCTTGGCACACTAAACATAAGTTACTGAACCACAAGGCAAATGTTTTGTTTATTCCTATTTTTAAATAACACTAAATATAATCAATCCATCTTGATTATTGGAAAGTGTTGTGGAAACTGTTGGCGCTTCATAAATGATGAGAATAGTAATAAATTATAATATTAAAAGAAACAATTGCAAATCATGCAAGACGTTTCTGTCCTACCTACATTATTCTATAGATCCCCAGACAAATATGTGGATACATCTTTGTCAAGGTTTGAGCAAGCAATTTCTTTTTAATTTCTTTTTTCATTGCCTGGTACATTTTATATTGACATCTCTTTTTTTTTTCCACAGATCAAGAGACGCTAGCTCCCCCAATCTGATCTCTAGTAGCATTACAGAGACAAGTAAACCGGAAATCAAACCCCAGCCTGGGAAGATCACGGTCATCAAGGATGAAAGGTAGTTACAGCCCATGTAAACTGATCTCAGATTGAATTTCTGTGCTAATATTTATTCAGTGAAATTATTTAATGAACAGTTCATACAATGCCAGAGCTGTTGAATTCTGACATTTTGGTAATGCCTAGAATGGGTATATAGTGTAAATGTTATCATGTCATTATAATGACATTTGTTTTATATATATATATATATGCCTGCTAATGAGACCAATGAATACAATATGCATTATACAGTGCACGCAGGGCTGGATTTCTAACTAGGCAGAGTAGGTATGTGCCTACAGGCGCCTGCAACAAGTGGGTGCCTTGCTCTGTGTAGAAAAAAAAAAGTTATAAAGATTTTTACAATTTACAACCATTTAGACCCCTGTATCTCTGAAGCACTACAGGCTAGAGGGACATATAATGCATCATTGGAAAGGCCAGATCATGGCCTGTCCAGTAATACCAATCTTGATCACTTTAGGTTAATGTAAAAGTAAAATAACAAATAAAACTATAAAATGTTTCTCTTTTTTTCTAACACATCACTATTATTCAGTTTACAATTATAAAGTGAACATTGATGCTGCACTAACTCACCTTCTCATTTCCCACACCACCAGAAAGTTTAGAGGTGATGGCAGAATACTTGTTCATGGACAACCTGTATAGTGGCACTGCAGTGAGGAGAGACAGGGGGCTTTGGAAACTGCATCTTTGATTTTTACACCACACAATGTGAAGTGAGCGAGTTGTCATTTGAAAGGGCACAGTCTGACCCTTCCAGCAATACCAGATATGACCATGTAATGTTTAAAAATAAAAGAAAAAGAAAAATTTACTTCTTTTCTCTGTAATAAGGCAGAGGCAATAGATGCATTTACTTATAAAGCAAATAATGCCACTGCACTAACTCAACTAAGGCAACAGATTCTGACCCTTCTTTTGATTGAGCGAAGAGAGAAACGTTTTTTCAGTTCTCAGATTTCTCAAATGTTTTTTTCTTTTTGTTTGCCCCAAAACTAAAATGTAAAAAGTAATTTTGCCACTTTTTAATTTTTTTTTGGAGGAGCACTCTACATTTCTATGCCAGCAGGCTCCTGACATGTAAATCCGACCCTGAGTGCACGCCACAAATAGACAAATCTCATAGTACATTTAAGCAGACTGTGCTGTATATTGTATAATCACTGGTGTGCGCAGCCCGTTACATTAGGGTGTGCACCAATGAAACATTTATTAATTTAAAACTTATATATAAAAGACTTTGCTTAAAATGCACATTTTTTCATTAGCAGTAAGAAGCCTAGAATCAGAGACACAGTCAGTTTTTATGCTTTTCATCATGAACCAAATAAGGGATCAAAAATGTCAATGTAGGAGGTGAAGGAGGACCTCTCCACCCAACATTATGGTTTGCCTGAGTACACCAGGCAAATCCCCTGCGCACGTCTATAACGAGCAATGTTGGGAGCACTCACGGTCTTGTATAAAAAATAACAAGCTTTATTAGTTTGTCATAAAATCTCCGTTTCGGCTCATACACGAGCCTTAATCTTGGATAAAAGCAATAATGAAGACACATACATTAATATTAGAAAGAGTTAAGCTACTCACCAACTGTGTACCGTGCTACCCACGACATCGTCAACCCGGCGTCCGGAAGTGACGTGTCATTGCCGGTTCTACGCGTCGATACCAACGTGGCTGCATCCTGCGAGTCTAGTTGTCATAGCGATACCAACGTGGCTGCATCCTGCGAGTCTAGTTGTCATACACTCATATGCGAGTCTAGTTGTCATAGCAACCCGCCTTGTTGAAGGACCAAAATCGAAGCACTTCATGGAAGATATTAAAACGGATGTAAAACACACATGCTGTATAAATTTACCAAACTAAGTTAAGGCACTAAAGGTTGTCTATGATGGGAACGATTATGAAAAATTCAAAATATATATATATATATACTGTATATATCAATATTCCCACTTACGATCTAAGTTGTCCAAAGTAAAGAAAGAAAAAAAGAAGAAAAAGAAAAGAAGCAAAAAAACAAAAACACTAAAAGAGATATGTTAAAAATAGTTGGAAAATGATGATGTGTGTGTATGTAATGTGTGACAAAAAATATGTTATAGGAGAGAAAAAGGAATGCAAATAAACAGTGAGAGTGAAATAAATATCAATGAACAATAAATGTGAAAAAGTGAATGAGTGTGTAAGCTAGTCCTGTATGTTAAAAAGTGAGGGAAAAATATAAGTGATAAGGACTAGTATAAAGTCAATGGTGATGATGTGATAAACTAATGGGTAGGTGTAATGTGACCTGTGAGCGAAAAAAGTATGTGTATGGTGTGAAGGGATGTAAAATGGTGTAATACGCTGTGTTAAATGAATGATGAAAAACCTACTGTGAAGAGAAAATAAGAAACATGTAGGACGCGTAGAACCGGCAATGACACGTCACTTCCGGACGCCGGGTTGACGATGTCGTGGGTAGCACGGTACACGGTTGGTGAGTAGATTAACTCTTTCTAATATAAATGTATGTGTCTTCATTATTGCTTTTATCCATGATTAAGGCTCATGTGTGAGTCGAAACGTCAGAGATTTTATGAGGAACTAATAAAGTTTGTTATTTTTTTATACAAGACCGTGAGTGCTCCCAACATTGCTTGTTATATATTATACCCTGAGGAATATTTTGCACCACGGCATCTTTAACTTCTAATTCCATAGCTTGAGTGTTGGTTACTTGGACTTTTTTTTATATATATAGTGGCAAGACAAAGTATGTGAACCCTTTGGATTACGTGGAGTTTTGCATGAATTGGTCATAAAATGTGCTCTGATCTTCATCTAAGTCACAACAATTTGAAAAACACAGTCTGCTTAAAATAATACAACACAAACATTATATGTTTTCATGTGTTTATTGAACATAACATGTAAACATTCACAGTGCAGGGTGGAAAAAGTATGTGAACCCTAGCCTAATAACTTCTCCAAGAGCTAATTGGAGCCAGGAGTGAGCCAACCTTGAGTCCAATCAGTGTGATATTATTGGATGTGTTGCTGAAAGCTGTCCTGCCCTTTAAAAACACACACCAGTTTTGGGTTTACTGGTTACAAGAAGCACTGCCTGATGTGAACCATGCCTCGCAGAAAAGAGGTCTCAGAAGACCTACGATAAAGAATTGTTGACTTGCATGAAGCTGGAAAGGGTTACAAAAGTATCTCCCAAAAGCCTTGATGTTCATTTGTCCACGGTAAGACAGACTGTCTACAAATGGAGAAAGTTCAGCACTGTTGCTACTCTCCCTAGGCGTGGTCGTCCTGTAAAGTTGACTGCAAGAGCACAGCGCAGAATGCTTAATGAGGTAAAGAAGAATCCTAGAGTGTCAGCTAAATACTTACAGAAATCTCTGGCACATGCTAACATTTTTGTTGACACATCTACAATAAGGAAAACATTAAACAAGAATGGAGTACATGGGAAGACTCCACGGAGGAAGTCATTGCTGTCCAAAAAGAATATTGCAGCACGTTTGAAGTTCGCAAAAGAGCACCTGGATGTTCCACAGCACTACTGGCAAAATATTCTGTGGACAGATTAAACCAAAATTGAGTTGTTTGGAAAAAACACACAACACTATGTGTGGAGAAAAAAAGGCACAGCACACCAACATCAAAACCTCATCCCCACTGTAAAACATGGCGGAGGGAGCATCATGGTTTGGGGCTGCTTTGCTGCCTCAGGGCCTGGACGGATTGTTGTCATTGATGGAAAAATGAATTCCAGAGTTTATCAAGACATTTTGCAGGAAAACGTAAGACCATCTGTCCGCCAACTGAAGCTCCGCAGAGGATGGGTGATGCAACAGGACAATGACCCAAAGCATACAAGTAATTCAACTAAAGAATGGCTTCAACAAAACAAAATACGCCTTCTGGAGTCGTCCAGTGAGAGTCCTGACCTCAACCCGATTGAAATGCTGTGGCATGACCTTAAGAGAGCGATTCACACCAGACATCCCAAGAATATTGCTACACTGAAACAGTTTTGTGAAGAGGAGTGGTCCAAAATTATTCCAGATCGTTGTGCAGGTCTGATCTGCAACTACAGGAAACGTTTGGTTGAGGTTATTGCTGCCAAAGGAGGGTCAACCAGTTATTAAGTCCAAAGGTTCACATACTTTTCCCACCCTGCACTGTGAATGTTTACATGTTCTGTTCAATAAAAACATTAAAACATATACTGGGTTATTCAGAGAGCGTGAAAAGCAGGAGAATGACTGGAGAATGAAAAATTCTAGGTCAAAATAGCCAAACCAGAAAAATTCTCCCTTTAATCTCACTTTCCAAATCGGCTATTTTGACCTAGAATTTTTCATTCTCCAGTCATTCTCCTGCTTTTCACGCTCTCTGAATAACCCTGTAGATCAAAATAGCCGATTTGGAAAGTGAGATGAAAGGGAGAATTTTTCTGGTTTGGCTATTTTGACCTAGAATTTTTCATTCTCCAGTCATTCTCTTGCTTTTCACGCTCTCTGAATAACCGTGATAATGTTTGTGTTGTATTATATTAAGCAGACTGTGTTTTTCAAATTGTTGTGACTTAGATGAAGATCAGAGCACATTTTATGACCAATTCATGCAAAACTCCACGTAATCCCAAAGGGTTCACATACTTTTTCTTGGCACTGTATATATATATATATATATATATATATACATGATATTGTTAATTTGGGCTTTCTCTTACGTTTTCATTTTTTTTAACAGTGATAGCAATGTGTCTCCTCGAACATCATCAGAAACTCCGTCAACAACTACCAGGACAGTGACAACAAGGACAGAAAGGTAAGATTTCATACCTGTACACAAAATATTACATTGTATCCACGTGCCACATTTATTTAAAGAATCAATGTAACACCAAAAACAAGGTGCATCCATGTCTGTTTAACTCGCGATGAAAAATTGATTTAAAAATCCGACTTATGCAACTAGTCAAGAACGAAAATAGCATAAACGCGGCGCAGTAAACAATCCTACTCGCCAACAGGCTGGCATTTGGTATTTTGTGCTTTCTTCATCATTTATATGATTCTCATTCTGCCCACAGAAAATACAAAGCAGTGATCACGAGTATGAGCTTAACTCAAGTTTTAGGTAACATTAAGGCATAACAGCAGCAGGAAAAGCGATGCACTGCACGATGCTCTGACACTCATGTGTAAAGAACTAAAAAATAAATAGAATGTTGAAATAAACTTTCCGTTTTTTTATGATTACCTCCATCCTCAGACTGATGACCACATGTTTTTAATTGTCAGCCTTGCATATGTAACCATCTAGCAAATAATGAATTCAGCTGAAAAAAAGGGCCCCAAGTCCACAAGCTGAAACATAATTACACACAATAATGAAACTGATTTCTGTGAATGATCATTGGGTTGTATGGAAGACCTGTGTGAGTGACTGAGCTTGCTGTGAAATACCTGCATCTCTACATAACATTTCATGTATAAATTGGCTAAATTATATTTTTGTATTATTATTCTTAGGGTCCCCGCAAAAGAAGAAAAAGAAGACATCAAGAAAAAAAATGATTTGGGCTCGGATTCTCTTGGTACATTCCTCTCCGAGGACGCCAACAGGTAGGGTTCTATTGCGATGTTCGCATTAAAACGCGAGCGCAAGAGGGGAAAAACTGCGCCCGCAGTTTTCCCCCTTGCGCCTGCGTTTTAACGCTGGATTACAATGCAGGCGCAAAAAATGCTGCCTGCATTGTTATCGTGCGTTTAAATTAGGGATGCTTGCGGCAGCACTGAGCGCAGACGCGAACATCCACTCGTTGGAATCCATAGGACTTCATTGAGTTCCCCCCTGCCGGTCACATGACCAGCCGGATCTCGCCTCGCTGTGTTACAGGGCAGGCTACTGAATCACCGCCTGCCCTATAATACGGCGTTGAAACAGGGACGCTAACTGGAAACCTGCATGGGCAGGTTTTCCCCGTTAGTGTCCCCGTTTTAGCACCAACAATTTAATAGAGCTCTATGATGGCTCTGGTAAGTTTACAACAGCTCTGGTAAAGTTAGCACCAACCTTGTAATATGGACCAGGGTGTCTTCTTCAAGAAATCCAAGAACTTCTCTTTTAAACAATCTAGTTTTGAAACAGGAGCCTGGTAAACAAGAAATTCATCTTCTGCGGCTATTGCCAAATGTTCGCTGTTACCCTTGAATTTGTACAAAGTCAAAAACATTTTCCTAGTGACATAAAAAAGTGTCTTTTTATTTTTAGGTTTGAATCAAAATGGAAAACACCACAATCTGCTCCAGCCGTGTCTCAAACGTCCCCAGCTAGGTTTGTATTGCAAACGTAATGTGATCTAAGAGATTTTCCTTTGCGATACGATACACATTGGGCCCTATTCCACGCTGTGAGCTAAATTGGGGACTCTAACGGGGAAAACCTGTGCCTGCAGGTTTCCCCATAGCTTCCCCATTTTAGTGTGATATTCTGGAGCAAGAGTTGTCTTGGCACCTTGCGCCGGAACGCAGCACTACCCGCAGCGTTTCTCGCAGTAGCGCTTCCACGCCACCTCGATTATCACGTCCTGGAGTCCATAGGACTCCATGGAGGTTTGCGCTTCTGGGCCATGAGCCCTGCTCGATCTTGCTCCCGCAAGATCATGTAGTGCCGGGAAGTGATCATGGAGGGAGACTGGGGACTATTTGTTCCCAGTCTCTGCTCCTGGGGACAAGAAGCGTTGAATCGGTCTGCCATGCCCGCTGGGGGATGAGAGGTGATTTATTGGGGGGGGGGGCTTTGTGGATGCTAAATGATTTCGCAAAAGTGGAATCAGTTAGCACCAACTTTTAGGTGTTGCTAAAAATTTGCCTTTCGCTTCGCTAATTAAACTAATTAACAACTGCGTTCCCAATGTTTAGTATAGGGTGCGCAGAGTGCAGTAAGCTCTCGCAGGCTACGCAATCACTGATGCGCTAACGCATTTTTCACAGCTTTAGCGTTAGGGATGTAATATGGGGGGTGTGCATTAAAGTAACTTATCCTAGCGGTAACACCTCTTCCAAACGCTACCCTTAGTGTTCACTATGGAATAGAGCCCATTATGATAAAAGCAAATTTACAACATTTTGTGAGAAAAATGCCAAACAACTGTATTACTTAAATTATTGATTCCATAAAATGACATTTTAGCTGCTATTCCAGATGAGTCCATAATAAAGAGTCACTATTGGGTAAATGAGGTTCTAGATGTCAACTTTCAGCGGCGCCCTCTAGCACATCTATTAAGACCAAGTCGATACATTAGCAGTTGCATGTAAATGTAGTAACACTTTTTTGCCAGTAGAGGGGGTCCCAAGCTGTCAATAAGGCCTTACCTATAGTGAACATATACATTGGGACACCTCTGTATGTATTTACTGTGTGGGTAATGGAAAGTCATTTTCTGCTGGGTCCTGTCAGTGGTTTTATGGAAAATCACTTGGTATTTAAAGATCATCTGAAACCACTTTTAGGTTGTATGGAAGGACAGTGTGAGTGACTGGGATAGCTGGCAGTCAGTGACGTAGCATGGTTTGTCAGCGCCCGGGGCAAAGCAAGAATTGCGTGCCCCCCCCAACCTGTGGATATGGTAACACACCTCGATTCCCTTCTACCAGTAGAGTATTGACCCCCCTCACCCCACAAGCACATGTATTGTATATTAACAAAATACTGATATAATAAAAAAATGAAACACACATGCCCCCCCATGCTACACCACTGCTGCCAGTCACCCTGTCCCAGTATACCCTAGTATAGTTCCACTCTCACACTATACCCAGTCACCCTCTCCCAGTACCCTCCAGTCACTCTCTCCCAGTCACTCTATCTCTCCAAGTACCCCAGTCACTCTCTCTCTCTCCAAGTACCCCTAATCACTCTCTCTCTCAGTACCCCCACTTTCTCCCAGTACCCCCAGTCGATCTCTCTCTCTCAAGTACCCCAGTCACTCTCTACCAGTACCCCCAGTCACTCTCTCCTTCTCTCAGTACCCCCACTTTCTCCCAGTACCCCCAGTCAATCTATCTCTATATCCAAGTACCCCCAGTTACCCTTTACCCGTACCCACAGTACCCCCTCACTGTGTGTTGGTCACACTGCTCTGGTGTCACACAGTGTCGCCTACTTGTGTGGAGTTGCTGATAGCCTGGGGGGGCTGTCCAGGGGGCTTAGTGGAGACCGGATTTTAAATGTGCTGCAGGGCAGGCACCTCCCTCCCTCCTTCCTGTTCAGTGGCTGCAGGGCTGCCAGCGCCAGGGGGGCTGGAACAGGGCTTCAAGGGGGCTGACAAGTGTGGTACAAGATGTTCCGTCAGGTAATGCTGCGCTGCTTCATGTGACTCATGTCAGCGTTAAGAAGGAGTCAGGACAGGACCAGAATTTTCTGTCCTGGTCCTCCCTTCTGGACGCTGAGTGCTAAGTCACTGCCGGCGCCAAAAAACTGGTGGCTACCCATGCAACGGTGTCTCACGGACACCAGTGTCTGTGAGCAGACACCTTGCTGATCCCTGCTGGAAAAATTAGTGGTTCAAATTTCTTTTGAAATTTTGCGCCCCTAAGAAAATTGCGCCCCGGGCGACTGCCCCGAGCCCCCCCCCCCACGCTACGCCACTGCTGGCAGTATATTTCTATTTTATAATGTATACATTTGTATTATTATTGTTAGACTCCCCACAAAAGAAGGAAAAGAAGACATCAAGAACAAAAGGGATTCTCTTGATACATTCCTTTCTGAAGATGCCAACAGGTAATCTTTCACTGACGAGATGCAGCAGACAAGGAGGAGCTGCCCGTTTCATTATTTCTTTAACGTAACTTTTCAAAATCCCATTCAATAAACATTATCAGAATATGAAATCTCCTTGATATTGTGCGATCTCTTTGAGAGATCAATTTAAGCCAGTGAGCGAAATGATAATAAGACTGGAACACCGAAAACTTCATAACAAACAAGGCAAGCGGCTTCGGTAATCCAACGGCAGAGATGAGCACATATGTATTTATAATGCACCGGCCAGGGTTCCAACAGTCCATCGTTACCAGCCCAGGTGTAGATAAGAGGAAGAGGACTGGTCACACAAGGCTCACCATGGTATGAAGTGTTTATTTGGAGCAAAATCAACGTTTCGGTCCTGTCCCAACATCTGTCTCATGCAGTTTTGTGTTTTAACTTAAAAGTAACTTCCGTCGTGTCCAGCCAGATCTTTCTCGAATATAACCTCTGTTGGGAGCAAGGCCCTCTCTAGTATATTATAGTATTACCCTAACTTATTGTAACCTCTGTATCGCGCTGCAGAATATGTTTGTGCAATATAAATAAGCATATAATAATCATGACAAGCGAGCATGATGTCATGCCGAGTCGTGAGTGACCGGTCCTCTTTCTCCATTTGTTGTTGCTTTGGTGATGTGATACATCAAGGGGAAATACAGTTTCCAGTACACGAACGTGATAAAATTCACATTTGCATGAATATCCCTTTATGGATGGAAAAATGTCACAGGGAATGTAATTCTACAAAATCGGGGACCTATCTTTGTCCATCCTATGGAATATTTATCATTTTATGCCTTTATTATTATTATTATTGTCATTATTTATAGCGCACCAATAGTTTACACAGCGCCTTTACACTATTGCACCAGCTCAGGCTCCAACAGCTCAGGGTCACCAGCCCAGGACTTGGAGTAGATACAAGCAGAGGAAGAGGACAGGCTCGGCATGCAATGAAGTGATTATTGGGAGCAAAAGCAATGCTTCTCTCCTGGCACAAGACCTTTCTCAATGTAGCGTGATTTCATACCTAGGGACTCCAGGAGTTGATACTTGCGGCAGAGCAGAAGCACAGCCTCGAGTATCATGGAGAGTAGCGCTGTGTTACAGGGCAGGCTGCTGAATCAGCGCCTGCCCTGTAATATGGCGCTAAAACAGAGACGCTAAAGGGAAACCTGCAGGCGCAGGTTTTCCTCATTAGGTTCCCCGTTTTAGCGCCAACAATGTAATCGTGCTCTATGATGGCTCTGATAAGTTTACAACAGCTCTGGTAAAGTTACCACCAACCTCGTAATATGGACCAGGGTGTCTTCTTCAAGAAATCCAATAACTTATCTTAAAAACAATCTAGTTTTGAAACAGGAGCCTGGTAAAGCAGATATATATCTTCTGCGGCTATTGCCAAATGTTCGCTGTTACCCTTGAATTTGTACAATGTCACATTTTTTTTCCTAGTGGCATAAAAATAGTGTCTTTTCATTTACAGGTTTGAATCAAAATGGAAAACATCACAGTCTGCTCCAGCTGTGTCTCAAACGTCCCCAGCTAGGTTTGTATTGCAAACGTAATGTGATCTAAAAGATTTTCCTTTGCGATACGATACACATTGGGCCCTATTCCATACTGTGAGCTAAAATGGGGACTCTTCCCCGTAGCTTCCCCATTTTAGTGTCATATTCCGGGGCAGGCAGTGTCTTAGTACCTTGCCCAGAACACAGCGCTACCCACAGTGTCACTACGGACTCCATCGAGGTTTACGTTTCTGGGCTGTGAGCCCTGCTCGATCATGCTCCCATGAGATCACGCAGCGCCACGGAGTGATCGCGGAGAGTGACTGGGAACTATTTGTTCCCAGTCTCACTCTGCTTCAGGTGACAAGAAACGGTGGATCGGGCCACAATGCTCACGGCAGGATGAGAGGTGAGTATCAGATTTATTGAGGGGGCTTAAGGGGGTACTAAAATATTTTGAAAAGGCGGAATCCGTTAGCACCAGCGTTTAGGAGTAGCTAAAAATTTGCCTTTCGCATCACTGTGGTCATTAGCACTAGCACTTTGTCGAAACACTAATTAATGATTGCTCTCCCAATGTTAAGTAAAGGGTGCGCAAAGTACAGTAAGTTCGCACAAGCTAGAGCAATCACTGATGCGCTAACAGATTTTTCACGGCTTTAACATTAAGGATGTAATCTAGGGGGGGATGCGTTAAAGTCACTTATCCTAGCCGTGACACCTACTCATCTGAACGCTACCATTAGCGTTCACTATGGAATAGAGCCCATTATGTTAAAAGCAGATTTACAACATTTTGTGTGAAAAATGCCAAACAATTGTATTACTTATATTATTGATTCCATAAAATTACATTTTAGCTGCTATTCCAGGTGAGTCAATAATAATGAGTCACTATTGGGTAAATGGGGTTCTAGATGTCAACTCTCAGCGGCGCCTTCTAGTACATCTATTATGACCAAGTCGCTATATTAGCAGTTTGACGTAAATGTAGTAACACTTTTTTGCCAGTAGAGGGGGTCCCAAGCTGTCAATAAGGCCTTACCTATAGTGAACATATACATTGGGACACCTCTGTATGTATTTACTGTGTGGGTAATGGAAAGTCATTTTCTGCTGGGTCCTGTCAGAGGTTTTATGGAAAATCACTTGGTATTTAAAGATCATCTGAAACCACTTTTAGGTTGTATGGAAGGACAGTGTGAGTGACTGGGATAGCTGGCAGTATATTTCTATTTTATAATGTGTTCATTTGTTTTATTATTGTTAGACTCCCCACAAAAGAAGGAAAAGAAGACATCAAGAACAAAAGGGATTCTCTTGATACATTCCTTTCTGAGGATGCCAACAGGTAATCTTTCACTGACGAGATGCAGTAGACAAGGAGGAGCTGCCCGTTTCATTATTTCTTTAACGTTACTTTTCAAAATCCCAATCAATAAACATTATCAGAATATGAAATCTCCTTGATATTGTGCGATCTCTTTGAGAGATCAATTTAAGCCAATGAGTGAAATGATTATAAGACTGGAACACTGGAAGCTTCATAACAAACAAGGCTCGCGGCTTCGGTGATCCAACGGCAAAAGATGAGCACATACACTATATTGTCAAAAGTATTCGTTCACCTGCCTTGACTCGCATATGGATGGGTGAGCGAATACTTTTGGCATTTGGTGTATGTTTATATAATGCACCGGCCAGGGTTCCAACAGTCCAGGTTTACCAGTCCAGGTGTAGATAAGAGGAAGAGGACTGGTCACACAAGGCTCAACATGGCATGAAGCATTTCTTTGGAACAAAATCAACGTTTCGGTCCTGTCCCAAGATCTGTCTCATGCAGTTTTGTGTTTTAACTTAACATGAACTTACTTTGTGTCCGGCCAGATCTTTTAAGAATTTAACCTCTGTTGGGAGCAAGGCCCTCTCTAGCACATTATAGTATTACCCTAACTTATTGTAACCTCTGTACCACGCTGCAGAATATGTTTGTGCAATATAAATAAACGTATAATAATCATGAGCGAGCATGATGTCATGCCAAGTCATGAGTGACCGATCCTCTTCCTCCACTTGTTGTTACTTTGGTGATGTGATACATCAAGGGGAAATACAGTTTCCATTACACGAACGTGATAAAATTCCTATTTGTCTGCGCATGTGTTGAACTCTCAATGTCTTCAAAGCAATAAGCAACAGCTGCTCTGTTATACAAGTAAACGGTAAGAAAAAATAATAATCGAGGATTGAAAGACCACAAAGACTGTGGTTGTGTAATAGAATATTTTGAGGTACATGGGAACACTGCACAAATATTCCTTTATGGATGGCAAAACGTCACAGGGAATGGAATTCTACAAAATTGAGGACCTATCTTTGTCCATCCTAGGGAGTATTTATCATTTTATGCCATTATTATTATTGTCATCATTTATATATAGCACCAACAGTTTCTGCAGTGCTTTACAATAACCAAAGGGAATGAAATACAGATAAATGGACATAGGATGGAAACATTAGTAGGGTTATTCAGAGAGAGGTGAAAACCAAGAGAATGACTAGAGAAGTGAAAATTCTAGGGCAAAATAGCCAAACCAGAAAAATTCTCCCATTTATTTTACTTTCCAAATCGGCTATTTGGTCTAGATTAAACGTGCTGGTCCAACTGAGTAAGTGGACCTTTTTTTCTATCTGGAAATAAGTACTTATTTTCAGGTAGAAAAAGAGGTCCACTTAGTTGGACCAGCACGTTTATGCTATTTAGGGTTAAAACTAGGGATGCACCGATACCGATACTAGTATCGGTATCGGGGCCGATATTGCCGTTTGCACGAGTACTTGTTACTCGTGCAAACGGCCCGATACATCCCGCCGATACCGGAAGCCGGCGCTGGGCCGGCTTGCCGGTATCCGCGGGGCTGGGGAAGCTGGCCGCGTGCATGAAAAGCACGCGGCCAGCGTTCCCCTTCGGCGCGCCAAATACTCACCCTTCCTGAAGTTCCGGTCTCTGGGCAGTGATGCGGTCACGTGGCCGCCGGGCGCTCCTGTGACGCGGCCTCTCGGCTGGAGGCAGCGTCACAGATGCGCCCGGCGGCCACGTGACCGCATCACTGCCCAGAGACCGGAACTTCAGGAAGGGTGAGTATTTGGCGCGTCGGAGGGGAACGCTGGCCGCGTGCTTTACATGCACACGGCCAGCTTCCCCAGCGTTTGAGCTGGGGGCCAATCCATGAGAGCTGCGGGCAAATCCATGAGAGCTGCGGGGCCAATCCATGAGACCTGCGGGGCCAATCCATGAGACCTGCGGGGCCAATCCATGAGACCTGCGGGGCCAATCCATGAGACCTGCGGGGCCAATCCATGAGACCTGGGGGTAAATCCATGAGACCTGGGGGCCAATCCATGAGACCTGGGGGCAAATCCATGAGACCTGGGGGCAAATCCATGAGACCTGGGGGCCAATCCATGAGACCTGGGGGCAAATCCATGAGAGCTGGGGGCCAATCCATGAGACCTGGGGGTAATCCATGAGAGCTGGGGGCCAATCCATGAGACCTGGGGCAATCCATGAGACCTGGGGGCAAATCCATGAGAGCTGGGGGCCAATCCATGAGACCTGGGGGTAAATCCATGAGAGCTGGGGGCCAATCCATGAGACCTGGGGGCCAATCCATGAGAGCTGGGGGCCAATCCATGAGACCTGGGGGTAAATCCATGAGACCTGAGGGCAAATCCATGAGACCTGGGGGTAAATCCATGAGACCTGGGGGTAAATCCATGAGACCTGGGGGCAAACCCATGTGACCTGGGGGCAAACCCATGTGAGCTGGGGCAAACCCATGTGAGCTGGGGGCAAACCCATGTGAGCTGGGGAAAATCCATGTGAGCTGCGGTCAATCTCATATAAATTTTTATGAGGTCTGTTCCTATTGGAAAGCGTCACATGACATTAAATAAAAGTATCGGTACTCGGTATCGGTGAGTACTTTTAAAAAGTATCGGTACTCGTACTCGGTCTTAAAAAAGTGGTATCGGTGCATCCCTAGTTAAAACCTCTTTCTTCTCCTGCGATTGTCAAATGTCAAACAAATATTTTCTTCTTACTTATCATATTGCGTAACACTACATTTGTGTAGTGATTCTTTATTTGGTCTAGATTGTTCATTCTCCTGTCAATTCACCTGGTTTTCACCTCTCTCTGAAGACCCCCCTAGGTGTAGAGAGCCCTGGTCATAGGAGCTTACAGTCTAGAGGGATTCGGGTTGAGGAAGACAAAGGGAGTTTTACTGGACGGCAGGATCATTAGTGCTAGTGGTTTGGGAATGTTGAGGCCATTGAAGCAGCTTCAGTCATGTGTGAGTAGGTGAGCAGAGGAATGAGTTGCACCAGTGATGTGGTATGCTAATCTGAAGAGATGGGTTTGAGGGATTTCTTGAAGGCCTGAAGATCAGGGGAGAGTTTGATAGGGCGAGGCAAGTCATTCCACAGGACCGGAGCTGCCCTTGAGAAGTCTCGGAGGCGAGAGTGGCCAAGCGGGTGTAGACAGATGATAGGTGTTGTTCGCCCGTCGAAAGGAGTTGTCTAGACGGGATGTGTTTGCATAGTAACATGGTTCCATTATGACAGGGTTCAGCAAAATTGTCCCTCCAGATGTTCTGGAACTACATCTTCCATGATGCTCAGACACTCATTAGGTTGGCTGAGCCTCATGGGAACTATAGATCCAAAACATCTATCGGGCAAGGTTGCTATCCCCCTGCCTTACCACATGCTATATTGTTCCCATGCTAGACAAAGAGAAACCTTCTGTGATTGTTATATGACCCAGCTAATCCCTGTCTAATCCTGGGCTAAGTGTGTGTCAGACATAGAGTTTACTCTTCAAGTAATGAAACAATAGCCTGGTAAAGCAGATATTCAGTGTGTGTAGCTCTTTGACAGAGACCACCATTACTCTTGAAGGTGTACAAAGCCACATCAAGGTAAAAGTAACATTTTACTGCAACGGAATAATGTGTTTGGCATTAATCATGATTGTGATGTATTTATCTTGCTTTTTTATTCCCTGTTACAAAAAAGTATCTTTGGGATTTACAGGTTTGAAAAAGAATGGAAATCATCACAATGTGCTCCAGCCGTGTCTCAAACGTCCCCAGCTAGGTCTGTACAACTGATGAGATATAAAAAATCCGCATGTAGGATGCATGTTATGTTTAAATCAGATTTGCAACACTTTATGAGAAAGTTGCAAAATAAACTTGTTACTTATGGTATTGATTCCATTTATTGCTCTATTTCATATTTAAAACATTTTGGCTCCTATTCCAGCTGAGCCAGTAATAATGGTAAGTGGGGCGCTAGCTGTCACTCAGCGGCACCCTCTACCACCTCTGGTTACTATGTGTGAGACACTATCAGGTCTATTCAAAGAAAGGTGAAACTCAGGAGAAGTGGCTGGAGAAGAGAACAATCTAGCCAATTTGGAAACTGAGATAAATGGGAGAATTTTTCTGGTCTATTTTGACCTAGAATTTTCACTTCTCCAGTCATTCTCCTGAGTTTCCCCTTTCTTTGAATCAGTGGCGACTCTAGGGACAATATTTAGGGGGGGCACTTAAGATACCACAGTCAAAACTGGGGGGGGCTAATAATTTTCACCATTAAATCATACCACTGGAAAATGGTGTGAGCTAAAACGCCATCACTAAAGGAAAATTTTTGCGTGAGTCGCTAAAACGTAGCGCCTGACAACCTACTAACAGATCGCCTTGTCCACGGGAGTCCGTGTACAAGGTGGTTTAGCGCACGCTAGGGACACACTAAGAGCCTGGCTGAGGCCCAGTGCTAATGCGGGTGTGTACAGGTTGGACCTGTTTTTTTCCAGTGCAGGGTCATACCCATCCCCTGCCCTCACAAGCTTGTATAACTATGAACACATCCAGTGAATAACCTCACACCCCTGCATTATTAAAATCCTCCAAGGTGGCCGTATCATCCATGTTTCTATGCGCACATATATTAATTAAGGCTGCTGGGCATTGCATGATAAATGCCTTACGACAGCATGTAGAATCATTACGATGCATTTAATAGATCCAAAGGAAGGCCAGGTGAGCGACAATAATTTCCCTGCTGCAGCATAAAATAATACATGTTTCAGGGCAAGACTTATTCACCTGTCCCTTTAAACATGGTCCATAACCCTAATAATCAACTGCTTACATATTATGAATAACCCCCAGCATAAAATGTTTAAAATTATGCAATATATTAGAATTAGGATATATGTGGATAAAGGATACATACATATCATAATAGAGCCTACTGCAACAGCAGCGACATTACTGACCAGATCCATTACTATGGTGTATGGGGCCAAGAGAACAACTGTGCTGCATTCCATTGCCTGTTAGTTGCCTGTTAATTTTGGGTGAGGACCTGTTTTTTCAGTCTATTTGGAGTTAGCACCAGGGTTGAGCAGTAGGTAAAATTTTGCGATTAGCTTCTCTCAAAAAATTAGCGCTGGCACAAAGTGATCTCTTAGTTGCAAAAGCGCTAGTGATCTCTAGCGCTCCCCATGTTAAGTAGAGGATGTGGAAAGTACAGTAAGCTCGTGCCACAAATCGCTAATAACGACGCACTAAGTGATTTTTCCTGTTTGTAGTGGGAGGCAAACGATCTGCTGGTCCGGCACTAGACTGAATTTACCTGGCACTAACGCAAAAACCTGCTGATGCTAGTGTTAGCTCACACCAGGTGATAGTGCCCTAAATAAGTATATATAAATAGGATTCCAAAACCCCAGAGTAATATGATAAAACCTTTTTATTGTACTAACTAGGGATGCACCGATACCGATACTAGTATCGGTATCGGGGCCGATATTGCCGTTTGCACGAGTACTTGTTACTCGTGCAAACGGCCCGATACATCCCGCCGATACCGGAAGCCGGCGCTGGGCCGGCTTGCCGGTATCCGCGGGGCTGGGGAAGCTGGCCGCGTGCATGAAAAGCACGCGGCCAGCGTTCCCCTTCGGCGCGCCAAATACTCACCCTTCCTGAAGTTCCGGTCTCTGGGCAGTGATGCGGTCACGTGGCCGCCGGGCGCTCCTGTGACGCGGCCTCTCGGCTGGAGGCAGCGTCACAGATGCGCCCGGCGGCCACGTGACCGCATCACTGCCCAGAGACCGGAACTTCAGGAAGGGTGAGTATTTGGCGCGCCGGAGGGGAACGCTGGCCGCGTGCTTTACATGCACACGGCCAGCTTCCCCAGCGTTCGAGCTGGGAGCCAATCCATGAGAGCTGCGGGCAAATCCATGAGAGCTGCGGGGCCAATCCATGAGACCTGCGGGGCCAATCCATGAGACCTGCGGGGCCAATCCATGAGACCTGCGGGGCCAATCCATGAGACCTGGGGGTAAATCCATGAGACCTGGGGGCCAATCCATGAGACCTGGGGGCAAATCCATGAGACCTGGGGGCAAATCCATGAGACCTGGGGGCAAATCCATGAGACCTGGGGGCCAATCCATGAGACCTGGGGGCAAATCCATGAGACCTGGGGGCAAATCCATGAGAGCTGGGGGCCAATCCATGAGACCTGGGGGCAAATCCATGAGAGCTGGGGGCCAATCCATGAGACCTGGGGGCAATCCATGAGACCTGGGGGCAAATCCATGAGAGCTGGGGGCCAATCCATGAGACCTGGGGTAAATCCATGAGAGCTGGGGGCCAATCCATGAGACCTGGGGGCCAATCCATGAGAGCTGGGGGCCAATCCATGAGACCTGGGGGTAAATCCATGAGACCTGGGGGCCAATCCATGAGAGCTGGGGGCAAATCCATGAGACCTGGGGGCCAATCCATGAGACCTGGGGGCAAATCCATGAGACCTGGGGGCCAATCCATGAGACCTGGGGGTAAATCCATGAGAGCTGGGGGCCAATCCATGAGACCTGCGGGGCCAATCCATGAGACCTGCGGGGCCAATCCATGAGACCTGGGGGTAAATCCATGAGACCTGGGGGCCAATCCATTAGACCTGGGGGCAAATCCATGAGACCTGGGTGCAAATCCATGAGACCTGGGGGCCAATCCATGAGACCTGGGGGCCAATCAATGAGACCTGGGGGCAAATCCATGAGACCTGGGGGCCAATCCATGAGAGCTGGGGGCCAATCCATGAGACCTGGGGGCAAATCCATGAGACCTGAGGGTAAATCCATGAGACCTGGGGGTAAATCCATGAGACCTGGGGGGCAAACCCATGTGACCTGGGGGCAAACCCATGTGAGCTGGGGCAAACCCATGTGAGCTGGGGGCAAACCCATGTGAGCTGGGGCAAATCCATGTGAGCTGCGGTCAATCTCATATAAATTTTTATGAGGTCTGTTCCTATTGGAAAGCGTCACATGACATTAAATAAAAGTATCGGTACTCGGTATCGGTGAGTACTTTTAAAAAGTATCGGTACTCGTACTCGGTCTTAAAAAAGTGGTATCGGTGCATCCCTAGTACTAACCTGATACATAAATTCAATATTTTATTTGGCGCAGTTCGGTGGTGTTCGCCAATGTTGAGAACTGCTTTAACGAATCCAATTTTAGCAAAAAATAAATAAATCTCTGCATTCACAACTTTAATCTGTTTTATTCCATTAGCACCACCAATAAGACTGATGCTCCTAAAGAGAACTCTTATTCAACCACAAGCATCACTGAGACTAGGACCTACAAAACACAAACCGGTCCAGGAAAAATTACTGTCATTAGAGACGAAAGGTAAGTAGTTATCCAGAATGATTCGCACGCACGTTGAGCAGGTATTCCAGGAGATGTTTAGTATGTCAATGTCTTAGGCTGGGGCCACACGCAGGGCCAGACTTATAATTAGGCAGAGTAGGCATGTGGAAAACCACAACAGCCCACTAAGGCTCAAATCGCTAAAACATCACCTTTACTCATACTGTTAAAATCTAAAAAAACAAGTGGCAAAATCACACACAAAAAATCTCCACCTAATCCTAAAAACACATGATGGAAGCAATATTCGTCACTTTCCTATTTGAATAATTGAATAACTTCTTAATTAAATAGAAAATAATAATATATAAATTGAATAAATTGTATCTTCTAAAATCAAAAACCCTCAGATATATTCTGGTACATTTTACAGGTTTTTTTTTTAATCTCCAAAGACCCCACAAAAACAATGTTTCAAACCATTTCCAGGAACTCATAAATGTGTCTGATAAGACGGTGCGGTTGCAATGTTTGAACAAATAATTGAAACATTAAAATCTTGTGCATTAAATGGTTGTAATAAGTTTGGAATGACTAGTGTTAAATATTCACATAAAAGTAGAACTAACTTTACTCCCATGTTGAAATAACGGTTTGCTATTTTCTAATATAATGTGCTAAGAAACTGAAACAAAACATCAATATTTTGGCTATTCACTGAACCACTGTGATCTTAAAAAGAAATGTTACAAATAGTGGGCTGAACATTTTGCCACCACTAATACACAGTTCATCTTGTTAATAATGAACGTTGACAAACAGGATATCAAGTTTTCTTAAAGGGACACTCCCACTTACATAAGATGTAACTAGATTACTTGTGCATTACAAATAAATCCACCTTATAAAACACACCCTGCTGGGGGTTTTTTCTGTTTGAAGTAATTGCATGTATAAAGGAAAAATAAAGTTATTTTTTTTTAATCTCCTGTTTCCATTTTCTGGATTTTTCCCATGATGCAACATTTACCAAAATCTGTGCAAAAATTTTACTTTACTGCTGTGTTTTATCTTATACGGTATTTAACAGTTAATGAGGTGGAGGAGGGATTGTTTAGATAAAGCAACAGGAGGTCTATTGTTCTCCAGGCTACCTGAGATAAGAGATGGCAGCTGAATGAGATAAGACAGGGAGTTTAAAAGATTTCTAATCTACTCCCTGGTGATGTCCTTTGAATATATATACCACATATTATAATGACATGTATTGGTAACAGACCCATACAGGGTTATCCAAAGAGATTCGAAAAGTCACCGCACGTTCGGTTACTTTTCGTTCTCTTCAATTCGGTTCCTTTTGCCGATTGCATTTCGGTGACCCTGCGGTGTATTCAGCAAACACCACAGGGTCCCCGAATTGCAGGGAAAAGCTGCCGCAAACCTGACGAAAACTAACCGAATGCACGCTGAAAACAAGCAAAAACATCTGGATTAACCTTCGAAAAAGCCGAATATGAGCCGAACAGGAGCCGAACATGAGCCGAATCACACAGAGCCGAAGCAGCTGTGACGTAGAGGAGGCAGTGAATAAATTAGAAAACCATTTGTATGAATCTGGGAAAAAGAAACGCTGTTTGCAAAGAAACTACTGAGCGAAAATGTCTGAAATTTTCACAGGAGGTCCAGGTAATGATAATAAAGAGGGCTGTTACAAAATAAATAAGTAAACTGAAAAAAAAAT
Organism: Leptobrachium leishanense; assembly: GCA_009667805.1. Taxonomy (NCBI): domain Eukaryota; kingdom Metazoa; phylum Chordata; class Amphibia; order Anura; family Megophryidae; genus Leptobrachium; species Leptobrachium leishanense. The sequence goes on along the minus strand of CM019071.1, from coordinate 22,890,071 downwards.
CAAAAAAAATCGGACTTTTAAAAAAAAAAAAAAAAATCAGAAAAATGCTTAAAGTATCCTAAAAAATCTATAAATAAAGAGACTTTTTGCTGCAGAATTTTATAATGAACGGTTTATTAGATATTGAATTAAAACGGGAATATTTTTAACATTGAAGTCTATGGGATTCTCCTGAATAAACTTGCCGAATTAAACCACCGAATGGCAGGGCATTAGGGGAACCTTTCACTGCTGGTTTGTGTTCTCTGAATAGACGAAGCAGTGCTTTTTCATGGGGATTTCACTGCCATCGAACAGGCACCGTATGTGCAGGCAATTCGCCAGGATTTGGCGAATTGCCTGCTCTCTGGATAGCCGAATGGCCAGGAAAGGTAACCGAACACTGATTTTCAGCGTTCGGTTACCTTTCTCAAGCAATTCGGATCTCTTTGAATAACCCTGATAGACTATTCTATGGCCATTGCCACAAAGTGAGGAGCAAGTGATGTAAAGATACTGTGGATGGGCAGTTTACAACACAATAGATCACACGATGGATGCACCCAGTGACACATATAGAGTAAAATATTTTCTTAACTAAACATACAAGAGAAAAACAAAGATAAGATATCAACAACATTAAGGACATTTCATGTTTTGGTGGTAGTGGCCCGTTAATAATCCTTTTTTTTTTTCTCCATTTTTTCTTTATTCAAGTCCACCTCCAAAGCCTGCTCCCAGAACGGAAACCAAGCCAAAGATCACAAGTGCAGAATCAAGGTGAGGAACATGAGTTTTTCTGTTTATATTCTTACACAGACAAACTGAGGAGGATAAATGAGCACATCCTACGGGTATTTAAGAGGTCCCTGTCCTGAATATATAGATCGATTTCATTCTATTGGCCTTTTTTTTTTAAATTTAGTCAAATTGTAGCTAATATTTGTTACGAACTATCAGGTGATTCATTCCAGCAGATTCGGCAAATAACCAAAAACCAATTCAGTGGGATTTTGTCTGTGTTCTTGTCCGAAGAGCTATTTATCAATCCTGTAATATTTCAATGCTCTTGAACCCAGGACATACTTGAAAACGAGAGAAATCTCAATGTATCCTTCCTGGTAAAATCCTTTATAAATTAATTAATTAATTAAATAAATCCCTTTCAGAACTTGTTATATTTTTGAATATCAGTATATGGAAAAATCCAAACATCCCAACCTATGAGAGGCCGTTAGAGACATAATTCAGCTTTGCTTATACTTTCAGGGTTATCCAAAGAGATTCGAATTGCTTGAGAAAGGTAACCGAACGCTGAAAATCAGCGTTCGGTTACCTTTCCTGGCCATTCGGCTATCCAGAGAGCAGGCAATTCGCCAAATCCTGTCGAATTGCCTGCACATACGGTGACTGTTCGGTCCCTGTTCGAGGGCAGTGAAATCCCCATGAAAAAGCATTGCTTCGGCTATTCAGAGAACACAAACCAGCAGTGAAAGTTCCCCTAATGCCCTGCCATTCGGTGGTTTCATTCGGCAAATTTATTCAGGAGAATCCCATAGACTTCAATGTTAAAAATATTCCTGTTTTAATTCAATATCTAATAAACCGTTCATTATAAAATTCTGCAGCAAAAAGTCTCTTTATTTATAGATTTTTTAGGATACTTTAAGCATTTTTCTGAATTTTTAAAAAAAAATTAAAAGTCCGATTTTTTTTTTTCAGTTTGCTTATTTTTTTTGTAACAGCCCTCTTTATTATCATTCCCTGGACCTCCTGTGAAAATTTCAGACATTTTCGCTCAGTAGTTTCTTTGCAAACAGCGTTTCTTTTTCCCAGATTCATACAAATGGTTTTTCTAATTTATTCACTGCCTCCTCTACGTCACAGCTGCTTCGGCTCTGTGTGATTCGGCTCCTGTTCGGCTCCTGTTCGGCTCCTCTTCGAAGGTTAATCCAGATGTTTTGCTTGTTTTCAGCGTGCATTCGGTTAGTTTTCGTCAGGTTTGCGGCAGCTTTTCCCTGCAATTCGGGGACCCTGTGGTGCTTGCTGAATACACCGCAGGGTCACCGAAATGCAATCGGCAAAAGGAACCGAATTGAAGAGAACGAAAAGTCACCGAACGTGCGGTGACTTTTCGAATCTCTTTGGATAACCCTGTTAGCGCTTATCACATAAACTCCTTTCAGGGAGCCCCAACCACTCCCTTTTGATGGTGTTTTTGAAGGTGTTTTTTTTTCCCGTTGATTTTTTTTATTTTCAAATAAAAGTTTAAAACAATTAGAAACAGCTTATATCAAATAGGTAAAATCACAAGGGATATATTAAGACCAGGAAGGGGTATGGGAGGATTCTAGATCAAATCTGAGTGGCTTAGATATTTTGTTAGATATATATTTTTGGATATTCTAGATGTTTTTTTTTTTTTTTTAGATATTTCAACAGCAAAGAAAACCTTGTGCTTTATTGTTGAACTGAAAAAAAAAAAAGAAACAGAGAAAAGGAATAGAACAAAGGGATAGCGGTCCTCAGGATTGGCTGGGTTACCAAAGAGCAAGATAAATTTCATAAAGAATAAAATAAAAGTAACTTGTAAATTAGCCCTTACAAGGGCTTTTCCCTGTTCGGTGACATTTCGGGGCCAGATCAGGTCTCTCTGAATAACCCCTGATATCTTTTCACATACTGTTAATGAAACTATCGTAATATGGAGACATTATCAATAAATGTATGTTGAATGTCACTTTTCTTTTCCTTTGTAGTACTGTGAATACCAATAAACAGTCAGATTTGATCTCCTGGTCTGACCTGGACAATGAACCAAAAGCTACAGAGAAGAGGTGAGCTTTTTTAATAATGAGTAAAAAACACATCTTGGTTAGTTTGTGCTGCTTGCAGTTTTATAAAAAAACTAGGGGGGGGGGCTATTCCATAGCTAGCGGTAAAATGGAGACAGTAAGCAGGATAATGTGTGCCTGCAGATTTTTCCTTACCATCTCTATTTTACCATTATATTCTGGGGTAGGTGTTATCTTGGCACGTCGCCCTGGAATGCAGCGCAAAGCTGCCGAATACCAGTAGTGTCGCTCTATTTGTTCATAGTCTCACTCTGGTCTAGATGAGATGAAACTGCAGATCGCGCTGCCCTTTTCACTTTGGGATGAGAGGTGGGTATGTGATTTTTAGTTTTTTTTGTTTTTAGAGAGTGTTAAATGATTTTTGCATTTGCAGAATTCCTCCAGCTTTTAGGAGTTGGTATTTCACCCTGACACAGCGTCTCCCGTGTAGAAGCGCAGGCAACTTTGGAATAGCTCGCACTTCTACTTGGAGGTTACAATTAATGTCTCCCATAATAAGTATATGAGATGTCAATGTACAGTAACCTCGTGAAGGGAAAACGGCTACATCCGAGCTGCAAGCCCAGCTTGCGGCAAGAAAGGAATCACATTTCCCGACCAGAAACTAAATACAGGAGACATATGTAACGTTCCCTGTAGTTAGGTTATCGAGAACTAGGATGTTTTCTCAATGAAATTGTAAATAAAATTTATCTGCTCAATTATTATCTAATGGACAACTACAAATCTCTATTAAAAAAAAGTCAATAAAGTGATGTGCATAACAGACAAATGATGAAAGTCTGATAATATAGATAATATCGTAACCAGGGGCTTGTCATTTATAAAGAAATACCCAAACAAAAACTCTTAGGCTAGGGTCAAACAAACGCATTTTTCGCAGCGAACGTCAAAAAGTGTGTCCAAACGCATTGACGTATTTCATCATGGAATGCGCGAAAACGGTCTTACGATGCGCATTTTTGTGCGTGATTTTTTTACGGATCGTCAATAAAACACTGTTTGCGTCTGGACGTTATGTAGGCTGGACATTAGCAGCGTCTGACATCTCCTAATCACGCACACACGCCGCTATGCCGCCGCAGCGCACTCTGTACGTCAGTACTAGCGGTTCTGCGTTCTCGAAAAAATGCGTTCATTTTCCACTTGCGTTGCGCGGCCGTACTTCGTATATTGGCCGTCATTGCGCATCATTTGCTGCTACTGCGGCCGTGATTAAGTGCGCCTAAACGCACGTTAAAAATGCACTAGTCTGACCCCAGCCTTAGGGAGCTGCTAAGTGATACCTGCAGCAATGCTAGGCGCAGCTGCTGGTATCCCTTCTTGGTGTGCATGATCTTGCAGGACTGGTGGAAGGACAATGGTACCGGTTTGTTTTCAATGTCCTTCTACTTTGCAAGAGGAGGCAATGCCATCCTTTGCACCCGTGGACCAGAGGACATTTTTAGTGTTATTTTGTGTATTAAGTGATTTTGCTAAAGCAAAACGTATGTTGTAATTCATTCCGTCCTTGCTGGTTGCTGCTGGTCACCAGTGGATCAAATTTCAGCACCGCCCTACCTGCCTTTCCTCTTTTTATTAAATACCATAATGCACTGGGAGTGCGTGTGTGTCCTGAAATTATTATTATTGTCATTTATATAGCGTCAAGAGTTTCCTCGGCAGAGTTAAATGTACACATATATATCCAAACACAATACTCGGGGACTGACAAATTGCTATCCAACCTAGGAGCCAGTAATGCTACCAAGGAGCCAACTACAATGTTTATGGAGGCAGGCAAAGCTTTCTATGGAGTTTCTACAGAGTATTCCAGAAACTGAGAAGCGTGTGGTAGAATTTTAGCTACAATATTTGTCAAGTCCCTGTCATACCAGTAAATTAGCTGTATGTTGGCCAGTCCCTGCTCCAGTCTGTCACATGTCATGTTGTCGTCTGTTGTCACGGAGCATCAGTGTACTGATACAATGCAAAACGTGCATCATTCTTCATGCGCTGCCCAGGCCATGTGTCATTCTATACATGCAGCCCAGACTGTGCATTATTTTACTTAGACAGCCCAGACCATATGGGATTCTGTGTGCGCATTCATCTTTACGCTCCTCATGTACGTCTATGCACTTGCGTCCCACATCATTTTGGCGTGCCACGCAATCAGATCCCGCCTGTGCTCTTAAAAACCTGCTTCTCCATTGCAACCATGTCTTGTCAGTTTCTTGATCCGTCAGCGTGTTGTTATACCCGTCTTGAGATGTTCCTGTGCCTGATCTTAGCCTGTTTACCATTTCTGATGCTCTCTCCAGTCCTGGACCCCAGCTTGTCATCTCCACTTAATGCATCTCTATTTTCTTTACCTTGGAGCGTATTTCTGACCATTCTCTTCGTTGCTATTTGTTATTCGGTCATTAAAAGCACTGTTTCATTAGGGTTTTCTCTTATTTTGCCATTTTCTGTTGCTATCTTGTAGGTGATCTGCATGTTGGGTGGACTATACCCCTTTACAGCCCTGCCCTAACTGTCCATGCGTATATTTAAATGTGCTTAATGAACCCCCCTACACACACTCAATTAGTCCCTGATGTTCACACTTCACCTCTCACTGGCTTTGAAATAAGGTTTGCTGGATGTGCTGTAACAATGAGTCCATGATGGCCCTGGATTTTGCTGCCAGGGACAGATCTCTCGGCTCCCCAGCTAGACACCAGGGATTAAAGCCCCCCCCCCCATCCAGGGCAACAGGAGAGATAATTATGAATGACAGACAGCAGGTGTTAAGATATAAAGTAAATATGTTTAATTAGTCACCTTGGCCACATACAGTAAATATCTAGACACAAACACATAAATATTTAATTAACACACACCTCTTTGTCTGGTGTTTAGCGGGAGATGAGCAGACAGCATGGGGACCTTAAGAAAGTGGCTTAAAATGCAAAAACACAAAAAAGGAACTGACTTGATGAATGAGATGGGATGTGGGGGTTTGTTACACATTATTAAATGCTTCTGGTTAATTAGTATGTATATATCTACATGTTAAGCCGCTGGGAGATATGAGGTCAGGACAGGAAGGAAGTGTGTCCTATGCAGGCAAAGCACTGTCACGGTAGAGTACTGGGGTGTAACAGGTATGAGCCCATTATGCAGTGATATGAAGACCAGGACAGGTTCAAACCGAGGTTTATTGACAAAAAACACAAGATGCAATTGGGAGCAGGGCAAGTAATGAAATATCCAAGGGACAGGGCTGGAGAGATGGACATAAGGAGACATAAAGGTTATACAGGACTCACAGGAGTGCAGCCAGGAACGAACACTGGATATAATGGAGGAGGGAGTGACAGAGGAAGTGGGATGGCAAGCTTGGCAGATACAGGGAGGGTAAGGCTGGAGCACTGAGTACTAGAGGGCATGGGCAGAGAACTTGGGAGCAGAAGAAGCATGCTTGACAAGAACTGGGCTAGGAGAGCTTCACAGTGTGGACCCGGCAAGCTGGCACACTTCGTACAAGGGAGACAACGGGGTCTTTGGTAAAGCAGGTCTTTGGTACAGTGGACTCTTTGGTACAGTGGACTTCTTGATACAGGGGGGTCTTTGGTACAGCTTGATCCTTGATACAGGGGGCTCTTTGGTACAGTGGGGTCCTTGGTACAGCAGGGTCCTTGGTACAGCAGGGTCTTTGGTACAGTGGGGTCCTTAGTACAATGGCGTCTGTTAATACAGAGCAATAACAGGGTCTTAGGATCAAGGAACATGGCGGGAGTATCTGGAACAGGGCACACAGGCTTCAGGATCATACCACAAACAAGGATCAAAGCAGAAGCATTGAGGAGTAGAGGTCACACCCTTAAGTAGGAAGATCATTAGGCTGTAAATGCGCACCTGAGGCTTCCCTGTAGAGGGACTCTGGAAACCAGGGGTGAAGCAAAACCTGGGGTGGTATAAGGGGCATGAATGATGCTACCGAGGTTACTGGGATGCCGGATCAGACATGGGCCTTCTTGCAGCTCTTATGTGTACCATGACCGGCACATCTCCTAACGCATCATCAGTTATGTGGCGTGATGTGGCCCCTCCCACAAAGAGGCATGTCAGCGTAATGTGCCTGAACACTGATAGGAGGCCTGAGAGAGGATCAGCTCAACCTGATGATTTAACTCAATATGGGGTTTTGCCTGGTGTCCACGAATCAAATATAACAAAATGTGTATTGTTACAGCTAAATGTACTAAAATGAGTTAACGGGAGAAATAAAGGTATAAGAGGGGCATACGATAGGAAACTGAATGGATAAATCAATCCTAGCCCGCCCTGCCACTTCAATGGTTTCCCAATTCTGACAGGCTTTCACAGATCATTGGACAGACTTGTTAAAATAATGTATTTTAGAAATGAATTAAGTCAGTTTTGATAAACCAGCATGCTTTGAGACTTCCATTCCATTCTACAGAATCCTCTGTGTATCCTGACTCTATGCCAATAGAATTAATCAGGTTTTGTATATGTGTTTCCCTTTCTCGGTGAGGTTTGGGAGGATCCTCACCCACTGGTAACACTACCGAAGCAGCAGTTTATACCCACTTTTATAGAATTTGATTTCTGTCCGCCAAAAAAGAGGTCGCTAGATCGAGCACTGATTCGTATACACCTTATGCGAAGAATTAGTCAGGTGCCTGGTGGCAATTAAGTTGACTCTCTCACTTTCCGATCTCCATGAAGAATTTATAAAGCATAGTATTGGCTGTGACATTTAAACGCATGCCTTTGGGTGCAAGCACAGAGATTATCATTCCAGCCCATGTTACGTCAGATCCCATTAAAGTGCCAGCTGGACTTTATACAGACACCAAGACAGTACCTTTAGGGACCCTAGTGTGTGAGTAACCAGTCCTATCTGATGAGGACTCTGCCTGCCTGGAATCATTTAATAAAATACTATGTGAATACTCCAGGTATGATAACTGTATCAGGATACAAACAGTCATTATCCAATCTACATGTCAACCTTGATGTGACCTAATAGTTCATTATCTCCTAATTCGGGTATCAGTTATATACAGTGTATATTACGTGTATGTATATACTACAACTGTGCCTCACTCTTACGTAAATTAAGACTTGCACAACATTGTTCAAGAATATCTGCCTGTCCCCATTCCTGAGCTCATCTCCTCTCTCCTCACCCCACCTTCGTACATATTTCCTCTAAACTAAGGGCGGCATATATTAATTTGGAGAAATTACCATCCACATAAATCACCGCTGAGGCATGTGACACTTTTGATTTACAGTTACTGATTAATAGCCTTCTAATGCCAAGAGCCAGTAGTACCGGATTGGAAAAGCTTCCACTTAGCCCCTATACCAAGCGAAATTTCATTAAAAAGGATTGTATTCTTTTTTAAATAAACAACAACAATGGTGCCGCTGTACAGGGTTACTGATGGAACCACAAACAAGGGCTCGTTTGCCAGCTATAAATGAAACTTGGTAAAATAAATATTTAATCAGAATTATAAATATTTTCTTGAAGGAAATTTGGACAAACCAGAAATTATTGTAACTCTCAGAGTATCCAAATGTGTTTGCCTGTGCATACGCATAGTAAACGTGTAGGCTGGAGCTGCCGTGGTAACATGTCGCCCTCCTGTGGTTTTGAGTATAGTTGCAAAAAGCTAAATCTTGATATTGAACCACATTTTAGGAAAACGAGACAATCAGCTCCGTGTCCTTTGTTAATTCAACACCTGTTGACTATGGTATATCACCACGGAAAAATAAATAAAGAACCTGCTCCTGCCATGAGAACCTCCCAACTTCACACTGATTAAGTGCTGTATTGACGAGCTAGGTGTTGTACTTTCCAATGATTGGGAGCAGGTCCTATCTGTTACAGGGAAGGACACATGAGCAGAATGTTCCAGAGATCGTGAGATATTTTAATGATCTAATCAGGTATAGATAACAGAGGTGTTGTAAAGTTCCCTGACCATTGTATACTTTCTGTGGTTGATCCCTAATGTGGTTTGGCGTTCGTTTCTTTCTCACGCACTGGAATATTAATTGAGGTCAGGGCACGGAAATACGATAGCGCCAGAGTCAACAAATGAACAATGGGATCCACCCATTGTCATGACTTCAAAGCCTTCCCTTCCCATACAGAACAAAGAATCCATAGAATGTTCCAACACGCGGGGTTACGGCTACATTTATGAGAGCTGCATTTATCATTACTGTACGACAACACATTTAGTATAATCAAAGTTTCAATTCAGATTTAATACGATATATATATATATATAGTGAGAGAGTGAGAGAAGGAGAACGAGAGAGAGAACGAGAACAAAAGAGAGGTACTCTCTGTGGAAATGCCACATCTGACCTCATGAGAAAGGAGACAGAACTATAAAAAATATTCTACAAAATGACCTTCGGGCTGTGCATAGGTATACGATGTATATGGAACATAAATTAATTTCCTATTTAGAGTCGGGTCCCATCACCGAGATATCTCATTATTATATGTAAACCTACTAAAATCCGAAAAAGTCTATAATTCAAAACATTTTCGGTACCAAACATTTTGGAAAAGGGGATCTCAACCGGTACTGTTTGCATTACAACAGTGATGGATGATGACGGGTTAAACGCAATTTAAATATGCCTAGAATTTAACAAAGGCTAATTCATGGTATTCTTGGCTCATGGGAGTAGTTCAGCCTATTTGGCACACCCTGGATTGTAAATTATCGTTTGAGTCAAGACCTGTGAGCAGGTTCAGTGAGAATCAGAAGATGCAGCTTTAGGCAGGAGAGCAGGTTGGCGAAAAGGCGAACAAGCAACAAGTAAGTGATATGCACGCTAAATCTGGAGGGTTAGAATCAGGTACTGGGATATAACTTTACACAATGCAACCCAAAGGAAAGAGAAACCTTTAATTATCCTCCCGGAGTTCACTGACAGTCACTCACAAATAATGGGATTTTGGAACAGAAAATATTGCATTTTTTTTTTCATATAATCCAAATCAGGGCAAAAACACTAATTTATCGCCCCAACTCAGCTATTAAAGTAGGATTTTTTTAAATCCCCCCGAGATCAATTTTAAAAATAAATTCTGATTTAGGGAATGATTTTGTAAATGTCGAAAAGTTAATGAGATTAATTTTCATGGAACATGCAGCTTCTTTATAAATTTGATCAATGTGCTTTAGTCACAAACGAGGCTTTTTTTACCGGGTGGCCTGGAGGTTTCATATTTTCAAAGGTTTAAAATAATTATTTTGGATACGTATAATAGAAAACATCTGATTGCTGGTATATAATGTGTGACCTCTCTGTGAATGGATTGTGAAGTATTAGTGCACGTATCTAGTTAAATCCTAGGTATTCTGCCATCATAGGGCTGTAGGGACGCCGCTGTCCTCGCAGAACACGATGAGAATTAAATGACGTTCGTTTCTACAGCCCTTCCTTTTTTCCCCTACAATGTCTGGTGTTATGGATGCTTTTTAATGCCAAAGCTATGATGCTGCTCTCTTGATAAACTATACTAGAACACGAAGGCTTGATGTAAAAACTAGGATTAACGAGAGTCCTATATAAAGTTTCCTAGTTTTCTAATTATGCATCGTTGTCTTCTAGCCTTTATTCTTTTTAACGATGTTCCACTATTGAATCATGTTACAGAAAAAAATGCCATATAATGATTTTTCAGTAAGCACTGTCATTTTAGTCAAAAAACAGCTTTCGACAAACTACAGTGGGTCACCTACAATGAAACTCTGGTGAATTCACATTCTAGGGAAGCTCTACCATAATTCGACATCATTTTCACAATTTTCTCCACTGTTGTTTCTGTCTGTTCAGTGGGGTCTTCAAGGATGTTTCCACTGTAGTTGTCATGCCACGCGCCGCCGCAGGAAGGGCCAAGCTGGTGCTGTTCCACAGTTAAAGACCCCCTGGCAGCCCTATTCCTGTCCTGCTCATCTCAAGACCAGGTGCTCAGGTCTTCCTAGTCTCAGTGAACTCTGATCACATGACACATAGCACCAGTTTACCCAGTAAAGGCCACACCCCCATTCAGCCGTTGCCTCATCATTGAAGCTTATACCCTGAAGCTGTAAAGACCTATGTGTCTCCACTCCTGTGAATTCCCTTTGCTCTCCCTACCTTCTCATATGGATCCACATACCTTTCAAGATCCACCCCATTTCCACACCACCTTCGTGTCTCCAGATTCCTGTGTTTGGTCAGTGAATAACCACATCTCCCATTATCCCTACCAGCCAGCCTTCTGTGTCCTGTCCCAATATCCTCCAGCCTGCTGATCCTACACCACCCTTCCCATATATCTGTGTTACACCACATACTGGGCCTACATCTCTATGCCCACCCGTTACCAGCTGTGACAGTAGTTGTCTATCATTGGTTTTACCCTTGTTTTCTGCTTGGTTTTCACCATTGTTTCAACTGGTGTTTCAGTTGAATTTAACCAGGATTGGTTTTTGCTCTTGTCTTCTTAATAACATCATTAGAAATCATGTCTAAATCTCCGTTATATTTCACATAATTAAAGGATAAACTATAACACATTATTTATATTTCTGATCCAGCAGATCTACTGAGCCATCAAATCCTACTGTAACCAGCACAGATGCAAGATATCGCATTCCCACACTCCTGGAAGAACCCAAACTTCACACCTTCAGTAGCCGGTATGAATAAAGTTTTCTCTTATTACCTCTATATAACTGGCAAAGTCACTCTCTTATTTATTTATTTGCAACGTATTTTACCAGGAAGGATATATTGAGAGTTCTCTCGTTTTCAAGTATGTCCTGTCCTCTTCATTTCCTTGACCTAATGCATCACACTCTAACGTTGTCTTCACCATCATTTCGAAAACAATTCAATGGAGATCGCCTCTTTATATTGGCGAAATGTATTCACGTTGTTGCAAACAATGGAGGAAAAACGGTTAATAGATCATATCCGTAGAAGGATAACAATAGTACCTTTGTTCATCATTTTTAACTGGTTTCAGAAACTTCACCTGTCATTGTTGAATTTTGTGCCTCTAGCTGGAGCCCTAATATGCATAAGGAAAATGTAAAAAAAACGGTTTTGTATATATTTTTTAAGGGCTCGGTATATGTCGTATCATGATGTTATGGACCCTAACCCTACCAGGCATGTCAATCAATGTATGTCTACAGCCTTACCATCTCACAATAAATCCCCCATGCAGCCTATGTCTATAGCCTTTGGGGGTTTATTATGATTTTCATTGAAAAAAGTAGCATAATGCTGCTTTCAGTGTCAGATAATAATCATGATTCCTTTCAAACCATATCAGACACATGACATGTGACAATTGGAAAATAAAAATTACATTTTTATGTAAATATATAACTAAAGAAATAAAAAAACGCTCTAACGTGATTGAAACAACTGTAAATGTTCAAATCTTAAAAGGTGGTTTCAGACTGAAACCACTGGGCCTGAAAGGGTTAAGATACAAAAGACACACTTCGTGTTCATGATATACTTGGTCTTTTTTTATTACTGAGGCATGCTAGAGTATCATTTTAAAAGGTTTGATTGGAAACCTACGATATGGAAGCTAGTTACACTTATAGTTTCCAAGGTACAATGTGGTGGTTACCTGAAGGAGGATACCCCTTACACCTGCAATGATTCCAGAATGAGATACGGGGGTTGTGTGACATATAGCGGCTAGAGTATACCGCATAAACAAACTCACCCATACAAACACCTAGCTGCACCCTGATTCATAAGAAATGAATTTTAAAATCTATCAATGTCAAGTATAATTAAATCAAGAAATAAGGTCAATGGAAATCCAGGGAATCAGCCTCGGCAGAGTAGAGGATCGCGGAGGGTCAGTATGTTGGTGGAAATCACTTTATTGTGCTCAATGTTAATCCAGCCAGGGACAATGAACAGCTGAGCGTTTTAAAAAAAAAAAAAAAAATGTGGGTTTAAATAGAAGGCCGAGGAATACAACACTCCTTTGAGGTGTCATATGTCCACCTCACTTATCAAACCTCCACAGACCAATAGGCGTGCAGTTTCTCCTAAAAATATGACCCAACTACATATAGTGCACTAGCTGAAGCTGTGCCCCCTGCCACTACTAGACTTAAAACTAGAACTGAACCGTCCCGGGAGGGACACACTCCCAAAGAGGGCTCTGGCACACTGCCGAGTCCCCTCAAAGCCACCCAAGGGCATTTAGATCCCATGACTAGATTTGTGATGAGGTTACACAGGGTTTTGACGTGTCTCAGAAGCTGTGCATGCTGTTGGACCCCCATGATATTTCCTTCTAAAGTATTTGTAGAGCTAAGCAAATGATACACATAATCAGTCGCAGGATAAATTGTATTACCAAACAACGTTATTAGAATCGTGACATATTGTGCCATCAAAACCTACTGTTACCAGCACAGTAAACGAAGCAAGATACCGGGTTCCTGAGCTCTTGGAAGAGCTCAAACCATCAGTAGCTGGCATGAATGAGGTTTTCTTTCAATAACACAATGCAATTGGCAGAAGGTCTATTTTTATTTCCTACATGTCATACACTGTGCACCGCCAAGAGAAAGGTGAGCATTCCTACAGTACTAATTATAGAAGAGTGATGGTCATAAGAAGGCCCTGGAGGAGGTGCAGTTGCCTTGTAACCTATAAGGAGTTATACACCAAGCAGTGCATTTTTGGTAAAGTGCCAAGGAACTGCCCATTTTAGTCCAAAATTGTCAAGCTGAAGGAATACCAGAGGTTGAATACAATTTTAAATCCGCTATTTTGACTTGGTATTTGAAATGATGTTGTAATTTCCAAGCAGTTCTTAATGCATAATTAGTTATTGGCATCTACAGGAAGGAAAACGATTGCAGTTGCCCAACTATTCAATGGGATTCATTGTGTTGCTTTGAAAATACATTGAATGCAGAAAAAATCTTATTTGGATATACATTGAAATAGTGTTGAACTCGACTTACCATTGGCAAACGTCACCCTGAAATCCTATCCAAGGTTATTAGTCTCGAGATGTAATCCTTATATCCTTTAATTGGGCAGACTAGATGGGCCGAAGGTTCTTATCTGCTGACATTTTCTATGTTTCTATGTTTCTATGTACATATTGACTGGTGTAATCTACATATCAATATATGTTTTCATAAACACATATTTGTGTGTTCATTGCATGCACGCACCCATTTTTTTGTTAACCTTTTAACAGATCGAGCTCAGATTCCGGAAGCCCACCAGTTTCCACCAGAACCAGAGAAACCGTCAGATTTTCTGAGCCTCCGGCTGCAACCGAAACAACAAAAGAAGCAAGACACCGCATTCTAGATCTCCTGGACGAGTCAGAGCCCAATACCAGTGTCTTAAGGTACACATCAATTGACATTTTTGTGTTTGGATGAGTCGGTATTCCTATGCTCTAGATATGAGAATACTGTATCCAACAAAGAGGAGGCCAGATAGGCGCTCGATAACAAGAGTGGGAAGCTAGCAACACACCAAGGGTTTCTGCAGGGATGATGTCAAACCAACATCAGAATATCCACTGTCTGAGCATCAAGGTCATGGACATGGATGTTCTTTGCCTTAGATACTGCAGGAACTATAGTTTCTATTGTCTTTCTGTCATTGGGGAGGAAATGGGAAGATAGACGTCTCCTTCAACATCACGATCAGGCAGCAAAGCCAAGATAGAATTAAACATTTACCATTTTAATATCTTGCATTTATTACTTTGTATTTCTGTAACGAATGTAAAATGTCAATGTTCTTGAACCCAGGACATACTTGAAAACGAGAGAAATCTCAATGTATCCTTCCTGGTAAATACTTTGCAAATAAATAAATCTTACAGATCCTTCAGCATGAAAGGAAGCAATAAACAACAGGTTTCTACAGGCTACAACTCTATCCAACAGAATAGTGAGGATGAATCCTCTCCTCAAGTCATAATTTTTTACATGTTTATGCTACAGGACTCAATGGGCATTGGGGGAGACAAAAGGTTGGTTTAAGACAGTGTTTCCCAATCCTGTCCTCGGGACCCTCAACCAGGCCAGATTTTGCAGATCACCTTGGGGAAAAGCAGACTGAATCCTGTAATCACTGAGCAGCAAATCATATCACCTGTGCTGTGCTTCACATATCTGGCAAACCTGGCGAGGCAGGGGGTCCTGAGGACAGGTTTGGGAACCACTGGTTTAAGAGTTAGAAACAATTGTATTCAGTGACTGTGAAAGATTTAAGAAGGAAAATGGCTAAATAGGAAAAGCAAAAACCAAAAAAGGCCAAAAAGAGCGGTCCTGCAAGTGGACCGAGAAAGGAAAATAAGACAGAATAATGGTGAAACATGAGGGTTAGCTGGATCTGCCCCCTTTCCTGACCTGCTGAGATGCACACCTTATGTAGATCCCAACAGTAAATCCACTCTACTTTACCCACATGTTTTTGTCATGTAATATTTCTGTAGCATTTGTACTGCTGATTGTATATGTATGAGAACAAACAATTGTATCTCCATTGACATTTCAGTTTCTAAAGCCATAACCACGCATTCCTTTTTTTTACCAGGCCAGGCTCCAGTTCAGAAAACATAAGTGTTACAACCAAAATTGTAGACACTAGCTACGAAAGTTCAAGGCCTTCAGTAGAACTGAAATCTGAGAGGAGCATCTCTCCCAGGTAACGGCCCAACGCATTTCACAAACCTATTTAACTGCATAACTGTTTTACTTACCCAGCAGAGGTCATTAGTACATTTTGGCCGCAGTTATGGATTACCAGGATAATGAAATAGAAGTAATCCAAGTCTACTATTACACATTTCAGGCCCTATTCCGTTCAGAAATAAATACTGACTCTCAGAGCCTGATCACACTTGATCTTGCTTTTACAAAATCACTAGACACTGAAAAATAACCCCACCAAAAAATCCCAATCTTCCCTCAGATCCCGCAGTGCAGACAGCTGTGCAATCCACCACGTCCTCTGGCCGCAGCAGAGGACTGGGAACAAATAGTTGGCAGTGTCCTTCGGTGGCTCCTCTACAACCACGCTTGCGCAAACTCACGGCAGGGTTGGGTTTAGCTCTGTGAAGTGCTATGGACTCCAGGTGCCAATACCAGGAGAGATGCACAGCACCACAGCTGGTATCTGTTTGTGGCTTCCAAAATTCGGATTTGAGTGACTAATACAGCATCGGAGTCGAAATAGGCGTGGCAACAGGGAGCTGGTAAAGGATCTCAGATCGCACCAAATTTTTTTTTCTTCCCCTGGTCGGCTCCCTTTTACTGGCCAGAAAGGAATGGGGCCCATCGTGTTTCATTTATACTGGTTTATCTACATGTTATTGGCTCTTACAAGCACATTATAATAACTTTTAATGTTAACATATTTTCCTTTTCTTTTTTTAGGCCGGCACCTCGGGTTAGAGAAAGCACTACCACCACGGTCACAGGGTCAGGCTACAAAGTGCCAGAAATACGAGACAAAACCATGTTGGAATCAAGTCCAGCCAGGTATAATATGCAACTTTGGACTAGATATTTTTGGTTAATTAACATTCTTAAAATGCTCAGTTTTGATTTTCATGACTAATGTCACTAAAACATATTACAACTACGCCTTAAAGGAGACCGTAAGTGCGAGAATCAGAACCTGTTTTTCCATGGATTTCGTGAATGATGTGACTTTGATTTTTACATATCATGACGTAGAAATCTCCGTTAAGGGATCATTTCTTCTTGTTACCCATGCACACAATTCTGAGATAGCATTCTGTTTTCGGCCCAAAGAAAAATTTCCACAATTTTGTTCACATGAAGAAGCATGGTCAGCATGCATATATCATCGTAGGACATTCAACATTCTCAGCATGCTTCGGACTGGTGTGGTTAACAGGTAGGAGGTGCTAGCGAATGATTTCTGAAAACCAGTTGCTCCACAACATTCCAGTTTGGCACTTCAAGTAAAAATGCTACTGAAAAACACTATTGGATTCGTCGTCACGCAATCGAGAGGTGGATAAGTTAAACTAAAGAGTGCTCAGACAACCCCATTGTAACAATGTAGCCTGAGTTACTCTTCATGGTATTATATAACATTACACCTCCGTATATGATCACTGTAGCATTTATCTGCCTTCTTTTGATTTTTCTGTAGCAGCAACGTTCGTACTACTGTAAGTACTACTCGCTCCACAGACCCGACATACACAGAATACCTGGAAGATAATGACTACACATCACTAAGGTAAACACTGCCTAAACTCTGTATAAATTCAACATAGTCATAATAATAAGCACTATACTGCTACAACACCAACATCAGCTGCTCATGTTTTAATTGTAAGAGCCCAGTTTACGGTTGAGGATTGGGTCTCTCACATCTTGTTAACCGCAGAACGCTGAACAGGTTTATCAAATGCACTCTGTACATTTTGTTACAGACATAGGGCTCTATTAACTGCTTCGTGCAAAAGCGCACGCGCAGCGCTATTTTTTTTTGCGCGAAGCGTTAAACGTTAACGCGCGTAAATTAACGCTGGTATTACAATCCGAGCGCATTTTTTCATCCGTCATAAAATAACGCGCGTAAAAAAGGCGCGCAAAAACACGCGCACAGAAATCGGTGTGCGGACTGTTTTTTCACGCGGTTCAGCCAATCAGAATTAAGAACCACAATTGTCTCCCGTTAAGTTTTTGCGTCTGTCAAAATCATATATATCGTATATGTTGCAGCAATAATAAAAACACGCACAACTTCTCCATTTTATTGTTTGGGTATGTGTAGAATACAGTGCTGTATTTTTTTTTTCGGGCTGGTGTATTTGGTTTTGGCCAGGACGTTCAGATTTGCCATTAACACCAGCTTTAAAAAGATGTTAAAATTATGCGCGCAAACTTTGTCCGTTAAAATTTGCGCATGGATTTTAATACCATCCGCGTACCAGCGCACAAACGCATTTGCGCTTGCAATGTTAAGTATAGGACGCGCAATGTACAATACGCTCGCGCAGCATTCGTGCAGGTTCACCCACGGTAGACGTTAACGCGCATTTTTTTGCGCAGACATTTTAATATGACGTTCTGCGCAAAGGGTTTTGCCCCTCGCGTTAATGCGTGTGCAAAAATGTGAGCGAAGAATTTAATAGAGCCCATAATGGGCAAATTTTATAATTGAAATCACAAATAACTATACGAAAGGTCACCAGAAGATGGGGGGTGATGATTCCATCCATTAAAGGCATCCGAAATATTTCAAATCACCCCTCTCATGCCACTACATAAGGATGGGTTACAATGTCCCAGTGATCCATTTACCAAAATAATTGCTACTTACTGTATATTCTACACCAGTGGTCCCCAACCCAGGCCCTCAGGGCCCACTAACAGGCCAGATTTTGCAGATCACCTTGGGGAAATGCAGACTGAATCCTGCAATCACTGAGCAGCAAATCATAACACCTGTGCTGTGCTTCAGATATCTGGCAAACCTGGCCTGTTAGTGGGCCCTGAGGGCCTGGGTTGGGGACCACTGTTCTACACCATCTCTCTATTCACATTTTTTTCCCATTTTTTTAGAACTGTCTCTAGTGCAACAGAGAGAATTACCACTACTACCACAGTGGAAACCAGTTATAAGAGCTCCTCCTCTGAGGACCTCAGCGATAAAGATGTCCAGTCAACCAAGTAAGAATTTGTTTCACGTCTCAGCTCATTGCTTGTTTGTTTTGTGGTGATCAATGCTCGGCTATCAGTTTTCATCCATGGATTTAGCTTTGGCTTTTTCAAATTGAAGTGTATTGCGCTTAGTATGTGAAAGATGTCCTACTCAATGGTCTGTGGGATATTGAAGCACCGTTAAGCTGGAGACACACTGGCCATGATGTGTCGCGGTGCATTTGCTTCGCACCAGGTCGCATCGTGGCTGAAGCTGGCTTTTTTTAAATCTGGGAGTTCAGCCACGCTGCCCGACGCCGACTGAATGCAAGGAGAAGATAGGCCTGTATAGACAAAGCACGTCTCGGCTTTCCTTTTACAACGAGAAAGCACTTGCACTCAATAAATATAGCATGCAGAAGACATGGCCAGACTGTGGTCATTTCCTCACTATTTTTTAACTTCAGGCTGTCATTATTTTAAGTATTTTCCAGGTAAATCCGTACACAGTGCAGCAACTAGTAATGAGACTTAGGTTTGTCTAGGGGTGGGCTGGCAAGACTTGTGGCCCTGTATAGTAGAAGATAAGGCACCCCCCCCTCATTGTTGGTTTCTGGCATGCGAGGGTACTTCCACATGTAGAAGCTCAATGTCAATTTTGGACAGGCCTGATCATGTCTTGGAGGGGTCCTCATGGGGCCCCCTCCTAGGCCAAAGCCCTCAGGCAGTGCCCTAACAGTCAGTCCACCCCTGGGTTTGTCTGTCAATGATCCCATGTGTCACTTTAATGGGTGGTGCTTGGTAAGGATCCACAACTCGATTATTATCTATGCTGGCTTTGACTAATGCATTATAAATGATTTAGTTTTGTATAGAGGGTATCAAGCACTACAAAAGACACACAAGTTTATTGTCATATAAAATTCTCTTTAGGCTAGGGTTCGGCAACTATGCCTCTCCATATGTTGTGAAACTACATCTCCCATGATGCTCAGCCACTCATTAAGTTGTCTGAGCCTCATGGAAAATGTAGTTAAAAACCATCTGGTGGACACAGGTTGCTGTGCCTTGCTTTAAATAGTTATTAAAAGAAGGAATTATCTGCCTTACGTTGATGTCCTCTAAATGCATTTCAGCACTGTACATATGTGGGAAACTTGCACCTAATATCCTTCTTTTCCATACTGATATGCAAGGATTGAGCAAGCATCATGAAAACCATATACATTTTCCAAACGCTTGTCAGGAACTTTGCTCATTAAACATGCTTTTTTGGTTTCTAATTAAGATTTTCTCTCTATATTTTATTTGCAGCAAAGGAATCCTGTTTGTAAAAGAATACGTTAACACAAGAGAAAGTATGAAATCTCCATCGTATTCTGGGTATGTGCCAGTGTGTGCGTGTGTGTGTGATGATAAACCTTATTGGTTATTGCGTGGAGGCTTTTTATCTCATTTTTTGCCCTCCACCTCAACCCACATAAGTAATATATATATATATAAAACAGAAAACCTCTGCACTCACGTACTTGCAAAAAAAATGGATGCCCAGTATTTAGCCTGAAGAAAAATACATGAACAGAAAAAGAGCTAGCACTCTAAGGTCTCATACTTAAAAAAGCATTATGTATCAATGAAAAAAGGTGGACGTTTCAGATATCAGTTTGTTTTTGAATATGACACCTTAGAGTGCTAGCTCTCTTTATGTTCATATACATTATATATAATTATATATATACAAGTAGAAGTATAAATTTGATGTGTATATTTATATATTGAAAAGTATTTATTTTGTACTTCTAAAAGGTTTTTTGGATCAAAAATTAAAATGCCTTACTTCCACGGAGCATGAAATATTTCCATTATTGCTCTCTGGCATATGTATTTGATATTTTGATTGGATAAAATAAACATTCTGAAGTTGCTCTGTGGTTTCCAAGCAGGACACAGCCACTGACTGCTGAAATAGTTAGCGGCAGTCATGCGACCAGCCACTCGCTGCATTTTATCGCATGTAATTTGTTTGTCTAGAATAACCCATTTAATGAATCCTTTTATTTTCCCATCATTAGCCAACCAAACTTTTCCGATGACTTAGAAAACATAACTATGAGCAGCAGCAATTACAGCTACTCCAGCATGCCGAGAAGGTACGATATTTTCCATGCAATAAATGTGAAGACGCATCACGGCTCTTTGCCATTTTTCAGTCAGAATTTTTCCGAAAGTGTTATACTTTGAAATATAAAATATGGAACAAGATTGAACGCTTGAATTAATCATTATGTTTATTCTTAAATGCAGCTTTATTACCTTCTGTTTTGTTTCATACGAGAGATAAATTTGCATAATGTACCGTCAGCTTTTAAATCGTCATACAGTCACATGTTACACTTGTGCACGGTGGAAACATACGGTTTGTGCTAATTACCCGAGTGATAATCCCATTTTAATCAAAGAGTCACAAATAATGTTTATGTAATCTCAATATAAACAATGTTTCATGACTGAGCTGTGTTGATGCGTTTCCGTACATGTATCTCTAGTGCTGAAGAAGGACCCTGCAACTACTGCGGCCGTGAAATCAAAGACTGTGCAAAGATCATCCTGGAACATCTCAACATCTACTGCCACGAATATTGTTTTAAGGTAAAAACAAAACGAAAACAAAAGGATGCTGCTCACACTCAGATATAAACATACTTACAGCCAGCAACCGAACTGTAGTTTTATGTTTAATACTTTGTATTAAAGTATTAAACATACTAAAGAAGTATGTTTTGTTAAAGTGATTTTTTTTCCCAGTGAAAACGCACCTTATTTATATATTTTAATGTCACGATTAAAATATTTTTTCAGCCATAGGTTTATGAGATATGACATAACATATCTCATAAACCTATGGCTGAAAAAATATGTGTGTAGGTGTGTGTTTGTGTAAATCCGGCAGTCTCCTTTCATTATAAATGCTTGTAACTGTATGTAAATCTCTCCCAAAAATTTGCTATAATTTTTTTTTTTTCGAGAAAGGATTTTACCAGGAAGGATACATTGAGATTTCTCTCGTTTTCAAGTATGTCCTGGGTGGGGCTGGGTGGAGTAGAGGTAACATCACTGCTCTGCGTGGAGAGAGCCTGTGGAGACATGGGTTTGATCCCAGCAAGAGCACCTCTCCAGTAAGTGTCCTTAGGCAAGACACCTAACGGTACATACTCGCCACCCAAGACATACTTGAAAACGAGAGAAATCTCAATGTATCCTTCCTGGTAAAATCATTAGCATTTAGAAAGCGCTAACAAGTTCCGTAGTGTTGTGCAATGGTTATATTTCCTTTCTGTAACCAGGTGCACGTTGTACCTTGAAATGGGAACTTTCTGGGTTCACAGTTTTATGGATGTGCAATGGTTTACATAACGCATGTCATGTATAGAAAGTACATTGAAGCCGCTCATTCAGGTGGAGTTAACCAGAATTCTGTCCCACTTAGGCCATTGAACCTCCCCATGTTGAGTTAGATATACCTTTCCAGACAGTTTTCACGCAGGTCCTGGGTGAATCTGATAAAATAACAGATTATTAGTGAGCTGAGGATATGTTACAGTGTTTTAACACATAACCTTATACCGCCTCTCACTTTATATTATGTCCCTCTGCAGTGTGGCATTTGCAGCAAGCCGATGGGAGATCTGATCGACAGCCTGTTTATTCACCGGAATGTGGTTCACTGTGAGAGCTGCTATGAAAAACTCTTCTAGGTCGGTATTTCCCTTCCCTTCGTTCCTGATACAACTTTCTCTGAGGCTGGGTATGCCAGGCACATTTTATAAGAAAATGATAATCAATATTCAACAGTAATTGAATTTAAGCAAGCATGGGATAGGCATAAGACTATCCTAAACAAAAGATAAATCCAAGTAAAGTATCCATGTAATTGGGCAGACTAGATGGGCCGAAAGGTTCTTATCTGCCGACATCTTTCTATGTTTCTATGTTTCTAATATTAACACAAATTCCACTTAAATAGCTACCGGGGGATTCCATTATAACAGTGGTTCCAAATCCTGGTCCTCGGGTCCCCCTAACAACAGGACAGGTTTTAAGGATTACCTTGGGGAAATGCAGACTGAATCCTGCAATCACTGAGCAGCAAATCATATCACCTGTGCTGTGCTTCACATATCCTGCAAACCTGGCCTGTTAGTTGGCCCTGAGGACCAGGGTTGAGAATCACAGCAATTATAGGGTTACTCAAAGCCCTAAACTAAAATTCTGATCGTTAACAAAATATGGGCCATATTACATACTTGGTGCTAACTTAACCAGAGCAGTTGTAAACTTAAAACCATATTACATTGTTGGTGCTAACTTAACCAGAGCTGTTGTAAGCTGAAAACCTCAATAGGTTATAATGGCTCTGGGAAGTTTACAACAGCTCTGGTTAAGTTAGCACCAAGTATGTAATATGGCCCTTTATGGGTTATTCATAGTTAAGTATTGTGTTTTAAAATATAATTTTCTTTTCCAATGAATTAATAATTTATACAGGTTGTATTAAAACTTATTTTAACTCATATCATCAGAAATGGATATATATATATATTAAGATTAATAGAGCCAAAACGTTGGTTGTGATTTACAGGATTTTTAACATGTAACAACAATAAAATAAATACCTTTTAATCTATTTTTGGAGTAAGACCTCGAGTGCATCCTATATTGCAAATTTGGATATTTCTCCTTGATTTCTTACACCCTGGCATATAGACTTTGGCTGGCTGCCACAGATACTTCGTCGATATATATATATATATATATATATATATAAGTTTAAAGTAAAATATTGCAGTGATATAAACATATAGGGCAGTATTACAAAGTTGGTGCTAACTTAACCAGAGCTGTTGTTAACTTAACAGCTCCATAGGCTATAATGGCTCTGGTAAGTTTACAACAACTCTGGCTAAGTTAGCACCAACTTTGTAATATAGCCCATAAAATTGAAAACCACATTTCTGATCTACAAAATCTATCACTCCGCTCGAAAACTGAACTCCAATGAAAGCCATAGCAAGACTTTACCCATTGCTATTCCTGCACTGAATGCTGCAAATTGTTATAGTCTTATTTAAACAACAACAAATTTATGTTTGTTTTATTTTTTCAGGTCATTTGGACACTGACTGAAAACAAGGATATTTTGGTCAAAGCTCCAGTGCTTTGTTCTGGTTTGGAGTTTTCCAGAATTCTACATCCAGTATTTATATCACTTTGTGAACTCTAACTCTGTGATACTTTGTTTCATAAATTGAAGCTGTATCTTCATTAATTATTCATTTTCAAATATGTCTTGCAGAGACAAGTTATGTTTGTATTTCCTCTCTTTATTTTAGATATGAACTATACTATTCCGATTTATGTCTGACATATGTATGTTTTGTTTGTTCTATGGACACGATGAAAAATGACCCAATATTACATAATAAGCTTATAAGTGAAAAAAAATCAATGGAGGCAAAAATTTAAAAAAAGGCTTATACGTGGGATTGAATTGTTATCATTCTACCAAATATAGATTTAGACTATTATAGTTAATTCTTGAACATTTATTTTATATATATATATATATATATAAAATAGAAAAAAAAATATCTCAGGGTTATTCAAAGAGATCCGAATTGTGACTGGAAGGTAAGCGAACAGTGAAATTCAGCGAATGGTTACCTTTCCTGGCCATTCGGCTATTCAGAGAGCAGGCAGTTCGCCAAATCCTGGCGAATTGCCTGCACATACGGTGCCTGTTCGTTGCCTGTTCGAAGGCAGTGAACTCTCCATAGAGAAGCAATGCTTCGTCTATTTAGAGAACAAAAACCAGCAGGGAAAGGTTGCCGAATTGCCCTGCTGTTCGGTGGTTCATTCGACAGGTTTATTCAGGTGAATCGCATAGGCTTCAATGTTAAAAATATTCCCGTTTTAATGCAATATCCAATAAACCATTGATTATAATATTCTGCAGTGAAAAGTCTCTTTATTTATAGATTTTTATTTTAGGATCTTTTAGGCATTTTTCGGGATTTCTTTGCGAATTTTTTTTACAATAGTTTTTTCTTTTTCTGTAACAGCCCTTTTTATTATCATTCATTGGATCTTATATGTAAATTTCAGACATTTTCGTTCTGTAGTTTCTTGGCAAACAGCGTTTTACTTTTCAAACATTCAAGCATACAGTTTTTGTTTTTTCACTCCATTCGTCTGCGGTGTCGGGTTTTTCCGGTGGCTGCTCTGCGCTGTGATCGGTGGCTGCTCAGGTTTCTCCGGCGTGTTCGGCGGGGTTAATCCAGATGTTTTTGCGGGTTTCGGTGTGCGTTTGCTGGATTTTGTGGTGAGTGTTCGGTGGGTTTGCGGCGGCTTTACCCTGCACTACGATGGCCCTGTGGTGCTTGCTGAATACACCGCAGGGTCGCCGAAATGGGATTGCCAAATCACACCGAATTGAAGAGAACGAAAAGTCACCGAACGTTTGGTGACTTTTCAATTCTCTTTGAATAACCCTGTATAAAATACTTTTGCAGATTTCTGTATTTGGAAAATAATCAACAAGCATGCCATAAGGGGAACTAAAACTGTATATATTGTGGGATATTTTTTGGTTTCATATAATACTTCCAGATCTTTTACTATGCAATTGAGATATATATATATATATATATCTATCAACACACCAGGAGGAGAGCACACCAACTCATACAATCAAAGATTTTAACAGTATCTCATACATTTAAAGATTTTACCTGATTTTAACCCTTTAAAGATTTTAACAACTCTTAACCCTTTCAAGATTTAATTTTTTTTAACCCATTACAGATTTTTTATAAGATTTTTGTCTTGTCTTGAGAAGCACCGCCCTCTATGCTTAGTAAAGGTTGAGTGCTGCCCTCCTGGTATGTGTGTGTATATATATATCCACTAATTTAAGTTGTGGTGGAGGGCAAAAAATTTGATTAAAAGCCTCCATATGGCAAATAATAAAGTTTATTATTGCAGCTAGTACAGACACACTCAGGGGCTAAGGTAGGGCTCAGCAACCTTGGTCCTCCAGATCTTTTAAAACTACATCTCCATGATGCCCAGCCACTCATTAGATTGACTGGGCGTCATAGGAAACATAGTTCCAAAACATCTGTAGGACCATAGGGCAAGGTTGCTGACCTCTGGACTAAGGTAAAAACATTTTCCTTATTGTAACACGGCTCGCCTTGATAAAGGCTCAGTTAGAGCCGAAATGTTGGTCATTATGGTTTTAACAATTTTACAATAAAGAAAAATGTGTGTCCATACTTGTTCGATATACATACGTATTTTTGGACTACTTCACCAGGATGATTAACTATTTGTTTTCCTACTTTGAGGGGTGAGAGCTGGATCATATATATTTGTATATTCACATCTGGAGAAGACCGATTAATGCAGATTTCTTACTATATGTCTGGAGGTTTCTGCCATTATTTTCTAACCTTAAAACTTAATAATTTCTTTTAATATGATAAATTGATTAGTTATCCACAAAATGTTAAGGTTACAGGTATTTGAGTTAAGGTAGGCATATACCATATTAATGCTTATTTTCTAACAAGTAGTATGGATACAGATATAGTGAGGAATGTATATAGAATTAACAACAATAATTAAACAAAATCCGCCATTACACCCCATGACTTCCCTCTGCATCACAAACACAGCTTGCATATTGTTACAGGTACTTCACTTTCAATCCCTACTCAGTGCTTTGAAATTAAACAATAACAATATAAATTGTGTTGTGAGACCTGTGGATTCTAACATGTTATAGAAATCGGACTTGGGGTTAAGCAGCCTCGAGATGCGAGACATAGGGTGAAACTATTTTATTCTACACTGTATAATGTTTAGAATCATTACCATATCTTGCTTTACTGTAACATGAGTATATCGTAAACAAATAAAGTGTTATATTTTAAGGGATGTCGTCTCATGTGGTATTTGTTACCCAATTTATTAAGTCGCTCAGCTGCGCATTATGTCAGTATGTGAGAGATTGAAACTGCTGAGTATTGGATATAAGTACTATTTTCAATCGCTATCCATGTGTCAGTAAAGAATGTAAAAGACGTATACACAGTAGATGTTGAACCCTATTTTACTAAAGAAACATCATAAATCATAACATCGGCCTGTCTTGGCCTCTAAGGCCCGTGTCAGACGAATATAGTTATCACGTCCGTGTTGCCGCACAGTTTAACGTCGATCGTAGCAATCAACCCTGATCAATAGAGACCCACAAACGAAGTACGTGCGCACTGAACTGCGCACGCACAACGCACGTGGCAAACGGACACAAGTTAGGCAAGAACGTAAAACCGTTAGACAGACGCGCAGAGTGCACCACGTCCGCGTAGGGTTCTGTTTGAGTGATGAGAGAGCAGCGCATTTGCGACGTCCAGCACCTTGACGCACAAAATGGCTTTTCATATCCTTTTCAAATTATTTTTCATATTAATTTTGTTTTCCATAATTCCTTTTTTTTCTACGTCCGTCAACAAAAACAGATTGTGTGGTGTCTACAGTATCTACCGTCAGTACGTCTGTCCGTTCAGCACGCATGCAGAGTGCGCTCTGACTGCATTTTGTCTGACATTAGCCTAAGTCCCTATCAGTGGCGTAGCGTGGGGGGGCATGGGGGCGGTGGCCCCGGGTGCAGTTTTCTTAGGGGCGCAAAATTTACAAAAGAAATTTGCACCCCCAACGTTTCCATGTGTATTACAAACAGAACTCGCCTGCCCGCTGTCTTCCCCAATATGCCAGCGGGCGGGCAGGCTCCCCTCCCCGGACTCCCCTCTCTGAATTGATACATTTTTTTCCCTCTTCCATCGCTGGCCAATGGGTGGCGGCGCTGTGTGAGTGGCGTTCTAGGGCATGCCCCCACTAGCACGTGCTTACCCGTGAGCGCTGGCTGTGAAAGCAGCGGGAGAGGCAAGGAGGCCACCAAAGCCAGGCGGAGGAATCTCGAGGTGACAGCAGGGGCCATCCTGCCGGAGCATGCGTGCAGGGGGAAGACCAGCACCCTCTCTTGCCCCAGTGACCCGCAGGGCACAGGGACTATCAACATCAGCCTGCACGTGACCTGGGGCCGGGAGCTGGTTACCCCTCCATCTCAGGGGCAGTGTGCCAGGGAGGGTGAGTGCAGCCTTCCCCTCACGGCCTGGCTGCCAGTGATGGGTGCATGGAGCTCAGCCTCATCTGACTGCTATCAGTGTCCGCTCTGCTTCAAGCAGCCCCTGCAGTGTCAGGACATGCGTGCAGCGACATGGGGATTCTCTCCCCAACGCTGAGGACGCTCCACGCACGTCCTGTTGTGTCCCTGCTCGGTGCCGTTATGCCTCTGAGCAGGGGCTGCAGCCACAGCAGGCTGACATGAAAGATGTCAGTCCTTGCTGTGGGATTGCCCCGGGCTGCGGGAGTCATCGCGCAGGCGCTATGATGTCACAAACAGGGATCCCCCATGCCCGGCATTGAAAATGCCATTACAGGAGGTGCAGGGGTCTTTGGACCCCTGTGTCTCCCGAACCATGTGACATACAAGGACAGTTTAGATGTTATTGGAAAGGCCCGAGTCTGGCCTTTCCAATGTTGTCCAACATGACTATGTTGTGTGTAAAACAAAAAACCTGAAAAAAAATACATTTTTTTTTTCCCTAAAAGCGGCATCATTGCTTTTTTTCCCCTCCACATAAAGATACAATGCCATATTTTTCATATATATTTTAATTTAAAATGATTTAATAGCTATTTTAATAATATATATATATAATTTAACTATTTTAATTTTAATTAAATTTTTAGTAATATACATGCTTCAATAAATAATAAGTTTAATATAATAGTTTGAGTTATGCACATTACTGTGAGTTTTATTGCTGTTGAGCTCTAATACTGTAATATGCACTGTTAGTGAGCGTGAGTTTAATTGCTGTGGAGCTCTTTGATACGCGCATATACGGCACACATTCCTGTGAGTTTTATTGCTGTGGTGCTCTGTAATCAGGGCCGATGCAAGCATTTTTGTCTAGTCAGGCGAAGGTGCGTTTTGGTGCCCCCCATCCGTGTCATGTCAAGCCAATCAGGATAGAGGTGCCATAATAATCTCTATATATACACATACGTACATACACACACTAGGGTTGCACCAATACCACTTTAAGACCGAGTACAAGTACCAGTACCTTTTTTCAGGTACTCATCGATATCATGCCCACTCAGATACATCTATACAGACCAGAACATGTCCAGATACATATATACAAACCAGAAAATTCCCAAATACATATATACAGAGAACTCAGACCAAAACATGCCCAGATACATATATACAGTGACCTCAGACCAGATGCCTGTCACGTCTGTAAAGCCAGAGGTCAAGGAGGGGGAGTGGATGGTGAACCATGAGGAGGGTGATTGTGTTGACCTGGAATGGCATGGCTGGCACCGGCTGCCGCAACGACCGATGCGGACTGGGAGCCATCATTTCAGGTGTAAGTGCCCCAGCCCGGCTAGTCTAGCGCAGGGGCGGATCCAGACACAGATTTCGGGGGGGGGGATTCTACCAGTTTTGGGCAAGAGCTGGTGTTGGGTTCGCAGTGACAGGCAGATATATTTGCCCCCAGCTCACATGGATGTATATGTTTGCCCCAAGCTCACATGGATATATTTGCCCCCAGCTCACATGGATATATTTGCCCCCAGCTCACATGGATATATTTGCCCCCAGCTCACATGGGGGTTATATTTGTTCCCAGCTCACATGGGTATATTTGTTCCCAGCTCACATGGGTATATTTGCCCCTAGCACACATGGATATATTTGCCCCAGCTCAAATGGATATATTTGCCCCTGCTCACACATGGACATATTTGCCCCCAGCTCACACATGGACATATTTGCCCCCAGCTCACACATGGACATATTTACCCCCCAGCTCACATGGGTATATTTGCCCCAGCTCTCATGGATATATTTGCCCCCTGCTCTCATGGGTATATTTTCCCCCTGCTCTCATGGGTATATTTGCCCCCTGCTCTCATGGGTATATTTGCCCCCCCCGCTCACATAGGTATATTTGCCCATTGCCCCCAGCTCTCCCCTCTCTGCTGCAGTCAGACCAGTGCTGCCAGGCTCACCGCCGCTGTTCCTCTACTACTCCCCGCGAGGCGAGCGGCGGCTGGCAATGCAGCTTTGCCGCTCGCCTGGGAAGGGAACCACATGACCTCGCGAGATCAAGCGCTGGTCAGGTCACGTGGTTCCCATCCTTCCCAGGCGAGCGGCAAAGCTGCATTGCCAGCCGCCGCTCGCCTCGCGGGGACTGTAGAGTAACGCCAGCGGCGGCGATTTTCTCTCTGGTTCCGCCCGGGGCCGGCGCCCCCTCAAACCGGGCAGAAGCCAGACAGTAAGGGGGCCGCCTGTGCCGCCTTACGTTAGCCCCGGCCCGGTCTGTAATGTGCAGTGTCTACAAGTGTATTAGTAACGTACAGTATCTTCTAAACTTGACGAGTGATTGGAAGCTCCCACATGTGCCGCGACGCAGCCTTAGCTGCAATGAGTTGGTGATGGCTGCCGCAGCAGAACGCTGTGGGGCAAAGTCTGGGAGCATGCACAAATACTTGGAAATAGGGGATTAACCCTGCAGTCAGTGCACACCACCTCACATACATACACTTTACTGATGGAAAGAAATCCGTGTGTTTACGTGTCCACGGGTTGGGGGGGACGACGCAATTCTTGCCTTGCCCAGGGCACTGACAACCCACGCTACGCCACTGGTCCCTATGTCAATCTAAAGAGTTTGAAACTCTATGGGCCCTATTACAATCTTTGCGCAAACGTCTGCGCCGGCGCAAAAACGCATTAATGTGAGTGGCAAAACCCTTTGCGCTGAATGTCGTATTACATAGTGCGCGCAACAAACACGCATTATCGTCTACCACGGGTGAACCTGGGCGAACCCTTTGCGAGCATACTGTACTGCACGCGTCCTATACTTAAAGGGGATACTCTAGGCAACATGACCACCCAAGCTTTTTTAGGTGGTCATGATGACCTAAGTATGCCCTCTTCTTTGCTCCCCCCTCCGCTCAGCCGATCGGCTGAAACAGCTGAGAGACGAGGAGGACTTTACTCCGCCCTCCCAGCTGTCAGTCAGCAGAGCGGGATTTGTATTTCCCGCTTCTGCTGACTATTGCCGCGTAGGAGACGTCATCGCACTTTCAGCGCGATGACGTCTCCAACTCGCCGCAGTAGCTGCGGCAGCGACTGTGATTAGTGTTGCGCGCATCCTCTTGCGCGTAACACTAATCAAAGAAGAAGGTGGAGTCGGGAGGAAACCTGCTGATTGGCTGGTTTACGTGAGAGGCGCGCATGCGCGCTTCTCACGTAAACCATTAGCCAAGTTGAAGAGTTACCAAGACGGGAGCGGAAGAGGAGGGAGGGGAGTATAAAAAAAAACCGCCGTTGGAAACAAGTGGTTTTTAGGGTAAGTATTACATTAAAAAAATAAAAATACTGAATCACTAGGTAGGGCAATAGGTATAATATAATGTAAAAAAACGGGTGTGATTTTTAGCCTAGAGTGTTCCTTTAACATTGTGAGCGCAAATGCATTTCTGCTCTGGTACGCGGATGGTATTACAATCTATGCGCAAAATTTAACGCATAGTCTTTGCGTGCAGAAATTTAGCAACTCCTAAAAGCTGGTGGTAATGGCAAAAATGAACAACCTGGCCGAACCAAAATGCACCAGCCAAAAAAAAAAAAATCTGCAAAGTATAGTTACACATTCTACTCCAATAAATTTGAGAAGTTGTGTGTTTTTTTTATTGATGCAGCATATATGCGCAGATTGACTTTGACAGGTGCATAAACTTAACGTGAAATAATTGTGGTTCTTAACCACTTCGCTGCGGAGCTCAGCGCATCCTGCCGCAGGAAGGGTTGGCTGCTGAAGACGCGCTGAGCGCGTCCTCCCGAAGCAGCCTGCGATCGGCCGGATTCCGTCCGATCGCTGTGCCCCCCGGTGCGGGCTGACATCTTGGATGTCAGCCCATCAATCCGGGACCGCCGCTGGCACAATAGATGTCATCGCGGCGGCGCGATGACATCTATTTCAGGCGCCCCCCCTCGCGTTTGCGGAGGAGGCGCCTGAAAGGGAGGGGGGGAGGTCCTTCGGACCTCTCTCCCTCCCGATCGCCGGGGAGCAGGGAGTTAATACAGGCACCGCGTGGAAGGGCACAGCCTGCCCTTCCAATCGGTGGCTGTCATTAACCCCTGGGGAGCCGGATCACGAATCGGCGCTGAAAAGCGCCGGTTCGTGATCCTTTCCCGGAGCTGGCCGACATCTTGGATGTCGGCCAAGCCTCCAGGAACTCCCCCTGAGGACTGGCGTCATCGTGCATAGCACGATGACGCCAGTCCTGGAGTTAACCCCTAGCTGCCACCAATGGTGGAGATAGGGGGTTCCAATGAACCCCCTATCTCCCGATCTGTGGCAGCTAGGGGTTAAAGTTTGGTACTGTTGGATCGGCCAGAGCATGGCCGTTCCAACGATACCAAACAGGACTATGAAAAAAGTTTTTTAAAAAAAATAATAATTAAAAATAAAAAAATATAAAAAAAAAATATTTAAAAAAAAAAAAAATAAACAAGTCTTTTTTTCTTTTTTTTGGTTTGTTAATGCAGCAATATTGTTCCCATTTCAATTATAATGTGAACAATGATGCCGCACTAACGATTTTTGTATGCGGTGCGTTTGTTAAAAATCGCGTAATTTTCCCCAAAACAAAATGTAACGAGACCCCATTTCTAATTTTTTTAACAAGCGCACCCCATACAAAATATAACCGCAATTGCTCGCATGTTAAAATGTGAAAAAAAACACTTTACACGTTTTCTAATTATTGAAAATTCATATTTTATTGCATTTTTTGTTATAATATACAGACAGGTCATGACGTATACATATAATAATGAGATATTATGAATCTGCCGAGTCTGACGGAAAGAACGATATATAATATGTCTGGGTCATATACTAAAATAAGCCTTCAAAACACGTTTAAACATGATGAGCAAAACCGGTAAAAATGACCTCAGCACAGAGGCGGGAAATGCCTCAGCAGCGAAAGGGTTAATTCTGATTGGCTAAATCGCGTGAAAAAAACAGGCCGCACACTGATTTCTGAGCGCAACGTTGCTGTGTGCACATTTTGCACGTCCGTTTAACGCGAGTTATTGCTCGACGGATGACAAATGCGCAAGAATTGTAATTACAGCTTTGATTTACGCGCGTTAACGTTTAATGCTGGGCGCAAAAATTCACGCATTGCGCAAGCTTTTTAACGCGAAGATTGTAATAGGGCCCTATATCAGGAATCTCAAACTCTGGCTTCCCTGATGCTTCTGAACTACAAGTCCCATGATTCTGTCTATTGCATTCACAGAATTCAGGAAATTGTAGGTAATAAACATCTGGGGGCCAGAGTCTGACATCCCTGCTCTACACATTTGTTGTGAGTGGAACGGGACCATTTTTCATAGGGATGCACCAATACCACGTTAAGATCGAGTACGAGTACCGATACTTTTTAAAAAGTACTCACCGATACCGAGTACCAATACTTTTATTTTATGTCATGTGAACGATTTTCAATAAGAACAGACCTCATATAAAAATGCCCCCAGCTCACATGTATATATCCCTCCCGATATATATATATATACAGAATGCCCCCAGCTCACATGTAGCTTGCCCCCAGCTCACATGGATATTGCCCCAGCTCTCATGGATATTGCCCCAAGCTCACATGGATATGCCCCCAGCTCTCATGGATATTCCCCCAGCTCACATGGATATGCCCCCAGCTCACATGGATATTGCCCCAGCTCACATGGATATGCCCCCCAGCTCCCATGGATATTGCCCCAGCTCACCTGGATATTGCCCCCAGCTCACCTGGATTGCTGGGCTCCACGGATGCCAGTCGCAGATCTGTAACGCAGCCGCCGGGCCGTGGAGGCCTTGACTCTGCCCCCAGCCAAGATCTAGCGGGAGGCTCCCGCGAGATCTCGGCTGGCAGCAGCGTCACAGCCTCCACTGCCCGGCAGCCGCGTCACAGCCCTGCGACCGCCGGACCCACCGCTAGGTGAGTATCCTGCCGGAGGGGAACGCTGGCCGAGTGCTTTTCATGTGCTTTCTGAATGCACTGTGTTTGCTTTCCCTTGGTAAGTGAGTGTGTATATAAGGAGGCACACACCACATAAGTGCCAGCTCCTTTGACTTACATACAGGGTTACTCAAAGAGATCCTAATTGCTGGCGAAAGGTAACCGAATGCTGAAAATCAGCGTTCAGTTACCTTTCCTGGCTATTCGGCTATTCATAGAGCAGGCAATTCGCCAAATCCTGGCGAATTGCCTGCGCATACGGTGCCTGTTCGAGGGCAGTGAATCCCCATAGAGAAGCAATGCTTCGGCTATTCAGAGAACAAAAACCAGCTTTGAAAAGTTGCCGCATTGCCCTGCCATTCGGTGGTTTAATTCGGCAGGTTTATTCAGGCGAACCCCATAGGATTTAATGTTAAAAATATTCCCGTTTTAATCCAATATCTAATAAACCGTTGATTATAATATTCTGCAGTAAAAAGTCTCTTCATTTTTAGATTTTTTTTAGAACCTTTTAGGCATTTTTTTGCAAACATTTTTTTCTTTTTTCTGTAACAGCCCTCTTTATTATCATTCATTGGACCTCATATGTAAATTTCAGACATTTTCGCTCAGTAGTTTCTTTGCAAGCAGCGTATCACCTTTCAAACATTCAAGCATACGGTTTTGTTTTTTTTCTTCACCTCCTTCATCTGCGGTGTCGGGTTTTTCCGGCGGCTGCTCTGCGCTCTGATCGGCTGGGTTTCTCCGGCGTCTTCGGCAGGTTAATCCAGATGTTTTTGTGGGTTTCGGCGTGCGTTCGCCCTCGTTTTGAGGTGAGTTTTCGGCTTGTTTGCAGAGACTTTTCCCTGCATTACGGCGGCCCTGTGGTGCTTGCTGAATACACCACAGGGTCGCTGAAATGGGATCGCCAAATCGCACCAAATTGAAGAGAACGAAAAGTCACCGAACGTGCTGTGACTTTTCGATTCACTTTGAATAACCCTGTATGAGTTAGATATGTGCGTTTCGTTCCGAATTGCAATTCGGACGAATCTATGCCGATTCGTATTTCAGAAGCACATTCAAAATAACGAATCAATTTCATCTGAAAAGGAATGAAATGATATATAACAAATTGATTTTGTTTCTACAAATCGATTCGTTATACCATTTCACTCAGGCAGCACGGAGTACCTGTCCATTAGCCACGATGCTGAATCTGTTGTATTCAGCACCACAGGCCTATAGACAACGCCGAACTGCACCTCAGCACATACAGGGTTTTTCAGAGAAAGGTAAAAACCAGGAGGACTGGCAGGAGAAGAGAATAATCTAGACCAAATAGCCGATTTGGAAAATGAGATAAATGGGAGAATTTTTCTGGTTTGGCTATTTTGACCTAGACGGAACAATGGTAAGCGCCCAGATTCGTGTGACCGCCCAATACTCAGCTCAATCAGATGGTCAGTGGTTTCCCCCAAACCAAGTAAAGCACAAGAATAGAATAAGTATCTGGTCGGCGCGAAATTAGACGCAATGGGATGTCGGGCAGTTCTTGTGGTAACGTCCTCAATAGAAAAAATATAAAAGAAAACAAAAAAACTGTATTGGTGCAGTATGTCTCACACAAAGTGGAAACTCTATATGGTGGTAAGATAATCACTCACAAAGGAAGAGCCCCGACACTGGCTCTGAGTGGGTAAACGCCTGCGGGTTGTTTTTTCTGGAATATTCTCAGGAAACCCACTCCTTAGTGTCGGTGATTCGTCACAATTTGCTCGGTGGGAGGATGTAAAACAGAAACAGAAGAAATCTCTGTGCGTATCTGGTATATTATAGGTCTAATGAAAAATATTCAATGAGGTATCAACTCACCTTTGCTGGAGCCTATTCAAGCTCAAAATGTACGCCTATGGATTTTTGTGTGGTCAAAATCCAAAAAAAAACAGATGGATGCTGGAACTTGTTCTATAAAAGGATTTATTAAAATTAACAGAATTTAAAATCAAAATTAAAGGACCTTTAATTTTGATTTTAAATTCTGTTAATTTTAATAAATCCTTTTATAGAACAAGTTCCAGCATCCATCTGTTTTTTTTTGGATTTTGACCACACAAAAATCCATAGGCGTACATTTTGAGCTTGAATAGGCTCCAGCAAATGTGAGTTGATACCTCATTGAATATTTTTCATTAGACCTATAATATACCAGATACGCACAGAGATTTCTTCTGTTTTTTACATCCTCCCACCGAGCAAATTGTGACGAATCACCGACACTAAGGAGTGGGTTTCCTGAGAATATTCCAGAAAAAACAACCCGCAGGCGTTTACCAACTCAGAGCCAGTGTCGGGGCTCTTCCTTTGTGAGTGATTATCTTACCACCATATAGAGTTTCCACTTTGTGTGAGACATACTGCACCAATACAGTTTTTTTGTTTTCTTTTATATTTTTCCTATTGAGGACGTTACCACAAGAACTGCCTGACATCCCATTGCGTCTAATTTCGCGCCGACCAGATACGTATTCTATTCTTATTTTGACCTAGAATTTTCACTTCTCCTGTGACTGTCATTGTCCGGAGTTTCTCCTTTCTTTGAATAACCCTGATAGTGATTCAGTTTGACAGGCAAAAACCATAGGTTTTAATTTGAAAATAATATATATATATATTTTTTTAATTGAACCATTTATTCTTTTCATTTGCAGCAAAAGGCCTTTTTATTTATTGATTTTTCTGGAATATTTTGAGTATTTTTTTAGGTGAAATTTTTAATTCCCAAATTATTTAAAAAGAAAAATCTAGCCTTCTTTTCTTTGAGGAACGAGCCTTTTTTTTCCTTCAGTCTGGCTGCATTCGCGGTGGCTGTCCTTGGTGCTGAAATCCTACAGGGAATAACCCACTGTTTTTCTGGCTGACCTGTTGTTATAGGCCCTATGCACAAGAGGAAATGAGGAAAATGCTTGTTATGACACCTTGAAGTGAATTAGGGAGTGATTAAAAAGAGCTGGAATGCACCTTTACTATTGAATATTAAGTAAAGGTAACAAAGCAGCGGAATGTCCCTTTAATATTTATATATTAAATATATATATTGAATTTAAGCAAGCATGGGATAGGCATAAGGCTATCCTAAACAAAAGATAAATCCAGGTAAAGTATCCATGTAATTGGGCAGACTAGATGGGCCGAAAGGTTCTTATCTGCCGACATTTTTCTATGTTTCTATGTTTAATATTAACCCCCCCATAAAATGAATACATTTAAAAAATAGTAAATAATAAAGGTTTCAAACAAAGCAGTGAAACGTACCTTTAATATTAAAGGCACACACTACACATCCTGACCACTTTATCGTTTTGAAGTGGCCAAGATGTCCCAGCCCGTTAAAAAAAATGGGTAAAACGTCAGCAGCAGACAGGGAATTAGAATTTCCCGGCTACCGGTAACCAGTTCGGTGCTTGCCAACATCACTATCTCTGAGACAAATTGCATTAGCGATCTGTCTCAGCATAGGCGTCTCTACAGGGGGGCAAGGGGGGGCAATTTCCCCCCCTAGGTTATTCCTTGCCCCCCCATGTACCCCCCCACCAAAAATCAGCATCCAGCTTCCCCTACTTATTTGGACCACTTTATCTCCGTCTCTGTGCATCGTATGTGGATGATCTAGGCGTCTTTGGAGAGGGCAGATTCTGGCCTTTCCAATGATATCCAACATGACCATATCCAATGTAAAATAAAGTCATAAAAACGTAAATAAACACGTAGACGTAAACGTTTTCACAGGGATTGAAACAGCTCAGCAGTGAAAGGGTTAACATTCAGACTATATATTACATTGTGAATTACTTTTGTTTTTGCCTTGGTTTAGCTGTGTTTTAAGGGTTAATGGGCAGGCTGCATCTCTCACAGTATACATTTTATTTTTTTCCTTGCTGTATGGCATTTTAGGGGTTAATAGGTAGCTCCATGCCACACTGTTTATTATTTTTATTGTATTTCCCTGGGTTTACGGAAGTTAGGATCTTAAGGGTTTATTCATCTTTAGATGCTTTGCTTTTCGTCACATTTTGGGGAATTCAGTCCACCAAAAATATTGTGAATTCCCTATTTAGCGAATGGTCGCTGTAATTTGCTAAAATTGGAGTCCCTGAAGCAGATATTGGTGAAAACTGCCAAATTGCGGCGAATAAAATATTGAATTTAAGTATCTGGTTAGTACAATAAAAAGGCATCATTGCATCACATTACTCTGGGGTTTTGGAATCTTATTTATATGTACTTATTTAGGGCCCTATCACCTGGTGTGAGCTAACTCTAGCGTTGGCATTTTTTGCGTTAGCGCCAGATTAATTCAGTCTAGCGTCTGAAAACAGATTGTTTGCATCCTGCTCCACAAACGGGAAAAAAATCACTATAGCGCGTCGGTATTAGCGATTTGTACCGCAAGCTAACTGTACTTTCCACATCTTATACTTAACATGGGGAGCGCTACAGTTCTTTAGCACTTTTGCAACTAAACAAATAACTTTTTTAGAGGGACGCTATTCGCAGAATTGTACCTACTGCTAAACCCTGGTGCTAACTACAAAAATACTGGTCCTCACCGAAATTAACAGGCATTGTAAAGGAATGAAGCACAGGTGTTCTCTTGGCCCCATAAACCATAGTAATGGATCTGGTCAGCAATGTCACTGCTGTTGCAGTCGGCTCTATTAAAAATGTATCCTTTATCCACATATATCCTAATTCTGATATATTACCTCATTCTAAACATTTTACGCTGGGGGTTATTGATAGTATGTAAACAGTTGATTATTAGGGTGACCGCTTGGACCATGTTTAAAGGGACACACGTCTTGCCCTGAAACATGTATTATTTATATGCTGCAGGGAAATTATTGTCGCTCACCTGGCCTTCCTTTTGGATCTATTAATTGCAGTGTAATGATTCTACATGCTGTTGGGAGGCATTTATCATGCAATGCCCATCAGCCTTAATTAATATATGTGTTCGTATAAACATGGATAATACGGCCACCTTGGAGGATTTTAATAATGCAGGGGTGTGAGGGCTCTTCAATGGATGTGTTCATACTTAGGTATGGTCCGGCACTCTGCACTGTAAAAAAAAAAAACCGTTCTATCCTGTACTCAAACGCATTAACACCTGGTCTCAGCCCAGGTCTTAGGGTTTCCCTAGCGTGCGCCAATTGACCTTGTACATGGACTCCTGTGGACAAGTTGTTCTGTTAGTAGGTCATCAATTTTAGCGACTTGCACTAACTTCTTCCTTTAGTGACGGCGTTTTAGCTCACACACCAGGTGATAGTGTCCTTAGTTTTTTTCAGTGGTTTGATGATTTAGTGGTGAAAATTATTAGTGCTCCCCCGTTTTGACTGTGGTATCTTATGTGCCCCCCCTAAATATTGTTCCTAGAGTCGCCACTGTGTCTCAGAGAGGCCATGACGGATCAGCTCTGGGCAATGCGAGCAGCGCTGATCCATCTTTCTGCACAGGCGCTACGGAACTTGCGTACATAAAGCGTTCAAGTCCCGTGGCATTGTGCAACTTGCGGCTCCTATGCTACGCAAGTAGCGCAGAAAGTGCAAATTGCACAGATAAGCCTCGGGGTCTTCCGGGTTTGGGAGTCCCTGAGCCAAAGACGAGGAGCTGTGCGCGGCGAGGGAGAAAGGGGCGCGATATGGACCTAGCGAAAAAAATAATTGGACAGAGGCTCTGCCCAATTATTTTAGGGCGAAAAAAAGTAAAGTCCACTTTTCAGTAGAGTGTTGCGGTAAAGCGGTATTTTAGCTTTGTAAATTATGCGTGACCCCTTTCAACTTGTTTAAGCATGGTACACCCCAACCCTGCCCTTAACCCCTGACCCTAACCCCTATATGGAGACTGTCTGACAGTTACAGCGTTATTATGTTTCAGTTAGGTTTCCAACGCTAAAATACAGTTCTGCCAGTGTTTCTTTAAGCCCGCCCAAAACGGAAAAAAATAATTTAACTAAATAGTAAGTAAATGGTTACAAAGCTGTCTCCGTGTTCATATTGTTCGCTGCGGGGATCAGTAAAGCTTTCCTTGTACAAACTGACGCAGGAACGCCCCCCCCTCCCCTCAATTGAAGAAGGTCTTAACTTCAAATTCCACAGACCCCGCCTTCCGCTCCACTAGCGAATCCGCGGCGATCTTTACCAAGGTGAGCTCTTGCCCCACCCCTCCCCGATCCATATCCCTTTCTCTGTTATTTTTTTTTTTTGTATGTTAACTTCGCGCGCGCCCCCCCCTCCTCCGAGATAGGACGATTCGACAAGCCCGTCCCCCCTCCCTTTCACTCTCCAGGGGCGGGTCTATGGAGGTTCCGCCCTTTTCTTTATTATTATTATAGTGCGGGCGCGCGCGCGCCGTGCCTCGATCTCTCCCCCCCCCCGGTTCCGTGGTGAGCGCGCGCCCCCGCGAGATGCTGCGGCTGTGCAGGTGCTGAGGTGAGGCGCGGGGGGTGGTGGGATGATGGATGAGGTAGGCCGCGGGCTGCAGCTCGGCTTCGGCCTGTGCGGCGGTGCGGAGCGAGGCTTTTGTTTCTCGGGGCGGCTCTCGGCCTGACCGTGCGTCCTATTGTCTGCTTTCCAGCCAGCGGCGCAGCGTGCGATGGGCCCCGGGACGGTAAGCAGGAGCAGCGTGCAGCCCGCCAGGTGAATGAGGGGGGTTAGAGCTATGTGTGGAGGCTGCAATGATCCTCCAAATCCCTGGTACCCCCCCCCCTCTATGATCACCCTATACCCGTAACCCCCCCCCCCCATTCACCTTATATCGGGGACCCCCACCTTTTATGGTTCGCCTTATCCCTGGACCCCAGTGCCATCATGGCGGCCATGCTGCTGCTGCTCCCCCCTGGCTCTGGTGATCCTCACACGTTTCATGTCTCTTTCTTTCCCCCATGAGCAGAGGATGCTGGTTTCTTTGTGAATCTGAAGTCTCCATCGCCTGCATCTCCTGGAAGGTTCATCTATTGACTGACACCTGTCCCCTTAATTCCCTTGGTATACATATATAACCCTGGTTCCTGGCACCTGCTCTCTGGCTAGCACTAGCCCCCTGCACCAGACTGCTTGAAGAGGTCCCTTATGGGAGATTAACCTGCTTGGGCCATGAGGACCATTGACCTCATCCATTCTTCAGTATCACTTTAGGGCCCCTGTATAGTCCTGAACTGACCATATAAAAGTAAAGAGATGGGGCTCCCAGAGGATCATGGGTATTGTAGTTCATGTGGATTGCTAGTGTTTCAGTGGTTTATTGTTGTTTCGGTGGCGCCGGCGCGCTGGGTTCATTAGGTGACAGTCTGCGAGCGGTGATAATGTCCTCCTCCGGATGCTGCCTGGTGGCTCTGCTTCCTCTCGCAGGGACTCTGTGGCTTTCTCTGCCAAGTTGAGTAAACGTCTCTTGGTCTGCGCTTCGGTACGGTCTGCTCACTGTCTGCCTTAATGCCATTTGGTCAGCACGGTTTGATTCAGACCTAATGCAATACAAAGTGTGCGGTGGCGGCATAAATCCGATGCTTCCATGGGATATTCGAGCTGTGCTCAAGTGTTTTCCAAAACTATTAATCGCTTCATGATTCTCTTTACGTCATTGAAAAGGTTTGATAATGTTTACCTGTGTTTTTAGCTGAAAGGAACATGGAACGTATGTGTTTCTTTCCCATTTCTTGACTCTGTAATCTAATATCAATACCTGCAAATCCCTCCTCCCCACCGCAAGACTGCTCTACAGTATGGAGTCTACAGTATGCTGAAGTTGCTGAAATGTTTTTTCCAGATCAGATCTGTCCCTACCATACCAGATCCTACATAAAAAGCACACCAGGAGGCTCCTTTTAATGGTCAGCTTTTCATATCCCTCCCCCCCGGTGTGTTTGTACAGTAGCTTGTTTGGCTTCTCTTTTGGGTTGAGACTCCAAAACAAAGATCTGTGGGACCTGAGATTGGGTGCCGTGCCCAGTGCCAGGAGTCCTGCAAAAGGTGCTTCGAGGAGGTTATTTGTTTTAAAGTGGTGTGAGACCTGATCTGGTTTTATCACGTGGTGAAGTGGAGGAGTTTCCTTCAACCCACCCTGCGTCACCAGCAGCCGAGATTTTCAATTTCTCGACTGGCGGTCACCAGATCGGTCAGTAGTGATGTCAGCATGCAGTGTGTCAACGTCACCCTCTCAGAGACTATCCTCTATATAGCGAGCGGCCAAAGGTCCTCTATTATGGAACATGTGTACGTAAAGTGTTAAAGTCCTGTAGCGGTGCGCTATTTTTATAAACCTCGGTGAAACTGTGTTTTATTGGTGTAAATGGTGTGATAGACCAGGGCTTGACAAATTTGCTTTGAATCTAGGAGCCAGCTACAAAAGTTAGGAGCTAGTTTTTGCTTCAGGCTAACAAAGCTTTACTTTCAACAGCTAAAGATACACAATTAGGGTTGCACCGATACTAGTATCGGTGCCGATACGGGTATTGCAGGAGTACTTGGTACTCGTGCAGTACCCCCGATATTTTCCCCGATAACGGAAGCCGGCATCCGAGGGGGCTGGGGCAGCTGTCCGAATGCTCTATCGGGATTTCGGACAGGTCCTGCAGGTGCTCACCACGTTCTTACTTACCTTCCTGGCCAACGCCGGGAAAGTCTTTGCGCGTGCGCTCATTGGAAGGCCCCCAGCCGCGATCACGTGGTCGCGGCTGGGGGCCTTCCAATGAGCGCACGCGCAAAGACTTTCCCGGCGTCGCTCAGG
Organism: Leptobrachium leishanense; assembly: GCA_009667805.1. Classification (NCBI taxonomy): domain Eukaryota; kingdom Metazoa; phylum Chordata; class Amphibia; order Anura; family Megophryidae; genus Leptobrachium; species Leptobrachium leishanense. The sequence goes on along the minus strand of CM019071.1, from coordinate 22,847,503 downwards.
AAGGTAAGTATGAACGCGGTGAGTGCCAGGTGAGCTGGGGGGCAATATCTGAGAGCTGAGGGGGCATATCCATGAGCTGGGGGGGGCATATCCATGTGAGCTGGGGGCATTTTTATATGAGGTCTGTTCTTATTGGAAAGTGGTCACATGACATAAAATAAAAGTCTCGGTATCAGTGTGTACTTAAACAAAAGTATCAGTACTCATACTCGGTCTTAAAAAAGTGGTATCGGTGCATCCCTATACACAATACCATTTTTTATGTAGGAGTACCACCAGTACTCTTTTTGCCAGTTACTCACCAATACCTTTATTTAATGTCATGCGAGACTGTCCAATTTATGATAGTATTGAAATGTATGGCCAGACACCCTTTTACCCACTGCAAACACAGACGCACACTGACACACAACAATCTTCATATATAAATATATACACCAGGGCTGGATATATTTACATTAAAAGTAGAAGACATGAAAAAAAAACATTGAAGCCAACTAGATGTTTAGATGCCGGCAATGACTGCTTTTAGATTGGTGTAAAATAAACTGGAAATTTAGGAGCCAGGAGTAAAATTCTAGGAGCCAGTGTCAAGCCCTGTGATAGATTTTCAAACTGTTCTTTAGTGTTGAAAATTAAGTGTGACCCATTTCAACGGTTTTAAGCATTGTAAACCCCAAACCCTCTACTGACACTTACAATGTTATTATGTTTCAGTTAGGTTTCCAACTGCTGTCATTTACAATGCCGAAATACGGGAGGTTCCTCCTCCTGCTTGTGCAACGCTGGCTGATCTTTGCTTCGATATTAACTGCACAAAACGTAATGTTAAAACTAAATGCCAGGAGTGGAATATAGGGTTAGAATGAAATGGTCGGCAGACACAACGTTAAGACGTGATGATCTCGTTACATGGAGAGCTTACATAAGGTAAATCAGACGGTTGAAGGTTGCTTCTCACATTGACTCCCTCAAGTCTTGTATAGCAACAAATCCGAGCCCCAGGCGCTACTGGCGACTTCAGGAATGGGGCTCAGTAAATGGCCCTTTGGGCCGGACTCTGATCCTTGTGGTTCCTTTTACCACATGAAGGTTGTTTTCGCATCAGACTTGTTCTTTGTGAGACTTGGTGATTGGGACACAAGGGGGTAGAATGCATTGGGAATGGGGCACAAGGGAATGGGGCAGAATGCATTGGGAATGGGCAGGACAGGTATAGATGATAGGGGTTTGAAGGTATGTAGGGGATTAGATATTTGGTGTGAGAGGGAGATTGGAATCGGGAGGAAACTCAAAGAAAAGATAATACATTTCGGTTTGTAGAATTGTCTTTTCTTGCGTCTGGGAGGCGGGTCAGTGCTCATGTGAGTGGATGTCTTATTGTGTGTGTGTGTGTGTGTGTGTGTGTGTGTGGTCTGATTCTGTGTTGGATACAGTTTGTGTGTAGAAAAGCATGGTTTATGGTCTGCGGCTCAACAGAGGGAAAACCTACCCGGCTCTTAAATTTCAAAGTGTTATGCCAAGCCCTGTGATAGATCTACACGAGTCCAGAGGGCAAAAGCTAGAAAATAATAAAACCAGCTGTCTCAAAAAAACAAAAACTGTTACCAACCTATAGAGACTCCATGTGTGTTCTGAGGATACTAGGCAGTAAAATTACAAATCTTGGCCTGAAGTAGAAAGTTTGGTGCAGGATTCCAGGTCTCAGATTTGCTTCTGAATGCTCGGCTGCGGACAGAATGGCCACAGAGTCAAATGATTTTAGTGAAGGTCCTTGCTGCGCCCCGTTCTGATGGAGTCTGAATTCTGGCTCTGGAGATGATCTCACCTGGTCAGGTTTTTTCCTTTATGTCCTGTAATTTAATGGGTTAGTGTGACTTTTAATCTGGGCACGGTGCGTTTTTACTGATTGCAGCGGTTGTTTACTTTAGGTATATTCTGCAGAAGGTGTTTTGTTTGCCAGAGGCGTCTTCGCACACACCCTTTCCTCTCTCAAAAATAGACATGTAATCTGTTAGAAATAATCCAGGATCTTTTATTTTACTCAAATATGGAGCTCTTTATGTTTGTGTGGTTTGTTGTTTTTCTTCTATACTGTGTATGTATATTATGTAACATACACACTGGGCTCGATTTCACAGTTGGTGCTAATGTTGCATCTCGACTTGTAATCGTTACTGCTAAAAGTAAGTTTAATGTCTGGCATCGATATTCCAATCCTGACGCAAAAACTGGATGAAATGGGTTAGCATTTGCGCGAGTTTGCTGCACTTAAGTCTCCAATACCTAACATGGGTAGCATCATTTTATGTCGGGGGTGGGGGGGTTGTGTCTCGACAAGTGAGGTATTACAAAGTGCAAGTTACCATTGGGACGTGCAAGGCAACATTTTGGCACCTTCTAAAAGCTGGTGTTAAATGATTCTGCAAAGGCAAAATTATTTAGCACCCCCTCCACCCCCCCCCCTTAAATTCCATATTCACCTTTCATCCCGCGGTGAGAAGATTGGCCCGATCTTCTGCTTATTTGTTCCCTGTCTCCTTTCGCGGCCCTGCGCAACCCTCCATGGAGTCCTATGGTCTTCATGAGGTGATATTCGTGAAAGCGCTACTGCGGCAATCGCTGTGGTTAGCGATGTGTTCCGGGTTGAGGTGCTGAGCTAGCATCTGCCCGGAATACCATGTTAACATGGGGACGCTATGGGTAAGTCTGTAGGCACATGTTTTCCCCGTTGGCGTCGCCATGTTGGCGTTAAGGATGGAATAGGGTCCACTGTCTCTCTATTCCCCTCTCGCTGTGACGACTCTAGGCGGTGTGGTGGGATGTGTGATCCTTCCCTGTAAAATATTGATGGCTTGGGAGGATGCTGTTTTGCAAATAACGCTTTTTGATTGTTTCCTCAGCTATCACTTCGATGATGGTGGTTCCTGGGAATCTGCCTGGCGTCCAGCACGATAATGTCATAAGTCCCGCTGAAAGAAGCATGGAGGCCAACACGGAAAGCGACTGCAACTCAGATCTGAAGGAAGTGAGGAAGCTGCAGGAGCTGGTCAGGAGGCTGGAGGTTCAAAACCAGCAGCTCCGGGTCAAGAGAAACTCTCAGGCTATCCAGAACGACAACGGGCTCGACCACCTTCACCTCTCTGCTTTGAACTCTAGCGGCGTGATGAACACCATGAACATCCAGGCCGAGAAAGGGGGCGAGTGGGAGATCATGGCAAACGGACAGACTAGGAGAGAACAGTCGAGCTCTGAGAAGGAAAACATCCCGAGCTTGAGGGTGGATACGCAAACACCATATGACAAGGTGTGTTCTGACCCCGTGCTTGGTTGTGAAGCACAAATTCACTGTGACGAGGACGACGGCTGTTTCTTCAACCTGGAAGTCAGCAGTCGTGCTGAGCTGGAAGAAGCTCTGGAGGAAATGTCAGAGTTAAACGACACTGGAGAGTTTGCCAACAGGTTGGATTCGACTGCCCTGGATGGAGTGGAGGTCCTCGAGCTCAGCTCATGCAGCGAGGAAGAGGAGGATTGTTGGTATGTGTTATGAAACAAGATGGTAGGATTTGCCTGTATGAATTGACCTTATTAGCAATAGATTTTATTTTGTGTAGCCGGAGATTGAGCATTTCTCCAGTTTCTCATTCTGCTCGGCTTCTGTGTTTTTTAGTTAAAATCCAGTTTCTTTATAGCTTTTTACTAATATACTTACATGTATTAATTTCTCCAGTGTCTGATGTATTGCGTGGAGTCAGGGCTCCGTCACCCTCAACACTGGTTAGAACTACAATTCCCGTGAGACTCAGCTAACCCTAATGAGTGGCTGAGCATCATGGGAAATATAGTTCCAAAACATCTGGAGAGCCAAGGTTGCTGAGCCCTGAGTTAGAGGAAAATTCTTCAGCTCAAATTGCTTTGCAGGTTTTCAGTTTTCGTGCAGAGAATATCCATTCATTAATTGAACGCATCCGTGTCTTAACCTTCTGTCTTTCTGTGGTTTGTATAGTGCTTTATCCTTGTATCGACCGGTGACAGACGTGCTTTAAAATTCACATTTTCCGTTTTGTAATGAAAGGGGTCCGAGCCAAGAGTTGAATACTATTCATGGCCAGGACCTGACGCTTTCTACTTCTCCTCTTGTCTCGCCTCGTAACACTTTTTGTTCCATATAGTATCCTCATTATATCCCAGGGTGATGCAGAAGCTTTCAGTCGCAATCTGAAGGATCTAGGATTGCTTTAACCCTTTCACTGCTGAGGACGTGTGGGGAACGTCCTCATTGACTCTGAAGGAAAGATAGGGGGTTCCTTTGAACCCCGATATCTCCAGACTGTTGGCAGCTAGCAGGGTCATGTTTGGTATCATTAGAAAGGCCAGAGCATGGCCTTTCCAATACCAACTTTAAAGTTTAAAGAAAAAAATAATAATAAAAAGAGAAAAACATGTTTTTTTAAGATGTGAAATGGCTCAGCAGTGAAGGGGTTAAGTTTACACTTTATAATAATTTAGAGACCCTGGTCCACGTGTTCGCACATAACAATTTGTTTGTCAGGCTTCTCTTGGCGCTGGTTGGGTTTTTCTCCTGTGAAATGATGCAGATTTTCACCACTGTTTGCAATTTAAGCAAACACCAGATCTCTTTGAATTTTCCCCTTAGCAAGGGATCAGCATTTCCCTGGTGTCTTTGACAACCTATTTTGGCTGCGGTCACATGAGCGCACTTTTTGCGTCCGTCTGACCGCACTGTTTGCTGTCCGTCGTAGCTTTTCAAACAAGTCAATAGAGAACAAAGCACGAGCGTGCTTTTCACGCACGGGCAACGCATGTAGTGACGGATGCCAAAAATGGCATTATTGTAGAGAAACCCCTGCATACAGCTTTTTTTTTTTTTTTTTTTTTTGAAATGTCAGTCAAAACTAACTGATACAATATAGCAATTAATTTTCTCAACAGCAGTCAAAACTGATGCTATACAGCTTTTGTCATAACTGATGCAATGTAACCACAATCTCGTCCGTTATAAAGTGCATCCGACGCACTGTGCACATTCAGTGCGCTCGTGTGAATGCAGCCTTGGTGGCTGAGCATCGTGAGTGATGCAGGTTTCAAAGCATCTGGAGGGCCAAGGGTGCTGACCCCCGCCCTACATAATTGCTTTGGTTAACAGGACCATCATACCTGCCAAACATGGCCCAAATCCTGTCATAGAGCATCAGGATGTTTCCTCCTCTCCGCTGTTCCTGCATAATGTACTCTGTTATTGTCACCGTTTCAGTTACTGTTTTTCCTTCCCAAGTAGATTTGAAAATAGAAAGGGACCCGCAGACTTCACTCTGAATCATTTTCGATGCCGTAGAACAATAGCCTGTGCATGTGCGTGCGTGTTTGTTGCCGTGTAAGTGAATGTTAAAGTCATACAGGGTTATTCAAAGAGATTCGAAAAGTCACTGCACGTTCGGTGACTTTTCGTTCTCTTCAATTTGGTTCCTTTTGACGATTTCCATTTCGGTGACCCTGCGGTGTATTCAGCAAACACCACAGGGTCCCCGAATTGCAGGGAAAAGCTACCGCAAACCTGCCGAAAACGAACCGCAAAACCCACCGAATGCACGCAGAAAAGCCACAAAAACATCTGGATTAACCTGCCGAAAACCAAGCCCGAGCAGGAGCCGAACACAGCTGAAGCAGCGGAGACCACAGACGAGGGATGTGAATAAATTAGCAAAATAGTTTATGTGAATCATCTGTGAAAATGAAACGCTGCTTGCAAAGAAACTGAGCGAAAATGTCTGAAATTTACACATGAGGTCCAGGGAATGATAATAAAAAGGGCTGTTACAGAAAAAATAAGTAAACTTAAATTCCGAATTTTTTTTTTTTTTTTTTTTTTTTTTTAAAAAAAAAAAAAGAAATTAAGAAAAATGCTTAAAATATCCTAAAAAATCGATAAATAGACTCTTTATGGAAGAATTTTATAATGAACGGTTTATTAGATATTGAATTAAAACCGGAATATTTTTAACATTGAAGCCTATGGGATTCTCCTGAATAAACTTGCCGAATTAAACCACCGAATCGCAGGGCATTAGGGAACCTTTCACTGCTGGTTTGTGTTCTCTGAATAGCCGAAGCAGTGCTTCTCTATGGGGTTTTCACTGCCCTCGAACAGGCACCGAATGTGCAGGCAATTCGCCAGGATTTGGCGAATTGCCTGCTCTCTGGATCAGCCGAATGGCCAGGAACGGTAACCGAACGCTGATTTTCAGCGTTCAGTTACCTTTCTCAAGCAATTCGGATCTCTTTGGATAACCCTGATATTGGTGTATCCGTCTCTATAGTCTTATTTGCAAAATAACACCTCTATTTGCACATTATATCCATATATTCAATCAGGGACCCACATGCTCCATTATCTTTGGATCATTCTGACTTCTAAAAATGCATAATTCTCAGGATTTATGTGTTTTTCTTATTGGCTTCAAAGCTTGATTTTTGCCTCGATAGAAGATCCAACAGTTTCTGCTTGTTTTGCTCATGTTGTGCAGGATGTGGCCCGTCGCTTGTTCTGGCCTCCAGTGTTTGCTTGTATGCTGTAAATCTGTCAAAGCTTAAAGCAAACCCGTCATGCAAGCTGTTGGGAGCCGCCATCGCCTGTGTCCCACAGGTCTGATCTCGCCAGACGGGTCCACATCGGCAGCTCCACCTGGACCTCTGATTGCTCTGCCAATCATATTACCAAGATGGCGGTCTGTAGAAAGAGTTGGGTGCCCTTGAACAGCAGATCAGATAATAATATTGTCTGAATAATAATCTCTCAAGCAGGGTCCTCTCTCCTACCATTGTGTGTTTTACTTGTATACTTGTTATCCTGTCTCACCCATTGTACTTCGCTAAGGAACTTGTTAGCCCTTTATGAGCAACTGAATAAACTGCCCCTGGGCTTCTATGCATTTTCTGGCATTTCCATTCATCATACAATGAATGGAGCTGCATACAGCAATTACCGGAGCTGCACCGAGACTGCTAGAGCAGGGGTCAGCAACCTTGGCTCCCTGATGTTTTGGGAACTACATCTCCTATGATGCTCAGTCACCTATTCGGCTGACTGAGCCACATGGGAAATGTAGTTCCCAAAACATCAGGGAGCCAAGGTTGCTGACCCCTGTGCTAGAGGAAATGGTTTGAGTCGTCGGCAGTGTATCGTTCAGATGTCTGGGTGCTCTTGGGAGGAAGCAGAAATCCTAATGACATGTTTAACTAATTGATTGTGTAGATCATACGTAGTGGTGTAATGTAGTGTGGTCCTGGAGAATGGGCACTACTTTTTGTTCCCGGTTCTACACAAGGCCCTTAAACCAGGGATCCTCCTCCTCCATCCACCCATAGGTTGATAGCCTACAGCTCCCAGAATTCTTTGGATACAATAGATGGGTGGCTAGAGAATCATGGGAGTTGTAGTTCAGACTCATGGGGATTTGACATTCCTGGCCTAAAGTTTGGGGTGATTAGCAGAGCATCAAGCTGAAGCTTCTGTGTCTTTGCTTGGTTCCTGTGTGTCGATGCGCAACTAGATCTCCTCAATTTCCACCGACTCACAAAGGAGACCCCATATATCCCATGCGATTACTGGGGATTTCAATCCGCGCATCATTCGACTGTAACGGAGTCGGCGCGAGTAGAAGAAACGTCCCTCGAAACACTGAGCCAAGAGAAATGAGTTCATAGACTGTCGTGCTTTTACAATGGCTTCCCGTTGACATTCACTTTAGTGTTTTTATTTTTCGTCCCTTTTTCTTAGCAGCTCTGCATTGATTATGCCTCGACCGCTTAAGCAGAAAAAACACTATCTTGAAATATTTACAGTCTACCCTGTAGTTTTAGAAAACGAGCTGAGGAAAAAAAACTTTGACCTAGATTTCCTGCCAGTCCTTTGAAGCGTCTCATTTGTTCAGGGTACGGGCGAGTGAAAAGTCTTTGATTGTGTTTGCAAGACTCACGTCTTTTAGCTGCGCGGTTACCAGAAACCTCTATCCTTTTTATTTGTTTTTTTTATCCAGTGATCGGCTTGGTGTTCAGGGAATTGGACGCATTTGAGATGTGCGTTGATTAAAAGGATTATTTTCTGTAAATTAAGAAGTTTTGACGCCCTAGGATATGTGCTCCTATATAGAGAGGACACGTTATCCTCCAAGGGGTTGTAATGTTAAGCCCCCTCTATTCATGGTTTGTGTCTTTAGGGAAGTGGCACACGAGCATACCGTTAGGGACGCACTTTTTCACGGGAAATATTGTGAGTACTGCGTGAAGTGCGTCCGTAATGTCTGTCTCCGCACCCTAGGAAAATACATGGCAGCGTTGTTTCTGTGTCCGTTTAGCTGTTTCACGTCAATGTTATTTTTGCGTCTGTGGCTTTATGCTTTGCCCGTCCGTGAAAAAACTGCACAGGGGCTTCGTGTGGTGTATTTAATTGACTCCTTTATAAAGCTACGACGGACGGCAAACAGTACGGTCAAACGGACGCAAAATGTTTGCTAGTGTGCCGCCAGCCTAAATCCTGCTCCCCTCACCGTGAGTTTTGTGTAATGGACATAGTATTGTTCTACAAACAAGTCTGTTCGATTATATTTATTTATTTTTTTGGTTTATTCTGCCTCAGGGACACAGTAACATTTGTCAACGGTAAACTTTCTATTTATACTCTGTCTCTGTAAAGAGTGTAGCAGTGTGTGTGTAGGTTTACAAAATATATTGCTGTACGTCAGACCTCGACAAACCAGGGCACACAGGGTAATTCAAAGAGATCCGAATTGCTGCCGAAAGGTAACTGAATGCTGAAAATCAGCATTCGGTTACCTTGCTTGGCCATTCGGCTATCCAGAGAGCAGGCAATTTACCAAATCCTGGCGAATTGCCTGCACATTCGGTGCCTGTTCGAGGGCAGTGAAATCCCCATAGAGAAGCACTGCTTCGGCTATTCAGAGAGCACAAACAAGCAGTGAAAGGTTCCCGAATTGCCCTGCCATTCGTGGTTTAATTCGGCAGGTTTATTCAGGCAAATCCCATAGGCTTCAATGTTAAAAATATTCCCGTTTTAATTCAATATCTAATAAACCGTTCATTATAATATTCTGCAGTAAAGAGTCTCTTTTATAGATTTTTTTTTTTTTTAAGTTTACTTATTTTTTCTGTAACAGCCCTTTTTATTATCATTCCTTGGACCTCATATGTAAATTTCAGACATTTTCGCTCAGTAGTTTCTTTGCAAACAGCGTTTCACTTTTCAAACATTCATGCAAACTGTTTTTCTAATTTATTCCCTGCATTCGTCTGCAGTGTCGGCTTTTTCCGGCGGCTTCGCTGCGTGTGATCGGTTCCAGGTCGTGTTTTTTCGGGGGTTAATAAAGATGTTTTTGTGGCTTTTCGGCATGCATTCGCCGAGTTTTGCGGTTAGTTTTCAGCAGGTTTGCGGCGACCTTTCCCTGCAAGTCGGGGACCCTGTGGTGCTTGCTAAATACACCGCAGGGTCGCCGACATGGGATCGGCAAAACAAACCGAATTGAAGAGACCGAAAAGTCACCGAACGTGCAGTGACTTTTCAATGCTCATTGAATTACCCTGATAGTGACTAGACCCTGTAAAATGGCCATTGGTCTGAATGCGGGAACCTGTGGTCCCATGAGCCAATAATTGCGCTGGTTCTGCCGAGGACCAGTTCTTAACACTTGGTTCCGTGAGTCTCTGCAAGAAAACTGCATACATGTGTCTCCTGAGGCCTGTTCAGTTCCTCAGCAGCTGCTGAATTGCTCCAGCCGTCTCCCTGAACGCTTTGGCTGTGAATATTGACGCAAAAGGGCAGAGGATTGCTTAATGAAAGGTGCTGTTTCTGCAATATCCACTGTTGATCATTTTATTACCACATTAGTGTTAATGTTTACCATGTTCCAATAAATTGGTGTTTTGGTCTATCAAAACCTCAAACTGAACATTTCTTTATTTGATTATTTACTCCATGGAGGCGGCCATCTTTCCCACGTCACAATCAGCCACTCAGCAGCTCCTCTCTACTTAGCTGCAAGTGCCAAGTTAGCAGTGCTGAACGCTGAATTGCAGCACAGCGTTCACTGACAAGTTGCTAACTTAGCACTTGCAGCAGCTGAGGAACTGAATGCGCTGCAGCATACTACGAGATTTTCAGCTGAGACTCGCTGAACTGTGCTGAAGCAGTCCGCCGCGTGAACTGCCTGCAGCTTATTACCGCTAGAGGTACAGCAGGGCATGTGGGCTACAGGTAGGCAGAGGGAGAACTGGAGCGAGATGTGATGGTACTGGGGGGGGGGCAAAATGGAAGGTAATTGAGGGAGCAAATGGAAAGCTTGGAGGGGATTTGAGGACATGAGGGGTCAGATTTGAGGGAAATGGGTCACCAGGTCATAGGATTGAGAAGTTGGATGAAATTAGTCATTGAGGAGCACATGGGCTTAGGGGGTAAAGGAGAAATGTGATGTGGGGCCTGGTGAATAAAACACTGGAGGCGTATACGGTCTGCGAGGAGAAGCGCACGGCTCCTTGTAAATCTCGTTAATGAAAATGCAATCAGGCGCTTAAGTTGCAAAGCAATTTAAACCCTGACACGAGTCGCATGTTGTTCCATACGGTGCTATAAATACAATGGCTGCTGTCGTGTCCTGCTGAGTTTTCGGCTTACAAAGTGTTGCTCTTTTTTTGTTTTTTTTTTCTCACCAGGCTCTATGCATCACCAAGCAAAAATGCATCCGCCGAGCAGAAACAAGATTCCCCGTTAAAATGGTGCCGGCAGGTATTGGACCATCATAGCCCCGAGACGGAAGCTGCGTGCCGCACTTTGATTGGAAAGCTCGATCAAGGTTTGTAAAAACACAAAAGATTCAACTGCTGCTCTTTTGGCTAAACTAGAAATGGCATTATTTTGGCAAGAGTTTTCCCAGATTTCAAGATAACCGTGATGTGGTCTGCGGCAGAGGAAATATATTTATTATGGTACAACTGAACTCTGTAAAAATATGCCTTTTTAAATGCCAGTGTAAAGCACCACTGCCAGATCTATTGTGAATCTGAAAGGTGTGCTTCATTTTAGGGTATTTTCTAATATATATTCATAGAATCTAGAATCTCTAAGCATGGCCATTTGTTCCTTTATTACTGTAGATACTAAAGTATACCGCTAGATTTTGCTGACAAAAATTTACCTTTAAAATTGGAGGGGTCGCGTTTATATTCGAGACATCTACATTGCGTGAAAAAAAAAACCATTTGCCTTGCTCTGGATCCCAAGTCTCCCGGAAGTGAATGCAGTCTCCCTGATGCTTGCAAACACTTCAGGAACTCCCGGATTCAGGAGAGGTGGGATCCATCATTGCCAGAGGGCACACTCGGTTTAAGCCAATCATTCACCTCACACGCCTTTTGCCAGCCATCTAATCGCTAGTAAAGAAGACGGATGGCCGGCAGCTTCATACTTGGTAACAGCTGCAATCATTCTGGAGCAGAACACCCTGGCCTGAGAGGGAGCCTGTGTTTAAGAGAACCTGGAAGGATTTTAATTATTTACCAGTAAGGTAAAATTTTGTTCCTCGCGTTATATTTGAGTCTTGGGTATTCTCTAATTTCCATTAGGGCTGTGCAATATTGACAAAATAATCATATTGCGATTTCTTGAATGAATATTGCGATTGCGATTTTATTTGCGATTTAGCCAATTGTTTTTGCTTTTTCAAACATGCTACATACATTCTAAATGTATTCAGTATTCAGCACATGGATACTGCCCCAGCACATGGAAATACTGCCCCAGCACATGGAAATACTGCCCCAGCACATGAAATACTGCCCCAGCACATGGAAATACTGCCCCAGCACATGGAAATACTGCCCCAGCACATGGAAATACTGCCCCAGCACATGGAAATACTGCCCCAGCACATGGAAATACTGCCCCAGCACATGGATATACTGCCCCAGCACATGGAAACACTGCCCCAGCACATGAAACGCTGCCCCAGCACATGGAAACGCTGCCCCAGCACATGGAAACGCTGCCCCAGCACATGGAAACGCTGCCCCAGCACATGGAAACGCTGCCCCAGCACATGGAAACGCTGCCCCAGCACATGGAAACGCTGCCCCAGCACATGGAAACGCTGCCCCAGCACATGGAAACGCTGCCCCAGCACATGGAAACGCTGCCCCAGCACATGGAAACGCTGCCCCAGCACATGGAAACGCTGCCCCAGCACATGGAAACGCTGCCCCAGCACATGGAAACGCTGCCCCAGCACATGGAACGCTGCCCCAGCACATGGAAACGCTGCCCCAGCACGTGGATACTGCCCCAGCTCACCTCTGTGCGCCACGTGTTCGGCTCCCTGTTAACTTCTGGCGGCATGGAGCTTGGGCGCCCGCCTGGGGGAACCATGTGACGAGCCGCGAGAACGTGGCTCGTCACGTGGTTCCCCCTGCGAGCGCCCAAAGCACCATGCCGCCGGAAGTTAACAGGGAGCCGAAAATTGCAGCCTTATGCGATTTATTAATTGCATGATCGGAAATCGCGATTCGATTGCGATTGCAATTAATTGCACAGCCCTAATTTCCATAATAAATCTCTCTCCAGCGCGCTATACTCGAGTATCTACGGTATATGTTGAGTCATCCCTTGTGACTTTTCTCATTATGAAGCATTGCTCGAGACATGAGGGTTGTAGTAATAATAATGATGCTCCCCATCGGGACAGATGGCTAAAATCCGGTTGATCTTATAAGGTTATTTGGGGACCGTGGGTGTTCATCCAAGTTGCAAACACTGATGTCGATTGCACTCTCAGAAATGCAGGCGTTTGACTAACGTTAAATGTAAAAAGCTGCACCGTGAAGCTTCTCCTGCTGCTATTTGGAGTTAACATTTGTGAAATGCCAGTGATTTTTCACCGTTTGCAGGTTTTACAAACACTGGCGGCAACGAATGGCTAACCCCTTTATGCTTTGGCCTATCCTCAAACAGTTCATCGGTCTTTTGCTTTTGGTCTTATTTTCAATGGAAAACTCTTCAGATTTTACGTCAATCCCATCACCTCTCACGGGTCAGAAGCTGTCGTACGTCAAACATACTTTTTAAAAAAAAATTATGCAACCAGACCTGAAACAATGCTGAAAGATCAGCTGACTTGAAGAGTGATCTGTGTTTATCTGTCAACTCCTCCATGACTCCGGACTGTGTGCCTGACTGGTATATGGGGTTAAACCAACGTAATGGGATGTGTAGTGTTATCCAGAGAGCTGAACGGCTGATTTGTTATAAATACTATTGGTGCATTAACTAAACGAGCTATCCACCAATCTAAAAGCATTAAGTGATATTGGATCAAAACTACTGAAGAAATTATTATCCCTTTATGTTCTGTATCAGATTCTCACCCTTTCACGTCTGTAAATTAAACAGAAGATACATTGAGAGAATGGGGGATATTCAAAGAGCACCATTGTTTGTCAAAATTACATAAACCAGTGAAAATCAATTTTTGCAACTGTGACGAATGTCTACGTTTAACAAAAAGGAAATGCAAATGGCAGCAGGAGAAGCTTCATTGTGAAACCTCTCCTGCTGCTGTTTGGATTTTCCTCAATGATCTTTATGTGCAACTTTGGGGAAAAACTGGTGCTCGCTGAATGACACCCTATGTTTCTTTACAATCAAGAGGCTTTGTAAAGTCTCCTGTTTCCAGGGTAATTTCAATATCCCACTTCTTTTTGGGATATGACAAAACATTTTGATTTGCAACTTTTCTTCTTCCTGGTCTTTGATAACACGCTTGTGTTTTTAAATCTTTTTTTGTTCTAGCGAGTAGATGGAGAAGCCTGTACTGCAGCCCGTTGGCTTCGCCAAGTGCATTTAACCCCAACAATGATGGCAGCTACTGTAACAATTCACTAAACTCACCGGGGTGCCTCAAATCCACTAACAAACCACTACTAACCTGTGGCAGCTCAGGTATGGCACGTCATGTAACCTTTGGTGCGCTGATTGCATGTTCCCTGACTAACTGCTTCTGGGCAAATCTTGGCATGCACCTCATTGTTTCCTGCATCTTTTCATGTCTGACACTTTAATCTAAATTTACATTTCCGTTACGCAAAGAACAGCCTTTGGTTCAGTAAGGGGACGCTACAATCCTTACATAGGTCATTGTAGCGGTTGTGGGGTTTGTAGCAAGTTGCCTTAAGGCCGGGTGCACACTTAGTGCGCCCGTGCACACGCACTTACCGGCGCAGCCATGTGATGCTGCGACGGGGCCGGGCACACGCTTGTGCGCGTGCAGCAAGTGTCCGCCTAGAAAGCCTCCCTGTTGATGCGCTAGGACGCGCAACGACAGGCTGTAAAGCGCGATCCTCCATACGAGGATCGTGCTTTATAGCGTTGAGGCGGGGGGGCATGCGGGCGTCAAGTGGAAGTGATGTAAACTCTCACGGACGTTCCCTCCACTCTGAGTGCGCTCGTGTGCACCCAGCCTAAGCCTTCTGCCCCCCCCCCCAAACATTTTCATGTTTATTCTATGCATTGATTTTATTTAGTGTGTGGTTTAGCGGTGGAAACAGATTGGCCCGCAGCTGCTCTCTGTAGCATATATTTAAATTATATATATATATCAGTCTGGAGTGATACCTTTTTTATTGGAGTAACGTTACATTTAAAGTACAAGCTTTCAAGAGTGATCCTCCCTTCCTCAGGTATAGAAGCTTACTGATCAGAATGGTAGAATTAAACATTGAGACATTCATAGGGTGCACAGTTGGGGGTGTTAGATGTTGTACATCGCCAAATGGCATGGTCAAAGGGAAAAAAAACCCGCAAAAAGAGCATTTAATTGTCTCAGGCACATAAGACAACAGTGATGAAATCATGTCCACTTCAAAGGGAATGTGAAAGGACAAAATGAACCAAAAAAAACCAAAACACAAAACCGTGAGTATGGGGAAGACTCAGAAAACTAAGAAAAAACAAACGAAAAAAACCCAGAGAGAACCAAGCCCCATCCAGAATTATGAATATTATGTGACGTTATTATAGTGGGTTAAGAACCCCAGAATCTACATTAAGTCCTTGTTTTATACTGTTGAAATATGTGATCATTTTCATTTCATAAATTTTGCGTTCCGTGTGTGTGTGTTGACGCGGAGGGCAAGTAATGGGGTGCACAGGGGCTGTGTGGGTGATAAATCAGGAATGGTACAATAGGGGGATTATGGAGTGAGCTGATGGGGTTTTGTAAATCAAATGTTACAACGGAGGGAGTTCCATAGATAGTGTGAAACTTGGGAAAGGTCCTGCAGCAGAGCGTTCAGGGATGATAATAGATCATCGGAAGAGCAAAATGACCAGGATGGATTATATGCTTATAAGGGAGGAGATGTAGGCTGGATCATGGAGCTTCTGTATGGGAGTGCTTTAATCTAATAAATGCCAGCAGTTAAGCTTGTTCATTGTATATCTAGAAAATCAATATTTGTGAACTACTGTTCTTATTTGTACTAGACAAGTGCAGTTTGCTCACATTCATTCTACACATATTTCTGTGTTCCTAACTAAATGATCCATTACCTTCCAGGATCTGATTGCAGGATCTTTACATACCCTGTTTCATGTCTTAACAAACTTGAGAACAGGCCATAGTATTAAGTAGATGTGTATTCTAAGGTTTGTTTTTAATACCTGTATTCTCACTTTTATCCTCTGTGCTATTGGCACAACAAACTACTATGGTGCTTCAACTAAAACGCATTTAGCTGGTGTTGGAAAATTTATTCAATCCACTTACACGTAGATTTATCCACATTCTGGCTGATCTCGTATTTACTCTACACTCTAATCAACTTCCGGGGTTATTCGGCAAGTGCTGGTTTTGCAACTCAGAACACCTATAGCTTCAAAAAAGAGAATAACATGCAGTCGCAGGAGAAGCTTCTTTTGTGAAACCTCAGTCCTTGACGCTGTTGCAACACCGGCGACTTTCTTCAAAGATTGGTGTTTGCTGAATAACCCCCTATATTCTTTTGACACTGGATGCACATCTCTTTAAAATTAGTCTTTGGAAGAAAAGTTGTATCACAATCTCACTATGGCTACACCAGAGTTACTGGTGCCGTTTAAATGGGATTTGCATTTTTTGCAAGGGAGGTCTAAACTGAAAATCTGGTTTAATTTAAATAATGAACTGTACTGCTGGTATAAAGAACACAAATCTGGGTTTTAGGTGAGCCATTTTCACCTTTTATTGACTTTTTAATTCTCTTAACCAAATTGTGATTTCTTTGTACTTTTTTATTAATAGCATATTTGCACATGGTTGAGTAATCCAGTTTTTCAATAATGCTCATCTTGATGACCTTATCTCTTCTGTTTTCTCTCAGGCTATTTGAGCATCCATTCTGCACTCAGCTCTCAGTCCTCGGTAGACAGTGAACTAAGCACATCGGATGATTCAATATCTATGGGATACAAGCTTCAGGATCTGACGGATGTTCAGGTTATGGCACGTCTTCAAGAAGAAAGTGAGTCGCTTTTCTTCTATCTCTGTCTTTTAATCCATTTCCTTTGTATCTTCAGTTCTCAGAGTTTCACAGGCTTGAGAAAATATCAGAAAATAAGTCGACTGTTAACATATTCCGCTTTTCTAGTTCTTATTCCCCTGGAGCTTGTCTCTAGCCTAAATTTTCTTTTGGAATGTAAGCTCCTCAGGCAGCAGGGCCCTCTGACACATTTCTGTGTTACTATGTACTACCAGAAATTATGGTAACCCATGTAACACACAGCGGAATATGCTGGCACAATATAAATTATAATGTATATTCCAGTCACATAGAACTGTTGTTAATCCAGTTTTAACGTCAAAATTCCGGCGTGGCACATCACCATATTTGCATTTACAAAGTATCCCCTAGCTTTGCCTTCTGTCTTCCTCTACCTGCTCTATCAGGAACAATGAATGTAACTTTGTCTTTTTTTTTCTTCATATTATTAATGCACAGTCGCCATCTAAATTCACAGGTCTCCGGCAGGATTACGCCTCTAGTTCTGCATCGGTGTCGCGGCGCAGTTCTAGCGCCTCTTTGAATTCTCTCAGAAGAGGCACCTTCAGCGATCAGGAGTTTGACACCTATAGCCTGGAGGACGAGGACGACTGTGATTGTTCTTTGTCTTACCGCAGCACTCACAGGTATTCGCCATCACCTCTCAGTTCACCTCGATGTCAGTCACCATCGGCATCTGGGGTCAGCATCAGGGACACAGCCTCTCGCATCAGGCCTCCTCGAAGATCCATTCAGAACCACATGCAGGACCGGATGAAGTATGCCAGCTGTGAAGGTAAGACAACTGGTGGTTGGTGTATTCAGATTAAGTGGATAAAGTGTTGAAGAAAATGAAATGTTTAAAGGGATACTCTATGAACCCACCCCCCACACACACAAAAAAAATCCCCCCTTTAATAATTGTGCAGATGTTGCACGATTATTTTTTAAATATCCTTTTTCGTTAATTAAGAAAATTCTCGTTTTGTCCAGTGATGTTTCGGTCCTCCCTGGCTTCTGCTACCGGGGCATCCATCATGCAGGCATTCCTGGAGTAATATTTATGCTTTGTGCTGTTCGCATGCTGGCTATGGAATCCGTGCTAAGCTATTGCAACACCGAACTTTGCAGACTGGCAGCCTGGTCTTGTAAGATATTGATTTGGCTGATGGATCACTGCTGCACGCACACCACCAATCCATGCGGTATCTGCAAACTCTTGCAAAGATGCGTCATTTTAAACGAGTGTCAAAACCCCATTTTACATGAGTGTCAGAGCCCAATAGGACGTGAAGGGGAGGATACACTCCTCTCGCACTGGTCACCTAAATAAGCCACTGTTTTAAGTGGACTCTGTGCCCTGAGTGTTCACACCCCATTGCCCTTGTGGGGTCTCACTCATTCAGCCATCAGAATGCAGGGCTGCTGCCATAACCCATGCTGCATCTTGCACAAAGCTTTAGAACTGCAGCTATAAGCCCCCTCCCTGATATACGTTACGACTGGAAGTAATAGTTCTTCCATGCTGCCTTTCCAGTGTGTGCACAGCAGTTATGTAGGAGTCGTAGTTCAGCTTTTCACTGTAGCAATGTCTTTACAGCTGCCCAAAACCAGTCGTGTGCACAGATTGATGGTGCATTCTCCAATATGCTTAAAGTATGGATACGGATTGTAAAATCGCTTCCTGGTCTGGTCGGACATCACTGCAAAATCTGTGAAGCCTCTACAACTGTAACAGATGGAGGATTTTGTTTTTATAAATTGTAGAAAGATTCTCCCTGTCCTAGAGTATCAATTTAAAGGTTCTTGTCTTGAGTTTGTTACTCGGTGTAGCAGGATGTGTGCTCCTTGAGCTTTCTGAAGAATTAACACCGTTACGTCTGCTTTGTTTCAGATGACTTGCGTCACAGCATGCCTAACTTGGCAAAAACAAGTTTACGTTCCCTAGAAGCCGTCAGAAGCAGCCGCAGCTTGGAGTCTGATCTCCAGGGATCAAGCAGTCGATTAACCAGGATTCAGCATCCCTCAACCAGTACGTACCTTTCGTCTGCAAACTCAATGTGAATATGCCAAACGACTAGTAATAAGTGCCTGCATGTTCCCTGTCTTCATTTTACCAGGTACACTAGAACTACTCATAAATGCTGAGTAAATTAAACCCATATAGAGGCACTATTCTGGTACTGCCAGCAGGTTTACGTGTACTGCCATGGTGCAGTCTTGATGTGATATCCCATCATGTGATACTGTCATCTAGAAGATCAATGCAGTTTCTCGTCCTTTGAGATAATTCAGTTTGTACTCTCCTTGAGCCAATGCTGGGCGCTGCCATGTCTTCCCCTCCATGGTTCCCCTCCATGGACAGAGCTTGCAGAGGGTCGTTGCACAGCGATTCGCAATTAGCCCTCTCTAGTGACAGATGCACAGACTGACTCCTGTAGGGCGGCTCTTTGCTCAAATCTGTCCCTTCCCACACCCTTGGCTCTGAATTTACTTTATTTAATCCGTCCTGTCCAATGAAGTTCCTCTAATCCTTTGTTTATTTTACAGGTACACCACCAAACAAGTTACGCTTTGCTTCTGGCTCTGGCCAGCCTTCACTGACGGGACGTCAGCCAATTAAAGCGGGTGTAGGTGCTGGTTCGATTCTTACCTCCCGGCAGCCTGTCAAATCATCAGGTTACAACAGTTCTTCAGGTGTCCGTAAAATGCAATCTTCATCTGCTTTGAATCCATCCATGTCAGGTGCCGTGTCCAGAACCGGCAATCTATCTGCCACCATGAAACAACCTTCTGTGAAAGGATCGCACTCATCTGTGGGAAACGCAGCTTCTAAAAGCAAAATGGTTCAACCATCCAGGAGGTAAGTCCTTCGTGTGACTGGCTCATTGGGTAACTGGTATGTCTCACAGAAATACAGATATTTTGACTCCTCTGTTTGGATGTCTGTTGATGTTTTCTTTCTTTGACCACAAATCTGATCAAGGAACACTCACTGCAGGTTGGCAATACAAAGCAATAATAGATGCGCAACACTGGGTTCCTTTTACAAGGGATTGTGATGCTGTAATCGATTATGGGTTTATTGATGGAAGACCCTCTATGCCAGGGATTGGAAATATTTTGCAAGTTCTACCAGTTTATGTTCCCCCTGCTGGCCACTGATTAAAATGCAACCAGTGTGTCGGCATATGTGCTGCTAGATGACGTTTTCCCAGGCAGGGCCAGTCTGTTAGGAGGAGGGAGTCTGAGGATGCCAGCATTCCTCCTTTAACTGGAGCTAGGCATTTCCATATCGAAGCCATTACATATTTATGACCAATGATCTGCAAAACCTAGGTACCACAAAACTCTAGGACCAGTATCTCTGAACTCTGGCCCATCAGATGTTGCTGAACTACCAGTGCCTAAAATTTTTCAAGTAGATGGTCAGAGAATCGTGAGACCTCTGAGGGGCCAATGTTTGAAGATCAATGCTCTAGGGTATAAATGGAAGGGTTAAGGCCCCGTTCACACTGTGCGATTTGAAAATTGCGCGTTTATCCGCGCAATTTTCATATTCCCGATGTCGCGGTTTTGCAAAACACCACCAATGGAATCGCAAATAAAGGGTCATGTACCAACGACATGCGGCAAAATGTGAACAGCTCCATTGAAATACTTTGGAGATGCTACATAGCGTGACATTGCCCGGATTTTGCCGCATCCGTGCGATAAATCGCACAGTGTGAACGGGCCAAAATATTAAAACCACCCCATCTACCATTTTTACTTTTAGACCAGGGGAATTCTGTCAGGAACTGTTTATTATTATTAATTGTACAGTAAGAACTATTTGGGAATAATTGCATTTCTTATTGTATTCTCCTATTTAGAAGGCAGATCTCACCATCTGCTGGCCAAAAGGAGTTACTGCAGTTAGAATATGCTTCTAGCAGCTTCCTGCGTCGGCTGCTGAGAGTCCAATAAGGACATTCAATTAGCTGATTTTAACCACTTGAGAGAGGACGTATGTGGTACGTCTTCTTGCTTCACTCCCGTTTTCGGAGGACATTCCACATACGTCTTGGTGCTCAACCCCCCCCCCCCTCCCGATACTCTCCTCTCTGTCTGAGGTCCCACGCAGGTCTGACTTCCTTGAAGTGCCGGCTGGGTGGAGTAGAGGTAACATCACTGCTCTATAACCGTGGCGAGAGCCTGTGGAGACATAGTTTTGATCCCGGCAAGAGCACCTCTCCAGTAAGTGTCCATGGGCAAGACACCTAACGGTACATACTCTCCACCCAGGACATACTTGAAAACAATAGGATTTTACCAGGATACATTGAGATTTCTTTCTCAAAAAAAAAGGCAGTGCGTTCATCTGACACCAGCCTAAGATAACGCTGCATTGGGCACCTAATGGTGTTTTTCAAGACCCCAGTTATTGAATCTTGAGAGTGAAGGGGGTCAAAGTCTTGCATTCAGATTATTATTCTTTATATAGTGCCAGCATATTCCGCAGTGCTGTATTCTGTGACCCTGCTGCAGTTTTGATCACATATCTATCTTTCTTGTTCTTCAGGTCTTTTCATTCATCAAAAACGAGTAACACTCCGGACCATGACGACTCCTGGAAAGAAGGGTGCTATTAGGCCTCTCCGGATGTACATTTTACCATATCTCTGTAGTCCAGCGGGCTGGACTCTGAACATTTCAGAAGAACAACGCAAACCAAAACTGCTAGCTTTTATTTGGTTTTGACTTTGACATGGCCGTATCTGTCTCACACTGTTGATATAGTTCATATTTTTTTCATTCTTCATAGTCTGATCAAAAATGTGTATTTGTGTCGTTGCTCGCTGTTGCACAGATCTCGGTTAATCCTATTTTCACTTAAAACGAGCCATTCGTTTAGAAGGCAGATGTGTACTACTGTGTGTGTCACCTACCGACTTGCTGTTTGCACTGCAATAAATGTTAAATTAATTTCTGAGGGTTACGTAGAAGTTGTTAGAAATCATAGCTGTAACATATAGATGTCCTGAAGAGTTTGTGGGTTTTTATATCTGTGTATGGTTTCTATTTCCCTCTTTAATTTGCCTTTTTTTTCCCCTCTCATTTCTTTTTCTACGATTTTCTTCTATTCCGAAGCAGATGTTTTTCAGTCTGCAGATTTTTAATGTCCTTGGATGTGACCATAATATACATGTTTATGCTATTTAAAATCTATTTCGAGGACTAGAAAATGACTTATTGTGCCAGTATAAATGGTTTAGATGGAAGCACAGATGATGGTGCACAATATTTGTGTGGCTATATGAAGTTAGTTACAATGTGTAGAAGAGATTTTGTTTTTTGTGAAACATCTAGAACTATCTTGCCTGACCCACCCTCAGTAAATAAAGGAAAAAAACTTCACCTATAACAGTCTTTATGATCTGTTTATTAAACCTCGTCTTGAATGCAATGTATCACCACAGGTAAAGTCCGGCAATGCACTGGCTACACACAGGGATCTCAAAGTCTGGCTGCCTAGATGTTTCTGAACCACAACTCTCATGATTATCTGCCCATCTATTGCATTTAAAGAGCCACTACCACCAAAATATGAAAAATGTTGTGTTCTTTTTATGTTGCTGATATCTTGCATGAGCTTTGGGTTTCTCTTGTATGTTTAGTTAGTTAACCCTTTCCCGCCGCAGGATGTTCTGTCATCCCGGTGGTGGGATGGATTTGAAGACGCACGGTGTACAATGGGGGTCGCCTTGGCCCCTCCACGCAGCCAGCGCGCATCATTAGCTGAAGTGGGATGGCTCAAACTCAAGCCGTCCCCCTGCAACCAATGATGCATGCCGCATATCCGTAAATCTTGCCGGTGAAAGCCACCCCTTACGGGTTCCACCTGTGCATCCTTGAGGGGTTAAAATATTTTACTGTGTCACTGGGTGCATCCATTGTGTGATCTTGTGTTGTAAACTGACACTCTTTATCGTGCTTGCTGGTGACTATGGCAGCTGCTTTAGAATGGACTCTGTTGGTCTATGACTGGCTGCGATCAAAATTGTACCCCTTACATTATACATATACCAATCTACAGAAAGAGCGCTTACACTTCCTAGTGTAATAAACGTGCATTCGTAATAATGACCCCCCTTTGAATCACTCAAGATGGTAAAATAAATCAGGCACATCAACTGCATGTACAGTCAGGTCCAGAAATATTGGGACATTGACACAATTCTAACTTTTGGCTTTATACACCACCACAATGGAGTTGGAATGAAACAAACACAATGTGCTTTAACTGCAGACTGTCAGCTTTAATTTGAGGGTATGTACATCCAACTCAGGTGAACGGTGTAGGACTTACAGCAGTTTGCAGATGTGCCTCCCACTTGTTAAGGGACCAAAGGTAATGGGACAATTGGCATCTCAGCTGTTCCATGGCCAGGTGTGTGATATTCCCTCATTACCCCAAATACAATGTGCAGATGAAAGGCCCAGAGTTCATTTCAAGTGTGCTATTTGCATTTGGAATCTGTTGCTGTCAACTCTCAAGATGAGATCCAAAGAGCTGTCACTATCAGTGAAGCAAGCCATCATTAGGCTGAAGAAACAAAACAAACCCATCAGAGATAGCAAGAACATTAGGCGTGGCCAAAACCAACTGTTTGGAACATTCTCAAAGGAGGTGAGCTCAGCAACACAAGACCCGGGAGACCACGGAAAACAACTGGTGAATGACTGAAGAATTCTTTCCCTGGTGAAGAAAACACCCTTCACAACAGTAGGCCAGATCAAGAACACTCTCGTGGAGGTAGGTGTGTAGGTGTGTGTGTGTGTGTCAAAGTCAACAATCAAGAGGGTTCACCACAAGATGTAAACCATTGGTGAGCCTCAAAAACAGGAAGGCCAAAGCCTTCACAGTTCTGGAACAAGATCCTATGGACAGATGAGACCAAGATCAACTTGTACCAGAGTGATGGGAAGAGAAGAGTATGGAGAAGGAAAGGAACTGCTCATGATCCTAAGCATACCACCTCATCAGTGAAGCGTGGTGGTCGTGTCATGGGCATGTATGGCTGCCAATGGAACTTGTTGTATTTATTGATGTGACTGACAAAAGCAGCAGGATGAATTCTGAAGTGTTTCGGGCAATATTATCTGCTCACATTCAGCCAAATGCTGCAGAACTCATTGGACGGCGCTTGACAGTGCAGATGGACAATGACTCAAAGCATACTGCAAAAGCAACCAAAGAGTTTTTGAAGGGACAGAAGTGGAATGTTATGCAATGGCCAAGTCAATCACCTGACCTGAATCCCATTGAGCATGCATTTCACTTGCTGAAGACAAAACTGAAGGGAAAATACCCCAAGAACAAGCAGGAACTGAAGACAGTTGCAGTAGAGGCCTGGCAGAGCATCACCAGGGATGAAACCCAGCATCTGGTGATCTCTATGCGTTCCAGACTTCAGGCTGTGATTGACTGCAAAGGATTTGCAACCAAGTATTAAGAAGGGAAAGTTTGATTTAGGATTATTATTCTGTCCCATTACTTTTGGTCCCTTAACAAGTGGGAGGCACATCTGCAAACTGCTGTAAGTCCTACACCATTCACCTGAGTTGGATGTACATACCCTCAAATTAAAGCTGACAGTCTGCAGTTAAAGCACATTGTGTTTGTTTCATTCCAACTCCATTGTGGTGGTGTATAGAGCCAAAGATGTTAGAA
Source organism: Leptobrachium leishanense (assembly GCA_009667805.1). NCBI lineage: Eukaryota > Metazoa > Chordata > Amphibia > Anura > Megophryidae > Leptobrachium > Leptobrachium leishanense. The sequence goes on along the minus strand of CM019071.1, from coordinate 22,823,190 downwards.
TTGTGTTGATGTCCCAATATTTATGGACCTGACTATCCTGTATTACCACACATTCCTGGAACCCTGGACTCAGTGTAGCTCAACGCCAGTGGACCTGAACCAGGAGTCTTAGGCTAGGGTCAGACTGAGGCAGTGCGAACACGCGTGCAGGCGCACTTAATCACGGCCGTAGTAGCAGCAAATGCTGGGCAATGACGGCCAATATACGAAGTATGGTCGCACAAAAGTCCGGCTGCGCAACGCAAGTGGCAAACGAACGCATTTTGTCGAACGTAAAACCTAGTACGGTTGTACAGAGTGCGCTGCGTCCGCTAGTGGCGTGTGTGCGTGAATTGGAGATGTCAGACACTGCTAATGTCCGGCCAACATAACGTCCAGATGCACAAAGTGTTTTATTGATGATCCGTACAAAATCACGAACACAAATGCGCATAGTATGACCGCTATCGCGTACTCCGTGAAAAAATGCGTCCATTCGTTCGAACGCACTTTTTTCACAGACAACGTGAAAATGTGTTCGTCTGACCCTAGCCTTATTAGGCAGAACAAAATGCGAATCACCAGGGACTTTTTCAGGGCCTAAATAGAGGCATCTATATGCAGCAACAGAGAAAATGACTACTGAAAAAACAGGTCAAAAATCATACTTGTCCTGCACAATATCTTGTACCATCTGCCAGTATGGTTCAGAGATCGGATAGGACCACCCCACGTGAAGGTATGTGCACAGTCTCTCCAACACATAGCGTTGGGAGAAGCCCTGATACGAAAGAGGAGTTAAAGGAGAGGGTACCAAAACGCAAGAAGTTTAAAACGACATCTCAGTAATAGCACCAACCGGGGAACCAGATTGAATCCTTGATATGTTTTTTGTCCAGGGTAACCACCTCTCCCAGCGTTCCATTATAGGGGGGGGGGGGGGGGGGAAACCCTCCGGACTGATCGATTGCAGCAACCGGTACAGGGTCACTCTGCTGCCAGCTAATGGCAAGCCCAGGTCACTAAGTGCCTCGAAGGATGTTAACGGGCACGATAGTTTCCCGGAATGTGGTGCAAGTAATGTTGGATTTGGTGGTAATTGAAGTGGCCCAGAAAGGAAAGCGGGAGGTCGCTAGTAAGTGTAGCCAAATTCGGAAAGAACTGTCTGGAACCTGATAAATTTTGCTGCAAATGAGAAGCATTGAATTAATATTTAAGAAAGACGTGGAATATTTAACATTAAAGCTGCCGAATGAAAACACTGAAAATCAGGACATTTCACTGCTGTTCTCTGAATAAAATTAACCATTGCTTCTCTATTGGAATTTCACTGCTGATGGCCAATATTTGGCGAATCACCAGCTGTTTGAATAGCCAAATGGCCATGAAATTACACCATCTGGGGAAATTCACTGTTTGGTGCAAGTTCAGGGCCAATTTGGTACACTTTGAAAAACTACTATTGTCTATTCGACTATGTATACCCACATATATTAAAACCAGGTCATTTACAAAAATCTATGGATAAATTCTTCATTTTAGTCCTCCCGGACTCATCATTCTATATCCAAAAAGTTTCTGCAACAACTTTTTCTCCTTAAGGAATGGAGCCTGGAACTGAGGTCCATAAAATATATAAGCAAAATCTGAGGACACGATCAAGGGCTTTACAAATAAAGTAACATTTACAAAAAGGTATGCCTTCATAAAAACTTTTTCACCCCCACCTGGGATTTTTGGAAAATGAAAAAACAAAAAAGGTGTTTTACCAAGAACATAGTAAATACAAAATGACACGTCTGAAATATAGGTATACAGCTAAAAGTATTCAGACCAGACCCCCCCCCCCCCTTATTGGATTTGTGGAAAATGGCAAAACACGTTTGTTTTTTTCACAAACATAATAAAAACCAGATTTCACACCCGTAACCTATTTGGTTTTTGAAATTATAGGTATACTGATTAAGTATTCAACTCCCCTTTCTGCACCTCCCAAGGAATTTTCAGAAGAAAAAAAAAAAAAGTTAAAATACGTGTTTTTTTTTTATTTCTCAAGCCGAATCTAAATTCCAATTTTCACATCTGCTTTTGAGATATACAGTTGTGTTCAAAATTATTCAACCCCCACTGAAATTGATTTTGATCAGTCATCTTGCTTACAATTAAATCAAAGAGGCACGTGTAGGTCAGACAAATATAACATTTATAATGAAATAATGTGAGCACAGAAAAGACATTTTTTTCATTATAAATGTTATATTTGTCTGACCTACACGTGCCTCTTTGATCAAAATCAATGTCAAACTGGCCAAAACACTCAATTTCAGTGGGGGGGGGGGTTGAATAATTTTGAACACAACTGTATGTGTATTGCACTGGCCCAGGTTCTCCGTTTTCCAGTAAAGGGCCTGGCACCTCCCGTAGGGGCATTTGCATCTTCCTTTTGCTGGGATTGTGCCGATATGGGTCTCGGGGTTTATATATATTGTTCGCTGTGCGAGTGGTAGCACCTTGCCTTACATCTTCACCCTCATCACTGTCCTCTTGGGTTACTAGTTTATATACGTTCTCATCGGGCATTTCAATCCTTCCTGGTGGGACCTCTGTCTCCTCCACCCACTGCCTCCTCATCTTCCTCCGCAATACCGCTTGCCGGAGCGGAGGAAGCCGGCGGAGCAGTAGCTGCCGCCCTCTCCCCCCCTCCGCCCGCGCAACTGCAGCACGCAAAACTTCTCTAGCTACCCCGTAATACGATGGATAGGGCGGGGACAGGGAATCAATCTCCTCCGGTTGTTCTAACACCGGTTTCCTTTTCTTATTATTTTCTCTATTTGGGGGTACCTGCTTCTTGTTACGTCCCGCCATCATTATAAAATGACTTTTATCCTTTACACAATACCTCCATATATCTATATATGGGTACTGTTCAGGATGTCCGCATTTCCCGGTTACTTGGGAATGCACTTCCTGTATTAGCACCGGGTCCATTGACCCCTGCTCTGGCCAGTCTGGAACTAGCAGTGGCCATACGATGGTACACATTACACCATAATCATGTGTTGTATACAGTGCTTCAAAATTCCGCACCATATACCCTAAGGGCGTCTCACCCGTCACCTTAGTGGGCTTGGATGACCCGTTACCCATTGTTACTCTTAATGACAGTAACCTTCTCACAATGCAGATATTACTTTTAGCAAAAAAAAACTTGAAATTTACTGTCTGGTACTTCAGTCAACAATTCATATATCGGATTCGCTTCCTCCGTCAGTAGCCGGACTGCAGTCGCCTAAGCCGGAAACGTACCTTGGGAGTCCACTCTCAAGTTTGCTTTCTCACTAGGCGAGTAGGCGCTCGATCACTCACAGCACTCTCAGCAATCACTCACAACCCATACTGTACCATATACTTTCAGCACAAAACAATTCAACTCTTTCTACTAGCCGAGGGCACACCGTCCCTCCTTTTGGCTCCCTATACCCCGTTAATTGAACTCTAACTCTTGTCTGCTTGTGACTATGTGCACCCCGTTCTATAACTACACTCCCGTCTGCAATTCCAATTTGCCTATGGGTAATCTACCCACCCGGCACCACTATCTCTGCAGCTACCGCTGTCCCCAATGAGCCCTCTTCACTACACGACGTACACACTAGCACTGACTCAGGGCTCTCAGCCCAGTCACAGAAATATCTCCTTTCCTCTTGTCCACGTGCAGAAGCTCTATTTACAAACACTGACTACGACTATGCAACTCCACGTGGCTCCTTTCTCCCTCACATACAGAACTACCGTTTAGTTAACATCCGATCCCCCGGGTCCAGACACGCGCTAGCCACTCTGGCTCCTTTGCTTGTCTGTGCTTTCGGCGGCAGGTTCGGTATGTCAACAAGACCGTGGGTCTCCTTATCCGACTATGGCCGGAGTTTCCCTTTATACACCAGTATCTCCATTAGACATACAAACATAGAAGACACTTTACCTATCGCCACGCTGTTCCCTCGGACTCGGTGGTGTCCCAGCTTCCCGGGCCGGGGGTCCGTTTGGGACAAGACGAGGTCCACTGAACAGGAAATCCTGCTTGGCGCCTGCAGATGTCAGCTCACCTTCAACGGACTCCCAACCAGCGGGAATTACTCGCACCTGCAGTCAACCGCTACAGTGTCCAGCAGTCGTTGCCGTGCCGGCAAAGGGCCTCGTATCCCAGCTATCGAGCCCCCAGAAATGTTACCGGAATCCACTTGGTTCACTCGGGACGAGGCCGGACCGGACACGAGCAAGGATTGTCTGAACACGAGTCTCTTCAGGAAAGGCAAACTTTATTGTGACGTCACAGAATGCTCAGACAGGATTGAATCGCAAAGACTGAGCCCCGAATTCACCCCAACAAGGGGTCTTATACCCCGAATACATAATTAGGTACATCCCAATTAGCCCACCTCCCGGTGACACTATCCCACCCCACGTGGGTTAATACCTCCCTTAGTCTAATACAAAGACATTCCATTACATTGGCCGTAAATTGGCAAACTTCATGTTAGTTGCGACAGAAAATGGTTACTACATTCAGTCCAGGCCGTGCTCGCCTCCCTAGCGCCTGTACTTATTTGTTGCGGCTAACACCTGGTCTATCTTCTATGCTTCCCTTTGTGTATCCATTCCTCATTCTGTCCCTTCGTGCCAGGAACAGCCAAGATCTTTCTCAGGGTTTTAATTGCTTTTCTGCTAATCTAACACATTCCTAAATTTCTACGTATGCTTCAATCTAGTTTCAGCTAAAACCTACCTAGTTATATTCAAGTGAACCAATATTCTGAACAAGATGGCCGCCTGGCTTATAATGGCGGTCAGCTTCCAGCCTGATTCCACTTCAAAAGTGCATCTGTGCATCTAACAGATCTAAAGCTTGAATGAGGTAGAAAAAAAAAAAAAAAAAAAAAAAAAAACACGTGTTGATACAACTGTGAAAAAGTGCACAAAGAAAAAAAAATGGTTTTCACATTTGTGACGTCCAAAATTCTAATCCTACATGCCGAACAGCGAGAACAAAGATTCAATCGGACTCCGTATTACATAATAAAAAAGATGCATAAGGATGCTTGGCAAGCAAAACATGATGTATATGATCTTTAATAATTATTCGTTTAGAAAATCCGTTAATTATAGAACTGGAGGGCTTTTCATACTTTGACCAATTTTAAACGTGTAATTCATCTATGAAGCTGTATACGAGTGCATATGTGACCAACGACCAAACAAACTGCAACATCAGGTCCAACGACAAAAAACATTCCCAGGGTCGTCAGAAATTTAAAAAAAAAAAAAAAAAGCATAAAAATGTATATTTGAAGAGTGGTTAAAAGCATAACCCAGTAAAAACATAGCAAACAGGACATGTTCTAAACCAGAGAGTGAGAAGCGATTGAGACAAATCTGTGAAGGTGGGGATTTTTCAATAAAATTAATGAAATGGACAATGTGGGGGAAATGAAAAAAAAAAGAAAAAAAAAAAAAAAAAAAAAAAAAAAAATCTTCATTTTACCATTTTTCACTGCATTTCAATCTGGCTGCACAAAGATGCAAGCTCTGCGGGCGAGGTTTCCTTGGATGTGTTATAAGGCAAAGAGATAAACTCCAAAATAAATGAGCGAAGTGGGGGGGGGGGCATGGGACATGTTATGTGACACCTTTCAGGGTCCAATAGAAAAGGCTTTTCCAGCAAGTCTCTTTTCTCCAGGGCACCTCACATGTCAATAGGTAGTACTCTCACGATCTGTTCAGAGGAGCTCGTTCATGCATCAGAAGGGGGAGATCACCTTTACACACAGCTGGGCCACGACAGCCCCCCACATGCCAATGTCACGATAAAGTAGATTATGACCTTTGGTGGGGAGAGGAAAAAAAAAAAAAAGGTTTTAGTTGAACGCTGGTGTAGCTTAAAAATAAAATTGCACAATTTACATGAAAGCAGTCAAGCTCCAGGAATATAGCAAAGATTTTGTAAATCAGCCGCAATGCCCAAGGCAGGGGGGGGTGTCACATGAGAGCAGAAGGAACGTCCATTTTTTCCCATGTGGCCACATCGCTGAGCGCAATTAGTGCGCGTAGCGCTACAAACTGCGATTCTCCTGTGGAGGATCAGGCTTTGTAGCCCCGAACGCAAGTTGTAGCTTTTCGACAGTGAGGATTTCAGCACGTCTGGTGTAGCACGCGCAACTAGTGCACATACACCATGTGGCCCACACCGTTGAAACATCACAACGCTGTGACGGATGTCGGGAGGCCGTTCAGTACGTGCACTCATCTGACCGCAGCCTCAAATCCACCTCTTGCAATGCTCCATCAATTCACCACTGAAACGCACACTTGTCATCGCTACAGCGGTTAAGAATGTTCCAAGAAAAAAAAAAATTAATTACCAGCCACGTCAAATACACAGTCCTATAGGAGGTACATATATTTTTCCAAGGTATAGACCAAGCTTTTTCCACTAAGTGCATACACTTATTCAGATGAATCTTTCCAGACGTTTTCAATATAGGCTAAAACAAAGAAATGGCTTAATATGTACACACAGGAGGTATATATTTACCAGGATGCGTTTCACCCGCGAACAGGCTTCCTCAGCTGGCGAAATGCATTCTGGTAAAATTTTAATAAAAGTTAGTGCCAATTTTAATCCTGCCCGCCTGATTTTGCCTTGGATATAAGCAGAGGAAGTGTTTTTTTTTTTTAAATTTTCCTGAAAAATCCAAGAGTGACTCCACCGAAAGCAAGTAAACTCACCGTATATCTCATGAATACAAATTTATGCACCGAGTTACAGTAGGGACTGGTGCACCCTGTATCTTTGGTGGCATCCTAACAGCACCATGCATGAATTCACTGAGCCCTGCAGAACAACCCATGTTTTTCACAAAGGTCTGTAAATGCAGACTGCATGGCTAAGTGTGCGACTTTATACACCTGTGGCAATGGGTCTAACTGAAACACCCGAACACAAGTCATTAGAGTGGTGTCCCAATACTTTTGTTCATAGAGATCAGTGATGGTAAACCTTGGCACACGTTTCATCATGCCTAGCCAATCTGAAGACTGAGCATCATGGAACATGTAGTTTCAAAACATCTGGGGTACCAAAGCTTGGTATCACTGATACAAAGTGTGTCACACTGTATATCAGGATAAACACTGACATGAATGGACTTACTAAGGCCACAATAGCAAGGATGATGGTCAGCTTCAAGTTCTTCATGCACATTGCTCGGGCCAGGTTTCTGCTCGTGGTTTTGAATGTAACAGACTAGAAGAGAAAGATATATATGAATATAGCAAAGGAAGAGTAATGACAGCAAATACACAAAATTGTGAACACCCCCCCCCCCCCAAACACTGCGCCATTAACAGGTTTCATATGATTCTAAAAAAAACATTGCACCATGCCCATTAATTCAGTTTAATAGTGCCATCCCAAAATCTCAGTGCCGTAATAACCAACCACAAGAGCTTACATTCTAATATGAGCCAAGTCGACAACCCCACATCTTAATTTTCAAAAATTTGTAGTTTTTTTTTTCTTCTCCTTACAAAAATGCAGTAACAAAGCAAAAACTAAAAAAAAAAAAAAAAAAAAAAAAAATTAAAACACTTAGTGCCAACTTTAATATTGCCCCAACCTAACCAGAGCTGTTAACTTACCAGAACCCTGATCGTCTATGGAGCTTTTTAGCACCAGCTTTGTAATACTGCCCATGGATTTGGGAGTGTTGCATTTCACATATATATGTCCAGTATAAAACATTGTACTTGCTTCAGGCAATGAAAATGGGAAGGTGAGCAATGGCAGCATATTATTTATATCATAAAATGTAAAAAGTGGACAATGGTTGGGCTTAAGAACACATAGATGCATCCATCGCGTTGGCATTTCGTGTACGCAGATCAGGGGTCAAGTCCTGGCAAAAGGGAGGGAACACCAAGAAATCCACTATCCCCACCACCGGAAAAAAAGCATAAAAGGTGTGTACGTATGTATACATATATACACACTTACAATACATTTTCGGTGTTTGTCTGAAAGGTTTAAACATGGGAATCCCATAGGATTCAATGTAATATCTTTTTTTTTTTTTAATTAAAGACCATTTACTCTTTCATTTTCAGCAAAAAACTTTTTTGAACATATTTTTGTATTTATATAACGAAAGTTTTGTTTTCCAATTTGAGGGTATCAGAGCTCCACAGTAATGTGCGCTTTTTATGAGGGTGACACAGAGCTCCACAGTAATGTGCGTGGTGTGTATGAGGGTGACACAGAGCTCTATAGTAATTAAACACATTACTTTACTTATAAAATGCCCTGTAATCAAGCTGGCAGCCTGGCTTATCACTCCCCCTCCATACCTGGCAGACTGTACAGGTTTGACTTGTGGCAGGTGAGACCAGGACGGCTGCAGCTTCTGGGGCCCCCACAGCCTCCATTACAGTTTCACAGTAACCTGTGAGACTGAGTGCAGGGGGGGGGGGGCTTGTGTGGTCACTCAGTGAGGAAGGGATGGTGGTTTTGCTGTAGGACCAGAGGGCCTCGAAGAAGAGGTTAAGTGGAGGGAGGGGCATTCCACCCTTAATCCTGACGGCAACACAGTCAGGACAGGAGCTGTGCCGGGGTGGAACCCTGTCCTGCCTGATCTCTGAACTCTTCAGCCGCTGCCCATTAATAAAGGCTGCAGCTGTTCAGAGCTCAGGCAGGACAGTGTTCTACCAGGGCTCTTACTTGCAGAGGTGTCGGACCATGCTGTGAGCGGCGGCACCCTGCTCCTCTAAATTGACAACCCCCCCCCCCCACCTCATACTGCCCTGACAATCAGAAGCGTTCGGGAGCCGAGCGTTTCTGATTCTCTGACACTGCAGGAGGAGATCAGACCATCACGCTCTGTCTCCTCTGCTCCTTCGGGCTGGTGAGGTACTGCTACCGTACATAGTACCTGCCGCCAGAAAAAAGCCCATACAATTCGAATGGATTATTTACCCCTCTCCTGCTTAGTGCAGGGAGGGGCCAAATCACTGCTGGTCGGTTAGCACAGGTGTGCAGATATGGGGAGCATGGTTCATGCTGGTCTGGGTCGGGTCTCCTCACATGCTGGCCACCTGACAGGGAGTCCAGCGCGGCATTCTGATGCGTCAGAGTGCACCGGACTCACTGAGCAGAGGAACTCAGATCACATGCAGCCGTGAGAGCTCCAGAGTGGCCGCGATTGCAAGGGGACTGCGATGGCACCGCGGGTACTTCGCAGCCTAACGTGGGAACAACATTCCCGCTGCGTTCCTGCCACGGCAGAAGTGCGGGAACGACATTCCCGCTGCGTTCCTGCCACGGCAGAAGTGCGGGAACGCCATTCCCGCTGCGTTCCTGCCACGGCAGAAGTGCGGGAACGCCATTCCCACGGGACTCGAGCCCTGACGCAGATCCAACATATCAATGTGCCCGGTGCCTCATTCTGTACAGCTTTATAGACTACACTCCTTGAAAACAAACATGATTGTGTCCTGAAAGTCATTTAACTGAAACATTCACTGACTTTCAAAAACAAAGTCTGTAGCTTTTAATGTTTGTTACACAACGTCATGTTTCTTGCAAGAAAACCCTGGAGTGCTGGTCATGAAAAGAGTAGACTCCGTGGGTTGGTTTATTCAGCATAACATCGGATAGAGGAGACACATACAGTACGTCCCGCTAGCATGGCATCCCAGCAGACACTGCCCCCAGCCTTCCTGTCATGTGACTCCGCTCTCACCACATCTCCCCCTTTTAACGGTAAAACATACAAAATAAACAATGTAAAGATACAAGTAGATAAACAATGCCAACTTGGACATCGGGGTAGACTACCCTAGTCCGCAGTGACTTTGGGATTATTCTGCCCATTCTTCAAGTCGCTGCTCTAGCTAAACATTAATCCCGGTAACGTTCCGGAGGCCCCACAACTCAACCACTCGAAGTTATCTTGCAAGAACCATCACTAAGTCCTTGAGAGGGTGGCTGTGGCTCCGCTGGAAGCAGTGGTACATCATGCCCAGAAACCACCTGCAGGGTAGACCCATTCCGTAAGACCGGAGAGTCTGGCTGTTGCGGTGTCGAGGTCTCAGCACTCAACTCCTCGGGTACCGGCTGAAGATGCCTTCTGTTGCGGCGAGCGACAGTTCCTCCTTCCGTGCGGATCACGTAGGACCTGGGCTCCGGAGAACGCTCCACAACTGTAGCCGGGGTTCGCCACCTCGTCTCATCATCTAGCTTAACCCGGACACTCTGCCCCGGGTATAGCACCGATAGTGGGCGAGTAGAGTGTCGTCTATAGTAAAAGAACCTGTAGTTCCGCTTCGCCACCTCGTCCCTCCAAATATCCTCCGGAAGGACCGGGGAAGCCGGCAGGGAAGCATCCACAGAAGGCAAAGTAGTACGAATCTGCCGTCCCAACATCAGCTGAGCAGGGCTACACCCTGTAGCCTGAACAGGAGCCGCTCTGTACGCCATCAGGGCCAAATAAGGCTCCGCCTGCCCCAAAATAAACTTAGCGGTCTGAACCGCTCGCTCCGCCATCCCATTAGCCTGCGGGTAATGCGGACTGGAAGGCGTGTGGCGGAAATCGTAATCCTTCCCAAAAGAAGCGAACTCTTTAGAGGCGAACTGCATACCATTGTCACTCACCAACTCCGACGGGATACCCCACCTAGCAAACATGCTTTTCAGACGGACGATCACAGTAGCACTGGTCGCCTCACCCAGTGGCGCGAGCTCAAGGTATCTGGAGTAGTAGTCCACAACAACTAAGTATTTCCTCCCTTTTAGTTCGCACAGATCCGCAGCTATCTTCTGCCATGGACTCGCAGGTAGGGGGGGTGGAAAGTAAAGGCTCACGTCTCTGTAGGTCGACGTTCTCTGCAGAAGGCACAATGTCAGCGCTAATCCCAGGCCACCACACGGCAGACGACGCCCTCTCCCTACACTTGGAAACCCCCAAATGACCTTTATGAATCCGCCATAGCATGTCTTGACGCAGACTTTTCGGAATAACAATGCGGTCTTGAAAAAACACTAAGCCGTCCATTTCAGTAAGGTACGCTCTCTGACTGGAACGCACTCAGAGACCACCACGACTCTCCGGCCCTTACATAGCTGAGAACTTCTTGAAGGACAACATCCAGGTGCGTCTCTCAATCTGTTCCAATCTCCCCGAAGAGATGGACTTGGAGGCTAAGTTCGAATCCACATACACCTTCACGTCCGACTATGTCGACGAAGCGCCCTCAGCAGCCAGCGGGAGTCTGGAGAGGGTATCTGCCACCACCAGCTGTTTTCCCGGGACATGCACAGCTCTAACATTAAACCTAAGTAGTCTCATTAAGAGTCTCTGGCATCTCAGAGGCGCCTTGTCGATAGAAGAATTAATAAGAGGAACTAGTGGCTTGTGGTCAGTCTCCAGACTGAACTCCTCCAAACCCACCAGATAACGGTGGAAGCGTTCGCAGGCCCAGACTCCGGCCAAACACTCTTTTTCAATTTGTGCATAACGTCTCTCTGCTGCTGTTAAGGTGCGAGAACAATAGGCTGTAGTTTACCCTCATTCAGCTGCAGAAGGGCCGCTCCCAACCCATAGCTACTAGCATCTGCGCTAACCAGTCTTCTTGCAGGGGTCATAGTACCCCAACACCGGAGCGGATCCCAGCATGGACTTGACTCGTGCCAAGGCCTCCTCCTGTGGAGGTCCCCATATCCAGGCGACATCTTTCTTTAACAATTCTGTGACAGGATGTAACACCGAGGACAACTCCGGTAGAAACCTCCCCATATAATTCACAAGGCCCAGTACTTGTCTCAGTTCATTCACATCGGAAGGGCTTTTCATTTTCTCAATAGCGAGAACCTTGCTGGCGTCTGGCTTAACCCCCTCCCCACTAATAATATGGCCAAAATAACAGTTCTGGTTTCCCAAAGTGGCACTTCTCATTTAGCCTCAGGCCAGATTCCTTGATGGTTTGCAGCACACAAAGCAGTCGCCGGTCGTGCTCCTCCTTAGTGGACCCATACACAAGGATATCGTCCATAACAGGGAACTCATCTCTCTCTGGAAGATCTCTGGGGCCGAAGATATCCCGAAGGGGAGTCTGCGGAAGCAAAACCGACCTACCGGAGTAATGAAGGTTGTCAGTTTCTGGGTCAAGGGGTATCTGCCAGAACCCACTGGAAGCAGCGAGCGTGGAAAAGAAGTTAGCCCCCGACAACTGAGGAGCAATATCTTCCAATGTCGGCATGACATATCTTTCCCTCCTAACGGCCTCGTTCAGACGTTTAAAATCCACACAAATACGAACTTTCCCATTCTTTTTAGCGACCGGTACAATGGCGCACACCAGTCAGTAGCTTCTGTGACCGCCTTGATAACCCCCCCATCTTTTCCATCCGCAGAAGCTCGCACTCCACCTTCGGCAAAAGCGGAAATGGAATCCTACGAGGCGTAGTAAGGCTATAAGGGACAGCCCCAGGTTTGAGCTTTATACGGACCGGCTCACAGTTCAGCAACCCCAGGTCTCCAAACACGTCCTCAGTGACTTCGTACACTCTAGCAACAAGGCCCAGACTGCAGGCTGCTTTCCGACTCAGAAGGTTATTCACACACGATCCTCTGATCACGTACACCCACAGCGATATTTTCCGCTCCCGGTACTCCGTCAGCAAGGAACCTGCCGATGCAATCAATGCGACCTCCCAGACTATGAACTTGAATCGTAACGTTTTTCAGCTCCGGACATCGAGGTAGCTTTGAGAACGTCAAAGGAAATAACTGTAATGTCTGCTCCGGTATCAATCTTAAAGGCAACTCTTTCACCCAACATCGTGAGTGTAACACGCCAATCCTCGACAGAGCCGGACTGTTCAGTCACCGATCCTATAAAAGGACAGTTCTGGCGTCTCCTGATCACTGTCCAGACACATCTCTCTCAGACTCTGATTTACAAACCACCTCAAAATGGCCGGCGCGGTTGCACTTCCTGCACCTCTTGTCTATAGCAGGGCACCACGTCTTCATCTCGTGAGGGCGGTTACAGCGTGTGCAACGGGAACACGGTGTCCAACCGCTCCTGGGTCTGTCCGCTGCCTGCCGCTTTTAACCCTTTGTGACTGGTGTATTTCTTCCACCCTGTTTTCTGACCCCAAGTCTGCACTTTGTTTCTTCACCAATTCACTCTGACGTGCAATCCGTATCGCCTCATCCAGTGTCAGCTTAGACTCCAGCTGCAACTTAAGTGAAACTTCCGAGTCTGCAATTCCGATAACCAGTCTGTCGCTGATCTGCTCCTCCTTCGCAGCGCCGAACTCACAGAACTCTGCCAACTGATAAAGGCTGCGCACAAATGATTCCACAGATTCTCCCTCACACTGGGCGCGCTTGTGAAAGCAGGCTCTCGTGAATCACATTTCTTCTGGACACAAAATGGGCGCTGAGCTTATCCTCGACTTTATCAAAGTCCATCTCTTCCCCAGCGCTGAACTGAAAAGTACCGTAAAATCGGCTCCATGTCTCTCCCCATAGCATATAAAAGGGAATTAACCTGCACCTCACCAGGCTCCTTATCCAGCTTCGAAGCGATCCTGAAGCGTGCAAACCTTTGGCGCCAAGCAGCAGGCTGAGAGAAATCGAAGGGTTCCGGAGGAGAGAACTTAGACATCTTCACAGATCAAAATGGATACGCAGGGAAACACTTCTGACACCATGTCATGAAAAGAGTAGACTCCGTGGGTTGGTAACATGAAGTTTGCCAATTTACGGTCAATGTATGGAATGTCTTCGTAATCGACCAAGGGAGGTACTAACCCACGTGGGGTGGGATAGTGTCACCGGGAGGTGGGCTAATTGGGATGTACCCAATAAATGTATTCGGGGTATAAAACCCCTTGTTGGGGTGAGTTCGGGGCTCACTCTTTGCGATTTAATCCTGTGTGACGACACAAAGTTTGCCTTTCCTGAAGAGACTCGTGTTCAGACAATCCTTGCTCGTGTCTGGTCCGGCTTCGTCCCGAGTGAACCTAGCAGATTCCGGTAACAAAACCAGTTCATCCTGGTTTTGGCAGCCTCTGCACGCCACCTCTTCAGAAATCTGATCTATCCCATCATCCGACGGATCGCTTGCAGTGGACGACGGACGTACGACGTCGCATGAACGCATCGGTCGTCCGACTACGGTGCCAGTGGACGCTCAGCCTTAGGCCATACTATTAATTACAAATTACATTTTCTGGTTGGTCTGTTGCCCCCGCCCCTTTTATTTCCTGGCTTCTTCGAAGGTCGTTCATGCTTATTTGTTGCCAGATTATAGATACTACTCCATAGTAATGAAGTCATTTCCATCAGACATTGTTGGGGATTGGTGCAATAGGGTGTAGGATTCACATACGTAGTAACAGTTACTGTGGACAAATCTTCCAACATTGCAAGTATACTGATCAAATATATAGTGTATTATTTTGAGGCTAATACAGTTTGTATGGTCATTCTCTCTACCACAAAAGTGTGTACAAGAGATATATTATATATAAATAAAAATCACACACAATGTGAAGCATTATGAACACACATATATCCAATCTCCAATAATTAAATATCAATGCAGGTTTAATAAACTATTGTATACACAACTATGACGTGTCTGGAGCGTGAGATGGACATCCCAAAAACTCATTGTTTACTTGTCTGGGGCTTTCTGTGCAAAACAGGGGAGCAGGGACAGGCTGAAAGGAAATAGGAGTGAAACCTATGGACAAGACTTAACATTCCCCATCAAATCTGCTCCTGTTTAAGAGTCCAGGCACGGTAGTAAGGGGACAATGTAGTGATGCAGATTTTAAATACAGAAAGAGCAGGAGGTGGGGGGGGGTTTCAGTAAAAACGTAAGAATAGGGACAGGTTTATAAATGCAGGGATGAACTGGGGGGGGGGGGGGGTGCAGGTCCACATTAGGAGGAGTGCAACCGAAATGGTGCAGGGACAGGAGTAAGGATAGGAATATAGATTTGAGATGAAATATTTAAGGGTGCAAAGACAGGTGTAGGAGTGGATTTGCAATATAAATGTACCACTCAGATTAAGATTTTGTACTTATTGATACTTTACAGGTGTTATACTCTACGATTTTATTTTGCATCATGTTGTGATTTTGAGGTCGGCACCACTTAAAGAGGGAACAGAATGGCATTAACCTCCCTGTCAGTCCGATTCTGACATATTTTATATGTCAGAATCGGTCCTATTTATTGTGGCCCCCCTAGCGGTACAAGTGGGGCTCAACTTTCAATACTGAAAGCGGTATCCCCGAGCCACACTCGGGCCGATACTTACATGTCCTGCGCTCCCTCGCTGTCCCCGCTGTCACATTGCAGCTGATCGCGATGTCACACTTCCTGGTTCACTCCTCGCGAGAAGAGATCCAGGCAGTGTGACGTTGCGAGCGGCTGGAGGAGACTGCGGCGGATCAGCGAGGGAGCACAGGACATTTAAGTGTCCTGCCCGAGTGTGGCTCGGGGACACCGCCTTCGGTACTAAAAGTTAACCCCGAGCCACTCAGGAATACCGTCAGGGAGGTTAAAACAAATATTTTTTATTCTGTTGGCCTGTGTTAATTAGCATATTTAAAGAATTGGATTAGCAGATAAAAAGGTTTTGTAGAAAGCTTGAGAATACTCACCGAGTCAACAAGGTTTTCCGTTTTATCTATTAACAGTTCTAGTCTTTCTCCTCTTTGGGCGACAAGATCTGTTGAGCACACAATACAATGAGAAGAAAAACTAACTACAAATGGAACGGTTTTGGACTCCTCACGTATGCTAAACCATTAAAACAGAAAATTTTTGTATATCTACTCCATTTCGATGTTGCAAAGCACAGCGCTTGAGCCATTCCGTAGAACGGCTCAGTGACATTTTATTGCTGTTAAAGTTCATCTTGTATCTGAGGTGTACCGTCAGGTTACTGTACAGTAGCGTTTCCTAGACTTTGTAGGTGAGACGCTAATGTGGCCCCATCAGACAGATTGAGCTATTCCATCCAGCGCATTCCCATCTGCGTCCGTCATTCAGAAAAAAGAAAAAAAAAAAAAAAAAAAACACATTTCCCAGACCTTGGGGTGATGGTCATTTTAACCCCATACTCTCCTTTAAATACCTTGGTGGTGAGAGCTGCGCGATCTGCAGTGCTCATGCTCCATGGCAGAGGTACACTAGGAACAAATAGTTCCCAGTGTACCTCTATCACTCCGCTGCCCAGGTCGATCTCATTTGCACGAGCTCAAGAAGAGCTTGCGTCCTGTCTCCATGAAGTCCTATGACTCCTGGAGCGGATAACATTTAACATCCACGAAGTATTACGTTTGGAGCTGACGAGAAAGCAACACCTTCGTAATGCAGGTGCTAATTGGCAGGAGCTCAGATTTTCCATTAATGTCTGCCACTTAGCACCAACATTGGAATAGGGCCCAATATGGTTTTATACTTTCTTTTTAGAAATATTATTACTACATTCCCTTTTTGTTTATTTATTGTAGGTATCATACAATCAGTTGCAGTGTGATGATTTGCAGATACTATGATGAACAGATTAAGTTGTGTTTAGAGGTGTAGGATTCCTATAGCCCTTATAAGTCTAGCTATTCACGTACCTATATTCCGGACCATGATGCCCTTCAGCTCGTCCACCTGTGCTTGGGTCTCCGCTACACGATCCACAGCCTTGTGCTCAGAGTGGTGTCTCTACAATGTAAAAAAAGGATATATCATGGCAGCAGGAAATTTCACTTTTTGTGAAGCGTTCTGATAGATTTTCCCTTATTGCCATAAGGTGTGCTGGGACCGCACCTTTAGTAGTCATTTCATCTCTGCGTCGAGTGATGGGAACAGAACAGCTTGTCTGCCTGCTCAGAGCCATCACAAAGCCAAGGGCTCCAGAGGTTGAATTACATCTCGGATCCCAGCCTGAACCTTGACATCTGGATAGCTTTGTCTCTCAGGCCACATCATCCCATGATGAAATGGTCCTCATCTAGACTTCATAAGCCACAAGATGCCACCAGTTGGTCAACGAGCGTTTTAGCTTATTGCAGGACAAATATTACTTGCAAAATATCTTTGCTTTCCTGAAGCGGACGGTGGTTTAGGGAACAATGAATCTGAAGACCAATATAGCGAGAGGCATTGGCTGATACGCTGTTGTGAAGACCATCACCGCTACGGGTTGTTCTAGTACAGGAGGTTCTCGATCTTTTAGTTCCAAAACATCTGGAGGACCATCTTCCACGATAGTCACGCTTTAGGTTGACCGGGCCTTTTGGGTAGATGGTCCTCCAGAGGTTTTCAAATCATCTCCCCAGAAGGCCCTGTCAACCTAGTGAGTGACTGAGTATCGTGGGTGATGTTCTGAAACATCTGGAGGGCCGAGTTTGAGGGAACCCCTGTTCTAGCAGGAGACGACTGACAGTCTTAGCTTTAAGTAGCCCTCTACTTTGGAAGGCCATCATAGCCTACCGGGACAGCGACTCATGAGCCTTCATTTTCTTATTTTACTTTTGTCCCAGTGTCAAACTATGTGCCTTTTACCACACCAGGTATGAATGGAGAACAAGTAGGGTACGAGGAGCCCTGCAAAAGAATTTCATTAACCCTCACAACAAAAAGAACAGCAAGGGGACGTGAAAGCAGTTAGCAAAGCGATGTATTGCCACGTCAATACACTGGCGGTCTAATTATGTCTAAAAGCGTCTCAATTTTTTTTGGACAGAAAACGTGTTTTATATAGTAAGCCTGTAATAATTAGGAATAGCTCACTGAAATCTATGCAAATAAGATCTTCAAACCATATACACTGCTCAAAAAAAAATAAAAAGGGAACACTTAACACAATGTAACTCCAAGTCAATCACACGTCTGTGAAATCAAACTGTCCACTTAGGTAGCAACACTGATTGACAATCAAGTCCACATTCTGTTGTGCAAATGGAATAGACAACAGGTGGGAAGCATAGGCCGGTAGAAAGACATCCCCAATAAAGGAGTGGTTCTGCAGGTGGTGACCATAGAAAATGTTGGCAGATAAGAACCTGTCGGCCCATCTAGTCTGCCCAATTACATGGATACTTTACCTGGATTTATCTTTTGTTTAGGATAGCCTTATGCCTATCCCATGCTTGCTTAAATTCAATTACTGTTTTGGCCTCTACCACTTCTACTGGAAGACTGTTCCATGTATCCACCACCCTCTCAGTAAAATAATGCTTCCTGATGTTACTTTTAAACCTTTGCCCCTCTAATCTAAGACTATGTCCTCTTGTTTTGCTATTTTGTTTCCTTTTAAATATACTCCCTTCCTCTACCTTGTGGATTCCCTTTACGTATTTAAATGTTTCTATCATATCTCCTCTGTCTCGTCTTTTTTCCAAGCTGTACATGTTAAGATCATTAAGCCTTTCCTGGTAACATTTCTCCTTCAAGCCGTACACCATTTTAGTAGCCCTTCTCTGAACTCTCTCCAAGATGTCTATATCCTTCTGGAGATACGGTCTCCAGTACTGCACACAGTACTCCAAGTGAGGTCTCACCAGTGCTCTGTACAGTGGCATGAGCACTTCCCTTTTCCTACTGCTAAGGCTGGGGTCAGACGAACACGCGTGCAGCCACACAATCACGGCTGTAGTAGCAGCAAATGACGTCCAATGACAGGCAATATACGAAGTACGGCCGCACGAAAGTCCGGCCTCGCAACGCAAGCGGCAAATGAACGCATTTTTTTGAGAATGTGAAACCGCTAGTACGGACGTACAGAGTGCGCTGCGTCCGCTAGTGGCAGGTGTGCGTGATTAGGAGACGTCAGACGCTGCTAATGTCCGGCTAACATAACGTCCAGATGCAAAAAGTGTTATATTGATGATCTGTACAAAATCATGGACAAAAACACGCATCGTATGACCGCTATCACGTATTCCGTGAAAACAAAAAAAATAAAAATCCATGCGTTCTAACGCACTTTTTCACGGGACGAAGCGAACAATGCGTTCGTCTGACCCTAGCCTAATACCTCTCCCTACACAACCAAGCATTCTGCTAGCATTTCCACAGTTCCTAGGCTTTCTGGCTGATGGTTCGGGCTTTTGAATGCTGGTGATGCTGTGACTCTAGTGGTAGCATGAGACGGAGTCTACAACCCACACAAGTGCTCAGGTAGTGCAGCTCATCCAGGATGGCACATTAATGCGAGCTGTGGCAAGAAGGTTTGCTGTGTCTGTCAGCGTAGTGTCCAGAGCATGGAGGCGCTACCAGGAGACAGGTCAGTACATCAGGAGACGTGGAGGCCGTAACCCAGCAGCAGGACCGCTACCTCCGCCTTTGTGCAAGGAGGGACAGGAGGAGCACTGCCAGAGCTGCAAAATTACCTCCAGCTGGCAAAAAATGTGCATGTGCTGCACAAACGGTCAGAAACAGACTCCATGAGGGAACGACGTCCACAGGTGGGGGAGGGGGGGGTTGTGCTTACAGCCCAACACAGTGCAGGAGGTTTAGCAGCTTTGCCACTGGCGCCCTGTGCTCTTCAGATGAAAGCAGGTTCACACAGAGCACGTCACAGGGTCTGGAGAAGCCGTGGAGAACGTTCTGCTGCCTGCAACATTCCCCAGCATGACCGGTTTGGCAGTGGGTCAGTAATGGCGTGGGGTGGCATTTCTGTAGGGGGCCGCACATCCCTCCATGTGCTCGCCAGAGGTAGTCCGACTGCCATTAGGTACCGAGATGAGCTCCTCAGACACCTTGTGAGACCATATGCTGGTGCGGTTGGCCTTGGGTTCCTCCTAATGCAAGACAATGCTAGACCTCATGTGGCAGCAGTTCCTGCAAGACTAAAAAGGTATTGATGCTATGGACTGGCCCACCCGTTCCCAGACCTGAATCCAATTGAGCACATCATGTCTCACTCCATCCACCAACGCCACGTTGCACCACAGACTGTCCAGGAGTTGGGGGATGCTTTAGTCCAGGTGTGGGAGGAGATCCCTCAGGAGACCATCCGCCACCTCATCAGGAGCATGCCCAGGCGTTGTAGGGAGGTCATACAGGCACGTGGAGGCCACACACGTCAAAAATGAGGCTCAGTAGTTGTGTTTGAAGACAATTACATCAAAGTTGGATCAGCCTGTAGTGTTGTTTTCCACTTTAATTTAGAGTAACTCCAAATCCAGACCTCCATGGGTTGCTCAAATTTGATTTCCATTGATAATATTTGTGTGATTTTGTTGTCAGCACAGTCAACTATGTAATGACCACAGTATTTAATAAGAATATTTCATTCAGATCTAGGTGGCCTTATTTTTGAGCAGTAAACAGAAAAAGGGGTGAAGCGCCCACTGGAAACGAGTGTCTCACCCACTCGCTATATATTGTGTACGGAGGTTTCTCTAAACACCTAGAAAATTGAGCAAAAAGATTACAACATAGCGCTCAAAAGACCAAGGTCCATGAGAAAGTAAGAGAGAGACACACTGTATGTCCACAGACAGTTCTTATCTTCAAGCGAAAATCTTCTCTGTTGTGTAGATGAAAAGACACGCACTGCAGGAAAAAGCAGAAAGAAAGGGCCACAATTGCGCAGTACATCAACACCAATTTCATTCCATTGGGTGTTGATGTACTGCGCAATTGTGGCCCTTTCTTTCTGCTTTTTCCTGCAGTGCGTGTCTTTTCATCTACACAACAGAGAAGATTTTCGCTTGAAGATAAGAACTGTCTGTGGACATACAGTGTGTCTCTCTTACTTTCTCATGGACCTTGGTCTTTTGAGCGCTATGTTGTAATCTTTTTTTCTCCCCCTTATTTTTGAGCAGTGTTTATAATATAGATTATATAGTGAAGTCAAGTCTTAGCCGAATGGAGCCGTTCATGAGCAATTCATGCTGTTGGATAAAAATCTTTTTTTTTTTTTTACAGTTTGCTGCCTGGTCCTGCCCCCCCGGCATCGTGTGACTCGCAGGGAATGCTACCAGGAACCAAGATGCCACGATCACACTGCGGGGGACAGCAAGGGAGCACAGGAGCCAAGTATGCAGCCCGAGTGTGGCTCGGGGTTACTGATATTTAACACTAAATCACAGTCGTGCTAGCAGCAAATGATGTCCAATGCCGGGCAACATGCGAAGAAAGGCCGCACGAAAGTGCGGCCGCACAGCGCAAGTAGCAAATGAACACATTTATTTGGGGGAACGTCAAACCGCTAGTACTGACGTACAGAGTGCGCTGCGTCCGCATAGCAGCATGTGTGCGTGCTTCGGAGACGTCAGACGCTGCTCATGTCCAGCCTACATAACGTCCAGACACCCAAAGTTTCCTGGTTTGGATCCATGCGCAGCGTATGACCGCTAGCGCGTATTCCGTGAAAAAAAAAAAAAAGTCCATTGATTCAGACGTACTTTTTGACAGTCAACGCGAAAAATGCGTTTGACCCTAGCCTCACCTCAGGAATACCGCCAGGGAGGTTAAAAAAAAAAAAAAAAAAAAAAAAAAACACCACGCAAGAAATACCCATCGCCTTTTACGGCTATTCCAGCACAACATAATATAACCTGCTTTAATGAATCTTCGTGGGGAAAAAAAAAAAAAAACCGAGAGGTCTGCCCTACAGCAATGAGACAGTTTCAGACATTCATAGAATGTGCAGAAGCTGTGAGGACTGAATGAAATCTAATTTTTGGTGGGAGGGATGCAGAGATGTAAAATTACCAGAACTGTTTAAGACAGCAATAAGGGAAAGAGTTTGACCTCAAAATTAATTTGGGGGGGGGGGGAAGGGAGAATAGAATATATAAAATTTATAGATCTTTTGAATTTTAAAAATATAGACAATATTAAATGATAAAGCTAAGCCATCAATGAGTGAACACTGGATCGCAAGCGGCTTCACATCACTCTGGTCATTCAAAAGTTAAAGACAGAAATACAGGCTCCTTATCAGGGTTGATAATATTCTGACAGATGCTCGGAAATTCAACTCATAAAAACACTGATCCGTCAGAGCTGTAAAGCAAAGAGTTGCTTATGCCTAGTTCGGATGCAACTCTGTAACATGAAGTTATATATTTATATGCAGGAGCGCGTTCACAGGGACTGTCTTGGAGGAAATAAAATCCCACTGGTATGTGATCTCATGATGTTGCAGCCTCGCTATTGCTTCCAGGCTGTTGGAGTCATCACAAGGGCCCATGTGACCGGCTTGGCCAGAGAGCGGTCGCTCACTTATCACAGGACTTGGGGCTGTCAGCTTTAAAATCATTAAAGCAGGCAGACCGGATTAGAGGTGTGTGAAAACAAGCCATACTAATCTCACTGGCTTTGTCTGATCATTATGATAAACTCAAGGAGAGAGGAGATCTGAATGTCCAAATTATACAGACTACATTTCCCATGATGCAGAGAGTCCAGCACTCTGGCAAAGATTGCCCTGCCACAAAAAGAAAAAAAAAAATTCTAACCTCACCCATCCAAACTAATTACAAATTATACACACAATGTTCTGTATTAGAAATCCTTTAGCGTCTCATACCAGCTGGGCT
Organism: Leptobrachium leishanense; assembly: GCA_009667805.1. Classification (NCBI taxonomy): domain Eukaryota; kingdom Metazoa; phylum Chordata; class Amphibia; order Anura; family Megophryidae; genus Leptobrachium; species Leptobrachium leishanense. The sequence goes on along the minus strand of CM019071.1, from coordinate 22,800,579 downwards.
GAGAGGACACTTGAAAATTCACTGTTCATGGCGTACGGCAGAGCAGTCTGTGCCCTCGATCCGTAGGTCGTCTGGAAGCGTTTCTTAACTTCATTAAGGAAGTTGAACGCTCTGGAACGTTCGAAATCCTGGGAAAAAAAAAAGTAAAAGTTTATACAATGAAACTATACATAACAAACAAAACAGGATCCAAACCCAAAGCCCTACTGGCTTTCATAAGCACTCTGGTTTTCCTTCAAGTCCCTGAATGATCGTTGGCGACCTGTCACCATTAAGGCTGTTCGGGTCAGCGAGGGTTAGGAAATGACAGAAAGGAGGTGGTTGCAGAAGCCCATGCTGGTACTCACGTCATCTGTGATGCACAGGTATATAATCCTGTCCTGGCAGATGTAATGAAATAGATAACTGGTGGTGGAAAAACAGAAGATTAAATCAGTATTTGTAATCCAAAACAAGAATATTTTAATACAGATATTTCCAGGTCTCGAGTGACAGTTGAGGCATTCTTATCCTCTAATCTGTAAGTGACAGGCAGGGAATAACGCGTTCGGCTAATCTGTCAAGTAAAATACATGCACATATGGAAACTTTTAGCATGAAAACTAATTTGTCTGGTATTCATGCACCGATAACGAAAAGGGATTCACAAAAAAGTGAAATCAGGTCCGTGTTTGTGCCTTTACTCACAAAACGAGATTCTGAGCAGACACAACAACAACCCTGCATTCCTTCATATGACCTGCGCACCGTCTGGCTCAAAGGTATAAACAAACATGCAAGCTAGCTCACCTGCCATGGGAGTATGTAAGCTTGTTATTTTCCGACGGGATCTTGGCCAGGATCTGCTGTGTCACCTCCAAAAAATTCCCTCCGCACCAGGCATGGTTGGCTAGTATGGTGGTTCCTCTGGCAACGACGGCAAAAAGGATAGCCATGTCTCCAGCTGTCAAGAGAGAAGTACATAGGAATATTAAACACAATATTATGAGCAGGTGGCATAAAGGAGCTGCTGCAGGGGCTTTTACTACAAGCCAAGTCATTTAGTGTCACCAACTTCATTTCTACAGGCTCAATCCCCAATTGTATAAACTACTATGGCCGCGCACACACTGGGTGCATTGCAATTTATGGGAAAGTGGCGTCATTTCTCCTGGGCATGTGCTGCTGCATTCCACAGGAGACAGCCGCCCAAGGCGTAAACAATTGCACAGGAACACAGACACCTCTGCATTGTTTAACTTTGGGTAGGAGGAAGAAAAGGCATGTATGTGCCGGACTATGGCCTACCAGGGACTGTACACCTGCTGGATGTTTAAGAGCGCCGACTTCATTATCTCTTATAAGATTTAAGTGCATTGATTTTATATTTATACAACATTACGCCATTTGTTTTTAAAATTATCATGCCGGAATGTGGTGGTACTGACAGCGATTACATCTTATCCAAGCACCTGCAGGCTTCACATTTGACATGTTTTTCTAGCTATACCTGCTCCCCTCACTCGGTTTGTTAGTAGCAACTTGTACCAGAGAACTATGTTTAGACACACACACACGGGACGGGATCGCTGTCTCAGTGAATGCGATGGGAGTCCCGTGACCTGCACCTCCTATTCCCCCAAGAGTTACAGAGCGTGAACGTCTCTTGGAACTTCTGCTTTTTCAGATTTCATCATCTGTAGCGAGGGAACATTTCAGTTGATACAAAACTTTGCTAATAAATGGCGGAACAAACAAAAAAAACAACAGTGTACTGGCAACACTTTGTAGTTGTCTGAAAACAGACCATTGAATGAAACAAAAACAACTACATGTACCTCTGCCGGTCACCAGCACGAGCAAACTTCAGAATGCGCTTTAAAAAAAATTAAGAATTGAAAATTGACAGAAGAATTCATCATCAGGATATCACTGAAAAGCTCAGCCACAAAAAAGCCCGAGGTCACAAACATGACATTACAGTGCTGAATGGCGAGTCTCATCTTGTGGTGCAATTTGTGATAGTTTGTCGATTCAGAAGCTGGCCATTCGCAAAACCTGGTGCAGAACGCCACATTGAAATTAACCATTACTACTCTAAGGGGTAATCTATTCAGAGAAAGCCGAACAGCACCGAAATGCCCCGATTTACGGCGATTCACTTCAACAGGTGAATCCCATTGGATTTAAAAAGGTAAAACAATAATTATAGGTTAATTATTCAACCGTTTATGCTTTCCATTTTTCAGCAAACCATCATATTATTGGCGAAATTTTCTCAATTTTTCTTTTTATAGGACTTGATTCTTTTTATAAGGTGTTTTTAAAAAGCCAAAAGTACAGATTTTTTTTCCCCTGCAGAATTCGGCAGCCTGATAGGTGGTCTTCGACGGCTCCAGTTCGGCTCACCCTGTGATAGTGAATTCACCGGAGGGTCGGCAAACTGGGATCACCAAAGCACCGAAATTTCACTGCTTTCTGTAAGCAATAAAAATTCCAATGTACTTTTTATGATAAAGAAAGCAGTAATAGATGCCAATAAAACCAACTGTTTTTGTCAGCATTCCCCTAGATTAAGGATCGCAGAGTTTGTTTGCATTCACGGGTCAATAGCTGGTGATTCACAAAAAGGTAAAGTTTATGAAAAAACTTATTTACCTTCCCTTATGTTTACTTTGAGCTGCCTCAGAGAGCAAGTGCAGCACAAAACAGATTAGGAAGGGTCAGCCAGGCCATCATAGATCCTGTAAGTGTCCATTGTTTTTTGTCACATCCATTGTGTACGAATAACTGGATTGCAAATGTATTACCTGAAAACTTTCAGGTTCTAAATTTGGGGTTAATTGTAGCCTTTGTATACACAGATGTTCCCACACTGCGATCATTTGTGGTCATGATGTACATGGCATGACGATCCAGGCCTGGAGACAACAAAAGCGTTTCTATACCATGACTTGTTAGTTGTTAAAGATTTTATGGATGAACGCCAACAAAACATTTCTCGGCCTCTCCCAGCACAGCGTTAGAGATCACTGTGCAACAGAGCGTCGCAACCTTGTGCTACCTAGTGTGTAATTAAAAAGGGACACTCTAGGCAACATGACCACCTAAGCTATTTTAGGTGGTCATGATGCCCGGAGTATCCTGCCCTCTGTCCCCCCTCTCTCCGCTCAGCGGTTCAGCAGAAAAAGCTGAAAACAGCTGAGAGAGGCGGAGGAGTTTACTCCGCACTCCCAGCTGTCAGTCAGCAGAGCGGGAATCATATTTCCCCGCTTCTGCCGACTTTTGCCGAGTAGGAGACGTCATTGCGCTTTCAGCACAATGACGTCTCCAACTCACCGCAGAAGCTGGCGGCTCCCTCTGAGAGTTAGTGTTGCGCGCATCCTCTTGCACGCAACACTAATCCTCAGAGGGAGCCGGGAGGAAGCCTGCCGATTGGCTGGCTTACGTGAGAGGCGTGCATCTCACGTAAACCAGAAGGCAAGTCGGATGGAAGAAGGACAGGAGCGAAAGAGGAGGGAGGTGAGTATGAAAAAAAAACACACCGCTGGAAACAAGAGGATTTTAGGGTAAATATTACAGTTACAAAAAACAAAAAACAACAACTATTTATTAAGGAAATAGGGATAGGTTAGGATTAAAAAACGGGGGGGGGGGGGGGTGATTTTTTTTAGTAGAGTGTTCCTTTAATTAGGACCCTGGGCAGTTCAGTTCCAAACCACCTTCCTGCCACCATATTGACGCATGCGCATCCTTATCCAGGTCTTACAGTATGTTTGACATTGGCTGCAGAAGACCAGCACCTTTTATGCCTAGTCTACACTACACATTTGCGACATCTCCAGGATTTGGCTAAATAAATATCCGATCTTCTGCCCTTTTCCAGTGTCACATAGTGGACATTTCCACCTAGAGTGTTCTGTTCAAGGCAGAGAACCAAGGACAGAGTAGTAAGGAGCTTGTAATGTCTGGTTTAGCATCATAAAAACACACGCTAAAAGCGCACGGAGAAAAACCAACAGCAAGGGAACCAGAAAGCAACGAAGTCTAAACACGAGCTGGGTCAGTAAAAGAGGAGGTGTCCAATGCAACATCATATGAAGTCTGGGATACAGAGAACACAAGTCAAAACACTAGAGTGGACAGACACTCTACAGCTACGTCCACAACATGACAAAAAACAAGGGCAGAAGAATGGAGATCTGTCTCTGGGGTTTGGCAGTAAACATAAAAGCACGGAGTACTAAAAAAGGTGTAGCGACACACAGACCAATGGACCATCAGAACAAATTACACAGGACCAAAAAAAAAAAAAAAAAAAAAAAAAAAAAACTTTTTCCACTTCTTACATCCGGTTTCCATTTTGTGGAGTTTTCCCCTTGATGCAACATTTACCAAAATACTGTAGAAGGTAAAGCTTTAACAGTTAATGAGGTGGAGGAGGGAATGTTTAGACACATGTAAGCTATCAGCAACATAAACTAAACGACATTTTGTTTTTTGCTGGTAGTGGCCCTTTAAGAAACGGAGCAACTACAGGCTCTGAAACCCGGCAGCCAACACGTCATTAACCTTTGAGCTGGAAACCAGGCCTATGCCTTTAGTTTATTCAGAGACATCAATAAAACCTGCTGTGTCTAGGAGTAAGAAAGGAAAAAAAAAAAAATGCGTAACAGCATCAATAAAAAGCAGACGTCACTCGCATAGCCATAGCATCCCGTTTTTTTTTTTTTGGGACACAGACGTTTACTAACAGACGACGTATAGAGTGGCTGGCAATTCATCCATTCTTGATAAGAATACAGAGACAAACTTTATATTCAGGAGCAAAAGTGTCTGGTGTGAGATACACGAAAAGTATGCCGTACCTGAAACGCTTGGGACCAGAGAGGTTTGGGATTAGTGTCAGATTTTTAGAACATTTGTATGTATAATAACTTGAGGATAGGACCAAGCGTAGGCATAATTTTAATTAAGTTTCACATACACCCAGCCTGAAGTTCATTTTATACAATATTTTAAATTTTATTTATAAAAATTTTTGGAACAAAACAAAATCACAAGAATAAAAAGGTGTGGAAATTTCAACTTGTGGCTTCAAGGTTCCCAATATGTGGCTAGAATTTGGAATATTCCAGATAAGGGATGATCAATGAACCCATACCCGAGACGGTTTACTAAAACCTGTAAGGATTCCCTTTTTAGGGTGTTCAGGGTGCTTCACCGTTAACCTCCCTGGCAGTCAGATTCTGACATTTTATATGTCAGAATCGGTCCTACTTATTTTGGCCCCATAGCGGTATAAGTGTGGCTCAGGGGTTAACTTTCAATACTGAAAGCGGTATCCCCGAGCCACACTCGGGCCGATATTTACATGTCCTGCGCTCCCTCGCTGTCCCCGCAGTCACACTGCAGCCGATCGCAATGTCACACTTCCTGGTTCACTCCTCGTGAGAAGAGATCCAGGCAGTGTGACGTTGCGAGCGGCTGGAGGAGACTGCGGGATCAGCGAGGGAGCGCAGGACTTGTAAGTACACAGCCCGAGTGTGGCTCGGGGATACCGCTTTCAGTATTGAATGTTAACCCCAAGCCGCACTAAGGAAAACCGTCAGGGAGGTTAATACCCAAATCCTTCAGCACCTTACCCGCTGCCACGTAAATATTATGATTCCATGGTGAGATAAAAAAAAAAAAAAAAAAAAAAAAACACACGACTGAGCGCTCAGGAAAAGCGGTGCATTCTGCCGTCTCCCCAAACCCTATAAAAAGGGCCACTTAATGAGAGGGCAGGTTAGTGAAGACCAAAATAAAACATCCTCACGTGTCAGACACGGTACATGAAGCTGCACAACACTGGACTCCATACACTGATCTGACTGTAATCCTATACAAAGCAGCACCTGCACGCTGTGCACTGATACTTCAGGGCTTGATACATGTGTTTTGATTCTAGGAGCCAGCTACAAAAGTTAGGAGCTAGTTTTTGCTTAAGACTAAACAAAAGCTTTACTTTCAGCCGGCTGGGTGGAGTAGAGGTAACATCACTGCTCTGCGTGGAGAGAGCCTGTGGAGACATGGGTTCGATCCCAGCGAGCAACCTCTCCAGTAAGTGTCCTTGGGCAAGACACCTAACGGTACATACTCGCCACCCAGGACATACTTGAAAACGAGAGAAATCTCAATGTATCCCTCCTGGTAAAATCGTTTCTCAAAAAAAAAAAAAAAAAAAGGGTATTGTGTGAGTAGCACTATTCTTTTTTACAGGTACTAACCCATAACTTTATTCAATGTCATGTGACGCTTTCCACTAAATAAAGAGTTTGCTGAAAGTCTGTCCAATTTATGATAGTATTGAAATGTAAGGCCAGACACCCTTTTACCCACTGAACACAGACACACAACAGGCCTATATAAAAATATACTACACCAGGGCTGGATATATTTTTTACATTAAAACGTAGGAAACAGGAAGAAAACCATTGAAGCCAACTAGATGTTTGGTGTAAAAAAAATAAAAAAAAAATGGAAATTTAGAAGCCAGGAGTAAAATTCTAGGAGCCAGTGGCTACCAGGCCCCTGGATTTGTCAAGCCCTGACTTACAGCAGGCTTTACTGCTATGACATACCACCATGGGCATGTCGGCCTACACCCCCCACAGGCACTGCATACGCCCCTATATGCCCCCCACAGGCACTGCATACGCCCCTATATGCCCCCCACAGGCACTGCATACGCCCCTATATGCCCCCCACAGGCACTGCATACACCCCTATATGCCCCCCACAGGCACTGCATACGCCCCTATATGCCCCCCACAGGCACTGCATACACCCCTATACTCTCTGCAAGCCCCCACGGGCACTGCATACACCCCTATACTCTCTGCAAGCCCCCACGGGCACTGCATACACCCCTATACTCTCTGCAAGCCCCCACAGGCACTGCATACACCCCTATACTCTCTGCAAGCCCCCACAGGCACTGCATACGCCCCTATATGCCCCCCACAGGCACTGCATACACCGCTATATGCCCCCACGGGCACTGCATACGCCCCTATACTCTCTGCAAGCCCCCATAGGCAATGCATATACCAGATCAGGTTCCACAGACAGCAGTGTAGTCTCCTACGCCTTCCAGTCTCCATTACACTCCAAAGACACCCTCGTCCTGCACTGTCCACAAATATGTCACCCCCTCCCACTTACTACACAGCATGAGGCCCGGTTCCGGCCCCTGTACCATTTGTCCCCTTACCTGGAGTTGGCTCAGGCTGTACAGTAACAATCCACAGAAAGGCTTTATCACATCTCAAGGCTTCCCTGCTGGATCCTCCCTCCCCTGAGCGCTGGTCACGCTGACTTCCGCAGGTGACTCTGTGTCAGAGCAGAGCATCACGGGAGATGTAGTCCTGGCGCAGCAGACTGACCTGCCCCATAATTGTTTGAATAGATAACCGTCCGGAGGGGGGGGGGAGCTGGGGCAGAGTGCTCGGTCTCTCCCTCAGCTTCCATTGTCTTAAACTGAGTCTTTCTCAGGGCTCTGCATGCCCCAACTCCCAAACAACCTCATAGCACAGGCCAAGCCTACCCATACTGCAACACAATGCAGGTGACTAGAAGTAACTGGCCCCCTGCAATGCATAGGCATACCTCCCAAGTGTCCCTATTTCTTAGAGATAATTCCTGTTTTAAGATCAAATGTCTCTGTCCCTCATCCAAATTCCCTATGGAGGAATCAGGCGTTTTATATTACAGCCAGTGCTGAACACCTTGCTACAAATGTTTGTAAACACAATGTTGCAAGTTGAAGTAATAAGATGCATGCCTATAGCAGTTCATTTGTGGTGTAAGCAAAACTTGGCATGGGAGTGTTCAACTCAAAGCATTCTTGTAACATTGGATAAATACTGAGTTCACAGCAGCAGCAAGAATAAAAGACGCTAAAATACTAAACTGTCTTGATGGTCTTAATAAAAGACGCTAAAATAAGAGATTACCCCTCACTTAATATCCTAATCATGGTTTTTAAGCTGCTTCCACATACTGATGTGTTGTGAGTGTATGACAGAGCTGCGGAGAAATCAGTACTGGCTGGGTGGAGTAGAGGTAACATCACTGCTCTGCATGGAGAGAGCCTGTGGAGACATGGGTTCGATCCCGGCAAGAGCACCTCTCCAGTAAGTGTCCTTGGGCAAGACAACTAACAGTACCGACTCACCACCCAGGACATACTTGAAAACAAGAGAAATCTCAATGTATCCTTCCTGGTAAAATCCTTTCCCAAAAAAAAATCAGACGCCCCACAATAAGTATGGAACCTCTCATAAACGTCTTGGATGCTGAGCGCTGCAGTCAATGTGACTTCCTCCCTTGTTATAACTAACAATACATGCATGGCATCCCCTGATTCCAGTCTGTTTCAGGCACATCATGTACAAATATTACTGGGGTGACTGTTAGGAATTTGTGGCCTTGGGCTTCAACTTGCATCCTTTTTCGCCCCAGGGAATCAAACGTATACTTGTGTCTGCCTTAGCCCGTCATTGAGTGTATGGCAGAACCAAAGGCTCCTCTATAGCGCTGCATCCCCGAATACCTGCCTGGGAACCTTGATTAATGGGGACGCGAGGGGAGCACAGAAACTGGCAGACGTGCATGTGTTTTCCCATGATCCAGGGCTCTCCATTCCAGTTGAGAAACTGGCATTTAGGAAAGCAATATTAACACTTAGGGCTATCCCAAGTTCTGGTATCTCTAGTTCGTGCTCGACATCTGTAGCTTACTGTATATTTACATGTCCTATGCTTTGTATAGGACACAAAATATACTGGAATTGGGTGTACCTGTCGGCTGCCTAAAACTGGGGCCTTATACCAACAGAGCCATTAAGTGAACAAGTGGGTCCATGGCTGCACTCATTATCTTGGACGACTCAAGTCACTATTTCGACCGAGCGGCTGTAGCAGCTCCTTACTGTAACAAAACAGTTCCTATACTTTACATCGGAGTCCAGGAGTCCATAACAACAGGTCCGTCGGATAATAATGAACTATTTCTTAGTAGCTTGCCATTCCTGGCTCATGCCGGTATTCCAGAATGAAAACCGGCTCGGAGGTCCTTGTGTTAAATGATTTTGCTTTTGCCTCCGCCTCAACCTGTGGAAGAAAGCCACTAGTAACACGAGGTTGCACAGGGTCGTGCGTCTCTCCATGGAATCCTATGGACTCCTGGATCAGGCAACTACTGAAACAAGTGAAATCCAGGGGTCTAGTCCTAAAAAATAAGTGTGGGAACTCTCCAAGATGTCTGCCTATCAATTAACATTTGACATGTCTCACTTATCCCACCTCTGAAATTTGGTGTAAATGTTTAACGATAGGCTGGGTTTTGGGTTTTTCTGATGACTTAATAAGGAAACATTTGATTGGAAACTAGTAACTGTTTCTCAGTTTATGGGCCAAGAGGGAACTCTGTTCTTTCTCAGAAAATAGTGGAGGAACTGTGTTCCCCTTCAACTTGACACCTCATGAAATCCTACGATGTCAGACGCTCTCTCAGCATACCAGTTCACTTCCTCCGAGGGCGAGCAAAGTTCCTTCATCACATGATAGAACCAAAAGTTTTATTTTTTTAAATGATTGTTTCTACAAAAATTGCAAATTTATTACGGCATTTAAGAAAAAAAAAAGCTTTACATTTATTAGTGACTAAACTAGTGAGGTGGATGTTCTATTTTCCTGTGGCCTTAACAGTGATTAAAATAATATTTACTAAATAAAACTGAAAGAAGTGTTGTTGTGTCATCTCCTGATTCATTTTTCCCCTGAAAAATCACTATTATTCTCATAAATGAAATGAAGCGTGTATAATATGTTGCCTTGGTTCCACAACTTGCATATTTATTTATAAAGGATTTTACCAGAAAGGATACATTGAGATTTCTCTCGTTTTCAAGTATGTCCTGGGTTCAAGAACATTGAGTGGTTACAGAAATACAAAGTAGTAAAATGCAAGAAATTATCACATAATAATAGGGAGCTCTTGGGTGATTTAAGACTGGGGGAAGATTTGATGGCGTCTGGGAGGTTATTCCATATTTGCGGTGCTCTGTAGGAAAATGAGGATCGAGCCACTTTCTTTTTGTATTGTGGTATTGCTGGTCCTGGATCGGAGGTTATAGGATGAGGGAGCTGCTGGGGGAAGCAGCCTATTCAGGTAGGGTGGCAGCTTCCCAGAAAAGCTCTTAAACACTAGGTTGGAAAGGTGAAGAGTGCGTTTAGACTCCAGCGACGGCCAGTTTAGCTCTTTTAACATGTCACAATGGTGGGTCATGTAGTTACATTGTAGCGCAAAGATGCAGAATGAGTTATACAATGTAGTAAGTTTCTGAAGGTGTGTTTGCGGGGCCGCTGCATACACTACATCTCCGTAATCAATAGCTGGCATAAGAATTTATTGTACAATTTGCTTTCTTATCGTAAGACTGTATATACTGTATTACAGTATTCCCCCGCATATTCGCGGTTCGGTAATCGCGGACTCAGTCATTCGCGGATTTTGCCGCTTACCACGTGGTAGCAGCATCCCAGTGTGTCATCTATGGTTCCTTATTGAATATTGTTCCAAGGAGCCCTCGGCAAAGATCGGAACTCCACCTCCCCAGGCTCCAACACATCAGCGCCTTGAAACACACCCCTTTGTGCAGCCCCCTGATGTGTTAGAGCCTGGTGAGGTGGAGTTCCGATCTTTGCCAGGGGCTCCTTTGAACAGTATTCGATAAGGAACCATATATGACACAACACCCCGGCAGAGAAGCTGCTCCTGTGCGTCTCCGGGCTCACGATCGTGGCCAGGGCATTCCCTTCTCTCGGCATCATTACGAGAGCGGAGATGCCGAGCCTCCTGGATCCCCGGACCACGCTTGCGGGGGTGCACAGGAGTCTCGGCATCTCTGAACAATGCCGAGAGAGGAGAATGCCCTGGCCACGATCGTGAGCCCGGAGACGCACAGGAGCAGCTTCTCTGCTGGGGTCTAAAGGTCTGGAGATGCACAGGAGCAGCCATTCTGCCAGGAGGATGGCGGCTCCTGGGTCCTAATGCCGCATGGCTGTGCTTTTTTTTAGCACAGCCACAATTCGCGGTTTTTCAAAATTCGCGGGGGTTGTTGGAACGTAACCCCCGCGAATTTCGGGGGATTACTGTATTTAAAATTAGGTGAGTGTGCGTGAAATAAAATATACTCACACCAGGGAGGACCCCATTTAACCAGGAGATAAACATAACCGCTGATGTATGATAAGTCTGATATCAAAATTAACATGTTAATGGACATACTGTAATTAATTCTGGGAGGAGGATATAGGACTTTTTTGTTTTGCCTTCTTCTGGGTCAACTGAAGAAATAGGGATATGTGGAAGGTTGAACGGATGTATATTGGTATTTTTTCAACCTATATTACTATGTAACAAATAAAATGTGGTATTTGAGAATACACATTTACACTCACCGGCCACTTTATTAGGTACACCTGCTCTATTGCGTGTTAGCACAGATTTCTAATCAGCCAATCACATGACAGCAACTCAATGCATTTAGGCATCTAGATGTGGTGAAGACAAATTGCTGAAGTTCAAACCGAGCATAAGAATGGGGAAGAAAGGGGATTCAAGTGACTTTGAACGTGGCATGGTCTTTGGTGCCAGACGGGATGGTCTGAGTATTTCAAACACTGCTGATCTACTGGGATTTTCCTGCACAACCATCTCTAGGGTTTACAGAGAATGGACCCAAAAATATCCAGAGAGCGGCAGCTGTGTGGACGAAAATGCCTTGTTGATGTGAGAGGTCAGAGGAGAATAGGCAGACTGATTCGAGTTGATAGAAAGGCAACAGTAACTTAGGCTACGGTCACACGAGAGCACCGAGTGCGTCCGTGTGACCGCTCCTCCCCGCGTCCATCGCAGTTTTGTGATGGCTCGATAGGAAGGGCCACACAGTGTAGCGTGCGCACTAGTTGCGTCCCCTACCACCGGACATGCTGAAAGCCACTCCGTCAAAAAGCTACGACGGACATCGGACGGGGCTACAAATCACGATCCTCCATAGGAGGATTGAGCTTTGTAGCGTTGGGTGCGCCGAATGAAAGAGCACCAAAATTTCGGTGCTCTTTGTATAACCCCTTAATGGTGGCAGGGTCACAGGGTAGCATGTGGGAGTCTGCCTGTGAGTTAAAAAAAACCTTAAGCCTTATTTGCACAATAAAAGATTTAGCCTCCCTGACAATAGGGTCCTTGAGAAAGGTTTTGCAGACACAGAAACCCCCCCATGCTTTAGCTAATTGCAGGATGGAGCCCTTTGATGGGGGAATTGTGGCCAGAGATTTAGAGAATAAAGTAAATAATCTCATGTGAATGCAGAGCAAACTAAAAACAAAAACAATGCTCAGGCCAAATTATCTCCTGAGCTAGACATTAGAAAGAGTATTATCAGGTTGGCTGTTTGATTGTATTGATCTACAGTAGGTTTTTTCTTTGTCTCATACCACACTTTTTTGGGACATAAACAATTTAAGTGCATTCCTTGGTGTGGCTGTGATGTGCTAATCAGAAGGCTTTTCTCCAGTATCTATGAGAGTAGCAGGGTTATTCAAAGAGATCCGAATGGCTGCGGAAAGGTAACCGAACGCTGAAAATTAGCGTTCGGTTACCTTTCCTGGCCATTCAGCTATCCAGAGAGCAGGCAGTTCGCCAAATGTTGGCGAATTGTCTGCACATACGGTGCCTGTTCTCGAGGGCAGTGAATCCCCATAGCTTCCTCTATTCAGAGAACAAAACCCAGCAGTGAAAAGTTGCCGAATTGCCCTGCCATTCGGTGGTTTCATGCGGCAGATTTATTCTGGCGAATCCCATAGGCTTCAATGTTAAAAATATTCCCATTTTAATTCAATATCTAATAAACCGTTAATTATAATATTCTGCAGTAAAAAGTCTCTTTATTTATAGATTATTTGGGATATTTTAAGCATTTTTCGAGATTTTGTTTCCAAAAAATCTTTGCCGATTTTTTTTATTTTATTTTAAACGTTTGTTCTTTTTTCTATAACAGCCCTTTTTATTATCATTCATTGGATTTTATATGTAAATTTCAGACATTTTCACTCAGTAGTTTCTTTGCAAACAGCGTTTCACTTTTAAAACATTCAAGCGTACTGGTTTTTTTTTTTCACTCCATTCGTCTGCGGTGTCGGGTTTTTCCAGCGGCTGTGATCGGCTCCTGCTCGGGTTCCTCCATCGTGTTCGGCGGGGTTAATCCAGATGTTTTTGCAGGTTGTGGTGTGCATTCTCCTTGGTTTTGCGCTGAGTGTTCAGCGGCTTTTCCCTGCAGTACGACGGCCCTGTGGTGCTTGCTGAATACACCGCAGGGTCGCTGAAATGGGATTGCCGAATTGCATCGAATTGAAGAGAATGAAAAGTCACCGAACGTGCGGTGACTTTTCGATTCTCTTTTAATAACCCTGTAGGTGTTCTATGGAAAAGTGCAGATGTCAGATATGCCTCTGTGGATCTGCGCATGTGCAGTAGTGACCTCACGTCAGCTGTTCACTAGATCAGCTGGCATTACGTCACCAATGAACGTGCGCAGATTGTTGGAGGCATTAACCCCACCCCCCATCCACCAAGTGCTGAGACAATATCTGGTCATCAAATACTGCCTCGCTCGGACTGCGCATATGCGACACGTAGTGTTTTATAGTGATTTAACACACTATGCTGTATAACCCTGACTGTGTGTCTTCTGTAAAGCTCAGTGTATTATACATTGTACCATACATAACACAGTGCACACTAAGGCTGGGGGCACACTAGGTGTCTTCTTGTGCGCACTAGCCCGCGTTACCGTCGCCCGTCGCAGCGTTGTGATGCTGAGGACGGAGCCGGTCACATGCTTGCGCGCGTGCACTTACTGCGAGCGTAGCATGCGTGCACCTAGCGATCATCACTGTCGATGCGCTAGGATGCACGTCGACAGGGCTGCAAATCACGATTCTCCATAGGAGGATCGCACTTTGCAGCCTTGAGGAGGGGGGCAGGTGGGCGTCGAGGGGGGGCCGGTGCATTAACGTTTTCTTTAACGCACGCTAGTGCGTTAAAGAAAACGCCTAGTGTGCCTCCGGCCTAAACTCTGTATAACACTGCACCACGCGCATGCGTATCATGGAGGTCAGGGCATAGCATGTATCATGAAGCACACGCCACGTCTGTTATGGAGCGCAGATCACAACATGTATCATGGAGCGCACGTCACGGCGTGTATTTTGGTGTGAAAGTCACAGCATGTATAATGGATGCTCTGGGATCCCTTCACATTACATGACTTATTTTCTCTGTTGCAGCAGGTAAAGGTCACACCGCATTGAGTTGACAGGCTGGCCATGTTTTCTAGGACACCTCTTACTACTGAAGTGGAAATAGGCTGGAAGATGGCCGCCATTATAAGCCAGGCGACCATCTTGTTCAGAATATTGGTTCACTTGAAAATAACTAGGCAGGTTTTTAGCTGAAACTAGAATGAAATATATGTAGAAATTTAGGAATGTGTTAGATTAGCAGAAAAAGTAATTCGAATTTGAGAAAGGTCTAGGTTGTCCCTGGCACGGAAGGATAGAAAGAGGAGTAGACACGCCAAGGTCGTTGAGGCCCGCAGAAAGACAAAGGAGTATAGAGATCAGACCAGGTGTTATCTGCAACAAATGATTGAAGGTGCTAGGAAAGGGGGCGCAGCCCGGAATAGTAGGAGCAACTAATCATGATTTACTGAAACTAACACAAAGTTTGCCAATTTACGGCCAATTAATGGAATGTCTTTGTATTAGCCAAAGGGAGGTATTAACCCACGTGGGGTGGGATAGTGTCACCGGGAGGTGGGCTAATTGGGATGTACCTAATTATGTATTTGGGGTATAAGATTTGATGTCACGAGGGACTCGGGGCTCATTCTTTGCGATTGAATCCTGTTTGAGCATTTGTTGTGATATCACAATAAAGTTTGCCTTTCCTGAAGAGACTCGTGTTCAGACAATCCTTGCTCGTGTCTGGTCCGGCCTCGTCCCGAGTGAACCTAGCAGATTCCGGTTACATTTCTTGGGGGCTCGATAGCCGGGATACGAGGCCCTTTGCCGGCACGGCAACGACTGCTGGACACTGTAGCGGTTGACTGCAGGTGCGAGTGATCCCGTTGGTTGGGCGTCCGTTGAAGGTGAGCTGACATCTGCAGGCGCCAAGCAGGATTTCCTGTTCAGTGGACCTCATCTCGTCTCAAACGGACCCCCAGCCCGGGAACACTGGGACACCCCTGAGTCCGAGGAAACAGCGAGCAGCGCGGAGATAGGTAAAGTGTCTTCTATGTTTGTATGTCTAATGGAAATACCGGTACAAAGGGAAACCTCCAACTGTAGTTGGATAAGGAAACCCGCGGCCACGGTTTCGTTGGCATACCGAACCCGCCGCCAAAAGAACGGTCAAGCAAAGGAGCCAGAGTGGCTAGCGCGTGTCTGGACCCGGGGGATCGGATGCTAACTTAGATTGATTGATTGGGTTCTGAATTTGAGGGAGAGGGGAGCCGCGTGGAGTTGCGTAGTCGTAGTCAGTGTTTATAAATAGAGCTTCACCACGTGGACAAAGGAAAGGCGGAGAGATTTCTGTGACCAGGCTTAGAGCCCTGAGTCAGTGCTAGTGTGTACGTCGTGTAGTGAAGAGGGCCCATTAGGGCCAGCGGTAGCTGCAGAGATAGTGGTGCCGGGTGGGTAGAATTACTCATAGGAAAATTGGAATTGCAGACAGGAGTGTAGTTATAGAACAGGGTGCACATAGTCACAAGCAGTCAAGAGTTAGAGTTCAACCAATTGGGTATAGGGAGCCAAAAGGAGGGACGGTGTGCCCTCGGCTAGTAGAAAGAGTTGAATTGTTTATGTATTGTTTTGTGCTGAAAGTATCTGGTACAGTATGGGTTGTGAATGGTTGCTGAGAGTGCTGTGAGTGATTGAGCGCCTACTCGCCTAGCGAGAAAGCAAACTTGAAAGTGGACTCCCAAGGTACGTTTCCGGCTCAGGCGACTGCAGTCCGGCTACTGACGGAGGAAGCGAATCCGATATATGAACTGTTGGCTGAAGTACCAGACAGTAAATTTCAAGTGTCTTTGCTAAAAAGTAATATCTGTATTGTAAAAAGGTTACTGCTTTTAAGAGTAACAATGGATAACGGGTCATCCAAGCCCAACAAGGTGAAGAAGGGTGAGACACCCTTAGGGTATATGGTGCGGAAATTTTGAAGCACTATATATAACATCTGATTATGGTGTAGAGTTAACTAAAGGGAAATTAACAGGAATGTGTATATTTGTATGGCCATTGCTAGTTCCAGACTGGCCAGAGAAGGGGTCATTGGACCCGGAGCTAATACAGAGAGTGTATTCCCAGGTAACCAGGAGATATAGTCACCCTGAACAATATATGTATATAGATATATGGAGGTACTGTGCGAGAGATAAAAGCTATTTTGTTACAAGTTAAATAGAACAAAGGAAAAAGTATGCCCTCAAATAAATATAAATATGAAAAATAAGTCAATATATATAGTGTTTTAATATACCAGTAAAATAAATAAAGATAATTTACAAGTTCTGTGTGTGGATTATGTAATGATCTTCAGGAGTCTCTGAGCCCCCACTTCCCCCTGGGCCAGAAGAAAATGAGATGATCAATAGATCAGATGGTAATCTAGAAGGTTTTAAAAAAAAAAATTACAGTGCTGTATAATTTGTGTATGTAATTCGGACTGATCATTCGGATGTGATATCTGTACTGTTCTGCGTGAGTATGAAGTCAGAGAATGTTATTAATAAATAATGTGTGCTGTATGATCAAATGATATATGGTAGAATGTTTTTGTCTGATTGTGTTTATAATTGATCTATCAAACTGTTCAATTAAGAGTAAAGTGTGATAATTAATTAATTTAGAGTGTGTAATGGCTGAGAGGTAGTGAGATTTTCCGTATTCGCTCCCCACTCCTTTCTGTTTGCACGGTGAGGGGGAAGGGGGGAGTCGGCTTTTTGCTCTCTGATGGACAAAGAAAATAACCCTTTGTGTGTCTGTGCAGCGAATTTAAATTAACTAAAAAAAAAAATAAAGAAGAAAAATTACTATGTTTAGCTAATTTTTAATGTGTGCTACAATAGAATGTATGAAGTCTGTCGAGTGCAAGATATATGTTTATATTTTGTGTTGATATATTTGTATTATCTAGGCTATATGTGAGAAAGTTTTATATTGTCTAGTATTGTTGTCCGATTGTTTCAAGCAATATTGTATTGTAATGTGTTGATATTATTCCAAAAACTCTAGTTTTGTTCACGGAACTAGAATTAAAAAAAAAAAAGGAGTCCTGGTTTTTATATTGTTACAGATTATAACAAAAATAAGTATATAATAATATACAATATTGTCTACCAAAATATAATAAAATTTATTAACAAATTAAATAGAGATATATAAAACGGTTAGAAGATAATATTAAAAGAATAATTCGAAAAATAATTAAAATAAAGTGTTATACTGTTTCATGTTCTATATAGTTAAAAGATAGCAAAATTATCAAGAAACGTCCTTTAAATTGCTTTCTTTTTGGTACAAGACTCCTAGCCTTCTTCATAGTATCTACCCATCGACCCCGTCAGAGTGCTGGAGATGCGCCCAAGATACCGGGACACTTTCCCACATATGGTGGTCTTGCCCCCGGATCAAGGACTTTTGGGATGTAGTTAGGGAAGCGATCCACCAGGTCACCGACGTCAAGCTACCACATACACCGGAGTGTTTTCTGCTCTTCCACATAGACCTACCTCTTAAGACACTCAAACGATCGGTGCTCCTCTACATGATCCTGGCAGCCTGCGCACTCATTCCCGCTCTCTGGCGAACTGACAGAACCCCTTCCACGGGTGAATGGGTCGGCCGAGTTGAATCTTTTCGATCTATTGATCACCTTGATGCTGAGTCTCGGGGAGAGATGGATGGCTTCGGTCTGAAGTGGTTCCATTGGGAGCGGTATGCCGCGTCCTGGCGGTCGGAACCCGGGAGGGATCGGATGGCGTAACCTCTTCATTCTGCACTAACCGTATGATACAATATCACCATTCCTGGCCCATAGACTGTCTCTAGTAGTATTGTATATGTCTTCCATATGTTTCCCATATGCTCCGACCTTCCCCCTCCTCCTCCTCTCTCTTTTTCTCCTCCTTTGCTGCCACTCTCTCTGCCTTCACTTTATCTATATCCTTTACCTCTCTCTCTGACGCTTATCTCACTCTTTGGATGGAGTCTCTTGCCATAGTTTTGGGCGAGACGTACTCCTACCTCTCACGATTGTATTATTCTGCACTATTTACTATGGTACCCTCCGAGGTCCAGACGGTTCATTAACCATTGTGTGACTTGAGAGTGGGTTAGGAATGTTAACATTATTTACTCTGCTTCAAGAAAGTGAATGCCTACTGTAATGTTTTTTTTTTTTCTTTTTCTTTTTTCTGTCTCTGTATTTTACATATCCACTGTTCCTGTATTTCTCTGTTTATGGTCGTTTGACCACAGCTATATTTCCTGTTATTTCTTTGTCTATAATAAAGAAAAATTTTGAATTAAAAAAAAAAAAAAAAAAAAAAAGATAGCAAAATTATGATTAATAATTCAATTAAAAATATATTTCTATTTGATTTCTGATGAGATAGTTATAAGTGTATTTTAAATGATTACTGATTTTTTATTTTTTTTTCTGATGTGGTATTAAGAGTCCGTTTTGCCTACGGGAGAGAGACCTCTGTGAATATTGTTTATACAATGTGTATATGTATATGCCCGAATGTCCCATCCAGCTCCTGGGGCGGGATATCCTTTGCAAATTGCAAGCCCAAATTATATTTTCCCCCGGGGGTTATGCTCTATTAGATCTGTCTGAGAGTGGCAGCTTTCCACGGCAGTACAGCCAGCCAGCACACCCAATCTGTAAAAAATTGCAGTAATTATGCCAAGAGAAGAAGAATGGCACAGCACCAACTCTGCCGGCTGCCCCCGGGCCCGCACACACTCCTCCTTTGAATTCCTGAGGTGTGGGCGGAGGAAAACCCGCCCGGACTGGCTGTAAATATTCCCCCAGTGTACGTTGATTTAAGACCTGGTGCAACGCCTGTGGCTTTAGGACAATATCACATCCCACAAAAAGCCAAGCAGAATATCCAGACACATTTGCAGAGATTTAAAGACCACGGCATATTGAAATTCTTGCTTGTCACCGTGGAACACACCATTGTTGCCAGTACAGAAAGAGGGCACACAAGAGTACCGCCCAGTCCAAGATTTACGAGCCGTCAACGAAACCACCGTAACTCTACACCCTGTGGTTTCTAATCCAAACAATTTGTTGACGTTAATTCCCGGAGATACAAAATATTACACAGTGTTTGATTTAAAAGACGTTTTTTTTGTTTTGTTTGCATCCGTCTGGTTCCGGCAAGCCAGCCCCTTTTTATTTTTCAGTGGGAGGAATCTACAATGGATGTGCGCTCAGCCAGGACCTCTTGTCCTTCAACGCTCAGCCACACAAACTTGTTCTATTATTAATTACTGGTTTCTTCTATAGAAAAAGACTGTCTCTCTGCCACAAAAGCCCTGCTACATCTGCTGTGCCATGCAGGTTACAGAGTGTCCAGAAAGAAAGCACAAATATGTAAACAGACTGTGAAATATCTAGGTTTTCGATTAACAGGTACCAAGCGTACACTGGGGGCAGAGAGAAAAGAAGCAGTATGCCGAATACCCCAACCAAAGACAAGGAGACTAGTCCGTGAATTTCTGGGAGCTGCAGGCTTCTGCCGCCTGTGGATCCCCAACTTCGCAGACATTGCTAAGCCCCTCCATCAAGCCACAAGAGGAGGAGAGCATGACCCCTTTCTCTGGGAAGAAGAACAAAAAGCAGCCTTTCTGAAGTTAAAGACTCTGTTAATGGAAGCTCCAGCACTGGGACTGCCAGATCACAGCAAACCCTTCCAGCTGTACGTGCATGAACACAATCAAACAGCTACAGGAGTGCTGATTCAGAGTTTTGGCTCTTGGCTAAGGCCTGTGGCCTACCTCTCCAAGCAACTTGATCCTGTGGCCTGCGGCTTACCCCCATGTCTGAAAGCTGTGGCAGCCACCGCAATGCTGATAGCAGAAGCAGATAAGCTGACCCTTGGACAAATTCTTCATGTCAAGGTGCCCCATGCTGTCAAAGCCCTGCTGGATGTAAAAGGAAGCTACTGGTTCAGCAACAGCCGGATGACAAAGTACCAAGCTATGATGTGTGCGAATCCACGTGTTTATTTGAATCTCATCGCTACCTTGAACCCTGCTACTTTACTGCCTGACTGCGAAGAGGATCCAGATCATGAATGCCTCCAAGTCATGGAAGAAGTGTTCAGTAGCAGGCCAGATTTGAAAGACATACCCCTAGACAAATACGATCTACAGTTGTTCACTGATGACAGCAGCTACATGGATGATGGGAAGAAAGTCTCCGGCTATGCAGTAGTTTCAGCAGAGGGAATTATCGAAGCAAATCCACTACCAGGCCACACATCTGCACAACTGGCTGAAATAACAGCCCTAACCAGGGCTCTAGAAATCTCCGAAAGCAAAAGAGTGAATATCTACACTAACTCCAAGTACGCCTTTATGACTGTCCATGCACATGGTGCACTCTACAAGGAGAGAGGCCTGCTCATTTCCTCAGGACAACAAATCAAGTATGCGGCTGAAATCACAGCCCTTCTAGAAGCTGTATGGAAACCAAGTGCTGTCAGTATCATGCACTGTCATGGCCACCAGAAAGGTCATGATGAAATCCCGAAAGGCAACAGGCGCGCTGACCAGGCCGCAAAAGCGGCTGCAACACCATTGCTAACAACTGATCAAGCCAAAGTCCTGCTTTGCAAGCAAGAGGACCAACCTGCCATGCCAAATTACGAATTCTATATGAATTGGAGAAAATTTGAATCTGGAGGCGAATTTATTGAAATTATTTTGCACAAATGGCACAATGACTATGAACTATTAGAACTCAATTATGATTATATCCAATGGCTTTTCCCAATCTGGTCCCAAGGCCGAAATTTCTACTCCACTCCTCTGAACCCTCAAGAGACACGTTTTATGATTAACACCTCAGAAGTTCAGCAAAGACTCCGCAGAGTATACAAAATGATGCTGAAATTCTTCGGCGTAAAATTAATGGGGGAGTGTGGAGAAGATAAAGATACAGCAGTAACCGAAGTTGAATGAGCAGAAAATTTGCTATTAGGCTGGTTGGATGTGCTGTCGATAGTCCTATTGCACATTAGGTGCAGGCCAACCCCCCAATTGAAGCTAAGTCCGTACGAACTTATGTTTGGACTGCCTACCCCTCTGATTAATGGACTAAGGGGAGACCTTCGGGCATTGGGGAAAACTAAACTAAATGATCAGGTTGTACTGTTAGGTAAATCAATGCAGAAATTGCCGGAAATGTTTTTTTTGTTTTTGAAATTCCGTTGGGGAGGGATTGGGTTTATGTGACTGTGAAAAGAATTGCCCAAGGGATTTTGATATTTGGGGCACTTGTGGTACTGATTTTATATCTCGCAAATTAGATTTATGGACTGTCACGTGGAGCATGCCCCAAGTGCCCAAGCACCACCAAAACCTGGAAAGGTACGCACCCGGTGATGGAGAACCGTACCATGTGGAGACAAACGCGAGAGGCGATATCCGAGATTATGCCAAGAGGATATTTATTTGTGCAATTTAAATATGACTATGCTAAAAAGTCTGGGCAAACTGTATGCTGGGTGTGTAGTAGACTGCACCCAGAGACAATTCATATACGATTTGCCTCTGTTCCAATGAATTTGAGTATGTTTGCATCAGGAAATGTCACAATATATGTTTTCGATGCACCATGAGAAAAACCAGAAGTATTCAGTCCCGGGTACCCCATAACAGGACCAGTGTACCAACCAGAGTGGTGTTTTCAATTAGGCCCAGATAAGGAGATAAATAACGGGGGTGGGTTATGTTATTCAAGTAAGTTCAACTGGATATCATACATTTACACATTTAATACAAAGGAGCAGTCAAATTTTCTATACATACGATGTAGAAAGCTCACAAGCGAGCAAGAGGAGGTGATTGCGAATGCGACCAATGGAAGGCAGGATGTAGTGGATATGATGAGACGGCTGAGACAGTTTGCGATAGCGATATCAAAGGGAACACTACATTTGTCACCATTTATAGTGAAAGGAGAGTACCAGGTGTGCTGTGAAAGAGTGTGTTACACATGGGTACCATCTACAGTAACGGGAATGTGTTATTTGGCTAAATTAATCCCAATCCAGAGGGTAAGGGGGGAAGACACTAATTCAGACACCGCACTTCACCCTAGGTATCCACTGGTGTTTGAAAGACAGAAGAGAGAGTTATTCAAGAAAGCGGA
The DNA here is from genome assembly GCA_009667805.1 of Leptobrachium leishanense. NCBI lineage: Eukaryota > Metazoa > Chordata > Amphibia > Anura > Megophryidae > Leptobrachium > Leptobrachium leishanense. Next base: position 22,778,034 of record CM019071.1, on the reverse strand, counting down.
TCGAATATGGGCATGGCTGCCGGCATGGACTGGATGGGGAAGAGAGTTGATGGCAAGAATGAACAGTTATGCCTGTTTGATGGATGAGATTTTGAATAAGACTAGTTGGAATATTCAGTTGCTGAATCTGGAAGTACGGGAGATACGAAGGGTACAAATGATATATAACATGGCACTGGAACAGATCAGTGCGGCCCTGAATGGATTGTGTGAGATGACGATGTATTATGAATGTTGCTATTATGCAAGAGAGCACTGACACCCACACAGACACAAAGGATACCACTGATTATCCCACAAGGTATGTTCCCGACAAAAATAGGCCCCCCAAAGTATGAGGAACTCGAGAATAAAAATAGTGAGGTGTAATGGCTACAAGTCTCAGGAGAAGAGCCTGAGGCTTGAGCCAAGGGGGGAATGAAGTGGAAATAGGCTGGAAGATGGCCGCCATTATAAGCCAGGCGACCATCTTGTTCAGAATATTGGTTCACTTGAAAATAACTAGGCAGGTTTTTAGCTGAAACTAGAATGAAATATACGTAGAAATTTAGGAATGTGTTAGATTAGCAGAAAAAGTAATTAGAATTTGAGAAAGGTCTAGGCTGTCCCTGGCATGGAAGGATAGAAAGAGGAGTAGACACGCCAAGGTCGTTGAGGCCCGCAGAAAGACAAAGGAGTATAGAGATCAGACCAGGTGTTATCTGCAACAAATGATTGAAGGCGCTAGGGAAGGGGGCGCAGCCCGGAATAGTAGGAGCAACTAATCATGATTTACTGAAACTAACACAAAGTTTGCCAATTTACGGCCAACTAATGGAATGTCTTTGTATTAGCCAAAGGGAGGTATTAACCCACGTGGGGTGGGATAGTGTCCCCAGGAGGTGGGCTAATTGGGATGTACCTAATTATGTATTTGGGGTATAAGATTTGATGTCACGAGGGAGCATCTGTTGTGATATCAAAGTAAAGTTTGCCTTTCCTGAAGAGACTCGTGTTCAGACAATCCTTGCTCAGACAATCCTTGCTCGTGTCCAGTCCTGCCTCGTCCCGAGTGAACCTAGCAGATTCCGGTTACACTATTTCACGCAGAGTGAAAGCACAGGGACAAGTACTGCCCTGTAATATGTATAATTCATATGCTGCAGGAAGGATATTAAGGCATGTCACATGGGATCCCTTTAAAGCAGCGTATGGATTCTACATGCTGCGGGTGACATTTTTCTTGCACTGCCCATCAACATGAATAAATGATAGGTGTTCAGGAAAACATGGCTGATCAAGCAACCCAAACCTTGCACCACTCAACAAATGGTTTCAATATATAGATTTCCTGCACTGTAGAATCCATAGGCTGCATTAAAGAAATCCCATGTGACCTGCCTTGATTGCCTTCCTGCAGCATATGAATTATACATGCTACAGGGCAGCAATGTCCCTGTGCTCTATTTCTGCATGAAAATAGCTTGTGTTGAGGAAAACCTGGCTGATCTGCCAACCCTAGGTTTCATGAATCCCAGATACGTGATGAGGCCCCTCTGGCGCAAGCTCTCGTGTTTTCCACATGACAACTACAGCTCCCGGGATCCTTTGCTCTAGTCTTGTACGTCATCGGCGCGACGTTTCTTCTGCGTGTTCTGTGTGCGACGCTCTTTGAGAAGCATGGCGGCTGCCGTGGAGAGCAAGCATGCCCTGGAGATGGTAGGGCGAGCAGAGGGGGAGACTCTTGGTACACCGTGATAACGCAGTGCTGTGCTCGGCGCTGTCTGCTCTCATGCGTTTTATGTCGTCACATTGCTCTATAGAGGGTTACAGCTGGGTAATTGCATAGGAGAATAGAGTTCATTTACTCCTATCAGTATGTGTGTACCGTGTGACCTAACTCCCCTCCAGGTCATCAATTGCCCCATCTAAGCCCTAATAGCCCTGCTTTATTGTAAGGGGTTAACCACAGCTTCACAATTAATATAAGGAGCTCCATATGTCACAAAATCTAACGATTGACTCCCTTTCTGCCAGATTATTTTTTTATTACCCAGTGAGATCCCAGCATGATGCATTCCTTATGAATGGAAAGACAATTCCCAATCCTAACCTTACGATGCATTGCCTCCAAGTACTCTAGGTGAGGCTCATGGTGTTTATGCTCTACATGGGTACACTGACTGTTTTCAAACCTGAGTGGCTCTAGATCACTTTCCACAAGGCTCCAGGGCTCGAGAAGTAATCTGATGTACATTGTTTACTCTCACAAGCTATATTTATTGTTACTTTTTAGTTTCCAGTGTTCTCTATACAATGTATAAGCTCCAATCCATGCCTTTTTATATCTCATAACTTGTGTATGCTCTTTATTTCTTGCATAAGTGGAAATTAATATATATATTATGTGTGGGATCTATGCAACTACGGTGCTTTGCGTTTTGTTCCTTTTTGACAAAAATACGGTGAATTCACTATTTAGCGAATGGTCACTGCAGTTTTTTCCTAAATCGGAGTCGCCGAAGCAGTTGTCAGACGTTGGCGAAAACCGCAGAATTGGCACCTGCGAATTCCACTGAACTGGAAAAGAAAAAAAAAAGGAAGTCTCCTATTCTCTTAATAGGAGTTTTCACCAATAAAAATGTGTCAAAATATAAAAAGAGTCCTTTAAAAAAATATTAAAAAGGTCTGTTACAAAATTAAAGTATTTTAAAGAAATAATAAATGTTTAAAAAATACAAAAAGGTCTTTTAATTTTTTTTAAATCAAAATGATAAATGGTCCAAAAAAAAAAAATTTTAAGATTTTTTTTTTTTTTTTTTTACAATTTATGAGATTTGCCGGTTTAGGCTAGGGTCAGACGAGCGCATTTTGTACGGACTGTGCGTCCATGCGTTACGGACGCACGTTCTGACGTAAGACGCAGTAGTGGCACACGGTCCGTTTTTGTGAGTGATGTTATTTTTGACGGCTGTAGATGGGAAATGAAAAACCATTTTGTCTGTCAAAAATGATGAACGCATAAATGCAGTCTGTCTGACTACGTTCCATCTCTCACACACATGGCTATGTGGACGTTGTGGATGTGGCGCACTCCGCATGTCCGTTCTAGCGGTTTAACGTACTTGCGTCCATTTGCCGCGTCCGTTGTGCGGCCGCACTTTTGTGCGGACGTACTTCGTGTGTGGTGCTTCATTGGTCATGATTCTATGCTACCACAGACGTACTAATGTGCGGCAACACGGACGTGATTACTGCGCTCGTCTGACCCCAGCCTTAAACCTGTTGAATTGAAACACTGAAAATCAGGTCCTTTCTGTACAATTTGGCATTCTGTGAATTTGATAGTCTTCTATTGGACAATTTCGATGCTGGCAATTTGCACCGGATTTGGCAAATGAACAGCGTAGTGAATAGATGAATTGACCTGAAATTCACTGTTCGGTCCAATTAGGAGGTTAATGAATAACCCCTTAATTTTGGCCTGCTTTGTGTGGACACACACACACACTCACACACACATTAGTGGGATGTTACATACGGTACACAAACATTAAGCTCCTGAGGCAAGGTATATAACCAGAAAAATTAATTTATAAGAATCCGCTAGCCACTACTACTGCCTGTTAATATCAATGTTAATGATCATGTCAAGATCACACATACCTATTACCTCTTCCACATTCATTTAGGCTAGGGTCAGACGAGCGCAGTTATCACGTCCGTGTTGCCGCACATATGTACGTCCGTGGCAGCATAGCATTCTGACCACTGGAGCCCCACACACAAAGTACGTCCGCACGGAAGTGCGGATGCATTACGGACGCGGCAAACTGAAAGCAGGTTAGGCAAGAACGTAATACTGCTAGAATGGACGTGTGGAGTGCGCAACGTCTGCATAGCTTTGTGTGTGAGTGATGGAACGTGGTCAGACAGACCTGCATTTATACGTCCAGCATTTTGACGGACAAAATGTTTTTTCATTTTAATTTATTTTCGCTGCTACATCCGTCACCAAATACGTCAGTGAAAAAAATGGACTGTGTGGCCACTACCTTGTTGTCAGTCAGAAAGTACGTCCGTACTGCACGGACGCACAGTCCGTACAAAATGCGCTTGTCTGACCCTAGCCTTATACAGTTGTGTTCAAAATTATTCAACCCCCAATGCTGTAAAGGGTTTTATGGAATTTAGTGTACATTTGTAATTGTATTCAGAATGAAATCCTACAAGGACTTTTTAAAGAACCATATGCAACTAAAATGACATCAATTGGTTTTGTAATACAGTAGTAAATGTTTCTTTTGTGAATTCTTCATTGACACAATTATTCAACCCCTTAAAGACTACCACTCTGAAGAACAGAGGTTCATTCAAGTGTTTTCAATCAGGTATTGAAAACACCTGTGGATGTCACGGAGCAGCAATAAAGCATAATAAGCACCAATTAGGCAGCTTTAAAATGACTGATACTCAGCTCCTTCTAGACATTTACTGGTGTGGTTACAAACATGGTGAAGTAAAGAGAATGGTCCAGGAAGACAAGAGAAGAGGTGATTACTCTTCACAGGAAGGGCAATGGCTATAAGAAGATCGCAAAGATGTTAAACATACCAAGAGAGACCATAGGAAGCATCATTCGCAAATTCAAGGCAAAGGGCACTGTTGAAACGCTACCTGGTCGTGGCAGAAAGAAGATGCTGACTTCGACTGCTGTGCGCTACCTGAAGCGTAGAGTGGAGAAAAGTCCCCGTGTGACTGCTGAGGAACTGAGAAAAGATTTGTCAGATGTGGGTACTGAAGTTTCAGCTCAGACAATACGGCGCACACTGCGTAATGAAGGCCTCCATGCCAGAACTCCCAGGCGCACCCCCTTGCTGTCTCCAAAGAATCAGAAGAGTCGACTGCAGTATGCCAAAAGTCATGTGGACAAACCACAGAAGTTTTGGGATAGTGTTCTGTGGACTGATGAAACAAAATTAGAACTGTTTGGGCCCATGGATCAACGCTATGTTTGGAGGAGGAAGAACAAGGCCTATGAAGAAAAGAACACCTTGCCTACTGTGAAGCATGGCGAGGGGTCAATCATGCATTGGGGCTGTTTTGCTTCTGCAGGTACAGGGAAGCTTCAGCGTGTGCAAGGTACCATGAATTCTCTTCAGTACCAGGAGATATTGGATGACAATGTGATGCAGTCCGTCACAAACCTGAGGCTTGGGAGACGTTGGACCTTTCAACAGGACAATGATCCCAAGCATACCTCCAAGTCCACTAGAGCATGGTTGCAGATTAAAGGGTGGAACATTTTGGAGTGGCCATCGCAGTCACCTGACTTAAATCCGATTGAGAACCTCTGGTGGGACTTAAAGAAAGCAGTTGCAGTGCGCAAGCCTAAGAATGTGACTGAACTGGAGGCTTTTGCCCATGACGAATGGGCGAAGATACCCGTAGATCGCTGCAAGACACTTGTGTCAAGCTATGCTTCACGTTTAAAAGCTGTTATAACTGTAAAAGGACGTTGTACTAAGTACTCAGATTGAATGTCACTTGGGGGTTGAATAAAACTGATAATGATGTGAGCACAGAAAAGACATTTGTGGTTATTTCATTATAAATGTTATGTTATATTTGTCTGACCTACACGTGCCTCTTTGATTTAATTGTAAGCTAGATGACTGATCAAAATCAATGTCAAACTGGCCAAAACACTCAATTTCAGTGGGGGTTGAATAATTTTGAACACAACTGTATGTGTCTAATGAAAATAATTAATACATTGTTTTCTTTTCTTTAAACCTTTTGGGTAAAGCCCTTGTTTTGCCAAAGTGGCATCATATTGTTTTCCTGTTCTACATTTTTTTTTGTTTATCAATGTTAACATACTGTGCGCGTGTGTAATTAATTAATATAAATATATCAGTCAAGCAAAGCAAATGAATGGGATTATTTATTATATTTCACCAAAATAACATTCTGAAACAAGGTTGTGTATTTTATATTATTAATGGGAATATATAATAATTTAGTTTTCCCAGGCAAAAGGCATACATAAATATGTTCTAATTTGTTTTAGTTAAGGTATGTCTTGATACTGTCCCTTTTTCTTGTAGTGTTTGATAGAATTATTAGGTTTGTTGCATTGTGTTAGCTTATTAAACATTAGAGGGGAAAATTAAACAACTGTGTATTTGTGTTCTATACTAAATATTCTGTTAGGGTGTTTGGTGAAAACAAGCCCAGGTCCCATTTATTTGTTTTTCTTCATATTAATCCTAATAAATACGCTTGTATCAGTGTAATGATTGTACGTGTCATCATACTACTAACCACTAGGGGGTGTTAAAAGATCACATACTGAGAATTTTTTTTATTCGGATAAAGGAATTGAATTGTTTTTTGGATACAGTTACAGTTTTGAGGTGGAGAAGAGTATAGCCTTGATTGAGAGACTGGGTATTGCTGCATAATTTGTGTGTTGGAAAATATCACCTTTTAGACGGCTGAACGTTTTCCCATAGACTGACTGCATGTGTATATAATTTTTTTCTTTCTTGGCATGTAGGTCCAAGCAAATGGGACCGATGAGTCCTGTGTCACCTTTGTGTTACATGATGAAGATCACACATTGGGGAATACTCTGCGTTACATGGTCATGAAAAAGTAAGAAAATGGGATCAGTGTCATAAATACCACTTGTGTTTGATGTCCTTAATTGGTTTTGATAAGGTGTGGTTTAATGTTTACTTCTAGAAGGTAATGATCAATAGTTTAGGTGGCTTTTCCCCCAGCTGCCTTTCAAAGTCTCCGGATTTGGGTTTACATTCTGGGGAGGAATCTCAGACCTTCTTCGTCCTTACTTGAATTACAGCTATTGCTAAAGACTTTTTCTTTTATGTATGTTTGATGACACTGTTCCTTTTTGTTATCAGTGTGTGTGTGTGTGTGTTCTCCATATTTATTAGAGGGGGAGATGCTCTGGGGTTAAAATGGGAGGTAGGTGAAATGGATGGGTTAAACATGTACTTGTGCTTACCTCCCTCTGCAATCCACCTCCATGTTTTAATTATTTAGATAATTTAAAACTTGCCTAGAATCCAGCATAGCGCTGGCTCTGTCATCACCTGGGTAGGACATGCTGCTGGCTCCCTTCTAGCCGCAGCAAGTCTCTTGGCCGAAGGCAAACTGAGCACTCCAGCGAGCATCCAGCTATTCCATTGCCTGTCAATATGAGTGCAATAAAAGCCATTGGAGGGAGATGAGTCCTGAAATGGACCCTGCTTTACTGTCCACATCCTTGAAGCACAGGGCAGTTCTTGCTGATCTGTGGTTCTGGGAGAAGCTAGGCCCTTGCAGTTGGTGGTCTGAGTTATCCCTCTGAGCGTTCCTCCCCCCACCTCCTCTGATGGCACTGTGACAAATCAATTTATATAGAGTGGTCACAGTGCCCAGAGTGTCCATTTAAGTATCCCGTTGGTCTGCTGCTTTTTTAGCTGATCCTCTCTTGAGATGAGATTACATTGTAGCTCTACTATCCCATTAATGATTAGTATGTGGATAATGTATTAAAAGATGCTGAGTGAATTAGACTGTGCTATGGTGATAAGCCGGAGAACTTTCTTTTATTTTTACAGTGGCAGTTCACATACCTCCCGTGATTCTCTAGACATCTATTGCATTCAAAGAATTCTGGGAATTGTAGGCAATTACATCTGGGGGGGGGGCTGGAGTTTGAGATCCCTTCTCCATAGTAAATCAAAGGTTTCAACACTTTACAGTAGTGACTTATTGAAACAGCAGAGATTTATTTGAGCCACAGTTTCTATTGCTTTTCAGATGATCGATCCCAAAATATTCTGCATGTAGCAAGAACTTTCTTCGATTAGAATCCTTTAGCCAGGTACAGAAAATAATTTTCACGTGTTTTTGTCTTTTTGTTTGTAGTCCTGAAGTTGAATTCTGCGGGTACAGCATTACTCATCCATCGGAAAGCAAAATCAATTTCCGTATCCAGACACGAAGTAAGCATCTCAGGTTTGCGGAGTCTATTTCATGTTCTTTCCTTGATCTGTGCATGCCAGTTTCCTGGTGCAATGCAATGAATTATATATCTGTACAGTACCACCTGGAGACCGGAATATATCAAAGCAATCAGCCTAAATACAAAGTGCTCTTCTCTCTCTTTTTTTTTTTTTTCATTTGTTACAAGATGTTTTTGTTGTTTTTTTACATCCAGCTTGTTCTCGCTCTGATTTTTCTTCTTGGTGTCCTTTTTGTCCCGCGATCCAGACAGGATTCCAGCAGTTGAGCCATTTCGTAGAGGACTCACTGAGCTCATGGACGTCTGCCAGCATGTGCTCAACACATTTGAGGTGAGCTGTCAAAACTATTTACCCACCTATAAATCTTTATCTCAGCGCGCATGCCTCTAAGAATGTGTCTGAGTACGATACCTACTCAGGTAAAACCAAAAATTGTTATCCCTTAAACTTTGGTGGGGCTAGTGTAGGATTCTCAACCTTTTTTTCCAAAACCGAGGAAAGTTGAGAGAGAACGGAAACGTATACAGTGTGGTTATTCAAAGAGGGCCAGTGAAGCAGAAGTGGCAAACAGTGGCCAAATTGCAATGTGTCATCGGTCCAGAAAAGAAAATTCCAAACGGCAGCAAGAAAAGCTCCTAGACTTCTTGGGCCCTATCACCTGGTGTGAGCTAACCCTAGCGTCGGCATGTTTTTGCGTTACTCATTTTACATGGCGCTAACGCCTGACCAACAGATTGTTTGCCTTTTGCTAGAAACGGGAAAAATCACTTGGCGCATCGCATTTAGCGATTCATAGTGTGAGCTTACTGTACTTTCTGCGTCCTATTGTTAACATGGGGAGCGCTGGAGATCACTAGCGCTATTGTAACTTAAAGATCACTTTGTGCCGGCGCTAATTTCTGGAGCGACGCTAATCGCAAAATATTACCTACTGCTCAACCCTGGTGCTAACTCCAAAAAAAAAGACAAAAACAGGTCCTCGTCCAAGATTAATGGGCAATAGAAATTAATGCAGCACAGGTGTTGTCTTGGCCCGTTACACCATAGTAATGGATCTGGCCAGCAATGTCGCTGCTGTTGCAGTAGGCTCTATTATGATGTAAATGTATCCTTTATCCACATATCTCCTAATTCTAATAGATTGCCTGATTTTAAACATTTTATGCTGGGGGTTATTCATAGTATGTAAGCGGTTGATTATTAGGGTGACCGTTCGGACCATGTTTAAAGGGACACATGGATAAGTCTTGCCCTGAAACATGTATTATTTATATGCTGCAGCAGGGAACTTATTGTCGCTTACCTGGCCTTCCTTTTTGGATCTATTAAATGCATTGTAATGATTCTACATGCTGTCAGGTGGCATTTATCATGCAATGCCCAGCAGCCTTAATTAATATATGTGTGTGCATATAAACATGGATGATACGGCCACCTTGGAGGATTTTAATAATTCACGGGTGTGAGGGCTCTTCGCTGGATTTGTTCATACTTGTACAAACTTGTGAGTGCAGGGGATAGGTATGGCCCGGCGCTCTGCACAGCAAAAAAAACGTTCTATCCTATACACATCCACATTAGCGCTGGGTCTCAGCCCGAGTCTTAGCATTTCCCTAGCGTGCGCTAAACCACCTTGTACACAGACTGCTATGGACAAGGTGATAGAAACATAGAAAAATGTCGGCAGATAAGATAAGAACCTTTCGGCCCATCTGATGTGTTAGTAGGTCGTCAGGGGCTAAGTTTTAGCGACTCGAGCTAAATACTTTCTGTAGAGATGGAGTTTTAGCTCACAGCAGGTGATGGGGCTTTTTGTTTTTATGCTTGGGAAGGGGGAGTTTAATTGGAAAGATCTTGTACACAATGCCGTCTAGCTTGTACATGCCTTGTGTAAAAGCTGAACTGCTGGTGTAGTGAAGCTGTTGTTTCCTACCCTTGGAGCAATGTAACGCACATAAATGGCCCACTTGACAGATGACTGAGAATCACAAGGGAACACACAATGCATTTCATACACAGGCGTAGCTGTGTGCCTCACTACAAAATCTAAAGTCTCACCCTTGCTGTACGTAGATTGAGGAGGAAAATAACTGAAAATCACATGCGCCTGCCGCAAGTCATAATTTATCTAAAAGGGTCGAAAGGTTGCAAGATTGATGTCTATTGAATTGCAACTTACACAATTTTTGTGCACTGAGGTTTACAGTGGAAAACTGCAGCACAGAGAGAAGGTGATTTATTATTTCATTTTTATAATTTATATTTTTATTATTTCGAATCCAAACCGTTCATATTTGTTACTCTATAAACTCACTGCAAAAGGAGCATATAGCGATATCTTTTCTAGTACACCTGTCACCGGCACGTTTTTGTTCCACATGAGAGCTCATCAAGAAATAGATGTAAAATTGATCCTTTAGACTAGAGCAATGTCTTGAATCAAACAACAAGCCCCAAAATGATTAATCGGGGTAAAATTCAGCTATGCTAAAAAAAATCCACTCTTTTTATGGCAGACTGATTTAGATACAAGAGTACAGAAATGCCAGTTTAAAAAAATAAATAAATAAACTGAAACAGTACCACTTTAATAATTATTGAAAAAGGATGAGATCCAGCTTTAAAGGCTTTCTTTCCACACAACATATTTTCTGAAGCTCCTTGGAAACATGAGTACATAATCTGTGTTTTTAAGGTGCTTCTGTAATTGATATTTGGGTGGAAGAACTCCCTTTAAAGCTGAACTTTGTCCAACTCCTTGAATCTCAAAAAGAGCAGAAAATTTGATAAATTGGTATCTGAGTATTTTTTTTACTTTTACAAAGCAATGTATTCCTGTTGCACAGGTCTGGTTCCATTGCGCTCACCTGTCTGTCGTGTTTGACTCTGACCTATGAGCCACGTATGGAAGGGAAACATATTTGATACGGTTTATTTGAAATCTATTATTTTGCTGGATATTTGACACAGGTTATTACAGGACTACACAGATCAAATGCAAAATGGCTAAAGTGATCAGGAACATTGCATATTATTATCATCATCATTTATATAGCGCCAACAGTTTCCGCAGCGCTTTACAATAACCAAAAGGGAACGGTACCGGCTGGGTGGAGTAGAGGTAACATCACTGCTCTGCGTGGAGAGAGCCTGTGGAGACATGGATTTGATCCCAGCAAGGGCACCTTTCCAGTAAGTGCCCTTGGGCAAGATACCTAACGGTACATACTCGCCACCCAGGACATACTTGAAAACGAGAGAAATCTCAATGTATCCTTCCTGGTAAAATCCGTTCTCAAAAAAAAATAAAAAATACAGATAAATGGACATAGGATGGAAACAAGAGTTGTAGAGGCCCTACTCATAGGAGCTCACAGTCTAGTTTAATGATTTTGCTTTAGCTTTCTTTTATTCCTCTGCAGTATCTGCTAATCAATTTCCACTGGTCACAATGCAAGACTGTCTAAGCTCTCTGGTGTTTGCATTGCTCTCAAAAAACAGGAGTATCACTACTAGCAATCTACGGTGTTGAGTCGTCACGCATATCGTGCTGGAATAAAGTGTAGCATAAAGAGCTCAATTAGTTTTGCATGCTGGTTTCAGTACAAATGTATTTAACCCATATTCTGTCGCTGTCTGGCCAATCACTTGCCTCTTGGAATGGAAAATTCTATAGATCAGAATGTCACAAAGCCAGGCACTTAATTTTATGGAATGTTCTGCTCAAAAGTTTGTACAAAACTATGATGGTTCCTCTGGTTTACTTTTTCTTAAGAGGGTTGCTGTACATTTTGTCCACCTCTGATAAACAGAAGATTGTGGGCTTGGAGCCGGGGGTTTATGCGTAGACTTTCCCTACAGATAGGGGTGATTATGTCTAACACCATTCAAGACAGAAGTCTTCTTGGAACTGTTGCTTTTTATTTTATGTCACAGCCTTTAGTTACTAAATAGCTGTTTGTGAAGTCGCAAAAAGAACTGACCCAGCCAACAATCCATGAATGGACAGAATTGGAGTTGTATAGTACCACTAGTCGGGTTGTCCTCTTGCTGCTAAGGGTTTATGGGAATTATCTTAGTCGCCACTCAATGTTTATATTTTCATCTGTTGCATTATTTCTACATTAATTCATTGTGTGCATTATAACTGTTCTTATTTGTTCACAGACAAGTGTGAAAATTTACGAGAAGCAAAAGGAAGAACAGATGGAGTGAAAACTTGTATATTCTGGATGTGTGTGCGTGTCTGTAATGTGCTGTAATATAGTATATAAAAGATTTTTTTTATAAAAAAAACTCTGTGATTTTTCTAACGTTGATAAAGTTAATATACCTTTTCACCCTCGTGGAATTTCGTAGCCAGCTGTATATCTTTGTTTGATCTTTTCAGGTTCAGGTGGTAGAATGAAGCGTGTGGGCCCATTGTCTGTGCCAAAGGAACAGTTGCCTGATATGGTTACTGTGGTGGATGTGCAAGCAGGTGACACTATGGCTTTTCTAAGGAAAAGACGAAGTTAAATCATTCAGTTTGATGGTACTGTTTGTTGACTTTAAAGGGATGACAGGCTGCTCTGATCGTTCTTAGGTAAAGAACCTGAAACTGTCTATAGCAGTGTTTCCCAACTCTGATCCTCAAGTCCCCCTAACAGGCTGTGTTTGCCATTACATCTGAAGCACAGCACAGGTGATAATGAATTGCTGCTCAGTGATTGCAGGATACAGTTTGCATTTCCCCAAAGTGATCCTTAAAATCCAAACACTGGTCTAAATGATCAGTAAGTCTGGTTGATGGATCTAAATGCACCTTTCTTACCGAGCACTTTAAGGTTTCCTACCTGGCTTACATTTAATTTTGGCACTAAACAAATAGAAGCAATACAAATAATGTAACTCTGTGATGAGAAAGGGAGCTCTCCATCCTCCTTTTGTATAAGTTATGCGCTCGTGCAAGATATAAAAGGCTTATGACGGTAGTTTTCCACTGGGTCCGCCTGTCCTGATCCTGTCAGCACCTTCCACAGCAGCCCCTTGTGTCATGCATTTCAATATGCTGAAGATCACTCCAGGGATATATGCAAAACGTGGTCTTTAATAGATACTCCTAAAATAGCATACACCTGTACAAGATCTAAATGGTGCCACCGCATTTCGTCCTTATATCAAACAAATAGGACTTCCTCTGGGATCTTCAGTATCCTTTTATTATTTTCATTTTTTCGTAGTGCCTCCTTTTTATTGTTTAGTGCTTTCTTATTACATGTGACTTGGAGCATACAGTGGGCTTTACAAGTGGTGTTTTATACCGACATAAGAGTGCTTAGCACAGTATGAAGTGCATTTTTCACCTTGTGGTCTGGGTTCTTTCTTCTGTTTTTTTTTTTTACATTTTATTTTCCCTGCTTGGAATAAACACTTGTTTCTCATGAATTCCAGAACATGCAATGTATAATGGATAGTTAAAGTTTGTTAAATATCTAGAACTTGATTGTACTTTTTCATGTATGCGAATTTGGAGAAGGGAAAATTATCCATGTCATTCCGTTTCCTTGAAAATATCATGTAGAGATAATTAGATGTAGAATACAGGGTGTTCAGATGAAAAGTATTTTACACTTCTGGTTTGGCAAGGCACAGGGAACCACTAAATGTTTTTTTATTTGTGCCCCATTCCTGCTAGTGTCAGGATCCTGGCTGGCTGCAGAGGCTGCAACCTGTCGCTGCACAGTCGCGAGATGTCTGAGAGCTGAATCGACAGAGGCGGAAAAATTGATTGGCCTCAGTCGCCAGATTTAACCCTTTTGTTTGACTGCAGACCAAGGATCTTCAGCATCTGAAAGCCCGCATCATGGAAGCTGTAGCTGTCAAACATCATCTGAATATTTGTCGGGCCACCAAGGGTGTCCATCATTAAGTCAATTATGTAGAGTAAAAAACTTAGACTAGTTTTTTTATTTTTATATAATGACACAAACCAGAAGTGTATATAAATACTTTCTGAAACCCCAAATCATCTTATTTTGGATATCTTCCGTCTGCCAAACTATAGTTATTTTGATCTTTCATTCCTGTGATTTAGAAAATAAAGTGCTCCACGCCAGGTGTGTATATTTATAACATGATTATGAAAACCTCAGTCACATTCCGGTATGCTGATACAAATTCCACAGTTACACATACACATCTCACTGGTTCTTGGTGTAGAGTTGACTGAAAGGCAGAATATTTATTGTAGAGACATTTTCTGTAACATACAAGTTGTGAGTTACTTCCCGTTCGTATTGGTGCATCCTTATCTGATTTGCTACTTCTTACCCTCCTTTAAAACCAATTTTTTGGGCAAATAATATTTTTTTCTTTTGTACTACAGTCATGTTTCATCGTGCCACCCAAAATACCTCCATAAAATACTCCTATAAACGCGGGCTCTGGTTTTTAATGATCATATTGGAAGCTAACAATGATGCTTTAGTAAGTTGTTAGACTTGATCTTTAAATGGCTTATGGGAAATCTCCCCAACTTGAAATGACAGCCGCCCTGAATGAAAAACTGCAATTGTGTGTCACACACACCTTTTCGAAGTTTGGTTCATGAACCATCACAATCGTGATTGTCCGGAACAGATATCTGAAGGAGGCGTACCTAGCAATTCTATAAGAATGTGATCAGAGTAAGCCCCCGGTCCGACGAGCGCACATCAGACTGGAAGGAACGTTTGAGAGAGTGGACCTTACTTCCACTCTGACGCCCGTGCTGCCATCTCTGTGCTCAGTGCTGCAAAGCTCTATCCTCCTATGGATCCTTGCAGCCCCATCATACGGTTTAGACGGGGAGGGTTTCAGCACGTCCACTGTAGCGCGTGCAGTTTGTGGCCGGCCCTGTCACAACGCCACGACAGACGTTGGGAGGCGCGTTGGTACACGCAAACGTAGTGTGCTCGTCTAACCCCAGCGTTAATCCTTGCTGCCATATTTATGTTTTAATCTTTTTTTTTAACTTTCTTAGATCTCTGAATTATTGACGGTTCTTATTTACATATATTTTTTAATCTATTCCAGTGTCTGAACTGAACCTCAATGGCTACAATTTAACAATAGGTGGCATGCAGTACATTTAAAATTCCAGCCTTTTTTCATATAGGATTTAATGTTCTTGGTTACAAGTATTAAACATTACATGAAGGCGTATAGTAATGTAACAAATACCAAATAACAATGTGTTTAGAAATTAAGAGGACATGATGTGATTATGAAACTGTATTTAATAAATATATACATCCATACCAAAAAATGTTTTTCTAACACTTTCTAGTGATTGCCTTTGTTTTAATGGTTTATCAACATACTGTTGTAAGCGAAGCATGCGTTTGTTCAAACGAATCCCTTTTAAATGGTTTTATTTGTCTATAATGCTCGTTTTTTTGACTGTTTGCAAAATACTGCATTCCCGCAATAGTATCTTCTATAAATAACAAGACAAGTTTGCTTTTCCGTACATAAACGTTGCAGATAAGTGCTTCATGATATGTTCCAATCCTACGTCAACACAATCTACACTACATACATAGATTATAGAAATAGGCTGCTTATTATCAATTCAGTGACCCAGTCACCGAAACCCTCGCTTCATCATATTCAAAGACCCCCCCCCCCCAATGATTGCAAAGCTATCTTACAAGCTGATGCATTTGGCAGTGTTAGAAAGTTCACACGTGATCAGAGTTTCATGTAAACCGCGAGGAAACCAGTCTAATGCAGAGATTTACAAAGTAATGAGTTAAAGGGTTTAACTTTAGTGGACTTGTGTTTTCCTATAAAAAAAAAAATATTGTGATGAACAGGAGGTCTTCTGTAACACTTGAGATAAATCTCTGCTTGTTATAGCAGCTCAGGTAAGTCCTCCACCTACTGTGGGTTTTTCATGAAGATACATAATAGATAACAGACGGCCAAAACGGTTTGTCTTTGCAAGACGTCCTGGATGCTACAGTTTATCATGATCGACAATAAGGCTGGAGGTGGGAAAAGACCTTTTTTTAATATTTTGGTGTTCGTTTTTAGGATTCTTTTCGCAATCAGGAAGAACTGTACTTGTTTGTCAGACGAGAGCTGCTTCTGTCCAGCACTAAATCATGCCCGTTGGCTTTCCATTTTCCACCGGAACCTTTTTCATCCATTGGAGTAATAGTTATGTTTGGCCTGTGGCACCAGCAGCAGAGGCAGGACTAAAACAAAGGAGGACAGGGAGGGGAAACCAAAGGGTGGATATTTAATGTGCATTATTTGTATTTTTTTCTTCGCAGCAGAAGATTTCAAAATAAACCAAAAGTATTGAATACAGCTCTTAAGCCTTTAATTTTTTTTTTTGTTGTTCCAAAAAAAATCCTGTATTAAAATCCTTTTATTGCTCCATAGCAATGAAATGATATTTGAAACATGACCTATGCATGTAGGAGTTTGCGATATACAGCAAAGAACGTCTCTCTTCAAAAAATATATATATATATACAGCAAAGAACGTCTCTTCAAAAAAAAATTATATATTTATATATACAGCAAAGAACGTCTCTTCAAATGATGGAAAAATGCATTGCTCTGAAATCCTGTCTGATTTGCCGCGGGGGAGGGAGAATTGAAAATGAAGTTAATTAAAAAAATTCTAATAATGATGTAATATATTTAATGATTACTAATTGTAATTGAGTTGATAATCGTTGTTATTTTTCCAGATTTTCAGTTTGTAATAGAATTTGCAACTCGCTTCTAATCACAGGGTTAGTGTATCAGCCACAAATCTCTGGTTCGATCTGATAATGAATGGAAACCACTAGAAAATTTTTAAAAATAAATAAATAAGATATAGTAGGTCTACGATTTAGGCTAGGGTCAGATAAGCGCATTTTCTATGGACTGTGGGTCCGTGCAGTACGGACGTACTTTCTGACTGACTACAAGGTAGTGGCCACACAGTCGGTTTTTTTCACTGACGTATTTTTTGACTGATGTAGCAGGGAAAATAAATTACAATGAAAAAACATTCTGTCCGTCAAAAATGCTGGACGTATAAATGCAGTCTGTCTGACCACGTTCCATCACTCACACAGAAAGCTATGCGGACGTTGTGGACGTGGCGCACTCCGCACGTCCGTTCTAGCAGTATTACGTTCTTGCCTAACCTGCGTCCGTTTGCAGCGTCCGTCAGCCCCCGCATTTCTGTGCGGACGTACTTCATGTGTGGGGCTCCATTTAACACAATTGTATGCTATCACGGACGTACTTATGTGCGGCAACACGGACGTTAACACTGCGTTCGTCTGACCCTAGCCTTAAGGGATTAAATCCGTCAGGGTTATTCAGAGAGCGTGAAAAGCTGGAGAATGACTGGAGAATGAAAAATTCTAGGTCAAAATAGCCGATTTGGAAAGTGAGATGAAAGGGAGAATTTTTCTGGTTTGGCTATTTTGACCTAGAATTTTTCATTCTCCAGTCATTCTCCTGCTTTTCACCGCTCTCTGAATAACCCTGCGTATCTCTTACAATCGATCCGAATTTTATTTATTCTATCCTGGACTGGTGATCCTTTTCAATTCTTACATTATTCTCTACAATTTTCCAATTTCAAATCTTTTTAGAGAAAAAAGAAAAATAACACTTTTTTTATAGCAATAGTTTACTGATCTTTTCTGCGAGTGATTACTCGACCCATAAATCATTCCGTGTCTGTAAATATTTTCCCGTTCTTACCCGGAAGCAGTTCTTGAATTTCCTGCTGACAAAGTATAGAGCGACTGGGTTGATGCAGGAATTCAGCGAAGCCATATTGATCCCAATGTAGTTCATGACTAGAAAGAAGCTGCAGAGAAAAAGAAAATGTGACGTGTGTGTGTCCTCCTCATCATACATTTAACTAGGAGATCATTTTCAATCACCGTAGTTTAAATGTCTATTTACTTGGATAACTTACAATTCTACATTAGTATAAAAACAAAACAATATTGTCCTTTAGATTGTAAGCTCTTGAGCAGGGTCCTCTCGCCTACTGTACTGTTTGTTGAACCTGTATGTATATTTGTTATTCTGCCTCCCATTGTACAGCGCTACGGAACTTGTTTGCGCTTTATAAAAACTTGTATCTGTAGCATTGCTCCGTATGCAGAGAAAATGTTCACATTGTAATGTTGATCGATTAATGTAACCGCTTGTGTAGACTAGGGCCTGGAATGAGTAATTGTACAATATTGAAGGAATCTGTGGATGGGACAGTCATAGAGGAGGGTCTTGGGCTTCATTACGTAGAAGAAAGGTTTAGTGTGCAAAGATGACCTGTCAGCATTTTAATTGTTACTTGTAAAGGTCTGTTTTGTTATAAATTGTTCAAACTATTTTTATGTCCAAATTGTGAATCTGAGATGTACGCGTGGAGCCATATTGGAGAGATGCAAATTATATTCATAACAAGGCGGTCCTTCAACATGATCTAATGGTGACATTACATATCCATCAGTTCATATTTTATTCCATTTGTATGTTCTATAGAATTGATATCTATACTCTTTCTATATGGTTTTCAAACACAATGTTATGATTATATTGTAGGCACAGGTGTATTAAGGCTCAATCTAAACAACTAAGAAAAACCTAATCTGAGACCTTGTCTTTAAATCAAATATTTTAAAGAATTCCTGATTCCACGTACAGGAGAATTCTTTACTACGGGTTTTACAAGGACCACGTTGACTTGGAGATGTAATATCGGTTTGTAATCCGTTGTATGTATCTGATCCTTTGTGTTTGCTCTCGGTTGTGATGATCTTACCTGAGCAGTTCACATCGGTTTGGGTCGGTGCCATCATAAACGGTTTTTTTCAGTATGCTGCTCACGTGCAGGGGAAGCCAACAGAGGGCGAAAATCACCACCAGACAAAACACCGTCTTCGCAACTTCCCTTCGCTGAAATTTAGGGAAAGGTTACAATGATACATTCCCCTGTAATGCATTAATGTATCTATGTACAGTGTGTTGGAAGAATGATACATGGCGGGGCCACTAACATTAATGATCCATGAAGTATAACCATCCCACTCGATAACTGCCGTAGCCGCCGTCTTATAGCGAGTTGTGCCATCACAAACGATGCCGCTCAGCTTCTACACTAGGTTACTGTAGGTTACTGCACTAGGTTAAACCTTTCTATACGTTATACAGGATGTGCAAAGTCACTGGGAGCTAGTGAAAAACAAGTGATTCCAAGTCGCTCGTTATTCATGTGTGTTGCTGAAAAAGAACCACCAAGTTCCAAAACCAGACAATAAGGGAATTTGTAGATGCCAACATTCATCTTGGCAGCTTTTAGTACCAGCTCTGCCAGTGTAGGTGCCCGTGTTCACTTTGTTGAACACACAAGGTCTCTTTGTGTAATGAACAGAACTCTTTGCCAGCCATTGTTCAGATGTTCCAGGGAGTCTAAATATTGTAGATCAGTAGAGTGTAAATGTGTACCTGCAAGCTATTGTACATTGTAGAATTGCATATTAACCCTTTAGTCTAATTTTAAAACTCTCCTTAGAGCCAGTACTGGGCTCCCTCGATGCTGGTAAAGACATGACATGCTGACACTTCCTATAAGCTGTGGTATGCCACGATTTCCCAGGGAGGCAGAGATCTAGTAGCTCTGTGCAAAGTGTATTGGGAGCCTTTGGTGTTTGATAGATCCTGAACTCTCTGACCTGGATCTCAACCCTCAGGTAATTGTTGGGACCAATCCCCTGCCTTTGGAGGGCTGAATCAGCCCTCTGAGACCCCCCCTCCAGGGGTAGAAGAGTGAAGGCACTCAGGGCATTGTAGCCACTCTTACAATTGAGTGGTGACAGTGCATAGAGTGCTTCTTTATTGTATGACAAGTAGATAAATTCCTATTGTTGACCCCTATCTGTTACCGTTTCCATAGGGCTGAATTATCACCTGTTTCATGTGGTCATTTAGAGCAATCCTCATCCCATTTTTCATGCTCAGCATCTCGCAGGACATCAAGGTGTAGAATACTCCGGTACAGGCCAGAGGCAAGCAGAAGTAAAATCCAAACAGCCACCATACCTTCACCTCTTGATATAACTGAAAGAGAGAGGCCATGCAGGATAAATATATAGTGATGAGAAACGTATTTTGATGTTCAATATAGATGGCCTAATGTGTTTCCTATTCAGTACTGGTCAGGGTGACCTTAAAATAGTGATGTCCAGAGGCATTCCATGCATGTCATTATATATAGTGGAACCCTAATCCCATGTCATGAAGAGGTGAAAACCACCTCACGGACTAAAAATGTGATGTATATAAAATTAAGGACAGCCTCGTTTTACTGTTCTTGCTTGTAGCAAATGAAGTCTGAATATTTGCTACCAGTCTAGAGGTGTCACCTGGCACAGCGCTGGAGCAAAGAGTGGATTTACATTTATTTTTTGTGGGCTTTGAAGACCTATCTTGATTTTGCTTTTTTGCAGCACCAAAGAAAACCCCTTTAAACTAGGGGGTATATTCTGTATAGTCAGGTGTAATTGTAACCAGCGCTCTTGGCAGACATACCAATTCCATAAATGTTAACGGTTGTGCTAAGTTTATGCCTGAATAATAACATTTTCTGAATAAAGTGCTTGGATTTTCTTTACTTCTTGTCGATGTTGACCAAAATGACAGAGGTCGGAGATTTTTACCAGATGGACTTTCAGATTTTATCTGACCTATATTACCATGCAATGTTCTTTGACTTTTGTCCGCTGGATCTTCAGCCTGACAGCTTGACCATGTCTTTGTAATACATTGAATTGTGGCTGCATAATTTACTATTTGACAATTTGTGAGTCTAAGCAGGTGTAATGAAAATAGTGGCCGTCTAGAGAAGAGACTTTTATATGCACGGGGTATTTATTTTGCTCCTCACCTCCCCCCATGTTGGTTGTAACAGCATACCATCAATATGACTGTTCCCTGTTACACAAATAGGGCGTTAGATGTGTGTGTTTACTATCTAGAATATATGTTACCGTCATGAAAGGAGATGATTGCTTCAGTGGCATCATGCAGACCCATATAATTTGTTCCCTGTCTTCCAGCTTAACCAAGTTGAAGGCAATAGCTTCAGGGACCGCAAGGGTGATGGCCACAGCCCAAATGAGGGTTAGTTCTATTGCCTTCCATACGGGTATTCCAATTCCCTGAATTCGATTCCAGGAAGCCACTGCTCTGTACCTGAAATGAGATCATTTACATCCAGGATACACTATATCTTTGTCGTGCTCATTGAGATATAAACCAGCTTTTTTTTCATGGTGCAAATTTAGCAAAGCAAGGACCGTTTAGCTACTGTATAGACCGATCGCAGATTGATAAATAGCTTTACTACTTAGTTCAACGTCACCCTTGAACAGCGGATTTACACGCACTCTTAGGCTAGTCGTCCACTGGTCTGAAGTCGTACGACTGACTTAGTTACAGGTTCTCCATAATAAAAGAGTAAGTACCCCATAGAATATATCACAATTGAAGTTTGAATGTTAACATGTGCCTAAATATACACTTAGCACATAAGGAGTTATGGCACAGCTGCAAAAGAGCCTGAGTATTTTTCCCCTACCCTCAACATTAGATTAACAAACAGGGATAGTCCCACCTGTCTCCCATACGCAATAAAATATCTTTTTTTTCACCCCACCATATCAGCTTCTAAGCATCCGTCTTGTGAGGTATGTTGTACCAGGTCACCCAACTTCGTACGACAAATCCCATTCGAATGGGAGCAGTCGCTAGTCTGATGTAGTCTTTCAAAGTCGTTCGAAGTCATCCGATGGAAGTCGGAAGCAATGGAAGAGGGTTGAATCTCTTCTGTGGTATGGGATTAGTTGTATGACTACAGACAACTATGGACGACTTGTTAGTCGTACGACTACAGACCCTGTGGACAATCAGCCTTATACTTTTAATATATTGACATACAAATCTTACCATGGTGTGGTAATGGCTTATTTTCAAAAAGTCAACATTAATATAAAGTCATAAAAATTAATGTTACTCATAAAGGATTTGGGGTGAAATTAAAGCTCCAATTTTAAGGTACCATTCATGATACAGAACATCATTACATCAGTACAATGCTGAACCCATGGATAGAGGTTTTATCTTTTTATGGCTTTCTGCTTAAACATCTGGCAGAAATATCTGAAAAGTTCATGTTTTTTGGGTGATAAATAAATGCTGAGCAATACTGATATTGTTTGGATTACCTGTTTGTAGTTCACCTGTATTGACCGAGAACACTTGATTCAGTTGAAGCGATTTATTTACCTGTCAATGCTGAGGGCACAAAGACTCAGGACTGTGACGCCTACTGACGCTTTTTGGATAAATGGAACCAACTTGCACATGTGTGCTCCGAACGGCCAGTTTGCAGCCAATAACTGTAGAGAGAATGGAAAATCATACTAATGTGAAAGAATCATATCAAATTCCCAAAACATGTATACTGTGATTTCTGGAATAAGTGGATGATAAGTAGCTATGCATTTATCACTGATTAGTTAAAGCACACCTCTCACACCTATAGGGTTCCACCATGTTGGTGATAGCATTGGCCAGCGATCTAGGCGCAATCAAAGCTGCTGATCTTTACCTGTCACAGGAGATCAGAAAAGCCAGCCTATTTCTACAGGGAATGGTGGCACCCAGCGGTGAGCGTGATGGTTGCACTTTAAAGGACTATTATAGTTACACGATATCCATAAGTTGACTTGGTGACGTAACATATTGCAGCTTTCAGAAGTGTGTCTTGATAAACCTTGAGAGAATATCCAGGAAAGTCAACGTTTAATGTTGCTGAGTTGATCGACTCACGTAATACTCTGATTTGATCAGGTCATTTTCTGCCTGACCATCAGAAAGGTGTTGCATACCTTTATGATGTTTATTAGGTTTCATATAGTTGACCTGCGTTCTAAACTCAACACGTGAAGCTATTCACTACTACATGTATTCTCAGCCTTTGATACAGTGAGTGCAATCCACTGTGCGCTGATTTCCGCTGTTAAGCTTCATTATTGAGCTACCTAGTGTCTAGATTTTTCCCTTGGGTGACACATCCCATACCCAAGTGTATATTGGATGGATGGTGAGAGTTGGTGTAAGGAAAGAGATTAATTCCCTAATTGACACTGATATTGATTTACTCTTATTTCCTGGTGCTCATAGCTGATAGAAGCTAAGTAAAAAAATGTGGCTCTCTCAATCTTTGCCAGCTATGTTGGGTTGAGACAAGACAGAACATGTCTTCTGCTCATTGCTAAGCGTCAGGAGAAATTGTGGTGATAGGACGCAAAGGGCAGCATTGTGGAATAGCTTCCTGTAACGTGTATAGATTTGAAGCAAAACTCATATAACCTGATTCATTCGTTCCATAGAATTATAAAAAGACCAACCTTGTAGATGTTGATGGGGATGGCAATAATAATGTAGAAGAGGTCACCCAATGCCAAACTGGCAATAAGAACGTTAGGTCCATTGCGCATACATTTATTCTTGTATATGATTTTCAGTAGTGTAGTATTTCCAACAATTCCCACAATGAATATGACGCACGAAAGAATCGTGGTGACATATTTGAAGGCATGTCTGATTTTAGATCGGGAGATACAAGGAGGGGATAATGGTGGTCGAGGTGGAAATGGCTGGCTTCCAGCATCGTTGTCTGATAAGTTGGTGGACTCGGTCACTTGGGCGTCATCCAGCTGTACGATGCGATGGGCTTGCTCTGGGTTAATAGTTTGTGGTGGAGTGGAGCTGGCTGTAGATGCCTCCAGGGAATTCACACCAAAAAGTAGACATCCTATCCACACGACAGATAACACGGAGACATTCATTGTACTTGACTATGAGTGGCAAGCTCAAAACGGCAAAGAAACTCTGGATTCCTGTTTGAGAAAAGTATCCTGTATAGAAAAACAGAAAAGAATAACTAAGTAATGAGTTTACCACACACCACTAAATTCTTTGGTGCCCTAAACCAGCATGAAAGCCCAATACTACGGAATATGCATGGAGACATGCAATCGCATGGGACAGAGGTAGTGCCAAACAAGTAATATGTGCAGTTATAGCTGTTAATTAATAACGAGTTCAGGATAAATGTTAATACTTTGTGACGTTTTTAAGTCGGCTTTTCTAGTCTATAAATTTAGTTGACTAATAGTTTTCGTCTAAGACTTAGCTGACTACTTTCTTTCAGTGATAAAAACTAGAATATAACGAAGATATGACGACTACAACTATGATAAATACCTGTTGACATTTCCGTTGACTGATAAAAATTTGAGAAAAATATAAGGGGGGGGGGACTAATTTTAAGTTAGTTTCAGTTATAGTCCTTTGACTAAAATGTAATTTAGCTTTAGGCATAAATTAGTCAACTAAATTAACACTCGTTTTCTGAGATTTCTAGTTTTGGTAAATTCTGTTGAACTACAATTTCCATAATTCCATTCCTATTACTTCACATTACACCAATACGTTCGTGAATAGAGTAACCAAGTATGACATGTATGTAAAATACACTGAAGTCATTTTATTTTAATCCATTACTTATGTGTTTTAATACTTTCTGAGCTGGTAGAACTTCTAGAAGTGAGAATAGAGTGGTTTGAATGACACATCCTCCAGTCCTGTACGTGACCTTGCTCTGCTACTGTTAAGGCTTTTGTTGACGTCATTGCGTATGTACACAATTTTCTTAGTACTATTCCATCTCCTTTTATTTATTTCTCTATCCTTTGTGAGCTCTATCCTCCTAAAGAGGAGTCTGATGGAGCCCGGCAACACTCCGATATTCTACTCCGCTCGAATGGTATTAAGGATTTTTGGTGATGTCATTGCGTACATACACATTTTTTCCTTGAGTGGGAGAGACAGCCAGAAATTGAGTATTTCAGACAGAAAAAAACAGAATGAACAGGTGACATTGATTACATTCCATTCAGAATGCGAATAACCATTCCTAATTGCTTCTAACACTCAGGTGATTGAAGGTCTTGCAGTTGCGGTGAATTTCCAACCTATAGTGTAACTGCTGAGAACTATGCACAGACCCGGAAGCAGCTCAGCCAATCACAACTCAGCCAGTCAATCACTCATTCAAACCAATAAACCTACGCATGGTTTTTGGTATACGCATCCACAAAGTGTTGTGCATTTCAAGTGTCATAACCAGAAAGATGGCATGAAAGTCATGTTCTGTACAGACCAGCATTGTCACACACCATCGCCTCCGAGCTGAGCAACGTTGTAAATCTATGTTCATTCAGGACTCTGACATCTCTATTTTCAGTAGCAGAACTAAAACATTTTCTCTAGTTTTATTTAAAACTCTAGTTATTTATAGAAATAAAAATATATTGAAACAGAAGCTTTTCATAGCAACGTGTCAATACGAATCAATTGACTACAAAGAAAATGGGTCTAGTTTGGTTACTTTGTACAAAGACTTTTCTTTTCTTTATTGTCTATTGCTCCCAAAAATAAGACTTTTCTTTTTTATAACTCTGTCTTAGCAGGGCAAGACCAGTCCTTGCCAGAGGCACTAAAAAATTACTACTGTCACTAAATTCATAATTAGATTTGGCCATGAATACGCTTCTTTTTGGTCACATTACAAGGCACTAATTGTGTCACTCACTCTTAGTGTCTGATACTTTCAACAGGCTTTATTATTGACTGGAAATTCATCTCCTTTTCTGTTTTCATTTTTTTTATATATATATATAAATGCAGTTATAGTAACTTCCAAAATAAAGTTAAAAAATAAATTTCTACCTAATTAGCATACACTTAAGTATAATTTTTTTTCTTCTTTTTTTTTTTATATTTTCTTTCCTTCATCTTTCTAAAACTGGTCCGTCTCATTTAATGTCAGCGGCGAGAAAATTTTAGTAACTCTTTAACCGAAAATATTGAAAATGCAACATTTATGTACTTGATAGAATTACAGAAAATACTTTTCAATTTAGTATTTTGTTATAAAGACAAATAATTTTTTTTTTGAGAAAGGATTTAAGGCTAGGGACAGATGAGCGCATTTTCTGCAGCCACCGTCAAAATGTACGTCGATGCGTGCGCACGCATTTTTTCACGGAATACGCTTAAGTGGTCAGACGATGCGCAATTCTGGACGTATTTCATGACGATGGGGTGAAAAGAAGTCTAGGGAAATCCGGCTGTTTGAACGTTATGTTGGCCGCACACTAGCAGCGTCTGACATCTCCTAATCACGCACACACGCTGCTATGCGGCCGCAGCGCACTTTGTACGTCAGTAGCAGCGGTTTCACGTTCTGATAAAAATGCGTTCATTTGCTGGTTGCGTGGTGTCGGCGCACTTTCGTACGCACGTACTGCGTATATTGGCCGTCATTGGCCGTTATGTGCTGCTACTGCCGCCGTGATTTAGTGCGCCTGCACGCGCGTTCCGACTGCCCCACTCTGACCCTAGCCTTACCAGGAAGGATACATTGAGATTTCTCTCGTTTTCAAGTATGTATAATAATATTTTTTAACATTAAACAAATGTATTTATTCAATGTATAAGTTCTGTTTTTAGGCTCAGTGCTGTCCTATAATCTCTGAATTCTGCTGCCCCCAACCACCTGATATCAAATAATATGAGACTGACAGGGTTATTCAGAGAGCGGTGAAAAGCAGGAGAATGACTGGAGAATGAAAAATTCTAGCTCAAAATAGCCAAACCAGAAAGTTTTTCCCTTTCATCTCACTTTCCAAATCGGCTATTTTGACCTAGAATTTTCCATTCTCCAGTCATTCTGCTGCTTTTCACCACTCTCTGAATAACCCTGTGAGTGTACACATGAAATTAAGAGGAATATTTGCAACCTATGTCAATTTAAATGTAATTTAGAACAAAACCATCTTATTTACAAAGTGATTTCTAACAACATTTATCATAATTTAGAGCAGGTGTCTTAAAATCTGGCCCCCAGATATTTATTGCCTACAATTTGGGTGGAGTAGAAGTAACATCACTGCTCTATAACCGTGGAGAGAGACTGTGGAGACATGGGTTCGATCCCGGCAAGAGCACTTCTCCAGTAAGTGTCATTGGGCAAGACACCTAACGGTACATACTCGCCACCCAGGACATACCTGAAAACGAGAGAAATCTCAATGTATCCTTCCTGGTAAAATACTTTCTCAAAAAAAAATGTCCAGAATTATTTTGAATGCAATAAATAGTCAGAGAATCATATGAGTTGTAGTTCAGAAACAACTGGGTGGCCAGAGTTTAAGAGCCCTGGTTTAGAGACGTGTTTCTGGGAGTTTTATTGCTCTTCAGCTCTGTTATACCCACACACACCTTAAATATGCTACAAGAAAGAGCAATGAGCAAGGAAATGCTGCCCTCTCCATTCTGTTGCGTTAGGCCCGGGCATGGTTGGCCTATGTTAGAATACACCCCTGTTCATTGATGATTTCCTTTGCATTCTTCTTTGTTGCGCGTTTGATCCAGGGACCTACAGGGTCCGGAAAAAGAAAGACCCCAAAGTCTATCCCGCAGTTAAATGAACTCTGGCAGCACCTTCCATGCTGCATACTCCAGTTCTGAGTTTCCATCTGTCCCGTCTGGCCTGAGAGAGACCTCAGCCACTAGCCTTGATTTCCTTTCTGCATATGAATTATACATATGGCAGGGCAGCACTTTTCCCTGTGCTCCCCTCTGCATGAAATAATATGTGTCCAGGAAAACATGGCCGACCTGGCAACCCTAGTTAAACCCGAACCTTGTAAATAAACCCACCTCTTGGCTTTCACCGGAACCTATCTCTTGTTGGCTTTGTGACCCCAAACTTGGGCTCTACCTGCACCCCTGCACCATGTAAGTGACATTCTTCGAAAAATTGAAGCAGCCAAAAACTTATTTGTGCTGATCTCTGTTTGTTTTTGTTTTTTTAATCTAACCTGCAAACTAAGGCTGGGGTCAGACCAGCGCACTTTTAACGTGCGTTTTGGCGCACATAATTACGGCCGCACTAGCAGCAGATGACGGGCAATGACGGCCAATATACGAAGTACGGTCGCACGAAAGTCCGGCCGCGCAACGCAAGTGGAAAACGAACGCATTTTTTCGAGAACGCCGAACCGCTAGTACTGACGTACAGAGTGCGCAGCTGCGGCATAGCGGCATGTTTGCGTGATTAGGAGATGTCAGACGCTGATAATGTCCAGCCTACATAACGTCCAGACGCAAAAAGAGTTTTATTGACGATCCGAAAAAATCACACACGAAAAATGCGCATCGTATGACCGTTTTCGCGCACTCCGTGAAAAAATACGTCAATTCGTTCGGACGCACTTTTTTACGTTCGCGTGTAAAAATGCTTTCGTTTGACCCTAGCCTAAGGGCTTCATTTAATTTGGCCCAATGTCCGAAATCGAAACCTTTGTCAGCCAATTATCAGCAAGTTTTCAGTTCGGGAGATATTTATAAATTCAGGTTTATGGGCATTTCGATCCCGGATAAAAATTCTGATCAAATATCGGCACCTGCGGCTACATTTTGCAGTGGAAACATCAGCTATATCGATTCAGTTCGAGTTTATAGGTATGCCGATTTCTGAAAAAAATCTCAAATGCTAGAAGATGTTGATACATGAATTTTCAGACAGGGAAATAGATGGGAATAAGACCGATATATTTTATAAACATCGGATATTTCTAGTAGTCATTTTTAACGGCACAAATCTGGATGATGCTCGAAAATATGATGGTTGAACATAAGCTTTTTCGGCCGATTTACTGGCCAGCTTTTTTTTTTTTCGTGCTACCTGTCTCCAGATGATTTTTTTCAACTCAATCAACCGATATTTAAACAAAAAAACTGTCACCCGCAAGCAGCCTATACATACATAGATATATATATATATATATTTATTTCGAGAAACAGCTGATAGAGTGAAATGATGCCCCAAGTAACTATTTCATCTTTGCTTCATTATTGGTACAGAAGAATATAAATCAGCATATGACAGCTGTATTTTGTGAATAAAATGGTAACAATGTTTTTTTTTGCATATCATACACAGGAAAGAATTAACCTTTCTGGTAACATAAACACAATAGCTCTGACTGTCATGACATTAATTATAGAGATCAGGGGCCTCAACATCACCTCTGAGAGAGTTTGATATTATTCTAGACTTGGAGGATTCCCAAACAAATATTCAAGCAAAGACTCAACAATGACCAGCTCATCTGTCAGTCGAATCACTTGTGTTTGAATGGTGTCCACAGCCTGGCCTATTAGTGCCTGCTAATTAGCAAGACCTTGACCTCAGTAGTGTATACTGTAACAAGCTGTTAACATCACAGTATTTACACATTCTTCCCTGCCAGAAGACTTGAAATTAATATGGGGATTTTTATCTGAATTGTGGAAGCTTTTGAATACTGATCTGACATTATGAGGTTCAAGATAATCCCATTTAATTACTATTCAAAAATCTGATTTAAAATACACATACATACATAAAACAGCATACCAGCTTGCTAACGCTAACACAATTTAGAGTGTATCCATGGTGTTTCATAGTCGATATATCTGCCACAATAATGACTTTGAATGTATGTTTAACCTCTTTACTACCGATTGAGTTTCCCCCCCAAAAAAACACCGTCAGGAACCAGGTTTTTATATATTCTTAATCATTTTTAATTAATTATACAGTAAGACATATTTGGGAATATTCCCAATGTATTTCTTTCTGTAATAACCCGTTTGGTAGGCAGATATCACCACCTACTGGCGAAATTGCGTGACTACAGTTCTGAGCTACGTGCAGGATCAGTTGGGGACATGTTTATTGGAGACATTCCCCAGCTGGTTTTAAAAAGTTTTAGCAACTCATCGATCATGCTTTCAACTTTCAAACAAATTTAATTTGCAATGATACAGCATAGCTCCAGATCGTGTTAACCTGATCTTGGGCTGTTGTACCTGCACCTGCTGATCGTGTGTACACGATCCCAGTTGTAAAGGGGTTAAGACGCCAACGGATCCTGCCGTGCCCACCTGACGACATTTTGAAATTGTGAGAGCTTGGGAACCGGCTTACGGAAACACCATTTTATTACAGTGAAAGTTAACTCTAGCTCTTGAAGGTTTGATCCATCTTGTGGAAAATGCCTGTGTTTTCAGCCACACGCTTTAGAACCTCAGATGTGTATAGTATTTAGGATCACGGGTGTATTCTTGCACAGGCTTGGGCATAGGGAAGCAGAATTTAGGGAGCAGCATTTTATTTCCCAATATCCTTCCTTTCTTGAGGTCCAGTATATTTGAGGTATACAGGTGTATAACGAGCTCTGAAGCAATAAAACCCCCAGCAATGTGTCTCCAAACCATGATAAACATTGTTCGATATCACTTGGTTTGAATGAGATACTTTTGCTTTTGTTCTAAATTAAATATTTAATGATGTAAATAGCCCAGATAGGATGTGAATAGTTGTCTTAATTTCATGTTTATATTTATTTTATACTATATAGGGGGAAGCAGCCTTTGGAGAGCCTAGAGCTGCACCAAACCTAAATACACAGCTTCGATATGTAAAATATGGCCATTCGTTTAATGCTACCAATCATTACTCAATTTCAAGGGAAAAATCTGAAATACGACAGGGAAAATGCCCTATTGTAAAGCCTCCAGTACTTTAAATGTTGCCCTTGTTTTGTTATATTTGACCCAGGACATGTGATAGCTCGGTCTTTCTACCCCTGAGGGAAAGTTGAAGTCAGATGAAAGCTCCACTTTTCTGATGAACAGAGCTACAGTTAAAGCCAATGAATAAGAGTTCCGAAGAACAAAATAAATCAGTGTAATGCTTGAGGGAAAGGAGGACACCGGGCAGTAACCTTGATATCTCTTGAATAGATTCATTATAAACCTGCCTGTTTATCCTTGAAACTGTGCTTAAAGATACTTTTGTAAATATTCTGGGTTCATAGTGAATCAAGCTGTAACCCTATCTATGGTAGGTTGGTATAATTTAATTAAACTTACTTGCAACATGACCAAGGCATAGGAAGGAGACCTGGAAAGCATACAAATGTGGTTACAAACCACGATGAAACTTAAAGAACCTTGAATCTCAAACGCCAAATTCGACCAACAATGGTTTAACTTCTAGTTTGGCATTAACACCCAAACAATCCAGAGATAAGATGTAGTTTAATGCAGATATCTTCGTGTCAGTTCAAGACTGTAAGTGAAATGTGGATTATTCCACTGAAAACAAGATAGAAAACAGTCCCTGGCTCCTACATTTTCTTCCCAGGTCTTAACTTTAACCCCTTTACTACCAGTATCAAGTGAACTCGATCCTCGAAAGCACCTGCCGGGCCCCGATATTGAGTATACTCAATGTGGTCTGATTCTGGAGCAGTGCAAAGGAAGTTGGTTTATCACAAACTAAATTCATTTGCGAATGGGCTCCAGAACATGTCCCAACATTTCAACACATCAGACATGGCAGCTAATATGTTGAAATTATTTGAAAGCTTAGAGATCCATTTTTCATTCAGGGAAACACAGAACCCAAGCTATAATGTAAATGTAGTAGCACTTTTTGGCCAGCAAAGGAAGACCTCTGCCTGTCAAATAGATCTTACCTACAGAAAACATATACTGTATAGTGGGTGGAAGGCTCTTACGGCATCCTTGGAGTCCCTGCCCTGACATTTCGTACCTCACCTCTGCATCTTCCCCTGAGTGGCATTCGGCTATTCAAATGTCCTCCACAATGGCTGACCCTGAACGGAGCAGCGATTCCCCATAACGGAGAGTGTGAAAGCCAGAATAGACCGCGCGTGCGCCGAGCCAGCCATCCATTCTGTTGACACCACGGGACGTTGCTGGCAGGTTCCGGCACACGGCAATGACGTCAGGCGGCTCTTAATCTTAAGAAGACGCTGAGTGGGTGAGTTCCCTGCTCAAATATTGTTATTCTACGTTGAGCTAGTGTTACTGTTTCTGGTTTTCGACTTCCTGCTTTGCCTTGACACTCTCTGTCTGCTGTCTGCCCTCTACCTTCCGCCTATTTATAGCTTGTTTTACCTTTAACGCTTGTCTTCTGCCTGCCTAATAACCTTTGCCACCTCTACCGTCCACACTTATTGGACGACCCCCACTGGATTCCGCGACTCAAGATTTACACCTGGTGCTACGGACACCAGCTGACAAGTAGTGTTCTATATATCTACCCCTCCCCGACACTGGTGTCTGCCTCGCACCGGAATCCAACCTGCACGTCTGGTTCCACAATCTCCCTACTCAGTCTGTGCCTCGCTCCTCCTCACAGTGGGAAACCTATATATATATATATATATATATATATATATATAGACTGTATGGGCAATGGGAAGTCATTTTCCATAAAATCACTAGGTCCTGCCAGTGGTTTTATGGAAAATCAGTTGTTAGTGAAGGGGTTAATAAACATTTGTCAATCCCTGCCTTAATGAGATTACTCCACTCACAGATATCCTACCTAGAGCTTTGAATTAAACACAGATCAAAATGGAACTCTGTCACTACTAATGTTATATTAACAATTTGTTTATAGCGCAACAAAGTATTTGTTTTAAATTTCTCTCTAAACACATTCTTGCTATTAATTGTGCATTTTATGTGTAATGTAACATAGTGTAACATAATACATTTATTGTAATACAAGTTTTAAAGTGAAAAAAACTAAAAAGTTTCCCCAGTTTCCTCGCTTTAGCGCCATTAAGTTACAGCTGGTTCCATGACTCTGATGTGGCTATTTACGCTTATTTGTCCTTTATCCAAAATGAGTGTGACTTGACTTTCTCTTTTATCTGGGACACTGATCGGAAACGTATCCCGCGGCCCGTGTGAAACTAATTATCCTCCCGCAGGATGCTGTCCGTCAGATGAGCTTCCCACTCAGGGGGCAGTACTCGTCACAAATGCTACTACCATGGTCATATGTTTTATGACTGCAATTACATAACAAAACAGACATATTTATTCGCTGAGCTTGGTAATACGGAGAATTCAAGACAGGAACTTCAAATCGTATAAAAAAAAGTAATCCCAGAGGGAAAACATCTGAGATGGAGAATTCTTTTTTTTTTTTTACTAAGATTTACCATTTTCAATGTAAAAAATAAAGCTATGGTCTAAACAAATTGTTGTATACCATAGACGTGTTTCGCTAACGCAGCTTCATCAGTACCGATGAAGCTGCGATAGCGAACCACGTCAATGGGATACAACGATTTGTTTTAACAATAAAGTAGTTTTATTCTTTACTTTATTCACCTGTCCTATTTTTCACCTGGAGGACTTCAACCTAAGCCATTCCTGAGAACTGCTTGATAGTGATGGGAGATCCAGTGCTCCCCTAATACCACTGGCTGATTCAGCTTTGGGGCCATTCAGTAAAGGGCACCATGAAATGTTAGTAATTTACTTATATTGGGCATTGATCTTTCTTAATGAAACAGTCTGCACATGTTTATAACTTACATTGAGGGGCACCGACATTAGGAATCCTTTGGAACTAAAGAAGGTAGGATCGCCTTGACAGATCCCTATGCGCTTAAAACTAGAGCCAGTAACAATTAGGCTCTCAAGCATGTGAGTGTGACCAATTTTATTTTCTCACACTCATCTCAATACCCACATTTATTGCACTATATATTCTTTTATTTCATTTGAGGTCATAAAATGAACGAATAGAAGATAAGGAAGTTTTGTACAAGTGCAGATCTCCACTGTCTGTTCGAAAATCCAGCATTTACAGCACTTACATACCAAAATATAGTATTTTTAATAAAGGTTTTTAAATATATATAATTTTAATCTCCTTTCAATCTATTGAAGGTACAGGCTTCTCTACATTCAATATGCTGCCATATTGAAGTACCTAGTCACATGATGTGCTCCGTATACTTTCCCATATTTTGTGACAAAGAATTGCCAAACTGTCTATATCACCCACAGATTGTTTCCACAATGTCTCAATTGCCTCTAGTACAGACACACTTTTTTCCCCCAAGTTCTCACTCACTCACCCTTGTCCATTCATTCATCCAAATGACTCTTTCATGTAGGATCATGTGATGTTTGCTGCATTGTGTGACCCACACAAAAACAGCTCCTGGAGCACTTGTAGCACTGTGTGCGTGAGTAAGAGCCCTCAAACTGGATAAAGGACATCTAGTAGATTAGCTATATGTGCTCAGCTCACATGTATCCCGATCAATATATATAGAAGTAAGATCTCTCATAAAGAGAGTAGGACCTTCACTGGTCCATTGGACATTGTGAGATAATCTGTGTCCAGCTCTCATATAGTCTTCACGGAATCACAAGGGCAGCAAGGCAGACATGATAAAGTATACTACCACCATAGGTCAGGTGCATAGACAACAAAGCAAACAGAAGGAACCCAAGCATTCCAAGAGCAGATTAACTCAGCAGCTTTACTTGAATGTGTGGTGGCAACGTTTCGACCAAGACAATGGCCTTTTTCAAATGAAATGGGCTTGTGCATAACGTTTCCGCCACTCATCCAAGTAAAGCAGTTTAGTTAATCTGCTATTGGGGTGCCTGGGTTCCTTCTGTCTCCTTGAGTGCTCAAGTAGAGGCGCCATTGTATGTAGAAATAAGATCTCCCAACCCAAAAAGTAGAATTTTCAGTAGTACACTGGACATTGAGAGAGAATACATGTGTGTCCAACAGATGCAGCACTTCATGTATGAGTAGGGTCTCTCTGAGAGGACATTCTTCAAGTGTATCGTGGACATTGAAGGATAATATATGTGTGCTAAACTATCTATTAGAGCAGTGTTTTCCAACCCTGGTCCTCAGGTGCCATTAACAGGACAGGTTTTAAGGATTACCTTGGGAAAATGCTGACTGAATCCTCCAATCTCTGAGCAGCAAATCATATCACCTGTGCTGTGCTTCAGCTATCTGGAAACCTGGCATTTTAGGGGGACTTGACGACCAGGGTTGGAAACTACTGTAGTAGATGTACCTCTGCATGTTGGAGTGATGCCTATCAAGCTGAGAGCTGGATTCAATGATATAAAGGACATTGAGTATTACTGCTAGTATGTGTCCACCTTCTCTTGTAGTTACAGAAGATCCCACTTGCTGCACTTCTTCCTGAGCTCCTATAGTGAACAGTGTCTTACCCTGAGCTTAAAGCTGCCTGGATGCACCAAGGAACATGGAACCACTAGAGCACATGTTGCATGGGGGTATGAATGACTAGGAACAAAACACAGCATTGGCTTAAATAAAATCCACCAAAATAGTCCCACGACGCCTATAAATCTGTACATATAAGGTTCTAGGTTTTTACAGGCAAAGGCAATTATTTGTTAAACCACATTCTGTTTTTAAAACAGAGACTTGTTTGTTTTAGACCAAAACAGACAAAAAAAAATCACAAACGGTTTCTAGGTCATCACAATGTAACTACTTTTTTGTACAGTTTATTAGCAATTTCTTTTTTTTTCCCACCAAAGTTACTTTTTGGCGTAACATGTTGAATTCCATAGTCTTTCTCAATTAGTTTACTGATAAAACCCCCCTGTAAAGGCTGTTGTTCAGCAAATTTGGCTTTATTCTACTTGAACCAATTAGGACGTTCACAGCGCCGCTACTATAGTGAGAAGCAGGGATAATTGGAACTAAACAAGTTTCGAAGCACATGATAAAAATACACATTGCATGCAAATGTCTAAGAATGTGAAGGCAGAAATATTCAGCACTATATAAGTTTGTATGGCAAAAAAAAGTAGACATTAACTCCTTCTTAGCTGATTCTGTTAAACGACATGCCTGATATCTTGCTGTAAACATTAATGGAACTTTACATGTATACGTTAAGAACTGGAGGCTCCATCACACTGTTTAATAACCATACTAAATAGCCAAATTAGTGTTATTTATTTGTAAATCATACTCAAATGTGTATTAAAACACATGTGTTATTAAAAATTCACAGAGAGAACTGTTTGAGCTGTGCATGTGACTAAAAAGTTTAATGTGTTAATTAAAAAGAAAATAGTTGTAAATTGACACAAAAATTGAAATATATCCGTCACATTTCCAATTTTTTGTTTCGCCATGACAGTTTGACGAATAAAGACACATTAGGGGTGGTTCACAACGTTAGGGAATGTCGAGATCTGAGCAATGATCTATGTATTGGCACAGATTACTCTGCAGCATCTTTAGAACATATGTCCACGTGCCCCATACATTGGCTAGCCACAAAGCATGGATCAAGAAACCATTGCTAACCTCGAAACGCCAAGTCATACACGAACATCACTTCACTCTAGTCTCTGGAAATGGTTCATAGAAAAGTATTTTTGTTACAATGAATCTCTGTTAGAATGCTTTGTATGTCGTTGTTGTTAGTACACGTTATCATTTCAAACATATTACGTGTAAACAATGAAACAAATGTATTTTATTTACTAGGCGACATTCTAAAGGTGTGGATATAAAAGAATGCTATTAGAGGCGAATAAAATTCATTCAAATGTGTTGTCATGTTATTCTTATCTAATATATACTATTTTAATGCAGAGGGACTCCAGTCAGTAACGTATATCGCTAGTCTAGTCGCTAGAGAATGACGTGGCATTTTTAATACCCATTCAATGATGGAATATTGCAACTACCAAATATATGCTCATATTAATAGCGTATGAAATGGGACCACATTGCAGGAATATATTTGATGTGTCACAAGTCCTTGTGCAGTTTTCATTTCAAGCAAAGTAAAATGTACAAGATCTTTCGGAGCAAACTACATATGAATGACATAAATTGCAATTCCCTTTAAACGTAGTAAGCTCGTTTATTATATAAGTACCCTCCCCCCCCCGAATGTTAAGCTTTATATTTAAAGAAGGTACAATAACATTCAATCGTTAAAGAAAATTAAACTGTTACATAAGACTTCTTCAGGTTAGAGAGTGTTTTGTACACTCAAAAATATGGTGCAAGGAACTACAAAATAGCCCATAAATATATATAATATATGGCTGATCTATATATATATATCTGTTTTATAACTTTTTTTCTTATATTATTATTGTTTTTATTTATTATTTTTTATGGACTAGTGATATGTTCTTTGTTATTTTTCTTACATCCTTTATGTCTAGAAATGGGCAAAGTACAATTACACACAGAACCCAAAAGTAACAGTAATTAAAAAGGAACACTGGCTGATACTATACACGTGTAATTACCTGTCAAAGTCTTCAGTTTCACAACTTGTTCTGTTCTCTGTCAGTGTCTGCAGGCTTTCTGTGTAGTAACAGCAGAGGAGTGAAGATCTGCAGATCCACAGTTTTATCTGGCCATCATCCTAAGGGAGTGAATACTATAGTATCATTAGGTGGTGCTTATTGGCTGAGACTGCATTGAATGAAGGTCTTACTCCACTCACTGGCTATATACAGAGATCAGAGCTGCCAAATTGATGTGTGAGGGAGCAGCCAATGGTCTATGACATGGGGGCAGGACAATACAAGCTGGATGATCAGTTCAGGATGTCTTAGGAGAAAAAAAGAGGAAAGTTTTCTGAGGGAGAAAACTTAATAAGAAAAGCAAGCGACATACAATAATAGATGTATGTAAGAGTGATGAAAGCAATTACTTTGGTAGTGTATATGATGATTCACTTCAATTAATGCAATTACTAAGCAAAAAGGACCAAAATCGCCTCCAAATCCTCCATTCTATTCAAGAAACAAAATGATACTAATGTGTGAAACACAGACCCATTATTTGCAAATAATAATAATAATAATAATAATAAATATTCAAAATGTGCTTTTTAGACATATATTTTTCCCCCCAAAAAATGTAATACTTATTTTTTGCAATCCTTTTCTACATCTGTTCTCAAGACTCTACAAGTATAGTGAATAATATAAAATCTGCAAAGAAAGGATATTGCAAAATGAGAGATATGTAGGAATTTTAAGTAAAGAATGAGTGCACGTGGGTCAGACTAAACCTAGCGGAATACATACTGGTACTTGTATTGTACAGCTTATTAATGCTGACATTTTATAGCTGTATTGTTTTTTTGTTTCAAAATCTTATTTTGTTTAGGTATATATTTATTTGTTTAGAAATAAATATCTGAAACCAGAAGAAAATTGTTTCAAGATTCTCTTTATCTTAAAACAATTTATTCTTTGTTATAATGAACCTTTTGCAGAGTGTCAGGTAGATATCTGTTCTGTGCAGATGCTCTTTCACTAGAGAACCATTAATTAAATGATTCCTGAGTAGGATTCGATTAATTGGGATTTTATTTAATGATCCGAAATTCGAATCGATATCAACTATCGAATCGATGTTCACTTACAATACATACAAGTACTAACTAAAGCAAACGTCATTATGAAACAAATCAGAATCATCAGACTGCTACACAAAGCACCCTCTCCCTGTAAATTGACCTGCTGAATCTATTGTCAGAACCACAAGCGAATAGACAGCTCAACATTTAACCCTAGCTTGCCTTTTAACAGCAGGATTTAATCAATTGGGATTTTATTTAGTGATCCGAAATTCGAGTCATTATCAATTATCGAATCGATCTTAACTTACAATGCGTTTTTTAGCGATCCGATATACCAAACGAAATTATGAAACGAAACTAAATACGAAACTAAATAATGAAAACGAAATTAATTCGAAACGAAACCAGACAAAACTTAATTTTCCAGCCGTGCACACCTCCTAATTCTCACCCAGGTATATATCGAGACTTCTGTGTTACTGATAGCACTTCTTAGAGGTTATTCAGAAAGCACCGTAATTTCGGTGCTTTGTAGTGCGGCGCACCTTGGTGCACTTTGGTGATTCCATTTCACCAACCCAGCAGTGAATTCACTATTCACCGCACGGTCACTGAAGTGCGCCAAAGATGGAGACGCTAAAGACTGCCGAACTCTGAAGTGACCACCGAACTGCAGAAAAAAAAATGAAACTCTGTTATACTCCTAATAGGTACTTAAACCAATAAAAATGCATTAAAATGTGTCTAAATAATAAAAATGGTCCTTTAAAAAATAAAAAGGTCTATTACAGAATAAAAAAAAAGCTTTTTAAAAAAATTGGAAAACAAAAATGTGGTCTGAAAAATAAAAATATATAAAGTGTTCTAAAAAAATAAATCAAAAGACGTTTTCCTCAAAATGAAAAAATATGGGTTTGAAAAAGATAATATTGTTTTACATTGAATCCTATGGGATTCGCCTGGTTAAACTTGTCAAACTGAATCACTGAAAATCAGGGCATTTCGCTGACACTTCGGTGCAGTTTGGTGTTTTCTGAATTGATTAACCATTACTATTCTATGGGACAATTTTGCTGCCGCCGAAGAATGCTGATCTCCAGCGAACTGCACAGTATTTGCTGGCTATTTGGCAGTATTTGGTGAATTGACATTTTAGTGAGTATATGAACTGCCCCAAAATTACACCAAACTGTTGGCTGTGGCTGCTAAAATACACTTAGCAGGGCCAGAGCAACTATAAGTCGGCCAGGCAGCTGCCTTAGGGAGCCTCAGCCAGGAGGCACAAAAACTAAAGCTTATTTTCGTTGTTTGGCACTGTGGCACACGGACTGAACAGCCTTCTAATAACCTTTAGAATGGAGCAATCAGTGCAACAAAGTTGAGACTAATTGATCAGGCATCTGACAGGGTGCCCACAGATATTTACTCCCATGGAGTACCCAGCTGCTGTATTGGCCACAAGAGCAACATGCAGAGGCTAAGACAGCCCTTCACCTGACTTTCCCCTGCGTGCTGACATGGATCAGTCCTCTGTATTAAGAAGCGGATATATATCACATTTTAATACACATTAAATAAACCTTAAGGCTAATAATATATAGATTGTAAACATTTTCCCACTTCCAAAACAATGACTATAAGAACTAATCAGTGGATTCTGTCTCTCTAAGTATTATATAAAGGGAGTTATGCGTGAAGGGTAATTCTGGGAACATAAATAAATGCAGTGTAAAAATACCAATAGTTTCTATGGTGATTTCTCCATTTTTAGAACCTTGTCTCATAATTGATTTTAATATGTATTTTAGTGAAAACCTACCAGCTGTAAACAAACTTAAAAATATTTTCTTTAGCGTAAAGATGAAATCGGTGGGAAGATGGAACATGTCAGTCAAACAAAGTAGCATAAAATTACAGGGGTGTGGGAATTCTATCGCCCGACGCCTAGGACATTAAGATCCGTGCACCGGGCAAGTAAATATTTTTGAGATGCAGTCCAGCGGGCAATAAGCCCGCTGAACTGCTCCCGGCACACTAGCGCCGTCGGGATACAAAGTGCAGTCCTCCTATGGAGGATTGCACTTTGCACACTGAGTGCAGAGAGTGGAAGGAACGCCCAATCTCCCGGACGTTCCTTCCCCTTTCTCACTGAGCGGAACAATGAGGGGAGTGGCGAGGTTTGTGCAGTGGCAAGTGTATCTCCCGGCTGCCCGCTGCGCAGGGAAGGGCCTGCAAGGAGGATTGAAAACCCCCAGATCCTGTTTATTTGGCCGGCAGCACGTGGAACAAAATGCTGCCGTGCCCAGATGAGTCTCTGCGGCCGCCGAGTCACCCGGCACCATCTTAGTCACTCTGGTCTCCCCGCGCCTGGATGGGGTCTGCAGACTTCCTGCAGCCGAGCAGCTCATTCCTGAAGACCCTCTATGGAGCAGATCAAGGAAGGCCCGGTATTTCGGTGGTGCCCCCTGTGACCTTTCTGTCCGTGTAACATTGTTGCCATTTCATTGCTCAGTGAGATCTTTTGGGGGTCTGTGAAGGTGCAGGATTTATAGTGTTTCCCCACGTCTTGCCCTTGTCCTTTATTTATGGGTTTATGTTTATGGGGTTTTATCTGGTCTGAGGTCTATATTTGTGGGCATCATCTGGTCTGAGGTCTATATATATGGGCATTATCTGGTCTGAGGTCTATATGTGGGCATTATCTGGTCTGAGGTCTATATGTGGGCATCATCTGGTCTGAGGTCTATATCTGTGGTCATCATCTGGTCTGAGGTCTATATCTGTGGGCATCATCTGGTTTGAGGTCTATATCTGTGGGCATCATCTGGTCTGAGGTCTATATATGAGGGCATCATCTGGTCTGAGGTCTATATCTGTGGGCATCATCTGGTCTGAGGTCTATATCTGTGGCCATTATCTGGTCTGAGGTCTATATATGTGGGCAATATCTGGTCTGAGGTCTATATATGTGGGCATCATCTGGTCTGAGTTCTATATATATGTGGGCATTATCTGGTCTGAGGTCTATATCTGTGGGCATCATCTGGTCTGAGGTCTATATATGTGGGCATTATCTTGTCTGAGGTCTATATGTGGGCATTATCTGGTCTGAGGTCTATATGTGAGCATCATCTGGTCTGAGGTCAATATCTGTGGGCATCATCTGGTCTGAGGTCTATCTGTGGGCATCATCTGGTCTGAGGTCTATATATGAGGGCATTATCTGGTCTGAGGTCTATATCTGTGGGCATCATCTGGTCTGAGGTCTATATATGTGGCCATTATCTGGTCTGAGGTCTATATGTGGGCATCATCTGGTCTGAGATCTATGCTGTGGGCATCATCTGGTCTGAGGTCTATATCTGTGGTCATCATCTGGTCTGAGGTCTATATATGAGGGCATCATCTGGACTGAGAT
Source organism: Leptobrachium leishanense (assembly GCA_009667805.1). Taxonomy (NCBI): domain Eukaryota; kingdom Metazoa; phylum Chordata; class Amphibia; order Anura; family Megophryidae; genus Leptobrachium; species Leptobrachium leishanense. The sequence goes on along the minus strand of CM019071.1, from coordinate 22,736,182 downwards.
ATATATATCTGTGGGCATCATCTGGTCTGAGGTATATATCTGTGGGCATTATCTGGTCTGAGGTCTATATATGTGGGCGTCATCTGGTCTGAGGTCTATATATGTGGGCATTATCTTGTCTGAGGTCTATATCTGTGGGCATCATCTGGTCTGAGGTCTATATATGATGGCATCATCTGGTCTGAGGTCAATATCTGTGGGCATCATCTGGTCTGAGGTCTATCTGTGGGCATCATCTGGTCTGAGGTCTATATATGTGGGCATTATCTTGTCTGAGGTCTATATGTGGGCATTATCTGGTCTGAGGTCTATATGTGAGCATCATCTGGTCTGAGGTCAATATCTGTGGGCATCATCTGGTCTGAGGTCTATATATGAGGGCATCACCTGGTCTGAGGTCTATATCTGTGGGCATCATCTGGTCTGAGGTCTATATATGTGGGCATTATCTGGTCTGAGGTCTATATGTGGGCATCATCTGGTTTGAGGTCTATATATGTGGGCATCATCTGGTCTGAGGTCTATATATGATGGCATCATCTGGTCTGAGGTCAATATCTGTGGGCATCATCTGGTCTGAGGTCTATCTGTGGGCATCATCTGGTCTGAGGTCTATATATGAGGGCATTATCTGGTCTGAGGTCAATATATGTGGGCATCGTCTGGTCTGAGGTCTATATATGTGGGCATCATCTGGTCTGAGGTCTATATATGAGGGCATCATCTGGACTGAGATATATATATCTGTGGGCATTATCTGGTCTGAGGTCTATATATGCGGGCATTATCTGTTCTAAGGTTTATATATGTGGGCATTATCTGGTCTGATATATATATATATCTGTGTGCAATTTGGGCTGAGGTCTATGTATATGTATCTTGAGTGGGCATGATCTAGTCAGTATATATGTATCTGTGCATGATACTATTCGGATTAAATTGGCAGTAATTTATATGTATTTAATTAATACACCTTGCATTCTAACTCAAATCATGTGCGCGCTGTTATGAATAAAGACCTCTAAACACTATTTTGTTGGAACTATTTTCCTTATCGGGACAAGCAGATCGTCCTGAGGGACAAGTAGATTGGACTACCACTTAGTCCGTTGGACAAGTACCGTAGATACTCAAGTATAACGCGACCCGAGTATAACGCGAGGGGTAGAGATTCATTATGGAAATAAGAATATTAGTCAAGACTCAAATATAACGCTAGGAGCAAAATTATGAAATTATGAAAGTATAAATTTTCCAAAATACGACAAAAGTCTGTTAAGTTACTGTTGTTCCATGTTTTCATTTCATGTTCATTCCACCCCACTCTCACCATTGTTCCTCAAATGGTTGTTAGAGAGCAGGGGTGCAGAGTGAGAGGTAATGCATTATCGTGGCTATTTTAGAATGGTGACAGATGTAATTGAGCGTTTTGATTGCTTGGAATATAATTCTCTTCTGAAATTCGTAAGCGCAGGTATGACATAAGGGCACATTTTTTAGATTTAATTATTGCAATTGCATTTAATAAGATTATATATATATAATGTTAGGAACCTATGCATATACTCATGCACTACAAAAAGACACATTTTGAAATTGATAAAAGCTTGCTTTACCTTGAAAAATTAATATTGTTTATATGAAGCAGAGTATATAATAAATTTGAGAAATTGTGACATACAAAAATTATATATTAAAGGGGTTAATGTTACTGGTTTTTATTGCAAAGGTTAATGTAGGTTTTTGGATTGAAGGGTTAATAGAGGGCTGAATAGTATTGGAGATGTTTTGTACAGGGGTACTTGAGGGCTGCAGTCATTAAGAGTTAATGGTTAAAGTCAGGGCTGCAGGTTTAAATTGGGATTCCAGTGTGTGCACGTGTCAGACAGCTCCTGGAAGCAATCAGATCTTCACTCCCTCGCAGCTGTCCCGTGTATAACGCGACCCCTACAGTTTTAAGCTTGATTTATTGCTCAAAAAACTCGCGGTATACACAAGTATCTACGGTAGATATTTTTAAAATTTCCACACCCCTGAGATACAAAAACCACGTACTCGTCTCTTGTCAGCTGCCCTTGACCACTTCACCAGTAGTCATTGTTTTGCGGTCCTAGCCATGTTTAATCCCTTCACTACTTTGATTGAGTTAACTCGATCTTCAAAAGCACTATCAGGTTCCGATATCAGGTTAACTCGAACTGGTCTTATTGGACATGGCAGCCAATGTATTGGAACTCTTTGGAGGGGTAATGTATAGTAGATTTCCTTCACGTTTTAGGTTATAGGTTATAGTACGTTCCTGCCCGTTGATTTATGGAAAACCACTTGGTAGTTAAAGCATTAAGGCTCGGGTAATAAAATAGATTGATGACTGCAAGAATGACTGACATTCTCGTGATGAGCTTCTCACTTCTTATATTTTATCAATTAGCTATAGGGATGATATATCTTCCAGGTTATCTATGGAGACCATTCATACATAAAATTAAGCAGACGGAAAGAATCGATATTAAATATTATCTGTACCATTACTCTAAAAGTATTCAAAGGCATTATCAGATGTTTTGTGTTCATCTGCACACAGAAAGTTCACTTTCCTGATGTCTCTCTTTCAAGCTTGTCCCATTGTAATCACAAGTCTCATTGTAATCACTTCTCTTTTCAAGGTATGTGTCCTGTATTCAGGATATTTTGGAATAATTTACTGGCACTCATTTTCCAGGGTCAGAATCAATACTAGTGTTATTTTAAACCTGTCAATGCCAAAAAAAAATTGTTAAAAAAAAATGTATCATAATATTTATTTGAAACATCGGATGTGACGCTAACAAATATAGGGTGGAATAGAAATTTTTCGCATAAGTTGTTGTTCTGACATAGTGTGAATTTGTTCATATATAATTTTTCATGTATTCATTTATCCTTTACAGATATGTTGTTGGAATGACAGGTTCTGAACTCGAGATGGTGTCCTTTATCTTGCACAATGTCACTCAGGGTTTGCAGTATCAGCATACAGGCAGAAATATCTTTGTGTCAATTACAGTATTATAAGAGAATGAAATAGTTCTCCTGCTTGTGGGGATTTGTACTGATGATAATGAGAATATTAGCAATGCAACTTACAAAAAATACCAATAGAATATAAAAATAATATCTGTATGTGTCATAATGTCTGTAAATGGAAATTACAGTAACACCTTGTATCTGTACTGTACAGGGATTTTCACACATTACAACCCCCTGTATCTTATCCCTGTACAGTAGAGAGCGACCCCAAACCTCTCACTGTATTTTGCCTCTCCCTGGCTGTTGTTATGCAGCAGCAGAGTTTCTGAACCTTTTGTTACATTGAGAGTGTGAGCAGCTCTTTGTAGCTTGTTTACAGTAAGATACTGTGAAATTGAGAGAGATGAGATGGTGGGTTTCATTTCACAACAGGGGGAGCACAAATTTTGCTTGGACAAGTTATGCAAAATGGGTTTTGATACTGTTTGCTTTTCAATTTATCACGATACAGAATCAAGTGTAATTGGATTTGGGAAAGAAGGGGTTAATACATAAATATGTAGAAATACTGAGAATGTCTTGACCGCTTTCTATTCAACCATACTTTCATGCTGCAACAGTTCAGTCAGTAGCCTGGGATGTCCAGTGGTAGTCCTGCAGTGATGAACTGATGTGCTACAAGGTGGCACAAGTCACGTAGTCTGAAGTCTGTCCTTGTGCCGTTGGAATCAAGTTCATTGGCCCTTTACGAGGATGGTTTTAACCAGTTTTCTCTTTCGTAACAGTTTATTATGGAAAATGATATCGGAATAATTGAATTTCTGGATTTCTCATGGTGTGTAAATCATAACTTCCACATGAATGTGTTTCTATGTCTTCCTTGAGCTCCTCAGCTGTTTCTATGTACCGTTCTCAGTCATTCTGTTGCACAAGTTAATTGATGTCCTGGGTAAATTTTACATCTGAATACAGCTATAAATAGCATCCATTCATCTGGTTTAAAATTAATAAAGAAGCTGGATTGAATGTGTTATTTGGGATTAGGGTGCATGTTAATGAATGTGGCAAAGTGTCAATACAGGTTATTAAAGGGCACAAGTATTTTACTGGGGCTTAGGTAAGCGTGATGGCAGGCTTTTCGTTCGTAATTTGGGTTGCATGATAGGTGATCTACTGAAAGCTAAAGGCTAAGGGTCCTATTACATTCGCAATGCAAAAATGCTCGCACATCGCATTTTTTTGCGCACAGCATTATGTGTTATCAGGTGAAAATTAATGGTGATATTACAATCCTCCCGCATTTTGTCATCCGTCAAAAAATAACGTTCGTAAAAACGACACGCAAAAATGCGCGCAACGTACGTTTGCGCGCAGAAATCAGTGGCCGAAATGTAATTTTTGACGCAAGCCCGTCATTTGTGACGCGAGTCTGTCATTTTTTGACGCGGGACCGTCATTTTTTGACGCGAGTCAGTCATTTTTTTACACGAGTCCGTCATTTTTTTGCAGACTGCGCACAACAGACATACGTTTTGATGGAAGACAAGGTAGTGACCGTCATTTTTGACAGATCTAGTAAAAAATACGTGCGCATCAACGTTCTCCGTTGTGAATCCGCAGTTTGATACGGTCAGGTTGTTACAATTTGGCGTTACCACCAGCTTTTCAATGACGTTAAAACTATGCGCGCAAACGTTGTCTGTTAAATTTTGCGATAAGATTGCAATACCATGCGCGCACAAACCCATTTGCGCTTACAATGTTAAGTATAGGACGCGCACAGTTCATTATGCTCGTGCAGGTCCCTCCGCGTTAAACGTTAACGCGCATTTTGTGCATGAACATCGTAATACGACGTTCTGCGCAAAGGGTTTTGCCCCTCGCGTTAATGCGTTTTTGCACTTGCATTAAAAATTGCGCAAATAATGTGATAGGGCCCTAAATGTCTAATACGGCAGATCAGGACCATTCGGTTCTTGGTGGACTCTTACAACCAGAAAAGAATGGAAATAAGAGCCACGTGAAAGTAATCATACCAGTGAATGTGACATTAGGATTAGAAATCATTATGACATGGTAAGCATATTTTAATCTTAAATACAGATAACACTCTCACATGAGGACCATCACCTGTGCCCCTCTCAAACAGGTCTGGCACTTTAGGACTCGGACGCACTGCATTATCACCGTATAATAAAAGCATTTTGTTTCCATTAAATAGTGGTGCATTCTATATTCATTATAATTTATATGAGAAACTTTTTTTGCAATCTACAAGCTGCCATTTAGGACATTTCACCAGTGATTGCAAAAACAAATAAACTCAAATATACAGCAATTTTTTCTTATCAATACTTGGATGTTGACTCCATTCGAGGTAAAGCCGAGCGATCCTCTTGCTGAAGCCATTTGACCATGAAATTGAAACCGTTGGCATTAAATCCGTTATGAAGATTAGCTCCTGGAGGTCTTAGTTAAGGCTAAAAATAAATGGCTGGTGCAAACCAAACATACATTATGTGGACAAATATTTTGGGACACAGGACCATTTCACCAACAGGGACTTTTATGACATTGCTTTAAAAATACATAGCGGTTAATAAAGAGTTAACTCTCTTTTGGGAAGTCTTTACACAACATTTTGTAATGTTTCTGTTGAAATTTATGCCCGTTCATCCTTTAGAGCATTTGTGAAGAGGCACTGAGATTTGGATGAGAAGGCAAGGCTTGCAATCTCCATTCCAGTTCATCCCAAACGTGTTGGCTGCGGATGAGGTCAGGGCTCTGTGTGAGGACAGACAAGTTCTTCCACACCAAACTCATCCAACCAAGAGCTATATTCCATAGTTGGCTCTAATGTTATCGCCTCGATTTGTAAGTGTTGGCGCCAGGGTAAGTGTGTTTAATGCATGCCACCCATATTACATTTCTGATGTTACCCCGGTTAGAGTTTGCGCTAGCTTCCACGAGCTTACTATACTTTGCGCATCCTATACCTAACATGGTATCACAAACATCCATTAATGTTTTGATAAGTAAAGTAGTGCATAGTGCTAGCGCTAAGATCCGCAGGGATGCGGAGAGCCAAAAATTAGCACCTTCTAAAAGCTGGCACTTCATGATTCTGAATTTTATTTATTTATTTATTTATAAAGGATTTGCCCCCCAAATAAATCCAATGCTCACCTCTCATCCCACGGCGAGAATGGTTTATGGACCTTGCTTTGTGCACTGAGCCTTAGTCGTGCTGGAATAGAAAAGAGCTCTTGAGAAAGACCCATGTCTTTCACAAACGTTTGGAAATGCAGGCTGAATGGCTAGGTGCTTGTTTTTATACACCTGTGGCAATGGGTCCATCAAAACATCTGAATTTAATGATTAAGTGGTGTGTCCCAATACTTTTGTCCATATAGTGTAAGTAATTTAGATAAGCTGTGTGTAAGAAATCATTATTTAAAATGCATAATATAGTATAAAATGTAAAGAAAAAAATACACGTTTAATTAAACCATATTTAATCTCCCCACTAAAAAAGGCCTCTCCTTTATGCATTGCAACATCCGCAGTTTACTCCCTAAACTGGATGAGTTTAAAGCTTGGTGCTACTATTACAAACCTAAAGTCATTGTGCTGACAGAATCATGGTTAACCCCTAAAGTGCAAGACTCTGCCATAGCAATACAAGGGTATTCATGCTCTAGAAAGGACAGAGCTAAGAGAGGAGGGGGAATTGTTATCTATGTTGACAACTCCATAAAGTTCACCCCATTGCAGAATCCTAGCTCCCCGGCCACATTTGATTTCCTTTCTGGTACTATTGAGATCCCATTCAGTAAAACAATTATTGTTGCTGGATTCTACCACCCACCAAGTTCCCCAGTGCAATCCCTTTCTGACATAACCCAAATTCTTAGTAAAATAGTCGCTCAAAACCAAAAAAGCGAACTGCTGGTCCTCGGCGACTTTAATGTTAATTGGCTGAATCCTAAAAACAATAAACACTGCTCACTGTTTAAGGCTTTGCAGCTAACACAATTAATCTCCTCCCCCACTCGCATTAATATGAAAAGCCCTAACCACACCTTGCTGGACTGGATTCTCTCCTCATGTTCTGATCGAATACAGGAGGCAGGCGTTCTCGCTAACAGTTTCAGTGATCACTGCCTAGTGTACTGTGTGCGCAAAATAAGGGCCACAAAATGTCCACCAAAGGTAATAATCACCAGGTCTTTCAAGAAATTTAATCTTGAATCCTTCCTAAATGATCTCAAACAGCTCCCATGGTACAGACTAAGCCTAATCCCAGACCTGGACTGTGCAATTGAATACTTTCAAGCCGAGCTCCTGAAAGTCTGGAACACCCATACCCCACTGCGCAAAGTGCGAGTAAAAGGGGCCCATCTCCCCTGGGTTACAGCTGACCTCACGCATATGTACCAGTTTAGAGACTCCCTGTGGTCAAACTTCAAGAGTACTGGATCCATGAACGATCACTGTGAATACCGAAAATGCCGGAATGAATATACAAAAGAAACAAAAATGGCTAAAGCCCAATACTTCAATGAAAATTTGAAACAAAAAACAACCAAACTGTACAACACCCCTTAGATGTAGCAAATGCTTTTAATAATTATTTTGTTGGATGCGCCACCACCCTGATTGCTAAGCTAGGAAATGACACGCAATCAGAAAGGCCGCACGCAGGTCAGGACCCACCAACAGTGCAAAGACCCCGTAACCCAAAGAAATTCAGTTTTAGGCCAGTGCCTGTCAGTGCCATCACTAAACTTCTCCGTAACCAAAAAATGAAATACCAGTCTGGACCTGATCAAATCCCAGCAATGCTGCTGAAAATCAGTGCACCAGCAATTGCAAAACCTGTCGCAACCCTGATTAATGAATCACTGGCAACTGGATACATACCCAAACCATGGAAGACTGCAAGGGTGGTACCTATCTATAAAAGTGGAGACAATACTTTGGTATCCAACTACCGCCCAATATCACTGCTCCCTGTAATGTCAAAAATTCTGGAAAAATGTGTCTACACTCAATTACGTGATTATTATCAGTATCAGAACTATTTAACCCCAGATCAATCAGGCTTTCGTCCAAACCATTCAACTACAACTGCCCTTTTAAAAGTTTGTAATGATATCCAAGCGGGCATGGAACAAGGAAATCTAACTGGAGCCATCTTCCTTGATTTTGCCAAGGCTTTTGACACAGTAGACCATGTGGCCCCCACATCGAAAAACTCTCATCTAAACTCTACCCCAAACTAGGTGCCCTGTACAGAAACAAATCCTGCCTGAGCCCGCGGTAAGAAAGCAGATTGTACAATTAGTGGCGGTTACTGAGACATGGTTCAGTGAGTAAAATAACTGGGACATAACAATACCGGGGTACTTTTTATATAGAAAAGACAGAGAAGGTAGGAAAGGAGGAGGAGTGGCCCTGTATGTGAAAAACAACATAAAAACGAACCAAATAAAAGTGAGCGAGGTGAACATAGAGTCAGTTTGGGTTACGCTAACATTTGGCAATCATACAGTAGCTTGTGTAGGTGTGATCTATAGACCCCCTGGACAAGCAGAAGAACTAGATAATCTGCTGGTTGAGGAAATAGCCAAAATGGCAATGAAGGGGGAAGTTATTATCATGGGGGACTTTAATCTTCCTGATGTGAACTGGAAAACCGAAACAGCTGGGTGCACCAGGAGTACAAATATTCTAAACTCCCTACTGGGATTATCTCTAACACAAGTAGTTGAGGAGCCGACCCGTAAAGAGGCCATATTGGATTTAATACTCACAAATGGAGGTTTGGTATCAGACGTTGTTGTAGGTGAAAATTTGGGATCTAGTGATCACCAGTCGGTATGGTTTAATATAACAACAGGGATTGAGCCGCACCACACAAGAACGAAAGTTTTAGACTTTAAAAAAACAGATTTTTCTAAAATGAGATTTTGTGTGAAGGAGTCATTATCAGACTGGAGGAGTTTAAAGGGAGTCCAGGAGAAAAGGGATTATTTAAAGGAAGCATTATTGAAGGCCACAGGAAATTGCATTCGGCTTGTTAGCAAAAACAAAAAAGGGAAGAAACCACTGTGGTACTCTGCAGAAGTGGCCAAAATAGTGAAGAACAAAAAGATAGCATTCAATAATTATAAAACAACTCAGAGTGAAGAAGATAGGCAAACCTATAAGATTAGGCAGAAAGAGGCAAAGCAATTTATAAGAGCTTCCAAAGCACACGCAGAAGAGAAAATAGCTCAGTCAGTAAAAAAGGGGGACAAAACATTTTTTAGATACATAAACGAGAAAAGAAAAGTAAAACAAGGATTAGTTAGATTAAAAACAAAGGAAGGAAGGTATGTAGAAGAGGATAAAGGTCTCGCTGACTGCCTCAATGAATATTTTTGTTCAGTCTTTGCAGAAGAAAAGGAAGGAAAGGGACCTCAGTTAGGAGAGAACACTAAAGAAACATTTACATATCAGTTTACAGAGGAGGAGGTTCTACAGCAGCTGTCTAAAGTAAAGACAAATAAGTCAATGGGGCCTGATGGGATCCACCCTAAATTATTAAAAGAGCTCAGTGATGTAATAGCAAAACCATTAACAGATTTATTTAACCAATCCTTGTTAACGGGAGTCGTCCCAGAAGACTGGAAATTAGCAAATGTTGTGCCCATTTACAAGAAGGGTAGTAGGGAGGAATCGGGAACTATAGGCCAATTAGTCTTACGTCAGTAGTGGGGAAATTAATGGAAACCATGTTAAAGGAAAGGATTGTTGAACATCTAAAAACACATAGATTACAGGATCAGAAACAACATGGGTTTACCTCAGGGAGATCATGCCAAACTAATCTTATTGATTTTTTTGATTGGGTAACAAAAATAATAGACACAGGTGGTGCAGTAGACATTGCTTATTTAGATTTCAGTAAGGCTTTTGATACTGTTCCGCATAGAAGGCTTATCAATAAATTGCAATCTTTGAGTTTAGATTCCAATATTGTTGACTGGATTAGGCAGTGGCTGAGTGACAGACAACAGAGGGTTGTGGTAAATGGAGTTTATTCGGCACAAGGTCTTGTTACCAGTGGGGTACCTCAGGGGTCAGTACTTGGACCCATTCTCTTTAATATTTTTATTAGTGATATTGCAGAAGGTATTAATGGAAAAGTATGTCTTTTTGCTGATGACACAAAGATTTGCAACAGGGTTGACGTTCCTGGAGGGATCAGCCAAATGACAAATGATTTAGGTAAACTAAAAAAATGGTCGGAGTTGTGGCAATTGAGTTTTAATGTGGATAAGTGCAAGATAATGCACCTGGGACGTAAAAACCCAAGGGCTGAATATAGAATATTTGATACAGTCCTAACCTCAACATCTGAGGAAAGGGATTTAGGGGTCATTATTTCAGAGGATCTAAGGGTAAGTAGTCAATGTAATAGAGCAGCAGGAAATGCTAGCAGAATGCTTGGTTGTGTAGGGAGAGGTATTAGCAGTAGGAAAAGGGAAGTGCTCATGCCACTGTACAGAGCACTGGTGAGACCTCACTTGGAGTACTGTGTGCAGTACTGGAGACCGTATCTCCAGAAGGATATAGACATCTTAGAGAGAGTTCAGAGAAGGGCTACTAAAATGGTGTACGGCTTGAAGGAGAAAAGTTACCAGGAAAGGCTTAATGATCTTAACATGTACAGCTTGGAAAAAAGACGAGACAGAGGAGATATGATAGAAACATTTAAATATGTAAAGGGAATCCACAAGGTAGAGGAAGGGAGTATATTTAAAAGGAAACAAAATAGCAAAACAAGAGGACATAGTCTTAGATTAGAGGGGCAAAGGTTTAAAAGTAACATCAGGAAGCATTATTTTACTGAGAGGGGGGTGGATACATGGAACAGTCTTCCAGTAGAAGTGGTAGAGGCCAAAACAGTAATTGAATTTAAGCAAGCATGGGATAGGCATAAGGCTATCCTAAACAAAAGATAAATCCAGGTTAAGTATCCATGTAATTGGGCAGACTAGATGGGCCGAAAGGTTCTTATCTGCCGACATTTTTCTATGATTCTATGTTTCTACAACAAATGCTTATGCCAGCCATTGAATACGGAGATGTAGTGTATGCAGCCGCCCCACAAACACACCTCCAGAAACTTACTACATTGTATAACTCATTCTGTCGCTTTGTGCTACAATGTAACTACATGACACACCATTGTGACATGTTAAAAGAACTAAACTGGCCATCACTGGACTCTAGACGCACCCTTCACCTTTCCAACCTGGTGTTTAAGAGCTTTTCTGGGAAGCTACCACCCTACCTGAATATGCTGCTTCCCCCGGCAGTTCCCTCATCCTATAACCTCAGATCCAGGACCAGCACCTTACTTGCAATACCGCAATACAAAAAGAAAATGGCTCGATCCTCATTTTCCTACAGAGCACAGCAAATATGGAATAACCTCCCAAACACTGTCAAATCTTCCCCCAGTCTAAAGTCTCTTAAGACTTCCCTATTAACATATCTCAATACAGAATGCACCTGTAAACATGTAACATAATGACTTTATTTCCTACATATTTATTTTTCTGTTAATCTGTATATTTGGTCTTTAGTAAAATGCAAGATATTAACACTTTTGTATTTCTGTAACCACTCAATGTTCTCGAACCCAGGACATACTTGAAAACGAGAGAAATCTCAATGTATCCTTCCTGGTAAAATCCTTTATAAATAAAATAAATAAATAAATAAATGTTCATGAAAAAGAGAATGTCATGCGATCCTGTTTTGAATGATATTTCCTTAATAAAATCAAATGTACATTTTCTTACAGATGATGAGATAATAAGATATGTTGAGGCAAAATATGAGCATATAATGTACAAGTATGCATCAATTTATCCTTTAAACATTGGGTAACTTACAAGTGATAGCCTAGAGTCATGTGGCCTGACCAGCAAGTCTCTGTAAATGTAGAATAAAATATGCTGTCAAAATAAACCAATTATCATAAAAATTGCAAGGCTAAATGACATTAAACTGTAGGAGAAACTATATCCGTGCCAGGAAATCCAGGTAGAACCCATCTATAGTAAGTGACAGACAAGTTTTATGCAGCAGTTTCCATTATATGGATTTATTAGAATTGAAGGCAAGAATAAAAACATCAAGGATAAACACAAATTGCCAAACAAGACAGGTGTAGCAGAGTTCACAAGGCCCATACCAGGCAAGAGAGTCTTTGTTTGGGGTGGAACACGGGGAGTTTGGGAAGGTTGGCTGTCATGGGTGAGGCTGTTAAAAAAAGTAAAGTCCAAGTACACGTGATCCAAAAAGTCAGACGGCAAACTCGAAGCCAAGGACAAGTGTCAAAGGATCAATAAAAAGTATACAGATGTCCGGCAACAGGCAATCTATGAGATGCCCGGTATGAGGTATGGCACATGGATGATAACCGATGTAAAGTACATGAGATCAGCTGCTATTTATTAGGAGGACATCACCTGAAGTGTCTGGACCCGAAGGGAAGAAACACCCGTTCTCTGATTGACTCCCTGTGGTCAAAGTTCAAGAGTACTGGATCCATGAACGATCACTGTGAATACCGAAAATGCCGGAATGAATGCACAAAAGAAACAAAAATGGCTAAAGCCCAATACTTCAATGAAAATTTAAACAATAACATATCAAACCCCAGAAATTTTTGGAAAATCATAAGTAACATACAAGCACCCCCCATCCACTCCCAACCAGCTGCTTTAAAAGTAAACAACCAAACTGTACAACACCCCCTAGATGTAGCAAATGCTTTTAATAATTATTTTGTTGGATGTGCCACCACCCTGATTGCTAAGCTAGGAAATGACACGCAATCAGAAAGGCCGCACGCAGGTCAGGACCTGCCAACAGTGCAAAGACCCCGTAACCCAGAGAAATTCAGTTTTAGGCCAGTGCCTGTCAGTGCCATCACTAAACTTCTCCGTAACCAAAAAATGAAATACCAGTCTGGACCTGATCAAATCCCAGCAATGCTGCTGAAAATCAGTGCACCAGCAATTGCAAAACCTGTCGCAACCCTGATTAATGAATCACTGGCAACTGGATACATACCCAAACTCTGGAAGACTGCAAGGGTGGTACCTATCTATAAAAGTGGAGACAATACTTTGGTATCCAACTACCGCCCAATATCACTGCTCCCTGTAATGTCAAAAATTCTGGAAAAATGTGTCTACACTCAATTACGTGATTATTATCAGTATCAGAACTATTTAACCCCAGATCAATCAGGCTTTCGTCCAAACCATTCAACTACAACTGCCCTTTTAAAAGTTTGTAATGATATCCAAGCGGGCATGGAACAAGGAAATCTAACTGGAGCCATCTTCCTTGATTTTGCCAAGGCTTTTGACACAGTAGACCATGGCATCCTATTACGAAAACTTAAGAACTCTGGTATTGGTGATAGTACGTTAACCTGGTTCCAATCACATGTGTCTGATAGGTCTCAATTTGTGTCCATTTCTGACAGCACTTCCCTTCCCCTCCCAGTCACGTGCGGTGTACCCCAAGGCTCGATACTTGGCCCCCTGCTATTCACAATATTCATAAACCATCTGCCCAATGTCTGCAAAGCTTCAACTGTACACATGTACGCAGACGACACTGTAATCTATACCAGAAAACCAAATCTCCCACAGCTGGAGGCAGTGCTGCAAGAACAATTCACAGGGGTAGAAAAGTGGATCGCAAATAACAAACTTTTTCTAAATACTGACAAAACTGTTACAATGCTCTTTGGAACCGCACCTAAACTACACAAATTGCAAACACCCCATCTATGTGTTGGGACAAAATCAAATGGCACACTGACCACAGTCACTTCTCTCAAATACCTAGGTATGTGGTTAGACCCAAATCTATCTTTTGGCCCCCACATCGAAAAACTCTCATCTAAACTCTACCCCAAACTAGGTGCCCTGTACAGAAACAAATCCTGCCTGAGCCCCGCGGTAAGAAAGCAGATTGTACAACAAATGCTTATGCCAGCCATTGAATACAGAGATGTAGTGTATGCAGCCGCCCCACAAACACACCTCCAGAAACTTACTACATTGTATAACTCATTCTGTCGCTTTGTGCTACAATGTAACTACATGACACACCATTGTGACGTGTTAAAAGAACTAAACTGGCCATCACTGGACTCTAGACGCACCCTTCACCTTTCCAACCTGGTGTTTAAGAGCTTTTCTGGGAAGCTACCACCCTACCTGAATATGCTGCTTCCCCGGCAGTTCCCTCATCCTATAACCTCAGATCCAGGACCAGCACCTTACTTGCAATACCGCAATACAAAAAGAAAATGGCTCGATCCTCATTTTCCTACAGAGCACAGCAAATATGGAATAACCTCCCAAACACCGTCAAATCTTCCCCCAGTCTAAAGTCCCTTAAGACTTACCTATTAACATACCTCAATTCAGAATGCACCTGTAAACATGTAACATAATGACTTTATTTCCTCCATATTTATTTTTCTGTTAATCTGTATATTTGGTCTTGTGTTAATATCTTGCATTTTACTATTTTGTATTTCTGTAACCACTCAATGTTCTCGAACCCAGGACATACTTGAAAACGAGAGAAATCTCAATGTATCCTTCCTGGTAAAATCCTTTTATAAATAAATAAATAAATAAATGTTCATGAAAAAGAGAATGTCATGTGATCCTTTTTTGAATGATATTTCCTTAATAAAATCAAATGTACATTTTCTTACAGATGATGAGATAATAAGATATGTTGAGGCAAAATATGAGCATATAATGTAGAAGTATGCATCAATTTATCCTTTAAACATTGGGTAACTTACAAGTGATAGCCTAGAGTCATGCGGCCTGACCAGCAAGTCTCTGTAAATGTAGAATAAAATATGCTGTCAAAATAAACCAATTATCATAAAAATTGCAAGGATAAATGAAATTAAACTGTAGGAGAAACTATATCCGTGCCAGGAAATCCAGGTAGAACCCATCTATAGTAAGTGACAGACAAGTTTTATGCAGCAGTTTCCATTATATGGATTTATTAGAATTGAAGGCAAGAATAAAAACATCAAGGATAAACACAAATTGCCAAACAAGACAGGTGTAGCAGAGTTCACAAGGCCCATACCAGGCAAGAGAGTCTTTGTTTGGGGTGGAACACGGGGAGTTTGGGAAGGTTGGCTGTCATGGGTGAGGCTGTTAAAAAAAGTAAAGTCCAAGTACACGTGATCCAAAAAGTCAGACGGCAAACTCGAAGTCAAGGACAAGTGTCAAAGGATCAATAAAAAGTATACAGATGTCCAGCAACAGGCAATCTGTGAGATGCCCGGTATGAGGTTTGGCACATGGATGATAACCGATGTAAAGTACATGAGATCAGCTGCTATTTATTAGGAGGACATCACCTGAAGTGTCTGGACCCGAAGGGAAGAAACACCCGTTCTCTGATTGAAAACAGTGTAGAAACATGTGCAGCCATAATCACAATATGCCCTGGTGGTCTTTCAGAAGTGAATACATGTAGCGTGAAGATCAGTTCATGTGCGTTCAGGTCATCAGGGAGGTAATCATAGTTGTCCGCAGCACTTCTTTGTGAGTTTCATGGAGGCAATCCCACGTCATCATAGGTAGTAGTTTTTAGTCCATAGCATCTGTTTAAATAATTCTCAGAGTGGGAGGGAAAACAGTTAGGTATTGAGTGATTGACATGAAAAAATAATAAGTGATAAGCAGTTCCCCTGAAGTATTTATAAAAATAACACATTCACACGTGTCACCATATGGCATTATTATTTCATCCACTCTTAATTTCTATTTTTCTCTTGTCTCATTTTCTCGTATAAACCAATGAATAATAAATATTGGCATGTTCAAATAATAATCAAAAACAAAAATAAGGCAAAAAGAAATTAAAGGATGGCAAGAAAATTCTCACCAGTGAAGGAATGGACCTAAAACAGGCACGGACATTTAAAATGCTCACTTAGCCATGATTTACACACACGCAAAATTAACCAAAAATTTCCCACGTACACTCCCACTTTCCCACCTATGTTTTTCCACAAACATAATCAATTTGCCATAAATTTGCAGACACACACACTGACATATACATCTCTTTTTACACATACACACTTGACCATACATTTACACTCAGGAAGCATGAGCATGGGACATCATTACCCCAACATCAACATTTCACTTTTTATCTTATATATACCTGTTGAGTCCATTAATGTTCTCTAGGTTTTGGTGTCCTAAACTGCTGTTGCAAAGTTGTGAGTTAATGCTTTAGGTTGTTTATTGTCTGTGGTAAGTTTATATAAATTGCAGTGATCCATTTGTGTCATTATCTGAGGTTCTGATACTTTAACATGTTTTATTGAGGTTAAAGGCTAGTTGTTTCTAGCCTGGCTGCCATGATACTTTTAATAAATCATCGATATTTCATTACGTAGTTAAGTTAAAGTTTGCATTGTCGTTAGTTTTTGGTAAGTGTCACGGTTTGCCATTAGGTTTGTCCCCCTAAACACAGGACCTAAATTTGGAACATGCTTTTCATAAACTATTATTATTATTATTATTACTGTTGTTATTCTGACATTTCTAAAGTAAACCTCATAAAATATAAACCATTTGTCCAAAACTCTTCATAGTTGATGGCAGTCTGGCACTTATTGACAGGTTGGTAGAGATGAATGCTTTAAAGTCACGGTCATGATTAAACATTTGGATCTTTTAATCAGCAATTACTTTCTCACTATAGTATGGTCATCTCTTGTAAATGCATAAAACTCTTCACCCATAGCCGTAGGGTCCGCCACGATTGCCCATTATTATTATTTATTATTATCCTTTATTTATATAGCACCACATATTCCACAGCTCTTTATAATATCAGTGTACAAGGAGTTGATACATTAGAATACCACACATGGATGATGACCTGATTCAGGGGGCCCCTGTTTCCAAGGAAACTTACAATCTATGAGAAGTACAAGTATTTTGTGAGGTAGGCGCATCCATAGCTTTAGGTGTCTTGCCCAAGGACACTTGTTGGTGGAATCTTCTGAGTGGGATCAAGTTGTCTTTCCATGATTGTAAAGCAGCGACCTGGTGGTTAGGTTGAACCCGCTTCTCGTAAAGTTGAGACTTCTCCACAATTGTATTGGAGGGATGTGCTGCACGGGACTTGACTCGCTTCTCCACAGTTGAAAGGCAGAGATGTTACCACTGGACTCCACAGCCGATTCCACAGCCGGTATTGTATGGTAGGCAAGTATGTACCGTTAGGTGTCTTGCCCCTGGACACTTACTGGAGTGGTGCTCTGGTTGGGATTCAAACCTGGGTCTCCATGGTTACAGAGCAGTGATGTTACCTCTACTCCATCCAGCCAGTACATCCCCTTCTTGCTGCCCCAAATTGGGATCCATGATTTAAGGTTTATACCAACTGGCAACTAGCACCTGTAAAGTAAAACTTTTCTATATCCACACTACCTTATATGGTATTTAACCCTCCATTTATGAGATACAGTCAGGTCCAGAAATATTGGGACATTGACACAATTCTAACATCTTTGGCTCTATACACCACCACAATGGAGTTGGAATGAAACAAACACAATGTGCTTTAACTGCAGACTGTCAGCTTTAATTTGAGGGTATGTACATCCAACTCAGGTGAACGGTGTAGGACTTACAGCAGTTTGCAGATATGCCTCCCACTTGTTAAGGGACCAAAGGTAATGGGACAATTGGCTTCTCAGCTGTTCCATGGCCAGGTGTGTGATATTCCCTCATTACCCCAATTACAATGTGCAGATAAAAGGCCCAGAGTTCATTTCAAGTGTGCTATTTGCATTTGGAATCTGTTGCTGTCAACTCTCAAGATGAGATCCAAAGAGCTGTCATTATCAGTGAAGCAAGCCATCATTAGGCTGAAGAAACAAAACAAACCCATCAGAGAGATAGCAGGAACATTAGGCGTGGCCAAAACAACTGTTTGGAACATTCTCAAAAAGAAGGAATGCACCGGTGAGCTCAGCAACACCAAAAGACCCGGGAGACCACCGAAAACAACTGTTGTGGATGACCGAAGAATTCTTTCCCTGGTGAAGAAAACACCCTTCACAACAGTTGGCCACATCAAGAACACTCTCCAGGAGGTAGGTGTATGTGTGTCAAAGTCAACAATCAAGAGAAGACTTCACCGGAGGGAATACAGAGGGTTCACCACAAGATGTAAACCATTGGTGAGCCTCAAAAACAGGAAGGCCAGATTAGAGTTTGCCAAACAACACCTAACAAAGCCTTCACAGTTCTGGAACAAGATCTTATGGACAGATGAGACCAAGATCAATTTGTACCAAAGTAATGGGAAGAAGCGTATGGAGAAGGAAAGGAACTGCTCATGATCCTAAGCATACCACCTCATCAGTGAAGCATGGTGGTGGTAGTGTCATGGCGTGGGCATGTATGGCTGCCAATGGAACTGGTTCTCTTGTATTTATTGATGATGTGACTGCTGACAAATGCAGCAGGATGAATTCTGAAGTGTTTCGGGCAATATTATCTGCTCACATTCAGCCAAATGCTGCAGAACTCATTGGACGGCGCTTCACAGTGCAGATGGACAATGACCCAAAGCATACTGCAAAAGCAACCAAAGAGTTTTTGAAGGGACAGAAGTGGAATGTTATGCAATGGCCAAGTCAATCACCTGACCTGAATCCCATTGAGCATGCTATTCACTTGCTGAAGACAAAACTGAAGGGAAAATACCCCAAGAACAAGCAGGAACTGAAGACAGTTGCAGTAGAGACCTGGCAGAGCATCACCAGGGATGAAACCCAGTATCCGGTGATGTCTATGTGTTCCAGACTTCAGGCTGTGATTGACTGCAAAGGATTTGAAACCAAGTATTAAGAAGGGAAAGTTTGAGTTATGATTATTATTCTGTCCCATTACCTTTGGTCCCTTAACAAGTGGGAGGCACATCTGCAAACTGCTGTAAGTCCTACACCGTTCACCTGAGTTGGATGTACATACCCTCAAATTAAAGCTGACAGTCTGCAGTTAAAGCACATGGTGTTTGTTTCATTCTAACTCCATTGTGGTGGTGTATAGAGCCAAAGATGTTAGAATTGTGACGATGTCCCAATATTTCTGGACCTGACTGTAGATTTGAGCTAATGATTTAAGGATATCTCTCTACTAAGGGGTATGTGGATGTTTTTTAAAATTTTTTTGCTTTGTGTTTTAAGTTGAGGTGCCTCAATTTGTATTTTTTCTGTGTTATATTTTGAATAAAATTTTATTATTTTGAATTTTAGTCCCATCCTATATAGGTCCTATGTGACCTGTGTTTTGTGGTAGGCAAGTATGTACCGTTAATTGTTAAGTCTTGCCCAAGGACACTTACTGGAGAGGTGCTCTGGCCGGTATTTGAATCTGGGTCTCCACGGTTATAGAGCAGTGATGTTACCTCTACTCCATCCAGCTGGTACATCCCCTCTTCCCTTCATCCTCTCCACTAAATGATTTGGCCGGCTATTTATTTCTAATGATGACCATGGTACTTGCCTTAACTATTTAAGTTCCCAGGTTATCTTGTTCTTTCTGACCCTTTTACAACAAAGATAAACTCTAATTCCTTTCATTTGATTTGTGGCTTTGCCTGTGTTCCCTCTCCTTTTAAAACTTAAAATAAATTTTCAACAAACATTTTTTTGTTATTGTTTCTGGATGTATGTTGTTTCTCTCCAGTTCTCCTGCTAATCACCAGAGGTGTCTTTATTTAGCACATTCCATGAATCGTCTTTAAAGTACAGCTTATCATATTATTGGTCACATATTCAATTATTCAGCCTCGCCACTGCATATTTAATTTCTCTCCTGTGTACCATTCAAGCAATTTACATGATTCATCTACTTTCTATATGCTCAGCAAGCTTTTTACCTACCGTAGATACTCGAGTAAACCGCGACCCGAATATAACGCGATGGATAGAGATTTATTATGGAAATGGGAGAATGCTCAAGACTCGAATATAACGCGAGGAGCAAAGTTTTACTGTACTGGTAAACAATTAAGATCCTTCCAGGTTCTCTTAACACAGTCAGGCTCCCCCTCAGGCCAGGGTGCTCTGCTCTAGAATGATTGCAGTTGTTACTAAGAATGAAGCCGCCGTCCACCCATCTTTACTAGAGATAAAATGGCCGGCAGAGGCGAGCGAGATGAAAGATTGGCTTAAACCGAGCGTGCCCTCTGGCCGTGATGAATCCCACCTCTCCGGAATTCTGGAGTTCCTGAAGTGTTTGCAAGCATCAGGGAGCCCGCATTCACTTCAGCGAGACTACCGGAACTTCCGAGAGACTTGGGATCCTGGGCAAGGCAAGTTTTTTTTTTCTTTTTTACACGCAATGCAGATGTCTCGAATATAACGCGACCCCTCCAATTTTAAGGTAAATTTTTGTCATCAAAATCCAGCGGTATACTCGAGTATCTACATTATGCTAAACACTGTTTTATTGAAATTAAGTTTAAAAGCAATTTTATAAAATCAGATCAATAATTGGGCAGAGATATAGTTAAAAGTGAAGGAGATGAAACGGATGTATTATGAACAACTATATTAAAAAAACCACCAAAGTATAGTAAAGTAAATTAAGATGCAAAGTACATGGAATCAGTAGCATATTTATATATATGAACATGCGCACAGGGTCACATGTTATCTCTTAACATAATTTTTGTGGTAAAATATTTTATGATAAACAAAACTAGAAACCTTATTATGAAACTGTGTACCCTTAAAGCTCTCCCTCACATATAGAAATCTGCAGATTAAATCGAACACAATCTTAGGGCTTGATTTAGTTTGGCCTGTTAGCCAAAAACTGGGACCATTTTCAGCCACATGTCGGCCATTTTTCAGTTTGGGAGATTCAAATACAAGTTTACCGGCATTTCCATTCCCGATGAAAATTTGGATCCAATCTTGGTTCTCATGGCTATACTTTTCAATGGACATATCGACTTTAGAGACTCATTTTGAATTTATTGGCTTGCTGATTTCCAAAAAAAATACAATTACTAAAAGGTGTTAATAAATGGATTTTCAGGCAGAAAAATAGCGGGAATTAGACCGAAATCTTTGTTTAAACATCAGAATATTGTAATAGACATGTTTAACCCCTTAATGACAGGCGGGCATCACCCATCAGGGGCAGCTAAATGCCGGCGAGGAGTACAGGTATGCCACGCCGACAGGTGCTGTCGTGAGGCGCAGATTGCGCCCCGCCCTGCAGCCAACGCGCAGTGAGTGTCGTTAGCTGCAGCGGGATGGCCTGGGTTCAGTCACTGTGCAGCCAATGATGCGTGGTGTGGGGAGGGGCCGAGGCGGCCCCATTGAAGACAGTGGGGTGTACCTGTATGCTATGTGACTTCAAAGCCCTCCTGCCGCCGGAACAGCATAGTACATCCTGGGGCGGTAAAGGGTTAAAAGCACGAATCGGTATGATGATGCCCAAAATCCATTTTTCCACATGCTTTACAAGCTGGCTTTTTTTTGGACCAGCGGTATTTCTCAAATATTGTCTCAGGCCGAATTTTTTAACCTGAATCAGCCGATGTTTTGAAAATAATGTTTGCCGCAAACAGTACATATTTGTCCGAAAACTCCCATAACAGAATTAAATCAAGGCCTGAGGTTGAAGTTGGTTATTTCACCAATAGCCTTGTCAAAATAGTATGGGAACACCAAATATGGAAAATGTAATAATATTATAATGAAAAATTGTATTTGGAGACAGTAATCTGTGCAGCAACATATCACACTTATAGTGACTTGCTGCACATCTTCATTATTCACTAGGCCATTTTTTTAGGACAGCATAACTAATTTCTGTGAACATTCCTGTGCATTTGTGTAGATATAATTAGGCGTGATAATCATAACAGAATGAATGCAGCCATGGTGGTCTTGTGGGTAATGACCCCAAGACGCAGAAGTTTCACAACTAGAACTATGTGTTTTTTCGCATCCAGTCATTTCTAAAATAGGTCAAATAAAGGTTTAAGCTTGTTGTTGGCCTTATATTAAATTAGCAGCAAAAATAACAATTTCCAAATTTCTATTTTTATATTTATTGTTTGATTTACTGTCTTCTTCTGCAATGTGCAAACGTCACCATGTGAAATGGAAAGTCCTATTAACTTATTGCAAAAGTTACAATTGTGAACTTCTTTCTAACATATTCAGCAACTTTGGACTCCTCTGTACATGATATATAAGCCTGAAGCGAATATTCATAGAGAGCCGAACTTGCCGCTGAATTTCCCCAAACGGTGATTTTCGTTGCAATTTGGCTATTCAAAAAGTTGGCAATTTCTATTCACTGTCTCTTCTGCGGTGTCGGCTTTTTCCGGAGGTTGCGATCGGCTCCTGCTCGGGTTTTTTCATGGTTTCCGGCAGCTTAATCCAGATGTTTTTGCGGGTTTTCGGCGTGCATTCGCCGTGTTTTGCAGTTGGTTTTCGTCGGGTTTGCGGCAGCTTTTCCCTGCAATTCGGGGACCCTGTGGTGCTTGCTGAATACACCGCAGGGTCACCGAAATGGGATCAGTAAAAGGAACCGAATTGAAGAGAACAAATAGTCACCGAGCATGCGGTGACTTTTCGAATCTCTTTGAATTACCCTCTAAAGCTTATTTTTGTTAGTCAGAGACACCGAACGGCCCTGAAAAATTAGTGAAATGTCCAGATTTTCAGTTTCGTTTGACAGGTTTAAACAGGTGAATCCCATAGGTTTAAATTTTAAAAAAAATCCCCCTCTTTATTAAATTTTTATTCAAATGTTTATTCTTTTCATTTGCAGCAAAAAGTCTTTTTATAAATTTTTTAGAATTTTCTAGGCATTTTTTCTGGATTTTTTTTTAAATAGAATTTTTGTTTATTCTGTAGCATGCCTTTTTATTATTATTCATAGGACCTTATATATTATTTCCATGCACTTTCATAAATTTTTCTTTTTTTAAAAGTTGCCTGTTTTTTTTTTTTTACCTGTGTTCGGTGGCTGGTCGGCTTTTTTTGGCGGACTGTTCGGCGGCGTTACGCAGTTCATCGGCAGGTTGATCGGCGGCGTTTGGTGGATCCCTTCTGTGCACTTCGGGGACCCTGCGGTGAATGCTGAATTCACCGCAGGGTTGGAGAATTGAGGTCCCTGAAGGGCGCCAAAGGAGAGAGCATCAGAATTTAGGTGCTCACCAGGGACATGCAGTCAGGGGTGGCAGGGGAGGCAGAGCCTCCCCTGCCATTCCAGTAAATTAATGTGTTATTTATTGAAAAAAGTTCTCATACTCACCTGCTCCACGCTCCCTCGCTGATTCTCTGTCCTCCGCTTTTTTTCCCCTGCACTTTCAGTTTGCCGGCTGGTGTGTGTGTTTCACTACACAGACAGCAGGGGCAGCACTGAGCCAGCCTAGCCTATGCAATTTGCACAGCTGAATGCTACACTAATTGAGTAGCTTAAGCTGGCTTTGCTTCCTGGTTCTACGCTCTTGTGTCTCCAGAGGCACTGAGAGCAATTGAAAGCTTGAGCCAATGGGAAAGCTCCATTGGTCTCAAGCTATTCTTTTTTTTAAAAAAACGCCCCGCATGGGAGGCAGAGCTCCCCATGGATTGATTGACGCAGGACAGTCATGTGACTCTCCTCGTCAGTCGTGGGGGGGCAGGCAGAGCTCAGCAGTCAGCATGTGTGTAATAGCGCCCTCTATTAGTCAGTATTGTAAGTGCATTCTCTTAGAACTGTAAAGTAAAAAAAAAGCGAACTTTACTTAGTTATAAATAGTGAAACTCTCTTCTCCTATATAACGATAATCAAATGCGTAAATTGCGACTGCGTAACCCTGTGTATATCTGGCTCTGATACTAGCCAGTGCCTCATCAGCCACTGACCTCACCGCACGTCACTGGTGCTCACTGAATAACCCCTTTAATCTACATATAAGATATGATCATACTTGACTGCAGAGTTTAACACGTATTTAAACACAATGCACACATTGTTTATATCTTTATTAAAATATTAATGTTGACAACAATTTATTATTGTTGGAGATGATAGCTGTCACCTTGAATACATTCATGCAATTGATTTTTACTACATTTCACATCATACAATCATCTCTGTGACCTGCATAAGGTACTGGAGAATATCTCCTGCTCCTGTTGTACTATCTAATATAAAAAAGCGCTGACAATTTGGCAAATAATACACATAGGATGAATGAGTGAAAATCAGGGAAAGTTAATATCTTCTTAGATCCATGTGACAGTTATGGCAAAGGAACGAAGCATATGCAATATGTTAGTGAATCTACATCCCGTCATATTTTTGTACTTATTCTTGTGTGTATTTTGCGGTACATAAAACCAGCAGGACTTATTGCATAGATGGTAAACAAGGACTGAATAAGGGTATCCATACCCCATCTGCTAATTCTAGCCTATCACTCTATAACGCATTTTTAACGTGCGTTTAGGCGCACTTAATCACAGCCGCATTAGCAGCAAATGACGCGCAATGACAGCCAACATACGAAGTACGGCCGCAAGAAAGTCCGGCCGCGCAACGCAAGTGGAAAATGAACGCATTTTTTTGAGAACGCAGAACCGCTAGTACTGATGTACAGAGTGCGCTGCGGCGGCATAGCGGCGTGTGTGCGTGATTAGGAGATGTCAGGCGCTGCTAATGTCCAGCCTAAATAACGTCCAGATGCAAAAAGTGTTTTATTGACGATCCGTAAAAAATCACGCACGAAAATGCACATCGTCTGACCGTTTTCGCGCATTGCACTAAAAAAATACGTCAATGCGTTCGGACGCACTTTTTGACGGTCGCTGCGAATAATACGTTCGTTTGACCCTAGCCTTACCCATATGTTCTTATCCTTATATTTTACGTTTTTGAACCCTGGTCATTTTCAATGCAATATTTATTTTTTCTTACCTTTAACTCATGTTTTCCACCTGATTCGAGCACAGGTTGATTGTCATTGCGGGTGACTTTCTGATTTAACTGTCGATTGGCTACTTGTCAATTAAAGAAAGGGTGTAATTATTCTGTAACATCCTTTGCAGATATTCTGATTCCGACCGTCCAACTCAAAACATTTATTGAAATATGACAGGTAGGTTTTGTGGATCTTTTAACCCCTTCACTAACGAGATTGAGATATCTTGGTCCTCGAAGGCATCCTTTTTTTTTTATAATTCGGAAAAGCAAAAGCCTTTTGCTACGTTATTCCAAAGCAACATACGGCCGCCGGTCTTTTATTCCATCCTTATTGTGTCAAGTAGATGCTTAAAATAAAATGTTATCCTTGACACGCATAGTTTAACATAACTAATAAAAATATAAAATCCCAGGTCAATTTAAGGCCAAGATTATGTCTGGGTGTTTTATGGAGAACTCCTATGGCTTTTTTTTTGCTGTTGATGATCTTGTCAACCCAACTTGTCTTGCATCAATTGATTTCTCCCTGTGTGCTACACAGTACTTACGTTATCCCATGAAGCTGCGAGTAGTCCAGCCTCAGGATATTCAGGCAGACAGCGTTGCTCTCTATTCTTTGACAATACGTGTTTTCAAGAAAGCTTCTATATAGCTGAGGATCAATAGATGATCCGGGGACAGTGGGTTCTTTCACTGAAGACTGTAACTCTTTATTGGACTTTGTCTGCTCTCCGTCACCCTTTTTTAAGGTGACCTAATTGGCGAGGACAAAAGAGAAAGGGCTGTTTTGTCCTGGAATCTACTTTCTCTCCATGTACTTTATTATGTCTCTGGTGCTGTGACCATTATCATTTTTTTCTATGGTGTTATATATTATAGTCTCATGTTTTTGGAAAATGATGAGTATGTTTTATGAACCTGGCAAATAAACAGCTGACTGGGCGATTTTATTGATCTGGGTGATATGCGATGTAAACAATACACTTTGCAGATATCAACTCATACGTGTGTGTGTGTGCGTGTGTGTATATATTATACACGATAGTAGTTATGCTAAGAAAATTGTATTTTTGGGGTGGGGTATCTGAACATATTACCATAGCACCATTAACATTGTGTCTTTTACAACAATTCTGCTAGTGTAAGCTTACAAGGTTGTGGTGTTATGATTATTAAGAAAAAACAGATTGTTTAGAATGAGGGTAACATAAGTCCAGGGAGTATTTTAAGGTAATGGCCAACTAAGAATTATGGATGGAACGGCTACGTTTAAGACCGGTGTCAGACGAGTGCACTAGGTGCACCTGTACTGACGTGCCTCCTGGCGTCTGTCGCAGTGTTGTGACGCTGTGTTGGGGCTGGTCAGACACTAGCGCATGCACGAATTATGCGCGCTACAAGCATCCGTGCACAAAGCCTCTCCGAAAACGCTAGACGCGGGTTGTCGAGGCTGCAAATCGCTTTTCTCTATAGTAGGATCGAGCCTTGCAGCATTGAGCGCACTAACTTGAATAAATGGCTGAATAAATGTTTAATAAAAACTGGGATTTTATTTTACATTGAAACCTATGGGATTCACCTGTGTAAATCTGTCGAATGAGTCCACCGAAACTCAGGGCTTTTCACTGACATTTCTCTGCTATTCGGTGTCTCTGAATAGATTAACCATTACTTCTCTATGGGATTTTCACTGCTGTTGAAGATCATCGTATTTTGCTGGCAATTTGACAATATCTGATGAAATGCCAGCTTTTTGAATAGCCGGATGGACCCGAAATTGCACCGTACGGGGAAATTCACAGTTCGGTGCAATATCGGAGCCAGTTCGGCTCTCTATGAATAACCCTGATAGTATCGTGTCTGTAACAGAGTTACATGTTACTTCCTCCAGCTTCCAACTAAGCATTTCTTTCTTTTCTTTCAACCATTTTTGTATCCTCGTTCCCATCAATCATCTGCGGAACATTGTCACTTGTTAATAAGCTTTGTATATGAGACAATGTTAAAGGTCTTGTTATATCTAGATGGGGAACATGAACCTGGTCTTAAATGTTCGGCCAGCATTGATCAAACATGACACAACATGCAGATTAGGATGAATAACGCAGAATGTGTGGGCGAGTCGGCTCTAAACCATGTGGAGCCTAAATAAATCACTAATTTACTCATATCTGTGGGGTTTCAAGGGGTCCTTAAAATATTTTTCTTTTAGGCAGCACAGGGGGAGAATACAAAGTTTAATAAATGACTTCATCGTAACAAGTTATCTCGGTTTATTTCCTGCCATAAATGTTTCATTAATTGCCAAGTATTTTGTGTTTGTGTTTACATTAGTGGATGATCTGGTCTCTCTTTTTTTAATTACACAATATTGTATTTTTATTTTGGTAACTGTGACTTTTTCTTATGTCTCATAATAGATGTGCGGTTTTCATAATATTGGGAAGCAGTTTAGTTTTTACACCCAATAGAATGAGCCAAAGTGATGTTACAACCCTTACATAGTAAAGTGATACATTAGAGACAGTTTAGGATCGATGGCAATAAATAACAGGACAAAACAAGCTCGTTTAAAGTGTTCTTCTTTACGGGTTTAACTCGTTTGACGTAACAGTCTCTATTATTTATTTATTTGCAAAGAATTTTACCAAGAAGGATACATTGAGATTTCTCTCGTTTTCAAGTGTGTCCTGGGTTCAAGAACATTGACATTTTTACAGTCGTTACAGAAATCACATGTATTCTCCGAGGATTGTGTGATAAAGAGTGAGCAGTAGTGTCAGTTGTTGGCTACATTCATATTTTTACATTAATGTGTGATTTTTATTGAGTAGATCGTCAAAGAGGCTTTAAATATATTTTTCTAGCAGGTTTTAAAATAAGCCTTAACAAATCCAGCCTGGTAAAATAAGCATTTTAGCAGTGTAAACTATTTACATGGTTATTCAAAGAGCACCGACACAAAGTCGTGCAGGCTGGGTGGAGCAGAGGTAACATCACTGCTCTGTGTGGAGAGAGCCTGTGGAGTCATGGGCTCGATCCCGATGAGCACCTCTCCAGTATGTGTCCTTGGGCAAGACACCTAAAGGTACATACTCGTCACTTAGGACATACTTGAAAATGAGAGAAATCTCAATGTATCCTTCCTGGTAAAATCCTTTCTCAAAAAAAAAATAGTCCACCAGGTCCTGTGAATGATATAATGCCAGCAGGTTCACGAACAATAGGCACTAATCCAATCCTAACGCTAATATCGGGACACTAACTAGGAAAACCTGCGCCTGCAGATTGTCCCGTAGTATCTCCCATGTTAGCGTGGTATTCTGGGGCAGGCGCTAGCTTAGCACCTCGCCCCGAAACACAGCACTAGCTGCAGTGACACTTGCGGTAGTGCTTCCGCGTCGCTGTGAGCATCACCTCCTGGAGGCCATAGGATTCCATGGAGGGTTGCACCTCCTGACCACAAGCTCTGCGCGATCTCACTCTCGCAACCTCGAGTAGCTCTGAGAAGTGATCACGGAGGGAGACTGGGAACTATTTGTTCCCAGTCTCACTCTGCTCTCCCGGGGAGTAGGGATGAGCTGTTAGATCAGTTCGGAGTTCGAACCGAACTTTGGTCGTTCAAAAGTTCGCGAACTTTGAACTTTTTGGGTGTGTTTGGTTCGAGTTCGCAAAAAAAGAAATTTTGAAAAAAGTATAGAAAATGCTTAAAAAAATACTAAAAAATCTAGAAATGAAGAGACTCTTTACTGCAGAATATTATAAACAACGGTTTATTAGATATTGAATTAAAAACGAATGTGTACGTGCAAAGATTCTCAACTCTAAATGACCTGTGTTTTTCAAACATCATAACAGGTGTTTTTAGTCTGGTCTAATCAATTTGATACATTGTAGAATATACTGAGGGGGTGGGGTGGTGTCTGCTTCTGATTGAGATTTGAGAAGTGTTAATTTCCCTCCTAAAACTTGTAATATGCTATATTTCACCGCTGTGTGCTCAGCTCATTTTTACCGCTTTCGCTCATCATGTTTAAACGCGATTTTGAAGCCACATTTTGTTAAATGACCGACATGTTAGATATCGTTCTTTTCGGCAGACTCCGCAGATTCATAATATATCATTTTTATATGTATACGTCCTGTCCTGGCTGTATATTATGAAAAAAATGCAATAAAAATTGAATTTTTAATCATCTGCAGTGTGTAAAGTGTTGTTTTTTTCACATTTTAGCACATGAGCCTTTGCGGTTATGTTTTCTATGGGGTGCGCTTGAACAAAAATTAGAAATGGGGACTTGTTACATTTTGTGGGGGGAATTACGTGATTTATAGCAAACGCACCCCATAGAAAAAAATCATTAGTGCATCATCGTACACATTATAATTGCAATGTGAACAATATTGCTGCATTAATAAAAATAACACACAAAAAAATACATGTTTTTCTTTTTTTTTACTTTATACCTGGTCATGTTGGGTATCATTCGAAAGGCCATGCTCAGGCCTTTCGATTGACACCCTCCATGACCCACTAGATGCCAGGAGATATCGGGGTTCAAATGAACCCCCTATCTCCACCAGGGGATTGGCCTGGGCAATATATATATATACGCATGATGAAAATTTGCAAAGGATAAGGCACGCAAAGTGAAATTTTGATGTGTCTGAAATTGAAACTTGCGTGACAACTCTTATTTTTTTTTTTTCGTTAATTTATATTTGTTCAATACAGTTAATTTTAATTTGTTTAATAGAGTTAATTTAAAATGGTTTAATACAGTTTATTTATATTTATTTTACCTTTACTATTGGTGCTTTTCAAACTTTATTCTTAAGTAAAAAGAAATTTAGCAGTTTCATGTTGTCATTTTTTTTTGGGGGGGGTGCAAGTTGCTGGTCTTGCCTAGGGCGCAAAATAGTCTAGCACCGGCCCTGACCGCATGGTCCACCCCTGCACTCTTCCACAATACCACAGAGGGGTTACTGTATGATGGCACTTGCTGGCCTGGCACCAAAGGCACAATATTTGGCTGCACTGCCACTGACGCCTGTATCAGATTCATATCCTCAGAGGGGTGAGACTGTGTGACGGCACTGTTGCCGACGCTAAAGGCCCAATTTTAGGCTAGGGTAAAACAAACGCATTTTTCGCAATGAACGTCAAAAAGTGCGTCCGAACGCATTGAGGTGTTTTTTCACGGAAAGCGCTTAAATGGTCATACAATGCGCATGTTTGTGCGTGATTTTTTACGGATCCAAACCAGGAAACTTTGGTTGTCTGGACGTTATGTTGGCCGGACATAAGCAGCGTCTGACATCTCCTAATCACGCACACACGCCGCTATGCGGACGCAGCGCACTCTGTACGTCAGTACTAGCGGTTCAGCGTTCTCAAAAAAATGCGTTCATTTTCCACTTGCGTTGCACAGCCGGACTTTCGTGCGGCCGTACTTCGTATATTGCCCGTCATTGCGTGTCATTTGCTGCTAGTGCGGCCAAGATTAAGTGCGCCTAAACGCACGTTAAAAGTGCGATAGTCTGACCCCAGCCTTAAAGCACCTATTGTTACTTTCATCCAAAGCCTGCATAAGTTTCACAATAATTTAGCCAAAAAAATCACTAAACTTTTTCTGTATGTCCGAAAATGTCTCCTCTTTTCATACAGACTGCCGCCCCAAGCAGTTGTTTATGGATAGACTAAAGAAAAAGCATTTACCGTCATTTGAAACTTAATTTTTTTGTTTTTAAGTGTTTCTATACATCCTAGAAATCCGCCACTTCACGGGCAGGTTATGGGGACCTCCTAGGCACGATATTTGAAGGAATTTTTCGTTTTTAATTTTAACCCTTATTTCCTTGTTTCCTGTCCCCCAGGGCACTACCCGGACCCCATACACCTTTTATGGCAAATATCTAGCGTATATGCCCTCTCGGAGGGCACTCTAAAAACCGAATTTTCAGCCCCATTGACTTGTATTGAGTTCGAGTTCGGGTTCGGATTCGAACATTTGGAAAGTTCGGGTTCGAATACGAACCGAACTCTGGCGTGTTCGGCTCATCCCTACCGGGGAGAAGAAGCGGCGGATTGGGCCACACCTCTTACCGCGGGATGAGAGGTGAGTATGGGATGTAATGGGGGCTTTACACGAGGTGCTAATGATTTTCCAAACGCAGAATCTTTTAACACCAGCATTTAGGAGGTGCTAACTTTTGTCTCTCAGCGTCTCAACGGTAATTTGCGCCGACACTTTGTAATACCTCACTTATCGAAACGGTAATTAATGATTGCGTTCCTCATGTTAGGTATAGGAGGCACAAAGTCCAGTAAGCTTGCGCAAGCTGTGAGGCGCTAACTAATTTCACCCCAGTGAAAGGAAGCGTCAGGATTGTAATATGAATGCGAGGCGTTAAACTTACTTATTCTAGCGCTATCTTTACTTTTAATATTACAATCAGATCATCAGGCCTTATAATGGCAAAAGACTTGTGCGGGATCCTGTTGCAATTTTTATTGAACTCCTACTTTCTTGTGGTAAAGTTCATTGCAAGAACTCATGACTTAATTCTTTATCTAACCGAGATATTGTGAATATAGTCCATTGTGTTATTTTGTGTTGAACCTTCGATGGCTTCACATTTACCCAGAAAGTGGCATATTTAAGTTAAGTTTCAAAGATCACAATGAGTAACAAGGTTATGGATCCAGCTTTCTGTGTAACAAATTGTTTTCCAAGGGATACATTGAAGCTTTGGATTCCAAAGGCCCAATTCCAACTGTCTCGCTAATGGATAGAGATGTGCATTCGTTTCGGAAAAATTCGGAATTTGGAACGAAATTTGATAATTTGTATTCGGAAGTACTTCCGAATAACGAATCGATACGATTTCGAAATGAAACTAAACGATATATAATGAATTTATTTTGTTTTACACTGAGTCATCATCATAAAATAAAAATTTGAATAACTGATATCAACTATCGAATTTGAAATGAATCATCAAATTGATATCAACTATTGAATTGATCTCAACTTACAATACAAGTAACAGTCAGCAAAGGACTTTATGAAACAAATTAATTTTGTTTCACTGTTTAATTTGACGCAAATACTAAATCTGAGACACAGCTTAAAATTTAACCCTAGCTTTTCTGTTATCAGCAATATTTGATTGGGGTTTTATCTAGTGATCCAAAATTCAAATTGATATCCAACTATCGAATTGATATATGAAATTCGAATCCATTCGAAATTTTGAATCGTACGAAATGAAATTAGTTACGAAATTCCGAAAACAAAATGATTTAAAAATGTAATGACCCGAAACTAAACAAAACTAAATTTTCAGCCATGCACATCCCTACTAATGGATAAATTCTGCACGAGCCATTATCCATTTGTGGTTTGAGTTGGAATATATGGGAATGGCTCACAGATACCAGAATTGGTGCCCGTGTTGGTGCTAGTATTGGATTCTACAGTTCATGGAACTCCACTGAGTGAAACACAACCCCATGCAAGCTATGGGTGATCCCTCCTCAGGCTCTGTATGAGCCAGCATATGTGGAGTCGCATTGGCGCTGCTGAAGGAACACTGGAACTGTTTGTTCCTAGTGTTACGCTACATTCAGGAAGAACAGGTGGAGCAGCATGCTGCCCTCTGCACCATGGCATAAAAGGGTAATTTAAAATAAGCTTAATCCCACAACAATAGGCTCTCTGAGCTAGTATTCATCATTAAATACCTGTTAGAGCAGAGAACAGCGAGGTAACAGGGAATGGCTTGGTGTTCTTGCGCTGAGCCATTATTAAGGGCTCCTATACAAAGTATAGGAACTGTTAATGTACAGTAAGCAGCCGCCATTACGATAACTGGAATACACATCAACAACCCTATAATGTGAATTGAGGTTGTTGAAAGATTTATGAGTCCCAGTTTCTTCGAGCTCAAAGTCTTGTGCATAATTTGACCTGGAACACTGATGTCAATCTGTTATAATGGATATTTTTCGTTTGACACTCTTAGTCAATACTCCAGTTATTTGTATGTGCAGACATAAAACATTTTCCAGCATTCGTTTGTATTTTTATAAAATGTGCTGTTGTACGATTTAACGGAACATAGAGTCCCTGTGTCTCGGGATGTCCATCCATGACAAACACAGCTTTAGATTTAAGCAGATCACCCAAAGCGTTTGCATAATTTATTTATAAAGGATTTTACCAGGAAGGTACCTTTTCCTTCAGTTGTTTGTTCATCTCATTTGCTTCATTTATAAAATAAGATGCTAAATTGTAACTATAGGCCCCCTATAGGGTGAAGGGGATCCTTTAGGCCGTGTAGTTTGAACCCTTTAGGGCAGGTATATGGTTTGCTGCTTATAGCAGAATCCAGCACACACTTGCAGAACTCGAAAACGAGAATGATAGTGCAGAACACAAACACAAGAGGAAGCCCTGCACTGGGTATGATTTCTCATCTAAAGACAGGTCAAGGGTAGACACATACAGTAATTCTCAAAAATGAGACTAGAATGTATTCTGCAGATTGCAGGGCAGAACTCGGTACTTGAAAAACACAACAATAAAGACTGCTGATACTAGCACTCCCAGCCAGGGAGATCAGACAAAACCCTGAATACCACTCAACACCAAATGGCTTTGTGGCCAAATGCCTGCTGAGTGAAAACAGACTTAACTATAAACAGGCAGAGAAATCCTTAAACAGACAAGGTACATACAGAAGAGAGGTCCAAGAAGCCAAGCCAGGTCATACATGAGATATCAGAATACAGAATCAGAAATACAACTTAGGATACAGACTAGAGCATAAACTGGGAACCAAAGCCAAGGAGTCATACACAGAAATACAGCAATACAGGGAGCAGGAACTCAATGGAATAGGTCTCTCCTGATCCAAGGATCAGTGTACTCCTGGCCCTATATATATGGCTGAGCAGGTCATGTGTCCGCAGACTATCAGCCCAATAGGGATGGTTTGCAGAGCCTGAAAACCAGAAAACAGGCAAATCCCTGCATCCACCACCAGGGCTGAAATGTGACATAAGTAGTCATAAATTAATTCAGACTCAGAACTCCATGATCCATTATTTGGTTAACAAAAGGTCTGTGGACATGGTGGTTAATGCCCTAGTACAAGTAGGAGTGATTGGGTTGATGGAACGGTCGCCCACAATGGGTCAAGTGGCACCTCACCTTATAGCAGCAGGAGCAGAGAGTATTGCCCAGCCTACTGCTTCAGGAATAGATATCCTATGGCAGTGTCACCATCTTGTGGCTGTGGATATAATAGATGTGGCAAAAATGGCACTGTTGTAAAAATGTATTGCAAATTTAAAAAATTATGAAAAACAACTTCCAGTCCCAATATATGACATTCTGCAATTTCCATGGTTCTTTTAATGAACAGTTTACATTAAAGGAGTTCTGTTTGTTTTGGCTGTAAACATATCTGTATATTATATCTTCCCTTTGATGGCTTTCCTAGTAAGTACACAAATTAAAATTTTCAATTCTCTTTCAAACCAAGGGCTCAGTTCTCTTCCTGACGACCAAAATCGGCAGCTTTTTTTGGATGAGTTTACCAGCATTTCGATTCCCAATAGAAATTTGAATCCAATATTGGCTTTATCGATTCAGCTCGAATTTATCTGTACGCCAATTTAAAAAAACAAATACTAATGCTAAAAAGTACAAATCCTTTTTTTAAGCACCAGATTTTTCTAAAACTCATGTTTAAAGGCACAAATCTGTATGATAACGGCTGAAAGTACGCTTTTTTCCGGTCAAGCGACATTTTTTTGAATATTGACTCCAGACAATTTTTTTCAAGTGAATATGTCGATATTTTGAAAATAATTTGCTACAAGTAGATTGAATTGTCCGATTGAATTCAATCGAGCCCCAATTCCCATGATTCGTTTGTATGTTGCACATCGATATGCTAGTCCTGTTACAGGGGACGCCTTTTTAAATTCAGCACAAAATCTGGAACATTTTGGCTAAACAAATTCAAGTAAATCTGAAGCATATACAGTCATGGCTGAAATTGTTGGCACCCCAGAAATTTTTCCAGAAAATCAAGTATTTCTCACAGAAAAGTATTGCAGTAACACATGTTTTGCTATACACATGTTTATTCCCTTTGTGTGTATTGGAACAAAACAAAAAAAGGGAGAAAAAAAGCAAATTGGACAGAATGTCACACAAAACTCCAAAAATGGGCTGGCCAAAATTCTTGGCACTCTTTCAAAATTGTGGATAAATAAGATTGTTTCAAGCATGTGATGCTCCTGTAAACTCACCTGGGGTAAGTAACAGGTGTGGGCAATATAAAAATCACACCTGAAAGCAGATAAAAAGGAGAGAAGATCACTTAGTCTTTGCATTGTGTGTCTGTGTGTGCCACACTAAGCATGGTCAATAGAAAGAGGAGAAGAGAACTGTCTGAGGACTTGAGTACCAAAATTGTGGAAAAATATGTAACGTTATGCGCCCCCTCTGGCAGAGGTGGGAGTTGCCAGTCATGATCTGGACATTCTGTGTCTCTGGCGCCACCTCTGGCCTCGATGGACTTTACCTTTCTTCTTGGATTCCAAGCCTGGTCACTCACCTGGACTCTATTGTTCTAATTGAACATTGTATTTAGGCAGGCATCGCCCTAGGAAGGGCGCTGCCTTCATTTGCTCAAGCCTCAATCTGTTTTGCTCAAGCCTCTATCTGTTTTGCTCAAGCCTCAATCTGTTTTGCTCAAGCCTCAACCTGTTTTGTTCTAGACTCAGTCTGTTTTGTTCCTAGCCTCCAGTTGTTCCATGCTCTCAGTTGGTCTGTATCCGGCGTCTTGAATTTAGCCTCATTGTATCCAGATTCATTCTATGCTATTCTGGTTTAGCCCTAGTTTGCTTTTGTTTTTCATGTCTGTCTTCAGGTCACGTCACGGTCAGGTATAGTCTTGTTTATTCCCCTGCCTAGTTCTGTTCATGTTTTTCTGCTTATAGTTACCCAGGTCCTTGGTTGTTTGTTTATGTTTATCTAGTTTAGTAATCATTGTATATTTTAGTTCAGGTCAGTCTGCCTGCTTGCCTTTTGATTTCTGCCCTGTTTATAGCCCTGTATCTCCTATTGCTTTTGTATCTCAGTCTTCTGGTTTATTTCTATTGCTCAGGTCTTTAGTGTCATATGTGTTCTATTCTGGATTCCTTGCTGTGTATTTAGTCTGTTGTAAATAAATCTCTTGTTTTATTCTATTCAGTTATGTCTGTTCACTGCTCAAGTAGCTCAGACCCTTTCTGTACCAAGTCAGGCCAGGCCCCAAGTTACAAAATATCAACAATCTCAAGGTTACAAGTCCATTTTCAGATATCTAGATTTGCCTTTGTCCACAGTGCGCAACATTATCAAGAAGTTTGCAACCCATGGCACAGTAGCTAATCTCTCTGGTTGTGGACGGAAGAGAAAAATTGATGAAAGGTTGCAACGCAGGATAGTCCGGATGGTGGAAAAGCAGCCCCGAACAAGTTCCAAAGAAATTCAAGCTGTCCTGCAGGCTCAGGGAGCATCAGTGTCAGCTCGAACTATCCGTCGACATTTAAATGAAATGAAATGCTATGGCAGGAGACCCAGGAGGACCCCTCTGCTAGCAGAGACATAAAAAAGCAAGTTTGCCAAAATGTACAGTTTGCCAAAATGTACTTGAGTAAGCGAAAATCCTTCTGGGAAAACATCTTGTGGACAGATGAGACCAAGATAGAGCTTTTTGGTAAAGCACATCATTCTACTGTTTACCGAAAACGGAATGAGGCCTACAAAGAAAAGAACACAGTACCTACAGTGAAATATGGTGAAGGTTCAATGATGTTTTGGGGTTGTTTTGCTGCCTCTGGCACTGGGTACCTTGAATGTGTGCAAGACATCTAGAAATCTGAGGATTAACAAAGGATTTTGGGTCGCACTGTAGAGCCCAGTGTCAGAAAGCTGGGCTTGCATCCGAGATCTTGGGTCTTCCAGCAGGACAATGACCTCAAACATACGTCAAAAAGCACCCAGAAATGGATGGCAACAAAGTGCTAGAGAGTTCTGAAGTGGCCAGCAATGAGTCCAGATCTAAATCCCTTTGAACACCTGTGGAGAGATCTTAAAATTGCTGTTGGGAAAAGGCGCCCTTCCAATAAGAAAGACCTGGAGCAGTTTGCAAAGAAAGAGTGGTCCAAAATTCCGGGTGAGAGGTGTAAGAAGCTTATTGATGGTTATAGGAAGCGACTGATTTAAGTTATTTTTTCCAAAGGGTGTGCAACCAAATATTAAGTTAAGGGTGCCAAGAATTTTGTTCAGCCCATTTTTGGAGTTTTGTGTGACATTATGTCCAATTTGCTTTTTTTCCTCCCTTTTTTTGTTTTGTTCCAATACACACAAAGGGAATAAACATGTGTATAGCAAAACATGTGTTACTGCAATACTTTTCTGTGAGAAATACTTGATTTTCAGGAAAAATGTCTGGGGTGCCAACAATTTCGCCTATGACTGTATAAAGAAAACCCATAGGCACTCTAGTGGTATATTATCATTATGATCATTATTATTATCATCATTTATATAGTGCCAACAGTTTCCACAGCACTTTACAATAACCAATGGGGAATGAGACACAATTAAAACAAAGGAACAGAAACAAGAGGTGTAGAGAAAGCCCTGTTCAGATGAGCTTGCAATCTAGAGGGTTGTGCTGATTCTTTGACTTGAGACATCCTGGGATCAGGTCAGAGCTTAGTTTCTTTAATTCTTTGTAAATTTTGCACTTTATTTCAGGGGCTCCATAATGATAGATCTTATTCTAACAAGAAAGGCTAACAAGCTTAAACCTGTTTAGTTTAGAGAAACGGCGCCTTAGAGGGGATCTGATAACTTTATATAAATATATGCGAGGCCATTCTAAACCATTGTCTGGAAACCTATTCAATAACAGGACTTTACACACGATACGAGGTCACCCATTTAGACTGGGTGAAAGGAAATTCAGCCTAAAGCATAGGAAGGGTTATTTTACGGTGGAATTCTCTGCCTGTTGAGGTGGTTGGGTCAGAGACTGTACAGACTTTTAAACAATGACTGGATGACTTCCTGCAACAACACAATAATAAGGGTTATAATATTTAATATGTGGGTAAAAGTTTCCTGATCCAGGGAGAAATTTGATGCCATCTGGGGTCAAGAAGGATTTTTTTTCCAGTATGTTGTATATTGGCGAGCGCGTCAGACTGGATTTTTGACATATTTTGGATCAACAACAGTAGGTGATGTGTGAAAGGCTGAACTCGATGGATGCATGTCTTTGTTCAGTCTATGTAACTATTCATCTCTATTCATCTCTTTCTTACATATAAAGTGCTATGCATGACAAACCTACACTATAGACGTCCTCCTGAGTTACACCTCTGCTTTGTTATTTCCACAGACATATCAGTTTTGATTATCAATCCTTTATTATTTTGCACGCTCTCTCCATGTATTGTGATTTTTCAGTGGGATGTCAATTTTCTTGCAGAATTGTTAATTCCTGAGAGCACTCCGGTGCTAATTATGTCTCATTTGTTATTAATTTGTACTCCACAAGATTCATTCAGTGATTAAGATCTTCTAATTACTTTGTTTTTATGTCCCTTGGAGTTCACACCATCCAACCCATGTTGTGCTTCTGCCTTGTTTCTTTTGGTGTCAATGTTCTCTGTGATTTTACATCATTAAGTGACATTTTTGTGTACTATGTAACCTAGCAATACTTTCACTGCCTTTGGGCATGCGAATGACATAAAGCACATGATATATTGCTGCATGGGAGGTAATTCAATTAGAGAGGAGAGGTTGCTCAATTCCCAGCATATATCTTACTGACCGTCTGCCATGCCTGAAACAATGTCATTTTTGTTTCATCTATCTATCTCTTTCTTTATGTCTCTGTTTATCTATCTGTCTATGTATACCAATACCTGACTCTTTATGTCTCACTGATTATCTATCCCACTATGTATCTAGATGTCTATCTATCCATCCATATCTATCTACTTATCTACAGTATCTATCTATCTATCTATCTCTGTCTCTTTATGTCTCTGTTTATCTATCTGTCTATGTATACCAATACCTGACTCTTTATGTCTCACTGATTATCTATCCCACTATGTATCTAGATGTCTATCTATCCATCCATATCTATCTATTTATCTATCTGTCTATCTATCTATCAATATGTATCTACCTATCTATGTCTATTTATCTATCTATCTATCTATCTATCTATCTATCTATCTATCTATCTATCTATCTATCTATCTATCTATCTATCATTATTACCTATTAATGCCGATCTATCTTTTATCCATATTTGTATATATTGTCATTTACCTGTCTATTTATCTTCATCTATCACCTGCCTACAGCTAAAATGTGGTCACTAAGGGGAAAAATTAGTGATTGTTAATCTCCCCTTAGCGTCTCCGATTTACCTATAAATTACGGGGCAGGCGCTGAGTCCAGCTGCCTGCCTCATCGCAGCTGCTAGAGTCCATCCAGGATGGTCTGGGCAGCGCTAAAGTGCCGTCAAGAGCATCCCCTCCGTGAAGTCCATGGAGGCTTCTCCTGCCGGGTCACATGACTGTCAGGACCGTACCTGTCCGTTCCTGTGTCATTCCATGCAAGTGGCAGCTGCATGAAAGGTGCTGCCCTTCTGCTCAGCACCAGTGTATAAACAGTTAAAACCACACACACCACAGGTCACATGACACACCCCTCTGCCTAATCAATAAAGGCTCCACACACCCTCTGCCCAATGCTTCATTGTTGTCTGCTGTTCTTATGAACAAGACCTGCAAAGACCAAGCTCCAGAAACCTGCTTTCCTTATCCACTCATTGTATTTCCCCCCTATTATCCCACCGTGCTCTCCCAGGAGCAACGACCCATCCATCCTCCCTAATCCCACGTTGCTCTCCCAGGAGCAACTATCCTACCTTTATACCTGGACACAAGGACTGCTTTCCCCCATCACCCTCAGCCAACCTGTGAGTCTCATTGTGTCCTGTCCCACAGCCCTCCTGTGTGATTCTCCTCTCCCACGAACTGTGTGCATCCCCAAGACCTGCATATTGGGCTCATAACCTGAAAGGCAAGTACCTGCAAGGTATTAAACCTGACAATGACTGGCAGGATCTCGCCTCTCGTGAGATCTTGCAGGTTGGCAGATTGATCGCAGAGGGAGACTGGGGCCTTCCCTCCTCCACTTTTTCGGCAGCGACAACTTTTTGTAATTAGCGTTAGGACTTTGTGATCAAAACGCAAATTATTCTCTGCTTACTCTTTGCGCTCCCCATGTTAAGTATAGGGTACATGAAGTACAGTAAGCTCGCGCTAAAAAGCGATAATACCGATTCACTAACGGATTTTTTTAACCCGTTAGCGATAGGGAGGTGATACAGGCTTCCCGCTATCACCTCATTTTACCTAGCTCTAACGCTCATTTAATGTGAGTGCTAACGCTAGTGTTAACGAGGTGATAGGACCCTAAATTTTTATGTATAATCTACCTGTCTATTCCCAGCATATATCCAAATGACCATCTGCCATTGCCGTAACAGTGTATCGTTGTTTATTTTTCTACTAAGCAATTATCTGTCCACCTATGTAATGCCTGCCTATCTACAACTATCTCTTATTATACTATATTATTATTATTATAATACCTGTCACGACCTCTACGCGCGCTGCTGCGAAAGACGCCGGGTTAAGCCACCCACGATCTGTCTCTGCACACTTCTCTCATGCAACAGGGATGCAGAGCGCAATGCAATGATCCCAGGATTGCAACGCAGTACAAGTCTCTTTACGCGGGTAATGACTTCGTCTCCCACAATCCCTGGGCTCACTTCCCTATTCTATCAGTTACGCTGCCACCAGTCCTCATGGACACTACGCGCGTCGCAGCGAGAGACGCAGGGCTAAGCAACCACACTGTCCCTATCCCTACCGTCACCCAGCAACCGCAACGCACACTTTTGTATCTACCCGAGCTTAAAAAAATCAGCAATTACTCCAATCTCTTAGTTAGCGTGGATCTCATCAGCCAGAAGCAGAACTTAAATAGGTTAGGTTTATTTATGATATAGAACAAAGATATATATAATCACAGTGCTTTTGTTACAGGAAAAATTATAGCTAGAATAAATCAATTAATTACACACTACACAGCAAATAAAAGAAAAAGGTTACCCACAGAGCATTACTTACGACAAACTAATCAGTAAGCTAGCATCGGTGCCTCCTGGAGCCTGGAGATAGAAGCATGGACAGATCAGTCATCTTTTGAATGTACCCCAAGTGATCAGCCATAGCACATGGCCAGTTTTCAGAATTTATACACTTCCTGGTCCTTCCAACCCACCCACAAATGGCCCAGCCTCCTGCACTACATATCCCAGAGTTCCCCTCTCCGGAGCATGCTCAGTACGCTTCGTCGTTAATCTTTAATTGCCTGATCTATCAATCATCTCCCAAAGACCACCTTCTGTGATCAGAAAATGTGATTGCTTCTTTGATATGCGGTTGGGGTGCCGCTCTGTCTGCGTCTTCTCCCTGCCAGGAGTAATTGCTCTTCCTGCCTGCTGGGTAGACCCCAAAGAGGTGTTATCTTTAATTCACACCTTTGATGACTCCAGAGAAAACTGTCACGAAC
The DNA here is from genome assembly GCA_009667805.1 of Leptobrachium leishanense. Classification (NCBI taxonomy): domain Eukaryota; kingdom Metazoa; phylum Chordata; class Amphibia; order Anura; family Megophryidae; genus Leptobrachium; species Leptobrachium leishanense. Next base: position 22,694,337 of record CM019071.1, on the reverse strand, counting down.
CTGCTTAATTGTTTCCACAAGCAGACTGGAAACGCAGCCATTGATTTCTTATGCCAGCTGCGCCAAATGGCCTGGTATCTAAAGATAGGCATATTTATAAATATGCCTATATAATACATATTGCGGTAGATATACCGATAGCTAGGCACAGAGAGATGGGTATGTCTACCTGTGACAATACCTACTTATTTTCTATTTTTTTATAGCTCGCCATTTCTTTTCGTTGTTTAACGTTACCATTATGCCTCAAATGTTGGACACAGAAGATTGTTAAAAACAGTGGGTTGTTCATCTTCTATTCAATGTATGAAGGAATAATATGATTTAGGTAAATTTTGAGTGTCGGATTTATTATTTTGAAAAGCGTATTACATCTCCGCAGTCCAGCGCCTTCCATTATTATTTCTCTTTCTGCAGTAAAAGATATTCTTCATTCGTTATCCTTATATTAGCAGCTCCACATTACTTACAAGACTCTGTGAGAATCAATGGTCGGCCTCCTTGTGGACCGTGAGTGAAAGAATATATTTTATACCTGTCAGAGCCAATATGTGAAATGATCTAATTGTATGATATCAGGATAAGCAGCATACAGTATAATAATAAAACACATTTTTCTCATTTATGCTCGAATTTCCAGCTCAGCCAATTCAGCTATTGGTGTCTTCCTTAGTATTCTCCGTTACTTCTGAGTCCATACCCTACATCTTCATTATAAGTTATTTATAAAGGACAATGATGAACAATGGCAACAATCTGGTTTATTTTCAAATTCAGATACCAGAGAAAAAGGGAAAATATATAACAGATTCATAAAAAACAAGTTTTATGAAGGTTTTTAGAATGGGCAGCAACACAGATGGCCTGTCCTACAGCGAGTCCACACTCAGGTCTCACTTACTTTTAAACCAATAGCAGCAATGGTGACAAATGAAGGATCAATATACAGTCAGGTCCAGAAATATTGGGACATCGACACAATTCTAACATCTTTGGCTCTATACACCACCACAATGGAGTTGGAATGAAACAAACACAATGTGCTTTAACTGCAGACTGTCAGCTTTAATTTGAGGGTATGTACATCCAACTCAGGTGAACGTTGTAGGACTTACAGCAGTTTGCAGATGTGCCTCCCACTTGTTAAGGGACCAAAGGTAATGGGACAGAATAATAATCATAAATCAAACTTTCCCTTCTTAATACTTGGTTGTAAATCCTTTGCAGTCAATCACAGCCTGAAGTCTGGAACGCATAGACATCACCAGATGCTGGGTTTCATCCCTGGTGATGCTCTGCCAGGCCTCTACTGCAACTGTCTTCAGTTCCTGCTTGTTCTTGGGGCATTTTCCCTTCAGTTTTGTCTTCAGCAAGTGAAATGCATGCTCAATGGGATTCAGGTCAGGTGATTGACTTGGCCATTGCATAACATTCCACTTCTGTCCCTTCAAAAACTCTTTGGTTGCTTTTGCAGTATGCTTTGGGTCATTGCCCATCTGCACTGTGAAGCGCCGTCCAATGAGTTCTGCAGCATTTGGCTGAATGTGAGCAGATAATATGGCCCGAAACACTTCAGAATTCATCCTGCTGCTTTTGTCAGCAGTCACATCATCAATAAATACAAGAGAACCAGTTCCATTGGCAGCCATACATGCCCACGCCATGACACTACCACCACCATGCTTCCCTGAAGAGGTGGTATGCTTAGGATCATGAGCAGTTCCTTTCCTTCTCCATACTCTTCTCTTCCTATCACTCTGGTACAAGTTGATCTTGGTCTCATCTGTCCATAGGATCTTGTTCCAGAACTGTGAAGGCTTTGTTAGGTGTTGTTTGGCAAACTCTAATCTAGCCTTTCTGTTTTTGAGGCTCACCAATGGTTTACATCTTGTGGTGAACCCTCTGTAATCACTCTGGTGAAGTATTTTCTTGATTGTTGACTTTGACACACATACACCTACCTCCTGGAGAGTGTTCTTGATCTGGCCAACTGTTGTGAAGGGTGTTTTCTTCACCAGGAAAAGAATTCTTCGGTCATCCACCACAGTTGTTTTCCGTGGTCTCCCGGATGTTGTGGTGTTGCTGAGCTCACCGGTGCGTTCCTTTTTTTTTGAGAATGTTCCAAACAGTTGTTCTGGCCACGCCTAATGTTCTTGCTATCTCTCTGATGGGTTTGTTTTGTTTCCTCAGACTAATGATGGCTTGCTTCACTGATAGTGACAGCTCTTTGGATCTCATCTTGAGAGTTGAAAACAACAGATTTCAAATGCAAATAGCACACTCTGGGCCTTTTATCTACACATTGTATTTGGGGTAATGAGGCAATATCTGTCAGGGTGGCACCTGGCATACGCCGTGGTGGGACCCAATTGCTGGGGGTTTGAGCCCTTAAGGCAGAAATAGGCTGGCTGGTAGCAGTCCGTAGCGCAGTACAAAGGGGATCACGAGATAGAGAGGTCTGGACGGTCCGAGGGTCAAATAGGCTGGCAGCAAGGAATCAAGGTCGGTAGGTAAATCAGGTTCTGGTACACGGTTATCAATAGAGCAGGTCTGTATAGCACAAGGTTTGACTTGTAATGAGAAGTCAAGTTGCACAGGGGAAGGAGTCTCTTTTATTAGACAGGGGGTGTGGTGTGTGTTTGTGCTTTAACTGTTGTTCTTGGGATTAACCCATATAGGTGCTGGACAGGACTGAGGCAGCCCTTTTCCTGTATGCATGCATGCAGGGCAGGTTCCTGCGCACATACAGGTACAGATCCCTGACAATATCACACACCTGGCCATGGAACAGCTGAGAAGCCAATTGTCCCATTACCTTTGGTCCCTTAACAAGATGGAGGCACATCTGCAAACTGCTGTAAATCCTACAACGTTCACCTGAGTTGGATGTACATACCCTCAAATTAAAGCTGACAGTCTGCAGTTAAAGCACATTGTGTTTGTTTCATTCCAACTCCATTGTGGTGGTGTATAGAGCCAAAGATGTTAGAATTGTGTCGATGTTCCAATATTTCTGGACCTGACTGTATACTCCGCTTTTGTCGTGGTACTGAAGTCGACTCCCAGGAGATGGTCCACCACTCCAGATATAGAAATCGAATAACACACGGAGGCTTCAATACCTTGTTATCAAAATATATTTAAAAAAGGGTAAAATCCCAACGAAACGCGTCGGGCTTTTACCCTTTTTTATAAATATATTTTCATTTCAATAAAAGACCTAAATTTATTTGGATTGATTTTTCATTCCTGATTGTGGAAAGAAAGAACAAGATTCCACATCCACTTAGTTCTCGTTTACTTTTATCTTGATGGCGCCATTGCAGAGAGGCTGTAACATATGCAAATCAGTCTGCTGTCACCCAGAAAGGGCGGCCAGAACTGAAATGCCATGGAAGGCATCTCTGCGTGATATGAATGCAGGAATGCATTCAATATACAGTGTATCTACTCCAAACAACGGCTTTGGCCTTGTTAGGCTTTCTCAGGAGGGTATAGCTCAGGGCTCAAAATTTCCACTCGCCTACTAGCATTTGGTGTGTGGAAATTAAGTGAAGGCGAGTGGAAATGCACACGTAGGCAGCACAATAAATTATTTTGTGCTGCATAATCCAGCCCCCTTCTCATCTCTGTCACTGGCAGGGGGGTGGAGTGGAGCTTCCCTGCCTCCTCACTCTGCTCACACTGGGGTCTGATGATTGGGTATACATGTATCTGGGGTCTGATGTCTGGGTATTAATGTTATTTTTGTAACTTTACTCTAAACAAAACCTTTAACAGTGTAATTTCATAAGATAATTTAAGGGGGCGTGTTTGGGGCAGAGTTAAGGGCTGGGTAGGGGTTAGGTGGAGCAACTGGTGGCGAGTAACTCTTATGGCCTGGTTAGAAGCTTGGGACTTGAAATTTTTAGCCCTGGTATAGCTGATGCATCCCAAGGCACTTGAAGCAAAGGGGTCCACGTCTAGATTACCCTGTATACTCAGAGTGAGCAAAAAATAGTTTTATGAGGGTCCTGAGCAAAGGCAACATCACTAGTGGCCTGCCCTACGTTGGGTCCCCGCTCAGTTCTCACAAGATTTTAGCACGTTGGTGACATTACAGAGGAGGCTGTACCATATGTAAATCAGATACTATCATTCAGAAAGGGTGGCCAATACTGAAATGCCAAGGAAGCCTCCTTTCCACGAGAGGGACCACAACCCCCGACGATCAGATCCATCAATATTTAGAACCTTATTGGACTCCTATAGTGTTGCTTTTCTCTATTCAGTGAACACACTTGTGTTTCCATGTGTGAAATGTTGATATTAAACACCAGAAATAAAAAAAAATGTATGAAGAATAAGGCTCTCCTTGTGTTAGAACTTTGGGGCTACCATGCATAATGTAATGCTCCAATAAGCATATTAATTTATAATTATGTAGACAATGAGGCCTTGGTTGCCAGATCAAAGAATAATTAACATGATATTTATAGTATTTGTATATCAATAAATATCTGTGTCATTTATTTCTTAGAAACCCTTTAATTGCAAACTATTTTTCCATTCTGAGCACAGCATAGAAACGGCAGACTAATAATTTAATAAACTGACTTATTTTCAAGTCTGTTGGGCTAATGAATGGCAAACAAAGGGGCTCATTTACCAGACGGCAGCGCTTTGTGCAGTGAACAGACGCCAAAAATAAAACATTGTTTTAAATGAACGATCTGTTGTCTCTTGTACTTCTGGTGCTAAAATATTTACAGGGTTATTCAGAGAGAACCGATCTGGCCCCGAAATGTCATCGAACAGTGAATTTTCTCGTACGGTGACATTTTGGGGCCATTCGGCTATTCAGAGAACACCGAACAGCAATGAAAAGTTGCCGAAGTGCCCTGCTGTTCAGTGGTTTCATTCAGCAGGTTTATTCAGGAGAATCCCATAGGCTTCAATGTTAAAAATATTCCCGTTTTAATTCAATATCTAATAAACCGTTTATTATTTTATTCTGCTGTAAAAAGTCTCTTTATTTATTAATTTTTTAGGATCTTTTAGACATTTTTCGGGATTTTTTCATCAAAAAATTCTTCCGCTTTTTTTTAAAGCGTTTTTTCTTTTTTCTGTAAGATAACTTATTATTATCAGTCATAGAACATTATATGTAAATTCCAGGGATTTCTGTTAAGTATTTTTTTGCAAAGAGCGTTTCAATCTTCGCACTTTCAAATCTTTTTTTTTTTTTTTATACCCTGTTCGTCAGCTTGTTGGCTTTTTCTAGTGGCTGGTCTGCGCTGTGTTCAGCGGCTCGTCGTCTTTTTCCAGCGTGTTCAGCGTGTATTTTGCGGCAGTTTTGGCATGTGTGCGGCAGTTTTTTGACAGATTTTCAACAGGTTTTTTGACAGGTTTTCCCTGCACTCCTTGGACTCTACGGTGAATTCTGAATTCACTGCCGGGTGGGGAACTTTGATACCCCGAAGTGCAGGGAAGTAGGGGGAACGAGAATAACCCCTTTAGCAGACTTTGAAAGTTGTTGTTTCTTAACATTGTTTACAATTTTCACTACTAAGATCATGTACATGTGAGTTTTATACTGTAATACAATGAGACACGGAAATTAGCATACAAAAACCCAACACCTTTATAATGCAAGGTCAGCCTTGGATAGAATTTAAATTGTCATTGAGATCTCACTCCTGTCACTCCTTTCCCGCAAAAAGAAGTCCGGGCTGCTAAGATCGGGAGACCGGGGGTGGCCAAAGATTCTTGGAAAGGAAATGTTTTTCAAAAACCTCTGGATTGTAACCATTGATTCCATGTGATGTGTGAGCCAGAGACCCAAACGTTTAGCCCAATTAAACCACTTGCTTCCAAAGAGTAAGCCATATTGCTCTCGTGGCTGTCTGTCATTGCTGTGCTGCCATCTAGTGTGTTCCAGCTGTGACGGGATGTGCTCAACATATGAGGAGGTATGCTTTCTGAAACTCTCATTGCATTTATTAATTTGTTTACGATCTGTGATGAAAACATTGTGTTTGAGACTATACGAATTACCCGGTGCAATCAAAAGTCATGAAGTGGTTGGTTCTTTTTCAGATTTTTAAAGTTAATAAGTAGTTAATAAAAATAATGTTTTTAATATTTGACTGGATAACAAAGCTACGGCCTTTTGCTTTTTCTGCATGTTTATGTTTATGTTTATTATTGCTGAAGCCACTTGCACATCACAGCAATTCAAAGAACTGCATCCCAGAGCTCCTGTGCCACATTCCCCACATGCAGCAAGGAATTCTGGGTAGGATATGCAAATGACATCTGTCTCATTTTTATGCATCCTGGGTCTGTTATTACACAGAGCCCTAAAATCAATGCTATGCCACATTGTGGCTTTCTAGCAGAGATCAGGTTTATGCAAATGGTCAAAGCCACTCCTAGGACAGCGCTGTTTCGGGTTTGTTGGACCCTCATCAGCTACAAGCTAGGCATGATGACCAGTTGCAGTGGATGCTTGGGACCCGTAGGGCAAATCATTGCTGTCCTAGGAGTGTCTTTGACCAGTTGCATAAACCTTGTCTCTGCTAAAAAGCCATAGTTTGGCATAGCATTGATTTTAGGGTTCTGTGTAATAAAAGACCCAGGATGCATAAAGGTGAGACAGATGTCATTTGCATATCCTACCCAGAATTCCTTGCTGCATGTGGGGAATGTAGCACAGGAGCTCTGGGATGCAGTTCTTTGAATTGCTGTGATGTGCAAGTGGCTTCAGCAATAATAAACATAACTAGGTATAGTGTGGAGGGTTTTTATCTCACTTTTTGTCCTCCACCACAACCCTTGTATATATATATACAGATACAGTCAAGTCAGATAGGACCTGTCAACGATGGGGTACATTGGCGATTGTGACAGGCTTACGCAAACTATGATCATACTTTGTTAACTGAATCCCCATCATTTTACCTCAGGTTTTTTGAAATGTGTTTTTTTTCTTGCACATAATGGTGGATGAAGGTGGTCATTGGTACGGAGTGCTCCTTTTTCGTGTTTTGTATTTTTGGTCTTGGATGCACCCACTTGTGTTGCAAGTTTAGGTTGAGTGCAGCCCACCCTGTGGTTTGCTTTTTATATATGGAGAGCTGACTACTTTCCTGGGTATGCACCCCTCCCTGTTCACAGATGTGTCACACCGTGACAACCTATAAAGGCTAGTGCCTGCTGGGAAGCTCTAAGGTGAGTTATTTCTGTAAATGCAGATACAGTCAAGTAAGATTGGCGATTGTGACAAGCTTACGCAAACTATGATCATACTTTGTTAACTGAATCCCCATCATTTTACCTCAGTAGGTTTTTTGAAATGTGTTTTTTTTCTTGCACAATCTGGTGGATGAAGGTGGTCATTGGTACGGAGTGCTCCTTTTTCGTGTTTTATATATATATATATATATATATCAGAATCTACATATATCAGAACAGATATATATAATATATATATATATATATACTCGTAATTTCATGCGACCCAGCAGAGTGGGGTAATCTATCTTAATTTAGCATATCCTGTATGTGTATATGTATATATACATATATATATATATATATAATGAATTTAGCTGCAAATTTAGTATACATATAATACACTAAAGGGAGTGCACACCGTTTCAAAAACTACATCAGTAACATCAGGACATTCATGGTTTTCACCTGATTTTTCTTTTTTTTTTTAATAAAAATTTGTAAATTTTTTTCCACAATCGAACTAGGTAATAAACGATAAGAGTTTAGTTCACAAAATTTGATCATATCTGGCTTAAGCCTGTCATAGCGTCAATGTATCCCATCGCAGCATGTCCTAGTCTAAAACATCTATATATATAGAGAGTGTGTGTGTTTGTGATATTTCCAAATTTGTCATTGTGATCTGCATACTGAGAATAATACCATTATTATACCATAATTATACAATAAATATGATCTAGACCTCACATCACGCTTGTAGACCAAAGCATCGACTCTTTATCTCAAAGCATAGGTTAATTACCCAATTCCATCAGAAATAGTATGTCTGTGCATCGTCACTTGTGTCACATGTTCTTCTACTTATGGTACTTCATTTACATTAAATCACAGTGTTCATTTATGTTGTATTGGATGTTTATTTCCTATCCCCCCCCTAATTTGCAGAACATTATTGGTGTTCCCTATCCATGCATTTATTTTTGTATACAGCACTTTTATTTTTAATTTCGGACAATCAAACAATGACAGTGTTAGATTCGGGTGTAATTAAGCTTCCCTGATTTCGTATCTTCTCAGAGCATGTGGTTTCCACAAATGTTGGTGTTGAAGAGGCTGCCAGCCTTTTGCGATTTACTTAATTTCACCTGGTCATTCTACAAGGGGAGGCACAGAAGCCGCACTGTTAAAAATGAGAATATAGAGGGTTACTCAAAGATTGTAGGTGTTTGCTCAAATTCTAAACATTGGCAAAAATAACTGTTGTTGCAACAGGTCTGGCATGACCTGACAGTACCCCCCTCTTAGGACGACCCCTCTGGGGGCGTAACGGGCCAGGTTTGGAGGGGTGTTGGAGGTGAAAAGCTCGTACCCGAGAAGGGGCATGGACTTGGGTCGCAGGTTCCCATGAATTCTCCTCAGGTCCATATCCCTTCCACTGGATGAGATATTCCAATCTGTTGAATCGAGAACGGGAATCTAGAATGCGTTGGACTTCGAATTCCTTAAGTCCCTTTACGGGGATTGGGTCTGGGGGAGGAGGTGAGCGTTGGGGAAAATGGTCCTTGGTCCAGGGTTTTAAAAGGGAGACATGAAAAACTGGATGGATTCTAAACGAGGGATGGAGTTGGAGTCGGACAGCGACAGGGGAGACGATGGAGATAATGGGATAGGGGCCTATGTATTTTGGACCTAATTTTTTCGTTGGACACGACAGCTTGAGATTTTTGGTGGACAACCATACTTTCTGAGAAGGTTGATAAGCAGGGGCTGCTTTGTGATGCAGGTCGGCATATTTCTTGTAAGTGTTTTGGGATTCTAATAGGGTGTTCTTCGCGAGGATGAACCCTTGCTGCAGATTCCGAATATGGTCATTGACCATAGGCAAGGGACTCTTAGGCGGAGCGTTGGGAAGGACTGAGGGATGAAATCCATAGTTAATGAAAAAAGGGGATTGTTTGATAGAGGCGTGTGTCTGGGAGTTATATGCAAATTCCGCCGAGGTGAGTAGGTCGGACCAATCGTCTTGTAGATATGAGGTATAACAACGTAAATATTGCTCCAGGGTTTGGTTCGTTCTTTCGGTCTGCCCATTGGAGTGGGGGTGGAAGGCAGTGGACAGACAGACGGATATTTGTAATAGTGTACAGAAAGCTTTCCAGAACCTTGAGGTGAATTGGGGGCCTCGATCTGAGATGATGGTTTCTGGGGTACCGTGGAGTCTGAAGACATGATGAAAGAAAAGGTCTGCGGTGCTCTTGGCGTAGGGTAATCCCTGAGTGGGGATGAAATGGGTCATCTTAGAAAGCCGATCTACTACCACCATGATAGTGGTATGTTTTCGGGACGGGGGTAGGTCTACGATGAAATCAACAGAGATACTAGACCATGGGCGAAGCGGGACGGGTAAAGGCTGGAGGAGTCCCGTCACTTTTGATCTAGGGACTTTACAACGATTGCAGGTATCACATGTTTTGACGTACTTCTGAACATCTAAGGAGATGGAGGGCCACCAAAAGTGTCGAAGGGTAAGGTCTAGTGTTTTCCTGATGCCTCCATGTCCTGCTGTGGGGGCGTCATGATTGAGGCGTAGGATTTCTAATCGTTTGGAAGGTGGTACAAACAAGTGTCCGGATTTGTGGGGTGAGATGGCATTATGGGTTTGGAGATCTTTAAGAAGGTGGGTCTGAGTGGCGAGGAAATGTCCCTGATGCAAAACGGTGTCTTCTTCGTCTGTGGATGTTGGGGTTTCTTCTGAAAGGCAGGAAAGGGCATCGGCCTTTCCATTTTTGCTTCCTGGGCGATAGGTTATGTGGAATAAAAAACGAGAAAAAAATAGTCGACGCGCCGATCTCAGGTACTCTAGATTTTTATGATCAGTGAAGATGGTTGTGGGGTGAAGGGTGCCTTCCAGGAGGTGTCTCCATTCTTCATGGGCATTTTTTATGGCCAAGAGTTCTCTGTCGCCCACGTTGTAGTTGATTTCGGCTGGTGATAGTTTGCGGAAAAAAAAGGCCACGGGGTGTAGACGATCATTGTTTTGATTCGGACGTCCTCAGAATGGTAGGTGCGAGGTTTTAGGGAAAACAGAAGTTGACAATCTGTGAGAAATACACAATACTTATTCCGGTCACCGGAAAAGCGGTCTGGCAATGGTACGAGAGGTTCAGGAGCCATAGAATCACCCAAGGGTAGATGTGTCGGTAGGCTTGGGATAGAGAGGGGTGAGGCGGTGGCCATAAGGTCCGAGACCTGGTTCTGGAGTTGAGCCTGTCCTGTTTGTAAATCTTGGACGGTTTGGTTCAAATTCCCAATCTGGCGGGACATCGTGTTGAGGGCTTCGGCTATATCCGCGAGCTCCATATCTAGGCTTGGTTGTATCTGTCAGGTTCGTGTTTGTGGAGTTCAGGATGCGGGACAAGCCGTTTGGGGGAAAGCCTGGATGTGACAAGGCGTACTGTAAACAACGTAAAGGTTCGGTACCTGGCAGGGTTAGAAGAGGGTAGTCGGTGGTACAAGCAGCGGTTCGGTGCACGGCAAGGCTGGTAGAGAGTAGTCGGTGGTACAGGCAGTGGTTCAGTACACGGCAAGGCTGGCAGAGAGTAGTCGGTGGTACAGGCAGTGGTTCGGTACACGGCAAGGCTGGCAGAGAGTAGTCGGTGGTACAAGCAGGGGTTCGGTACACGGCAAGGCTGGCAGAGAGTAGTCGGTGGTATAAGCAGGGGTTCGGTACACGGCAAGGCTGGCAGAGAGTAGTCGGTGGTACAAGCAGGGGTTCGGTACACGGCAAGGCTGGCAGAGAGTTCATAGACAGGTATGCTCAGGTAAGGGTGTTTAAGGGAAAGGAATAGGACAACCAAGCAATGAGTTTTGGAGAGGCTGGGGTTTAAATAGTGCGCCTGTGGGAATTGGACCAATCAGGAGAGAATGCTATCTGGTTACCTGGGGATACTGGATTCTGATTGGTTGGAATTCCTGGAGTCTTACTTGGTGACGCCATCTTGGAGGAACCACGTGGGACGCCGAGGTACCCGGTTGCTGATGCTGGGGGTGAGCCGCTGCGAGGGAGATCCATGGCGTCGCGGGGGTGTGCGAGTGTCTGGAGGGGTCCCCGGCATGATGCGCTAGGGAGGCCGCGGGGGGTCCGGAACATCGGCGTGGGGTCGCGGCTCGGGACTCGCGGCAGGTAAGCCCGCAGGTCCGGCATGACCTGACAAAAGGAATAAAGTAACAATTTATTAGGCTGTGGGGACATGGAAACACAGTGACGCATGCAGAGACAGAATACAAAGTAATAGGGAATAGGGGAGAACATAGAATTGGGTAACCAGAGATATGAGTAAATAAGTTAGTAGGAATGGGGAAAGGAACGAGGGGAGATGGGGTGTGAGACATTAAGGGGTAGTGAGGGATATTGGTAACCTGTGGTCACAAAGTGTCTACTTTTTATGCACACTGACACTCCACACAAATAAACCTTTATATTCACACACACAAACACGCTACATTTTGGTTCCCATGCATTATCATTCCCATATACCTATAGAAATTTCATATCCCATCGAGTAATTTATCTTTCAGGTTTCATTATCATATCTTTTTTTCTCATATACAGCATTTTAACACTGTGTTTGACAATGTCCAGTAAGTCAAGAAGGCATAAAATCATCTCTTTCACACAACGTTAGTCAAATGATAGGGTACGCCGGGGACCTACATGGATCTCCTATCATGTGCATGTTTCTAAATGTAAAAATAATAATAATATAAAAAATAAAAGATTGCTTAGTCCACAAACTATGCATGCTGAGAGTGCTGTCTAGTTCATGTGAGATGAATAATAGCGTCTCTGTCCTCATGAGATACTAGGCTCTCTGTTTCACAGAGCGTGTCCGATGATCACTGTTGGTCACAAGAAGTAGCATGTGACTTAGAGACACTCCGCTATCATAGGGATGTGGAATAGGTCAGTTTTCTAATATTCTCTAGTTGTAAACTATATATATTGAGTATATAGTTAGAAAATATATATATATTATATAAATATATATATATATTCAGTGGAAAATCATGTGCCCTCACAGCCTGCTAATTACTAGACTAGGGCATAATTTTTTTGGACAATTGCCATTTCATCCAAGTTTTCTCTGGTTCAGCCTATCGTCCAAATTACGAATGAATGAGACGGACGAAGAACGAATCCCATAACTTATTAATTTTTTGTCCAGCGATTCGTCCATTTATATGTGCAGCACTAAGTGATGGCTGGCCATGCTATTAGGGTAAGGTGATGGGTTATTGAGTTTTGAGTGGCCAACAGCTTGGGAACCCCTACACATAGGGTGGGATACATTTTGGAATGTGGACAGCGGCATGTCCATTGCCTGGACTTGAATAGGCCCCACCAATTGATGCCTATAGGAGTTGCTGGTTGCTATGGGATCGTTCTTACCCCATATGTTTTTATTTGTTTGTTATTCCAGCACTCTACATTGGCGACTAGCTAGCAAGAGCTGGCTACCCGCCACTGAATTAACCCCATATCACAGTGGGATTCATGCCGGGAGTTACTTTGTATAAAATTGAAGTTACTGGCTGAAATTTGAAGGAGAGTCGATCCCAGCATGAATGTTATTAGGATGAACTGAACTTCTTGATTAAATCAATTCAATCAAAACAAATCTTTTGCCGTGAACAAGGCTACTAATTTCAAGGCTCAAACTTTTAGTTTAAAAAAAATCCATATATATATATATATGTGTGTGTGTGTATATATATGTGTATATATGATTTGGTTTTTTCTTCCTTCTTATCTCGTAGTAGAGATCTGAGAATACGCTAGCTTTTGCTATTTTGCTAGAGTCAAAACATGATGGCATCAGTGCCTGTGACCAGAGATCAGTTATCCGATTAGGTTGTTATGTGTTTGTTTATTTTTTCCCCCACATATCTGTGCGCTCAGATTTCTTTTTCCCCTCTTTTCCTTTTATGTATTTATTGTTTAAGTTAATATTTATTTATTGTAGAACTAAAAATCCTTTTTAACAACATCAAAATCACCTGGATATAAAAATGACCTGTTTGAGGGATCATGCCTTTATGATTCTATGCGCAGATACTGATGTATGATTGCAGAAATGTCCCAGTGGATGGTGCACCTGCAATCTATCTTTAACCACGGGACATACAGCAAGCTTACATCACATGCCTCCCGGTGCCGGTAATGCTGATTAGCTAGTTTAGACGGAAATGTTCAGATTTGTACATGCACGTGCTAAATTTATCTTGGAAAGCAATATTGTTATTATTGTTATTATTATTACAATATGTAATGTTTAATGATGAGGTAGAGGAGACAACTGAAAAAAAATCACTTTAGAAAGCAAAATATATAAGAAATAACAAATGAAAAATAAGAATTTATTTTCTAAATATTTTGACCCCTATTCCATTCTTCGCGCAATTTCATTCGCGCAGCGCAAATTTTTTTTGCGTGCATCGTCCGGCGTTATAGCGAGAAAATTAACGTGGTATACCGATCAAACGCATTTTTTCATCGTTCAAAAAATAACGTTTGTAAAAATGAAAAACGAAGAGTAATACGCGCGCAGTAACGTAGCGCACGTAAATCTGTGTGCGGACTGTTTTTTTCGTGGGATTCAGCCAATAAGAATTAAGAACCTTAATTGACATCAATTTACCTTAATTGACTCACTTAAGTTTTTGCACCTGTCAAAGTAAATCTGAGTATACATGCTGCAGGAATAATAAAATATGCACGAATTCACAATTTGTTTGGGTATGCGTAGAATGCGTAACTATACTGTGCTATATTTTTTTTTCGTGCTGGTGTTTTTCGTTTCGGCCAGAACGTTCCGATTTTTCAAAGACGCTAAAATTATGCGCGCAAACGTCGTTCGTAAAAAAATGCATTGATTGAAATACCATCCTCGTACCAAAGCACGAACAAATTTGTGCTCACAATGTTAAGTATAGGACGCGCACAGTTCATCACGCTCGCGCTGCTCCATCCACGTTAAACGATAACGCGCAAAGGGTTTTGCCCCTCGTGCAAATGCGCATTTGCGCACGCAAAACGCACTGCGCTAAGAATGTAATAGGGGCCTTTGTAAGGAAAGACAAGCAATTCAATTTATTATTATTTATGTATCAGATTTTATTTAGTTTGAATGAAACCCATACTCATGTGCAGCAGGATACTCACACGGTTGTAACGAGTTCACATGCTCTGCAATAAATAAATAAACGGATAACAAGGTAATGGGCTGAATCAGTGTCACTGACTGCTCTAACTGAAATCATGTTATATCATCCCACGCTGGAATTATTCTCATGTGCTGAGCTGGGAAACCGAATTACTATTTCTCACTGAGTTTAGCATCCAGTTGAATGGAAGATATTTGAGGGAAATCGGCTCCGGGGGGGGGGGTCATACTTGCCAAAGGAGACTGAAGTATATTCCACCTCGGATTCTTCAGAATATCCACTAGAGCAATATGGCCAAGGAAACAAAGGGCTCTATTCCATAGTTGGTGCAAATGTAGCTTCTCAATATGTAAGCATTAGCACTAGGAGACGTAAATTTAACGCATGTCATTCATATACATTCCTGATGCTACACTGGGGCGCAATCAGCGCCTCGCAGCTTGCGTGAGCTTACCGTACCTTGCCCATCCTACCTAACATGGGGGGTGTAAACGTACATTACCGCTTTGATAAGTGAGGTATTACAAAGTGCTAGAGCAAATTACCATTGGGATGCGGAGAGCCAAAAGTTAGCACCTCCTAAAAGCTGGTGTTAAATGATTCTGCATTTGAAAAACCATTTAACACCTCCTGTAAACACCCCATTAAATCCTATACTCACCTCTCATCCCACAACAAGAAGGGCGGCCTGATCCGCAGCTTCTTCTGGCCGCGAGCAGAGTGAGACTGGGAACAAATAGTTCCTGGTCCACCTCAGCGATCACTCTGCGGCACTGCGTGATCTCGCAGACTGGAAGCGAAACCCTCCATGGAGTCCGATGTTTTCCAGGAGGTGATACAGCGGCGAGGAAGCGCTACCGCAAGTATCACTGCGGTTAGCGTTGCATTCCGGGGCAAGGTGCTGAGACAGACCGAAATACCACACTAACATGCAGATGCATAATTTCCTGATTAGCGTCCAGATGTTAGCGACAAGATCGGAATAGGGTCTGAAATTTGTCAGTGAAAAGGTAATAGTTGAGTTTTGACATTTAGTGCTACCTGCTAAAATGGAAAACCGATGAGGACCCGTCAGAAACCCACCGAAAGGAAGGTAATTGAGGGCAAAACCAGTTTTGGGACAAGACCTGACGATGGGCCAAGGACAACTTGGCGAGTAACCCATTTCCATGCCTTATGTAAAACTCTAGAGGTCTAGACCAGGGGACTCAATCTCTGGTCCCCAGATGTTTATTACCTATAATTCCCAGAATGCAATGAATGACCAGAGAATTCTGAGAGGTGTGGTTCAGAAACACATCGGGGGTGGGGCAGAGTTTGAGATCCCTCTTCTAGAGAGTAGATAAACCCAGTGACCAAAGGGCGTGGGTTTGCACTGGTATTATTGACATCATAGGTTCCTTGTCATAGAGTTTTGCTGTGGTCATCTCTTTCATGTTTAAGGTCTGATGGAACTTCTTGTTATGTAACGAGAGCCAGGGATGAAAGACTTTGAGCTAAGGGATTGATACGTACATTTTATCTATGCTGGACTGCATTATTGGTGGTGAATAGTTACCCATTTTGAAGAATGTCTTGGGCCATATGGTATAATCATATTGAAGTGAACATAACGCTTCATGTATATACGCCTGTAGAACATCACACAAATACAACCGTACAGCAATACAGGTATGGCAGACATATACATCTGCATTCACACGCATGCACTAATGATGTTGACACTAGAGATGTGTATTTGTTTTGGAAAATTTCGGAATTTGTAACGAAATTTGATAATTCGTAGTCCAGAAGTACTTCCGAAGTAACGAGTCGATACAATACGAATTCGAAACGAAACGGTATATAACGTATTTATTTTGTTTTACACTGTGTCATCATCATAAAATAAAAATTTGAATAATTGATATCAACTATCGAATTTGAAATGAACTATCAAATTGATATCAACTATTGAATTGATCTTAACTTAAAATACAAGTAATAGTCAGCAAAGGACTTTATGAAACAAATTAACTTTGTTTCACTGTTTAAATTGACTCAAATACTAAATCTGTGACACAGCTTAAAATTTAACCCTAGCTTTTCTTTTAACAGCAAAATTTGATTAATTGTGGTATTATATAGTGATCCAAAATTCGAATTGATATCAACTATTGAAATGATATATGAAATTCAAATCGATTCAAAAATTTAAAATCGATCCGAAACAAAACGAAATTAGTTACGAAATCCCGAAAAAGAAATTATTTAAAAATGCAACGAAACTAAACAAAACAAATTTTTCAGCCATGCACATTCTTAGTTGGCACTTACATAATTAATTTGGCAATAAAGCTTAAAAAATATACAGCCCAGGATCTACAACCCTGTCGGGTAAACATTTCTGTTCAGAAGAACTGATTATCTGATTCCTGCGCGATTCTCTTCAATAAGAATTTAAATAAGGGGACGTTCATTAGTTTTAGATTAAGAGAGTGTTCTTTTCAGAGTTCGCCGTGTTGGGAGCCATCGCCAATAAGTTTCATTTGTGTGCTCTCGAGAATTTCCTCTGAGCTTATATCCAAATAAAGCCATTCAGCGTGACACAACAAGGGTCTAACAAGCCCAAACTGTCTTCTAGCGAAAACCAAAGAATGTTTTATTTACACTAATTACAGCCAGACTCAGTGAATCGGGAGCTGGATTTAATTGAGAGGAGCATCACAATACAAAGAAAGTACAAAAGAAAATAACAAAAGACCTCCACACTTTTAGAATTTTTATTACTTGCTGCTTAAACCATTGCATTTATATATTTTAGTGATCAGTGCCTAGGGTAAAAAATAATCTTTAAAAAATGCTATATATATCTGGAGTTTACACACCACGGGCTTATCTCCTTGTCTT
The DNA here is from genome assembly GCA_009667805.1 of Leptobrachium leishanense. Classification (NCBI taxonomy): domain Eukaryota; kingdom Metazoa; phylum Chordata; class Amphibia; order Anura; family Megophryidae; genus Leptobrachium; species Leptobrachium leishanense. Next base: position 22,677,006 of record CM019071.1, on the reverse strand, counting down.
TCATTTGGTCAATTATATGGAGGGGGTTTCTATTCGAAATAATATAGTAAAAACCATGCATGAAACTTAGAAAACCCAAATTGCATACTTTTTAAATGCATTTACTGTGCTCCCTTGTGAGAAACTAAATTATTTGTGAGCTCTCACTCCTGTCACCTGTATTACTGTAAAGATTGATATAAAGAGCAGGTGCTACCCTTAATGCAACAAAAAGCTCAACAAACTTTACTGCTACAGTACAACAGCCAGGGAGAGGGCAGAATACAGGGAAAGCTCTGTACACGGATAACATTCAAGGGGTTATAATTGTTGAAAATCCCTTTACTGTACAGATACAAGGTGTTCCTGTAATTTCCAGACACAGGCATTATGTCACATACAGATATTAATTTTAGATTCTTTTGTTGTTTTTTTGGAAGCTGCATTGCTAATTATCTCATTATCATCAGTACAAATCCCCATAAGCAGGAGAACTGTCCACTTTTTTATTATCTATCTTTATCACATTTGCTATATTTGACACAAAGGCCATTTCTGCCTGTATGCTGATAATATAACCCTGTGTCAATTTGTGCAAGATGTGCAACACCATCTAGATTATAGAACCTTTCATCCCAGCAATATTCCTGTAAAGGATAAATAAATACATGGGACATTGGTAAATATGCATTATTTTATTCTTTTAACCCCTTGTCGCTGCGGGACGTGCTATGCCGCTCTCGCGGTGGAAGGGCTTTGAAGACGCAGGGCGTACATGTACGCCCCATTGTCTTCAATTGGCCGTCTCGGCCCCTCCCTGCAGCCGGTGTGCGCCCCGTGTGGTTGGCTGCAGAGAGACGGCTTGAACTCAGGCCGTCCCCCTGCAGCCAATGATGCGCATTGCGCGTCAGCTGCGGAGCGGGCCAAAATCAGCGGCTCGCGCGCCACTTGTCGGTGAGGCGTACCTGTACACCTCGCCAGCGTTAATGCACCCCTGACGGGCGACGCCTGCCATCGTGAAGGGGTTAATGATGTCAGAATGACAAAATCTACATTTAAGAGTTACTGTTGCACCCATGTTTCAAATAAGTGTTAGAATTTTTTGTTTAAAGGCTTGGTAGTGAAAGTGTTAATGGGCAGGTATTGCCTGTATACTTGCCGGTACACATTGAGACATATGCATATGACATAGGTTCCATGATACAATGTGGCATTACTTGGCAGGGCATTATAAGATATGTCCTTCATATGCATCACTGTAATCAGGTGACACTGGAATATGCAAAAAAAATTGGTTTGGTGAATCGGGGTCACCGCCCGCGGGTCATGATCTGTAATCCAATACAATCAGTGATTGTATTGTGGTTGATGAACACTTATTTGAGGCATCCCCCAAGCCTGCCATAAAACACACGCTTCCAGGAGCAATAAAAAAAAACAAAAATAAGTGCTTTCCATCATTTCTACATGACTATTTCAGCATTTCTAAATGTTGTCTTTTATATGCGATGGTCATATCTCTGAGAGTGTCCTCAAGATCTCTGGAAGGAATACAGTGTCTCCTTTGTGTAATCACTGCTTTCAGGAAAAGTCGTTACGTTTTCCAGAATCGGCAATTAATGTTATGAAATCTAGTCTGGAGTCGACTCATTTTTTTAATGCGTTTTAACAATTTTCAGACGTCTGGACATTTTCAAGTGGTCAAAATGAGACACTTACATTTCAGGGAATGCTGCTGGAGGTGAGGCCAGTAATAAGGTTATTCCGAGACTCTATGGATGACTTCATCACTTCTCGCGGTCATTAATGTAAATAAAATAGTTTTTTGACCCCTTTACGCCGTGGAGCAGACTATATTGTCCTGGCGGCAGGTGGGTCTAAACATCAAACAGTGGCATAGCGTGCCCCACAGCCTTTTGGCCCTCCTCCCTGAACTCAGCCACTAACATCAATCGACCTGCTGGACCAGGGGATGGGCCAGAGCAGGGCCAGAAAGCTGCGGGTATGCTATACTGCCCCGCTGTGCTTAAACCTGCCTGTCTCCCGGCAGAACCAAGGCATTACGAGGTTAACACAATAGTTGCACACCATGTGATTTTGAACATTTTTTTATAGTATGGAGACTCATTGCTGGGAGTTTTATTGCTTTGCAGCTCTGTTATACACCTGCACACCCCAACTATATGGAGGTGCCCAAAATATAGGGCAATTGGAGGGACAGGAGGATATTTTTTATTTTTGCTTGATTTTTCAAAAGTATCTGTAACAGTATAAAAAATATATCAATGTATTCATATAAAAAATAAGACAATAGATTGTTGATTTGCTTATTAGTGACAGCTTGTTATCCATCTTCCAAGATGATATGTGTATCAACATTCTGATTGCATCAGTACTTACCTTGTCACAAGGGCAGAAATGTGTCTGCTAGGTGGACACTGATATTGACGCAGGACCTACCTAAATATATAAAAGTCAATTTTTCAAGACAGAAACATCAGTCTTTCTTAGTAGACACATTGTTATCCGTCAGAGGAAATATTACTAAACAAACTAATTTAAGGATCAATTAGCTGACTTGGATGTTTACCCATTGTGTCTCCATGTTAATGGTGGATATAATCAATGGATGTCATGTAAGGCAGGGCTCAAAATTTCAAGTCCCAAGCTACTAGCCAGGCCTTAAGAGTTACTCGCCACTAGTTGCCCCACCTAACCCTTATCCTGCCCTGCATCTGCATTTCCACTCGCCCTCATGTAATTTCCACTCGCCAAATGCGAGTAGGCAAGTGGAAATTTTGAGGCCTGATGTAAGGCATCACTAAATTTATGGTGCTGGAGCTCACTTGTGCAATAATGGTTAATCTCCAGGTATCCAGCTCCTTTAACTTGGCTTTAATAGCACTGGCTAACTGTGTGCCTTTAATATGTATTCATAACGTTCTTATAATAGTTTAATGTTTACTTGTTGTATGAGTGACAGTGTAGCTTTTAGACCTGAAGAAGAGAGTTACACTCTCAAAAGCTTATCTTTTAAATGCAACAATAGCCCAATAAAAAATTATCACTGCCTACTGATAAAGTCTGGTGATCTTGGTAGATCACATATACATTCAGGGCTATTCAAAGAGAATCGAAAAGTCACTGCACGTTCGGTGACTTTTCGTTCTCTTCAATTCAGTGCGATTCGGCGATCCCATTTCGGCAACCCTGCTGTGTATTCAGCAAGCACCACAGGGCCGTCGTACTGCAGGGAAAAGCCGCCGCAAAAGCCGGCGAACACTCACCGCAAAACGAGGGCGAACGCACAGCGAAACTCGCAAAAACATCTGGATTAACCCGCCGAAGACGCCGGAGAAACCCAAGCAGGAGCCGATCACAACGCAGAGCAGCCGCCGGAAAAAGCCAACAACGCAGACGAAGGAGGTGAAGAAAAGAAAACAGTACACTTGAATGTTTGAAAAGTGAAACGCTGTTTGCAAAGAAACTACTGAGCGAAAATGTCTGAAATTTCCATATGAGGTCCAATGAATGATAAAAAGGGCTGTTACAGAAAAAAAAAACGTTTTTAAAAAAAACGGAAAAAAAATGTTTGCAAAAAAATTCCTAAAAGGTCCTAAACAATCTATAAATAAAGAGACTCTTTACTGCAGAATATTATAATAAACGGTTTATTAGATATTGAATTAAAACGGGAATATTTTTAACATTGAAGCCTATGGGATTCGCCTGAATAAACCTGTCAAATGAAACCACCGAATGACAGGGCAATGCGGCAACTTTTCACTGCTGGATTTCGCTCTCTGAATAGCCGAAGCATTGCTTCTCTATGGGGATTCACTGCCCTCGAACAGGCACCATATGTGCAGGCAATTCGCCAGGATTTGGTGAATTGCCTGCTCTCTGAATAGCCAAATGGCCACGAAAGGTAACCGATAGCTGAATTTCAGCGTTCGGTTACCTTTCTCCAGCAATTCGGATCTCTTTGAATAACCCTGATTGTGTAATTTGCTGTGAATTCAAGAATGAAAGGATAACAAACCACCCTGTTTTAGTATCTTTTTGTGTTCCCAAAGATAAATAACTGCTCTTTCCTTCTACATGTGAATTAATAAGAAATTAATTGAACGACCGCTATCTATCAGGTCTAATCACTCGGGTGAAGTTAGGAGAATTGGCAGAAGAGAACAATCTAGATCGAATAGCTGATTCGGAAAATAAGAAAAATGTGAGAATGAATATTGGTTTGGTTATTTTGACATACAGCTCTATTCAAAGTTTGGTGAAATGGAAGAGAATTGGCAGAAGTGAAGATTCTAGGTCAAAATAGCCAAAAAATTCTCCCATTTATCTCACTTTCCAAACTATTGGGCCTAGATTGTTCTCTTCTCCTGCCATTCTCCTGATTTTCACCTTTCTCTGAATAACCCTGATAGAATTTTCATTTCTGCCAATTCTCCTGAGTTTCACCTTTAGGGAATAGACCTGCATTTGTTATCTATCTATCTACCACTATCTCTGCATTTATATATTCATATCTATCAATCAATCAATCTCTATTTATATCTATCTATCTATCGCTATCTCTGCATCTATCAATCGATCAATCTCTATTCATATCTATCTATCTGTCACGGTCCTGGCAGAGGGGAATAGGGTATGAGCCCAATGTGCGGTGATAAACAAGCTGAGCCACGTAGATAAAGTAAAAAGGGGGTTTATTGTAAATATACAACAATATGGACAGGGCAGGAATGGAGATGTCTGGGGAGGCAATGCAGGGAGGAACCAGACACAGGGAGACACTGAGGGAAAACATAACAGGAGACTTACATACAACACGAGACAGGAAACCGAGGGCACTGGAGGTTTGGAAGCAGAGGGCACAGGAGGCTTGTCAGCGGGCACAGGATGCTTGGCAGCAGCGGGCACAGGATGCTTGGCAGCAGCGGGCACTGGATGCTTGGCAGCAGTGAGCACAGGATGCTTGGCAGCAGCGGGCACTGGATGCTTGGCAGCAGTGAGCACTGGATGCTTGGCAGCAGCGGGCACTGGATGCTCGGTAGCAGTGGACACTGGATGCTTGGTAGCAGCAGGCGGTATTCGTGGGTCATATAGTCCATGCAATAGGTCGTGGCAGGCGGCTGGCAAACGTAGTCAATGTTCAAAGCAAGAAGTCGGTACACGGGGAATCAATAATAGCAGAGGATGGGAACAGGTCTAGGAGAAAGGCTACCAGGGAATAAGTGAGACAATGCAGCACTGGATCATGGGTGCTCCACCCTGACAAAGGGAATGACAGGCCTATTAGTGGTAGCACCTGAAGTTCACATAGCCTGAGGGAGAGTGCAAGGTGACGTAGCCAGAGAGATGCTGTATTGATCCATTCAGGAGGGTGCAGTACCACCTTTGGCCTTCTTGCCACGGCGGCGACGGCGTAAACCGTGACACTATCTATCTATCTATCTGCTATCTCTGCATCTATCAATCAATCTCTATTCATATCTATCTATATCTATCTATCTATCCATATCTATCTATCTATCTATCTATCTATCTATCTATCTATCTATCTATCTATCTATCTATCCACAGTATCTATCTATCTATCTATCTATCTATCTATCTATCTATCTATCTATCTATCTATCTATCTATCTATCTATCCACAGTATCTATCTATCTCTATCTCTGCATCTATCTATTGATATCTATCAATCAATCAATCTCTATTCATATCTATCTATCTATCTATCTATCTATCTATCTCTATCTCTGCATCTATCTATTGATATCTATCAATCAATCAATCTCTATTCATATCTATCTATCTCTATCTATCTATCTTTCTATCTATCCATATCTATCTATCTATCTATCTATCTATCTATCTATCTATCTATCTATCTATCTATCTATCTATCTATCTATCCACAGTATCTATCTATCTATCTATCTATCTATCTATCTATCTATCTATCCACAGTATCTATCTATCTATCTATCTCTATCTATCTCTGCATCTATCTATTGATATCTATCAATCAATCAATCAATCTCTATTCATATCTATCTATCTAGCTATCCATATCTATCTATCGCTATCTCTGCATCTATCAATCGATCAATCTCTATTCATATCTATCAATCAATCGATCAATCTCTATTCATATCTATCTATCTATCTATCTATTTATCTATCTATTCATATCAATCAATCGATCAATCTCTATTCATATCTATCTATCTATCTATCGCTATCTCTGCATCTATCTATTCATATCTATCAATCAATCTCTATTCATATCTATTTATATCTATCTCTATCTATCCATATCTATCTATCTATATCTATATCTCTGCATCTATCAATCAATCTCTATTCATATCTATCTATCTATCTATCTATCTATCTATTTATCTATCTACAGTTGTGTTCAAAATTATTCAACCCCCACTGAAATTGAGTGTTTTGGCCAGTTTGACATTGATTTTGATCATTCAGTCATCTTGCTTACAATTAAATCAAAGAGGCACGTGTAGGTCAGACAAATATAACATAACATTTATAATGAAATAACCACAAATGTCTTTTCTGTGCTCACATCATTATCAGTTTTATTCAACTGACAATCAAGTGACAATCAATCTTAGTACTTAGTACAACATCCTTTTACAGTTATAACAGCTTTTAAACGTGAAGCATAGCTTGACACAAGTGTCTTGCAGCGATCTACGGGTATCTTCGCCCATTCGTCATGGGCAAAAGCCTCCAGTTCAGTCACATTCTTAGGCTTGCGCACTGCAACTGCTTTCTTTAAGTCCCACCAGAGGTTCTCAATCGGATTTAAGTCAGGTGACTGCGATGGCCACTCCAAAATGTTCCAGCCTTTAATCTGCAACCATGCTCTAGTGGACTTGGAGGTATGCTTGGGATCATTGTCCTGTTGAAAGGTCCAACGTCTCCCAAGCCTCAGGTTTGTGACGGACTGCATCACATTGTCATCCAATATCTCCTGGTACTGAAGAGAATTCATGGTACCTTGCACACGCTGAAGCTTCCCTGTACCTGCAGAAGCAAAACAGCCCCAATGCATGATTGACCCCCCGCCATGCTTCACAGTAGGCAAGGTGTTCTTTTCTTCATAGGCCTTGTTCTTCCTCCTCCAAACATAGCGATGATCCATGGGCCCAAACAGTTCTAATTTTGTTTCATCAGTCCACAGAACACTATCCCAAAACCTCTGTGGTTTGTCCACATGACTTTTGGCATACTGCAGTCGACTCTTCTTATTCTTTGGAGACAGCAAGGGGGTGCGCCTGGGAGTTCTGGCATGGAGGCCTTCATTACGCAGTGTGCGCTGTATTGTCTGAGCTGAAACTTCAGCACCCACATCTGACAAATCTTTTCTCAGTTCCTCAGCAGTCACACGGGGACTTTTCTCCACTCTACGCTTCAGGTAGCGCACAGCAGTCGAAGTCAGCATCTTCTTTCTGCCACGACCAGGTAGCGTTTCAACAGTGCCCTTTGCCTTGAATTTGCGAATGATGCTTCCTATGGTCTCTCTTGGTATGTTTAACTTTTTTGCAATCTTCTTATAGCCATTGCCCTTCCCGTGAAGAGTAATCAACTCTTCTCTTGTCTTCCTGGACCATTCTCTTGACCTCACCATGTTTGTAACCACACCAGTAAATGTCTAGAAGGAGCTGAGTATCACAGTCATTTTAAAGCTGCCTAATTGGTGCTTATTATGCTTTATTGCTGCTCCTTTATATCTATCTCTATCTATCTGTCTATCGCTATCTCTGCATCTATCTATTCATATATATCAATCAATCTCTATTCATATCTATTTATATCTATCCATATCTATCTATCTATCTATCTATCTCATATCTATCTATCTATCTATCCATATCTATCTATCTATCCATATCTATCTATCTATCTATCTATCTATCTATCTATCTATCTATCTATCTATCTATCTATCGCTATCTCTGCATCTATCTGTCTATCAATCAATCGATCAATCTCTATTCATATCTATCTATTTATATCTATCTATATCTATCTATCTATCGCTTTCTCTGCATCTATCAATCGATCAATCTCTATTCATATCTATCTATTTATATCTATCTATCTATATATCTATCTATCTATCTATCGTTATCTCTTCATCTATCAATCTCTATTCATATCTATCTATTTATATCTATCTATCTATCGCTATCTCTGCATCTATTAATCAATCTCTATTCATATCTATCTATATCTTTCTATCTATCTATCTATCTATCTATCTATCCATATCTATCTATCTATCTATCTATCTATCTCTATCTCTGCATCTATCAATCAATCTCTATTCATATCTATCTATATCTATCTATCCATATCTATCTATCTATCTATCTATCTATCTATCTATCTATCGCTATCTCTGCATCTATTAATCTATCTATATCTTTCTATCTATCTATCCATATCTATCTATCTATCTATCTATCTATCTATCTATCTATCTATCTATCTATCTATCTATCTATATCTCTGCATCTATCAATCTCTATTCATATCTATCTATTTATATCTATCTCTATCTATTCATATATATCAATCAATCTCTATTCATATCTATTTATATCTATCTATCTCTATCTATCTATCCATATCTCTATCTATCTATCTATCTATCTATCTATCTATCTATCTATCTATCTATCTATCTATCTATCTATCTATCTATCTATCGTTATCTCTGCATCTATCAATCTCTATTCATATCTATCTATTTATATCTATCTATCTATCTATATCTCTGCATCTATCAATCTCTATTCATATCTATCTATTTATATCTATCTCTATCTATTCATATATATCAATCAATCTCTATTCATATCTATTTATATCTATCTATCTCTATCTATCTATCCATATCTATCTATCTATCTATCTATCTATCTATCTATCGTTATCTCTGCATCTATCAATCTCTATTCATATCTATCTATTTATATCTATCTATCTATCGCTATCTCTGCATCTATTAATCAATCTCTATTCATATCTATCTATATCTTTCTATCTATCTATCTATCTATCTATCTCTGCATCTATCAATCAATCTCTATTCATATCTATCTATATCTATCTATCCATATCTATCTATCTATCTATCTATCTATCTATCTATCTATCTATCTATCTATCTATCTATCGCTATCTCTGCATCTATTAATCTATCTATATCTTTCTATCTATCTATCCATATCTATCTATCTATATCTCTGCATCTATCAATCTCTATTCATATCTATCTATTTATATCTATCTCTATCTATTCATATATATCAATCAATCTCTATTCATATCTATTTATATCTATCTATCTCTATCTATCTATCCATATCTATCTATCTATCTATCTATCTATCTATCCATATCTATCTATCTGTCTATCAATCGATCAATCTCTATTCATATCTATCTATCTATCTATCTATCTATCTATCTATCTATCTATCTATCTATCTATCTATCTATCTATCGCTTTCTCTGCATCTATCAATCTCTATTCATATCTATCTATTTATATCTATCTATCTATCTATTATTATTCTTTATTTATAAAGCGCCAGCATATTCCGCAGCGCTGTACAATAAGCACAGTATAGACAGGGTTACAATACATTGAACAACATTTGACAAACAGTACAGGAGGAGATGAGGGCCCTATTCCCGTAGGAACTCACAATCTAGGAAATCTATCTATCTCTATCTCTGCATCTATCAATCAATCTCTATTCATATCTATCTCTATCTATCTATCTATCTATCTATCTATCTATCTATCTATCTATCTATCTATCCATATCTATCCATCTATCTATCTATCTATCTATCTATCTATCTATCTATCTATCTATCTATCTATCTATCTCTATCTATCTATCCATATCTATCTATCTATCTATCTATCTATCTATCTATCTATCTATCTATCTATCTATCTATCTCTATCTCTGCATCTATCTATTGATATCTATCAATCAATCAATCTCTATTCATATCTATCTATCTCTATCTATCCATATCTATCTCTATCTATCTATCTATCTATCTATCTATCTATCTATCTATCGCTATCTCTGCATCTATCTATCTGTCTATCAATCGATCAATCTCTATTCATATCTATCTATCTAGCTATCCATATCTATCTATCTATCTATCGCTATCTCTGTATCTATCAATTGATCAATCTCTATTCATATCTATCTATCTATATTTCTCTATCTATCTATCTATTTATCTATCTCTATCTCTGCATCTATCTATTCATATCTATCAATCAATCTCTATTCATATCTATCTATTTATATCAATCTATCTATCTATATCTATCTATCGCTATCTCTGCATCTATCTATTCATATCTATCAATCAATCGATCAATCTCTATTCATATCTATCTATTTATATCTATCTATCTCTATCTATCTTTCTATCTATCTATCTCTATCTCTGCATCTATCTATTCATATCTATCAATCAATCTCTATTCATATCTATATATTTATATCTATCTATCTATCACTATCTCTGCATCTATCAATCAATCTCTATTCATATCTATCTATCTATCTATCTATCTATCTATCTATCTATCTATCTATCTATCTATCTATCTACAGTATCTCTATTCATATCAATCAATCTATCATCATATCTATGTGACTATCTATTCATACCTAGGTATGTGGTTAGACCCAAATCTATCTTTTGGGCCCCACATCGAAAAACTCTCATCTAAACTCTACCCCTAACTAGGTGCCCTGTACAGAAACAAATCCTGCCTGAGCCCCGCGGTAAGAAAGCAGATTGTACAACAAATGCTTATGCCAGCCATTGAATACGGAGATGTAGTGTATGCAGCTGCCCTCAAACACACCTCCAGAAACTTACTACATTGTATAACTCATTCTGTCACTTTGTGCTACAATGTAACTACATGACACACCATTGTGACATGTTAAAAGAACTAAACTGGCCATCACTGGACTCTAGACGCATCCTTCACCTTTCCAACCTGGTGTTTAAGAGCTTTTCTGGGAAGCTACCAGCCTACCTGAATATGCTGCTTCCCCCGGCAGTTCCCCCATCTTATAACCTCAGATCCAGGACCAGCACCTTACTTGCAATACCGCAATACAAAAAGAAAATGGCTCGATCCTCATTTTCCTACAGAGCACCACAAATATGGAATAACCTCCCAGACACCGTCAAATATTCCCCCAGTCTAAAGTCCCTTAAGAGTTCCCTATTAACATACCTCAATACGAAATGCACCTGTAAACATGTAACATAATGACTTTATTTCCTCCATATTTATTTTTCTGTTAATCTGTATATTTGGTCTTGTGTTAATATCTTGCATTTTACTATTTTGTATTTCTGTAACCACTCAATGTTCTCGAACCCAGGACATACTTGAAAACGAGAGAAATCTCAATTTATCCTTCCTGGTAAAATCCTTTATAAATAAATAAATAAATATCTATCTGTCTGTCTATCTACAGTTGTGTTCAAAATTATTCAACCCCCACTGAAATTGAGTGTTTTGGCCAGTTTGACATTGATTTTGATCAGTCATCTTGCTTACAATTAAATCAAAGAGGCACGTGTAGGTCAGACAAATATAACATAACATTTATAATGAAATAACCACAAATGTCTTTTCTGTGCTCACATCATTATCAGTTTTATTCAACCCCCAAGTGACACTCAATCTTAGTACTTAGTACAACATCCTTTTACAGTTATAACAGCTTTTAAACGTGAAGCATAGCTTGACACAAGTGTCTTGCAGCGATCTACGGGTATCTTCGCCCATTCGTCATGGGCAAAAGCCTCCAGTTCAGTCACATTCTTAGGCTTGCGCACTGCAACTGCTTTCTTTAAGTCCCACCAGAGGTTCTCAATCGGATTTAAGTCAGGTGACTGCGATGGCCATTCCAAAATGTTCCAGCCTTTAATCTGCAACCATGCTCTAGTGGACTTGGAGGTATGCTTGGGATCATTGTCCTGTTGAAAGGTCCAACGTCTCCCAAGCCTCAGGTTTGTGACAGACTGCATCACATTGTCATCCAATATCTCCTGGTACTGAAGAGAATTCATGGTACCTTGCACACGCTGAAGCTTCCCTGTACCTGCAGAAGCAAAACAGCCCCAAAGCATGATTGACCCCCCGCCATGCTTCACAGTAGGCAAGGTGTTCTTTTCTTCATAGGCCTTGTTTTTCCTCCTCCAAACATAGCGTTGATCCATGGGCCCAAACAGTTCTAATTTTGTTCCATCAGTCCACAGAACACTATCCCAAAACTTCTGTGGTTTGTCCACATGACTTTTGGCATACTGCAGTCGACTCTTCTTATTCTTTGGAGACAGCAAGAGGGTGCGCCTGGGAGTTCTGGCATGGAGGCCTTCATTACGCAGTGTGCGCCGTATTGTCTGAGCTGAAACTTCAGTACCCACAACTGACAAATCTTTTCTCAGTTCCTCAGCAGTCACACGGGGACTTTTCTCCACTCTACGCTTCAGGTAACGCACAGCAGTCGAAGACAGCATCTTCTTTCTGCCACGACCAGGTAGCGTTTCAACAGTGCCCTTTGCCTTGAATTTGCAAATGATGCTTCCTATGGTCTCTCTTGGTATGTTTAACATCTTTGCAATCTTCTTATAGCCATTGCCCTTCCTGTGAACAGTAATCCCCTCTTCTCTTGTCTTCCTGGACCATTCTCTTGACTTCACCATGTTTGTAACCACACCAGTAAATGTCTAGAAGGAGCTGAGTATCACAGTCATTTTAAAGCTGCCTAATTGGTGCTTATTATGCTTTATTGCTGCTCTGTGACATCCACAGGTGTTTTCAATAGTCTTTAAGGGGTTGAATAATTGTGTCAATGAAAAATTCACAAAAGAAACATTTACTACTGTATTACAAAACCAATTGATGTCATTTTAGTTGCATATGGTTCTTTAAAAAGTCCTTGTAGGATTTCATTCTGAATACAATTACAAATGTACACTAAATTCCCTAAAACCCTTTACAGCATTGGGGGTTGAATAATTTTGAACACAACTGTATCTATTCATATCTGTCTATTTATATCAATCTATCTATCTGTTTAACTATCTCTATTCATGTCTATCTATTTATGACATTATTATAATAGTTTTAAGTTTTGCTTGATATCAATCAATCTCTATTCATATCTATCTATTTATATCTATCTCTATCTATCGCTATCTCTGCATCTATCTATTCATATCTATCAATCAATCTCTATTCATATCTATATAATTATATCTATCTATCTATATCTATCTATCTATATCTACCTATCTATCACTATCTCTGCATCTATCAGTCAATCTCTATTCATATCAATCTATCATCATATCTATGTGTCTATCTATTTATCTATCTATTCATATCTATGTGTCTATCTATCTATCTATTCATATTTGTCTATTTATATCAGTCTATCTCTATTCATGTCTATCTATTCATGACATTATTATAATAGTTTTAAGTTTTGCTTGATATCAATCAATCTCTATTCATATCTATCTATCTATCTATCTATCTATCTATCTATCTATCTATCTATCTATCTATCTATCTATCAATCAATCTCTATTCATATCTATCTATCCACAGTATCTATCTATCTATCTGTGCATCTATCTCTATTCATATTTATCTATTTATATCAATCTATCTATCCATATCTATCTATCTATCTATCTATCTATCTATCTATCTATCTATCTATCTATCTATCTATCTATCTATCTATCTATCTATCGCTATCTCTGCATCTATCTATTCATATCTATCAATCAATCTCTATTCATATCTATTTATATCTATCTCTATCTATTTATCCATATCTATCTATCTATCTATCTATCTATCTATCTATCTATCTATCTATCTATCTATCTATATCTCTGCATCTGTCAATCAATCTCTATTTATATCTATCTCTATCTGCATCTATCTATATCTATCTATCTATCGCTATCTCTGCATCTATCAATCTCTATTCATATCTATCTATTTCTATCTATCTCTATTCATATCAATCAATCTATCATCATATCTATGTGTCTATCTATCTATCTATCTATTCATATTTGTCTATTTATATCAGTCTATCTCTATTCATGTCTATCTATTTATGACATTATTATAATAGTTTTAAGTTTTGCTTGGTAGATCGCATATACATTGTGTTAATTGCCATGCAATGTAAAGAAGATGAACTATCCTGTTTTTGTATCTTTTTGTGTCCACAAGGATAAACAAATACTCTTTTTTTCTATATCTATCCACATCTATCTATTATCTATCTTTTTATCTATCTATCTAACAATTAATATCTATTAATCTATCATCTGGCTGTATCTGTCTGTCTATATTTTCTATGCATCTATTGTCTATATCTCATCTATCTAATAATCTATTAATTGATTTATGTGTCTCTAAATAAACACGTATCTAAATAATAAATGCTGAACATTCAATCACATGCATCTCTAAGTCAGGATTCTTCTCCTTTGTGCATTCTCACTCTATTTCATCCTTGAAATGTGTTTCTTTGTTAAAGCTCAGGTTTTCTCATTTCTTTATAACTAAACGCTGCGCAATAAAGGACGGAATTCGAATTAAAATGACTAGCCCTGGTCTGACTTTTTATTTACCAGAAAAGCTTGTCCTTACATAACGGAGATGAAAATGTGGAATTTGCATCTTGATCTCTAATTTGCATTCCAACACAAATTGGTACAGTTGGCTTTCCAGAGGTATGGCCAGAGCTTTAGTGAGGAGCGAGAACCTTTCTTTTTCATTGTCACGATGCCTGAAATGTCTTTATTACTCGGCCAGCACTCGACAGCTCTTCAGCATCTTTCTCTCCTTTCACGGGATTCTACGAGAATCTTTTTAATGGTAATCATAGGGGGGCGAATACGCTGTAACAATGTCCGTTTGTCCGTACTAAGCAAACTTTCCCAGCTTGTTAGGTGAAATCATAATAGAAAGAGATGTTTAATATTTTAGACATGCTTTGTGGGAACTTGTGAGCATTCTCCAGGGATCCAAGCTTAATTGTGTCCGCAATTAATTGCACAGGCATAGCAATGAACTCGTCCCGCATTCCAGAGCAAGTGATGACCCTTAAAAGAAATAATAATAATTCTGTGGTTATTATCATTATATCATGAATGAAGTCATGTGATAAATCTTCCACTCTGTCTTGGGCTGTTCTTTATTCAATATAAACTGCATTCTTTTATTTTTTTAAAGATCGTCCGATTCATAATATTGTTCTAATGTATATAATACTTTATATCACATTATTACAGTTTCATATGGTACATTTTCTCTGCACAGCATTTGAGCAGAACCTGCTTCATCTGCGTCTGTATTACGTTGTATTTCTGGAACAACTGGAACAATTCAATTTTCTTGAACCCAGGACATACTTGAAAACGAGAGAAATCTCAATGTATCCTTCCTGGTAAAATACTTTATAAATAAAATAAATAAATAGATAATCTGCGTCCTTTCTTCTTCCATTGTTTTAATTAAGTAGACATGTCTCCCAAAGAGACTTTACATTAAACTTGCTTGTCTCCTGCGCTATCATATTTTTTTTTAATTGTATTGTATTATTAATAATTCATTTTAATTACGATACAATGCTCACATGATTCTAATTCTTTGCATTCCCCAGCCTACGATCATTACCAATATATATATATATGCGCACACAGGCTAGAAAAATGGGGGCTTGTCGGTCGTTGTGAAATTATATATACCGTAATATTAAAGTATAACGAAGAAATACCGACATATCGTTCATGGAGCTGTCTGTTGTAGTTTTCTACCTTTTCTCAGATAGTTTGGGCTTCAAGTCATGTCGAGTCATTTCCAGCTTATTGTTAAAGGTTTTTGCTCTTGTCTTTAAAGTTTGAAATTTTTAATAAAATTGAGAAATTATACACATTTTTTTTTAAGTCCACACAATAGCCATCATATGTTTTATAATTTTACACGATGGATAAGCTGTAACTTTATTTATATTTCAGACAAATTAAAGAACACTATTTTTAAAGAATTAATTGCTTCTATCAAAGTATGCTAAAGGGTCTATTCACTAAGCACTGCTGTTTCACTGATGTTCACTGTTCATCCAAACAATGGTAAAAATCATCTTTGTTGCAACTGTGTTGATCTTCTGTTTTCCAGAGAACTTAGATTCCACGATGGCAGGAGAAGTTGCTTCAGACTACAGTCAACTATTTTGAACAATGCTGTCACAGTTTATAGAATAATTCAGCTTCGGCCATTCTCTATTAGTAGAATTTTATCACTGGTCCACCACGTCAAATATATTTTGGCAATTTTAAAGTTGCGATCTTCATTGACCTTCTGAAACAACGGTGAAAACAACAGTAAAAACATTGATGAACAACTCCAACTGAAACAATGGTGAATGTATCAGAAAAGCAGTGTTGTGGACTGGAAAGGAATGTATAGAAAGAAAGATTTCCCCTATATTCATTTCTTTTGCAATCCTGAAATCAGTAAGGCATTTTACTTACTTCTTTTAAACAAGAATGGGTTTGCTGAGGATCAGTTGTGGTCCTTTGTGCCTCCTGTAGAGGGTGTTGGTGCTTGGGAGGAGGAACTGGGCTGCTCTGGCCACTGTAAATTAAAGATGGCGCCAACAGCATGTAACACATTCTGTGTCTCCCTTGTCTGAGTGGTACGAATCCAAATATACAAACAGAACACACCGCCGCAAGAGATCTCCAAAATCACAGACTCCTCCACCTTAACAAGTACGCCGGTACCTCCCCATCAGAAATAAAGGAGAAAAGTAGGCTGCAAGGGTGCCAGAAGACAGGCTTTGTTTATTATGGAGTTGAGATGTGCACAGCTGAAAAATTTGTTTAGTTTCATTTAGTTTGAAAATAATTTTGTCCGAAACTGGATTCGTTTGAATACTGATTTGTTTTCGTAATTTTCTTTAATAATTTTGATTCGTAATTTTGATTCGATGTCAATTTTAGGATCGCTGAAACCCCCACCCCCAATAAATCAAATTCTACTCAATTACTGTTTGATTAGGGTTGAACATGAGGGTTAAAAGGCAAGCTAAGGTTAAATATTGAGCTGTCTATTGGCCTGAGGCACTGAATACAACAGATTCAGCACCACAGCTAATTGACAGGGACAGGGTGCTTTGTGAAACAGTAAAATGAAACTGATTCATTTTCATAATTTCATCTGTAATTTGGGCTCAATTCGAAGTTTAGCATCACTAAAAAAAACAAACAAACAATAAATCCTGCTCAATTACTGTTAGATTAGGGTTAAACATGAGGGTTAAAAGGCAAGATGGGGTTAAATTACCGTTTCGCTGCAGTGTGCATAGAGGAATCATTCAATCAATGGTTCTCTTTTCGAAACAGTATATCAGTATAATCAATTTTGTTAATATACTGTTTCGTTTGGTTTTCATTTCAATTCGGATTAAACTAATTCATTATTTCGGAAGTACTTACAAAATACGAAATAACAAAATTCTGGCTGAATTGAGAATCGTTACGAAACGAACGCACGCCTCTATTATTTGCTGCAGCATAACGATTCAGGGGGATAAAGTCACCGATTCACACAGTGGACATCAGTATGCAATTGGGGACTACTTCACATGTCATAATTTATGTAATTAAGTTGCCATGTGGACCTTCGTATATAGGAGAAAGGCCTAGAAAGACGAAGGAGAGAACAATTCAACATCAATCAACAATTCGAACCAAAAAATTGGATTTGCCAGTAGCAAAGTATTTCATCAGAGAAATCCATCAAATTGCTACGTTACCTTTTCAGGTTATTGATCAGATTCCTATGTTGAGGAGGGGTGGAAATTGGGAATTGTTGGTTAAAAAAGAAAGAGAAAATACGGATTCACAAATTAGACACATTATGGTCTAAGTGCCTTTATAAATAATTGAATTTAGATATGTTTTCTAAATACTTTTAAAGGTTGGAGTCATTTTGGTGATAAAAATCCTTAATTTTTTTTATTCTATTTTTATAGTAAAATGTTTTTTTCTGGGTGTGGCAATTTGTTAATGAGTTTTGATGAAGGATAATTGGAGTCAGTTATATGTGTATATACTGTGGAGTGTGGAATGAGATCATTATGCATTATTAAGGAGAGCTGAAACATTGTTGTCTAACCCAGAGGTCTCCATAAATTATTTTTTTGAGAAAGTATTTTACCTGGAAAGATACATTGAGATTTCTCTCGTTTTCAAGTATGTCCTGGGTGGCGAGTATGTACCATTAGGTGTCTTGCCCAAGGACACTTACTGGAGGGGTGCTCTTACCGGGATTCAAATTTGTGTCTCCGCGGTTATAGAGCAGTGATGTTACCTGTACTCCACCCAGCTGGTACTCTACTCCTAAGCCTGCCTTCTGACTCCATTGCAGCCTACCTTTCTCCTCTTTGGTCTGGTCTGAGTGGGCAACAGCAGCAAAGTGCGTAGGAAACCAAATAACACAGGTAAAATACTACTCCAATAGTGAATGCTCCCATGGAATCCATAAAGGCCACTTTCGGGTTCTAGATGCAAAACAAAAAGGAATCCAGTCACTGCACAGGCGGTTTTAGTTCCGCAGGTTTATTGGAATGAAAAGTGTAGCAACGTTTCAGCCAACTCAACGACAAAGATCATTGCGATGGCCGAAATGTCGACTATCTTTCTTTTCCAATAAACCTGCGGGTCTAAAACCGCCTGTAGACTGCCTGAAACAATGGTGAAGGCAAAGGTACTGCAATAGAGACAATGGTACATACAATGGCGAATGATAGTGAAAAAAAAAAGAATTTATGAAAAACAATGAGCTAAACTGAAAACATTTTAAAAATTCATAAGGATGAAGGTTAAGTACACTTTGTCTGCTGGTGTTGATAAAAGGAAGGCTTGGGTCTTCTCGGTGGAAGGTAGCTTAAAAAAATAATCTCAATATGCTAAATAAAATATGTAATAATAGTAATGATGCCAGAAAACATAATTACAAACAAAAGTTGTCTTTCTGTAACTTGCATCCAGTGTTCCATCAGTGCCATTTCTGGTAATTTCTTGTGCTCTGGGTCTAAGATGACGCGGCTTATAAACACTGATATACATGAAGATAAGAGTCTTATACCTACAGCAACAGAAATAATGGTAATAAAATGTAGCGAGGTTAATTGAAGTCAGTAAAATATGAAGGGTTGCGCCAGAAGATTCTCAGCATTATGCTAATGGAATGGATAAACAGATATAATGACTTGCACTACCTAGTTCCTAATTAACCTATTGCCCCTTAGCGGAGCCAGTGCAAACAAGAGACTTTTGGCACGCCGTCTTCTTCTGACCGCAGGACTGCAATGAATATTTGTTCCTGGACTTTCATTTTAACACGTTTGATATTCTTCCAAATTGTCATCCCATGAGGTTCAAATGTCACCGGCGTCTGAATTTCTTTGACCTTATTTAGCTGCTTAGAAATCAAGTCATGGAAGACAAAACTTTGCTTAACTTTTGAGGGGGTAATGTACCCATTAAAATGATTCCACTCTTAGATCTTCACGCACACACACTGCCAGAATGGTAGGAACTTTCTGTTCAGATAGCGTGAGATACCCTTTGATGAAGGCTCTACTATTTGCAGAATCTTTGTTCTCAGCGGATACTATGTTTATCTGATTTTTTAGACTGCACACTCATAAATAGTATTGTTTGTTTGTTAACCTATGCCATCCCTGCGGCAGGTCGGCCTTGAAGCCCCAGGACGCACTATTACGCCTCGTTGACTTCAATGGGCCTCCTTTGGCCCACCCCTTAGCTTCCACATGCCACGCATTTCGCTGTTGTGGGATGGCCAAAGGAGGGCTTGCTGCAGCAGCCAGTTAGCAGCCCCGGCTAGCGTTAAAGGCCTCTCGTCGGCACTACCTGCCCAGCCTGAAAGGGTTTTTAAAGAGATACTCAAGTCATTCTTAAAGTAAGCCTTAATATATCCAATCTGGTAAAAGAAGCATTTTCTGCAATTCCAACTATTTAATTATTTTCTGCCTAGAAAGAACAAGATTTATTCCAAACCAGTCAATAATAGCAGCTCACAAATGAATAAACTGAGCTCGCTGTTAACGACTTTATTCCGACCCAGCCTCTATATTACCGGATCGAGCTTGAATATTTTGGAGTTGTTCGTGTCATCTCCTAGGTTCACAGGTCATCCTGTAGCCAAGCACCACCCTTCACAGGGTCTGTGCAAGCCACATATGTGGGGTCATGCAGGAACCGCAGGACAACGGGCTCTATTTGCTCCTAGTATTCCACTTCCTGTGGCGGATCACGCTGCCCTCTGTACCAGCGCATCAAGGGTATTCTATTCATCGATCTATTAATATTTCAGCGTTAAGTGATTTTTCTAAACCAAAATCATTTAGTAGCAGGCTCTGATATAATACTGCTTGAAGAATACCAACTTGAGACTTGAACAGAGAACTTGCACGGAAAAACACTTTTTAACTTTATCTGAGTAATATCTCTTTTGGACTTTTTCCTCATGGATAATGGATGAAGCCCTGGAATCTAGTAACGCCGTTTGGCCAGGAGATGGCGACATCTGCTTTCCAAGTAGGTTATTACAGTAAAAAATACATTTGGAATATTCACAACTATTTCTTATTGTAAATTAATTAAAAAATGTTATCCAAAAAACAATGGTCTTTGACAGTGTTTTTTTTTTTTTAAAAAAACAAAAAACGCTTTGGTTAATTAAACACTTTTACAAAGTTTTTGTCTGCTAACTTCCTTACATTTTATTTCAGCTTTTGTAAACTAGTACTAGACTCTACACTAATATTTGAAAAAGTATTCCCTCGATCAAGCCATTGCAATTTACTCGACTTGGATGCATTTCACAGGGTCAAATAGTCACGATATGAAGGTCCGTGAACAAAGTTTTTCTTTCTTAAACCTGTGTGTAATTATGATCTTATTTTTTTCCATTAGACCGTTTAATGGACTCATGTTTGCGGAGAGATAAGTATGGATTAAATACCCTGTTTCAGAAAGTAAGACGGCAAGGAAACAGAAGAATCAATTAAGAGACAGAGTTAATTAATGTTTTAGCAATTCCTTTATTAAAAATGCAAATGTAACAATCTTGTCTAAAGGAGGTATTTTTTTTTTATAAATCACCTGTCTAGTTCCGCTTGTTTCAGACTCTTGTTTACTGAGCGGGATTACTCATGTTGAGATCCATTCACAGTAAAGTCTGGTAATTGGCTTGTATCAATTAGCCTCCAACTGACATCTAAGGATGCTTCCCAGGTGCTTTATAATCTTGGACCTATATAAAGTGAATCTTTTATACTAAATAAGCTTTTCATGGGATATCCCATCATGCCTGGGTTTGCAAAATTAAGATTCTTTGTGGAACCCCGCTACCCAGATAGCACTTTATAGGGGCCACTGGGATGGTGTTTGTATATCACAGTCCAGGTGGCTGCCTTAGTGCCCCTTTTTTGAGGGCACATTTTCTGCCTTCCGTACTGAGTGGCCTGCTGATGAGATGAACCAGTTGTGGGGCATGTGATGGTATGGTTGGCTGATACTTGCTTGGAGACTAGGGGGTGGGGGTGTGGGAGGCAGAGGAGAGTATGCACATAGGCTAGTCTCCTAGGACAGGCGTAGTGAACATTGACAAACCAGATGTTTTGGAACTACATGTTCTATGATGATTAGTCACACTTTAGGCTGGCTAAGCTTCATGGGACATGTAGTTCAGAAACATCAGGGGTGCCAAAGTTCGCCATCACTGTCCTAAGGAAAGGTCAGATAATCCAGGAGCTTTAGAAAGCAGGTAAGGATACCTCACGTTGACCGTACCTGGGTGCCCAAAGCATAGTCAAGGGGTCCCTCAGCTCCCGTAGACAATAGTAGACATGCAATACCAGCCTTTAAATTATAGAGGAATTTGTTCTACCAAGGAGGACCTGGCAAAGTATTGATTCAAAATTGGTCTTGGCCAAGCCTTGACAAAGACCTATTCTGGGTCGAAATGTTGCCTAGTGATTTAAAGCCTAATGTTGTGTATCTTGTATTTGTACACACAATTGGGTTAAGAGCCAGGAGAGAAACGTCAGACAAGCCAGAGTCGATAACAGGTTTACACAGGTGAATAAAGCAACAAGCACAGAGAGGAGTGAAAACCACATCAGGGCAAGGAACATGTCTCAAACGTCTGCATTTAAACCCGGCTGGCACCACGTCATTACACCGTGCACAGCTGGTGTCCTCAACATGTGACTGCGAGCGGACAGTATATCACTTGGCAGCTGGCCAGCAAGCAGCAAGGAAGGTGCTGCTGGCTGCCAGGACTCAAGGACGGCATGGAACGTGATAATAATCCAGGAGCAATAGTCAACATTCCCCTATCTGATTATGTCAAAGTACCTTCATTCCTCCCTATAAGTCCTCGGGGACTTTGACTCCATCAAAATGTATTGCAAAAATATTTTCCTGGCGATCAAAACCAACCATGGTGTAGATACATTTAAATTATTTTATAGAAATGCCTTAATTAATTGCTATGCTTTATAGATGAATGCAGCAGCGATGAGCAAAGTGTATTCATTACATATAATCCTCTTATTAACCGGATCATAGATTTATAATTAATTTATGCACCATTTACATCAACCACTTTTTCCAATCGATAATGTGCACCATAGTCTTAAAATGCTTCTTTTAACCTTTGTTTAGAAAATTGTGTTTAATCTCATTATGTAAAGTTTTGACATAGATTAAAAAACAACAAAATAAAACATAAACCAAAAAAGCTCCAAAACACACGCTATTATTTTTTCAACGCAAGACTACAGAGTGAATTCAAAGACCTTTTCAGTGTTATAAATACATTTTAGCTGATTTTTCTTTAGTAGAAATAAATAAAAATTCAGTTTATGTTATATTACTTGATTCATTCTCCTCACTTAGAAAGGCAATGACAATGTTGAGTAAAGCTGTAATTTATTGTAAACTGAAGCTGTGCTAGTCTAATCATTGCCCATGAAGAGAAGAAATGCTTTAATGATAACTTTTCACAGGCCAAACATGGACAGATTTCTCATGTTTCAAGCATGATATACAGTATATTACATTGCTTTTTAAACACTAAACCCTATTTGATCCTACATTAATCATGCATAAATGATTTGATATCCTTGGAAAAGAAAATATCTTGCTTGAATAGGGTCTATAACAGGCGCCAAGTCAGGTGGGAACTCATAGGAACGGAGTTCCGTCACTATTTTTGCAAGGGGAACAGAGTTCCTTTTTGGCGCACACACTGTAAAGCTTTAGAATTCTACCTCAACTGATATTGTTTAGCGCTGTTGTTAGGGATTATTTGTTCTTATATTGTATCTTATTTGTCTCCTTTGACATTTCTAATAATAAAAAACTTTTCATGCAAAAAAATGAATTCTACCTCTCATTTATTTCTTTACTTCAAAGTCAAAGCAAGTATAAAATGAATGATAATTACTATCATATTGATTCCATAAAGTCCAGTTTGCTATAGATTTATTATCAATTTCAAATCTCAGTATGGGCTAAGTGTTAAATAAAACTGTGCAAGTTCTGTGTGCAATCATATGTGCATGATCTTATGGGATCGCATTTTATAGGCGAAGGGCACCATAGAACTAATTGTCCCAATGTCCTTCGATTTACAGCAGAAGAAACCAGTGGATTGTAGGCTGCTCACTTTATTGGTTTTTATGTTTGGTCAATATACAAATTCTAAGGCTGAAGGCCTGGAGTTGTGGGATGATTTTGTTTCCCATATAAATACTTACTTGGATCCCTGCAGAGCTCATAGTCTTCAGCAGCAAAGGGACATCCTATCTTACCCTCTTTTTTCAGCCTCTTCAATCAGGTCTGCCATTGTTTTTATAGGCACACCCTGCGAGTCAATTCCTGGTACATGATCAGCAAAGAAAAGACATGCCCCAGTTACACTAGATAGGTTTCTTCAAAAGCCAATTTTATTTGGAATCAGAAAAGCCTATGGTGGCCGGGTCCTCGCTGAGTCTAACCTGGAACTGGAGTGGATTTCTGTTTTATGTCAACGTGTGCCTGGTGCCACTGTGCTCCCTGGTATACGTTCAAACCAACTTTCCTGCCATATTTTCCCCTCGACCACAAGAAAAATATATCACTATTAATAGATTACCTTTAAGATGGTAAAGTTCTTTTTGTTGATTGTTGTTGTCACGTCCCACACTGTCTTGGAGTCCTGGCGGCTAGCAGCAGCTTCCTCGTTGCTCGCTGGCCAGCAGACGAGTGATATACTGGCCATTTGCGGTCATGGGATGAGGATGCCGGCCGGGTGCGGCATGATGACGCGGCGCCTGCTGGGTTTAAATGCAGACAACTAAGACATATTCCTTGCCCTGCTGTGGTTTTCACTCCTCTCAGTGCGTTCATAGAAATTGCCTATTGATACCTGTGTATAACTTCTGGCTTGGCTTATGATTCTCCTGGCTCTTGACCCCCTGGCATTCCTCTGAGTACTCGATCTGGCATACGACTCCTGGCATCTGGCTGATGCTCTATTCTGGCAAACTGACTCCTGGCATTCCTCTGACTATCTGATCTGGCACACAACTCCCGGCATCTGGCTGACTTTCTATTCTGGCAAACCAACCCCTGGCATCCCTCTGACTACCCGACTGTATTAAACCTGTGTGTCTGGCTCACGAGCAATCCTGGTATCTGTCTCATGAGCATCTCTGGCATTAACCCCTGGTGTCTATTGTTCTGTTCATGTACACCTCTGGTTCTGTCTGTTTCTGAAAATAGGTATTTTTACCGATCATTCAAACGATCGGCAGTGTAAGATAGCCCGTCTGCGTGTAGGGATCAGACATTATATCTAGGAGGTATATGACAGTTGTGTGTAGGGGGAATATGTAATGTTCATCCAGCGTTGTCAGCTATGTTGATAAAAAGTGGGTGTGCAACGGAAAACAGTTAAGGGAAATCAGAGGTCTAAATCTCCCATGGTGAAATAACAGTATGAGCCTGTCTCGCTCTTTGATCGATAGATTAAATATTCAGTGCAATTCAACTTCGATTGAGTGTGACATCATAAAAGTCAATATATTCACCCCATGGATCCCCCCCTCAGAACCTGGCATCCTTCTAATGTCTAAAAACACTGGGGTTCTAGATAGACCAACAGAGAGGTTAAAGCTGTTCTATCTTCAATCATTCTGAGCTTCCCCTTGATTCTGCATTCTACTTTTGGTCTCCTGGCATTAACACTGCTCCAGCTACAAATATAGGTACATTCGTTCTACCCTTTGTCCTTCAGCAAAACAATCGCAAACATTAAAAAATTAACTAATTATGTCCACAGATGGAGGACGGAAAGGCTGATCACAATAAACTTGCATATACTTAATTAAGAAAACTTTAGAGTGCCATCCTTTCCAGTGTCTACAGTAGCCAGGTAGAACTCCAGGCTGCAACAAAGGCTTTCTCGGGTGTAGGAACTTCCAGATTAATTTTATAAATATATATATGTTTTTTTTCACACTATTTCTACGACCAAAATATTATTACTCAAGACTTTTCAGAAACTGAACTGAAATGATGTAATTGTCTAAGATCAAAGATGTGGACGGTGGTTGGAGGGGATGTTCTGAAAGTTATTTGAGGTTGAGAATGTGAAGATATCAAAGCTCCTAGCATTGTGTATATTGAACTCTCCCAGGGGTTATTTGTGTTTACATAGGCTTTGTATAAACTGAAGAAGGCATGAATCATTCATCGAAGTGTACATGCCGACAAAAGTGAAGAACTCTGAGTTCACTGTCAAGAAAAAGATATGATAATGTGTTTTTTTTTCCAAGCTATTTCCTGTTTTAGGACAGAAAATTCAATCTCGTCAGAGCCCACCCATTATACAATGGTTTTGTCATGAAAAACTAATCTGTTGACACATTTAATTAGGAGGAAATTTTAGAGAAAGATTGACTCTAATATGTCTTCCCAAAGCACGAAATACGTAGAAAATATCTTCTTTGATGCTAAAAAAAACAAATCACTAGTACACAAGTAAGCAAGAGGTCAGCTCCACCTAGGAGGAATCTTCAGCAAGAAACCAAAAAAACTACAAAAATCTCCCTCCTGGGATTAAATATCCCACATTCCCTTAAAAATAGAGGGGAATGTACATGCTCTGACTGAGGAAGCCAAGACCCATTGGTGAAACGCGTTTCAGGACTTTTTATTTCCCCCAGGCTATTTTTATGCTTTTTAGAGCTATATGTTCATTTTAAGGGAGGGGGATTTTTTTTTGTCTCCTGCTTGATTTTAATCTCTCACACAATACATCAGAGAGGGGAGAAAAGCCAGAGGATCCTCCAGGAAAACTACAGGATCTCAGGCCGAAGAACCTTCCTGGTGGACAGCGAAGCAGACGACCAAGATCGGTTGTTCCAGCTTCCCGTGTGTGGAGGACAGTGCCATCCCTTTAATTGGCACATTGCACTTATACAGAGCCAATATTTTATATAGGCTCTGGGCCATGTGAGTGATAATTTATCTTTGTATCTATAAAAGTTACGATATATAAACCGAGGAAAAGTGTTGGGTACCCCTTTGTCAGGCGCTACTCGCTGGTTATGTCTGTTAAAGTAGCGATGCAATCGCTCTTTGGAAATTTGGTATAGCGACACTCTACAGGGAATGTTGACAATATAGTATGGTATAACAATGGGATATTGATTAGTTGTGCAACAGCTTAGTGTGACATATAAAAAGAGTGCAGAAATATATATTCCTATTGGGAATATGCGCCCCCTGGTGTTGGGGGTGATGTATGACAGTCTTTAAAAAATACAGTCTTATATATGGCAGTCTTTAAAAAAACAGTCTTATATATTGCACAAAAAAGGGAATAGAAAAAGAGGAATAAAAAAAGAAAAATAAATTTTCTCTTTGTAATCGAGTAAGTCCTTCTGATCTTGACTGCTTCCGCTTTTCTCGTCCCTTCAATATTCCTCCGAGAAAGAGAGAAGGGAT
Source organism: Leptobrachium leishanense (assembly GCA_009667805.1). NCBI lineage: Eukaryota > Metazoa > Chordata > Amphibia > Anura > Megophryidae > Leptobrachium > Leptobrachium leishanense. The sequence goes on along the minus strand of CM019071.1, from coordinate 22,649,783 downwards.
TAAGGATGCGTCCGCGTCTGGCAGATATAGCAGAGAGTAATAATTGATACACTTACGCTAGTGCGGTGATGGATGCTGCTCTGTCTGTTGCGCTCTGCCAGGGATTCCTCTTTGCATCTGCTCCTTAGTGCCTTGTCTTTTGAATTTCCTCGTCCAGGATGCTGCAGAAAGCTTCCCTTTGTGCGGTGCTTCTGGTTTGCTGAGCGATGTTTAAAAGATGGCAACTGGATGCAGCGGGAGGTTGGCTTGTGCAAATATTTATTGAGACAGCTCACATCAAAAATAGCGCAGTAAAAAATATAAAATAAATAAAAGTATCAAAAAATAAAAAAACATAAATCCATTTGGAGGTTAAAAGTCTTAAAATATGGGCATAGGGGTCTCCAAGACGCGTTTCGCCGGCTCCCTGGCCAGCTTCATCCAATTGATGAAGCTGGCCAGGGAGCCGGCGAAACGCGTCTTGGAGACCCTATGCCCATATTTTAAGACTTTTAACCTCCAAATGGATTTATGTTTTTTATTTTTGATACTTTTATTTATATTATATTTTTTACTGCGCTATTTTTGATGTGAGCTGTCTCAATAAATATTTGCACAAGCCAACCTCCCGCTGCATCCAGTTGCCATCTTTTAAACATCGCCAGCAAACCAGAAGCACCGCACAAAGGGAAGCTTTCTGCAGCATCCTGGACGAGGAAATTCAAAAGACAAGGCACTAAGGAGCAGATGCAAAGAGGAATCCCTGGCAGAGCGCAACAGGCAAAGCAGCATCCATCACCGCACTAGCGTAAGTGTATCAATTATTACTCTCTGCTATATCTGACAGACGCGGACGCATCCTTAATCCCTTCTCTCTTTCTCGGAGGAATATTGAAGGGACGAGAAAAGCGGAAGCAGTCAAGATCAGAAGGACTTACTCGATTACAAAGAGAAAATTTATTTTTCTTTTTTTTTATTCCCCTTTTTCTATTCCCTTTTTTGTGCAATATATAAGACTGTGTTTTTTTAACCCCTTAGTGACCGGGCGGTTTTACACAAATCTGTCTTTTAGTGACCGCTGCTGTTTTTACGTTTCTGCGCTGTTAGTGTTTAGGTCAAATTTTCCTCTTACTCGTTTATTCAACCCACACATATTATACACCCCTTTTCCCGCCATTAAATGGACTTTCTAGAAATACCATTATTTCCATCATATCGAATAATTTACTATAAAAAAAAATATGAAATATGAGGAAAAAAATGGTAAAAACACACTTTTTTGTAATTTAATCCCCAAAATCTACAACCACCCAAAACGACCCCAACTAAATAGGTTTAAAATTTTGTCCCGAGACTAGAAATACCCAATTTTTACATGCGTTTGCTTTTTAACCCCTTCACTGCTGAGACAGTTCACCTATGTGCGCTGCGCTCATTCTGACCATTTTGTGCTATTTATTTTTAGATGACAGCCTAGGTCCTATTTAATTAAACTCCCCCCAGACAAAAAAAACTTTTTTAAATTTTTTTTTTTTTTATTTTATTTAATTTTTTTATTATTTTTTTTTATTTAATTTTTTTTTAATTTCTTTTTTTAAAACCAAACCTGGTCATGTTTGGTATCATTTGAAAGGCCATAATCAGGCCTTTCAAATGATGGCAAATATGACCATCTAGCTGCCATGGATCGGGAGATAAAGGGATCCTTAGGATCCCCTTATCCCTACATGGCAGCTAGAGGGTTAACTGGCCCACTGACATCCTCACACATATGGTGAGGTTGTCAGTGGGTGGGGGGGACCTGGAGGCTTGGCTGACATCCAAGATGTCAGCCCCCCTCCAGGTTTGAATCGCGTTTTGGCGCCAATTGGCGCCGCAACGTGATCCGGCGGCGAAATGGTTAATGCCATACACCGCTGGAAAGGGGAGGCTCTCCCCTCTCCAGCGGTGCAAACGGCATCTCCCTAGCTCAATGGTTGGGGAGATAGAGGGCTCTGAAGGAGCCCCCCCTTCCCCTCCATTGAAAAGCATGGGGACGCCTGATGATGACGTCACCACGCAGCGTGGCGACGTCATCAGCCTCGCCTGCCCATGTAAATCACATGGGCAGGCTTCCTCCCTGCCAGATCGCCGTGGGATCCGGCGAGGGAGGTGAGTATCGGGCGGGAGGGGGATTAGGCGCCGCTGACGTACCCTGTACGTCCGCGGGTCTAAGGGAGACCCGAGTACAGGACGTACAGGGTACGTCAGAGGTCCTTAAGGGGTTAAAGACTGCCATATATAAGACTGTGTTTTTTAAAGACTGTCATACATCACCCCCAACAACAGGGGTCGCATATTCCCAATAGGAATATATATTTCTGCACTCTTTTTATATGTCACACTAAGCTGTTGCACAACTAATCAATATCCCATTGTTATACCATACTATATTGTCAACATTCCCTGTAGAGTGTCGCTATACCAAATTTCCAAAGAGCGATTGCATCGCTACTTTAACAGACATAACCAGCGAGTAGCGCCTGACAAAGGGGTACCCAACACTTTTCCTCCAATTAACCTGTAGCAGCAACAAGGCTCTGCAACCACCCCTAAGTTGGCAGCACACCCGCACCGTTAAACACCATACAACCACCAAAGAAAATCTCAACACCGCACAGCGCCTTAGGATACCATTTTCTTTCTACTGATATATAAACCGAATTGCACTATATTGCTTTTTCTCCTCTCCATATATTATCCATTGATGCGAGGCTTGGAGAAAGGATAAGCACGGTTTACTCAATATAAGTATATTTTCCCTACTTTTCACATATTCACACTGGTTTTGCATTGATTTGCACAAATTTTCTTTTGCGCTTAGGAGTAACATTGTGGGAATATACATGCCATTGACAACAGGTCTCTGCGCCCTATCACAAGAGGTGTGACTATACCACCAAAAAGTGTTTACGAGACATTAAACTAAATGCTCATTAGCTAATCGTGAATCACCAGCCATAAACCAAAGAAAACAATCCCAACAAAACAACATGCACAACATCACATGATCACTAACAATGAATGAATCAACAAGATTGTGAACAAAACTACTTTCCAATTCCCTACAAATACACAGTTATTTATAAAGTGTCAACGTATTCTGCAGCGCTTTGCAAATGGTAGGATAAAACAAACATAAAAATATCAAACATGTTTGACACTCTGTGAACACAACTTTGGCAAACACCGGCACTCTTTGAATAACCCGGTATTAAAAATAATATCTGTATGTGGCATAATGCTTGTTTATGGAAATTACAGTAACACCTTGTATCTGTATTGTACAGGGATTTTCAGCAATTATAACCCACTGACCCTTGTTCCTGTACAGCAGTGAGTGACCCCAGAGCTTTCCTTGTATTCTGCCCTCTCCCTGGCTGTTATAATACAGCAGTAATCTATTTGATCTTTTTGTTACAGTGAAGATTAGGGCTGCTGTCTGCAGCTGGTTTTATGTCTATCCAGGGTGCTTGGAGAGACATAAAACAAAGGATTTTGTTTCTCAACAGGGGGACGCTAATCTTGCTTTAAAAAGGTTTCATTTTTTTTTGATATGCTAATGAGTGCTTTTCAAAAGAGTGAGCTCTCACTGAGAATTCTGTTTCTCCCTGGAGGACAATCATGTTCAATTACCCTCCCTGGGTCCGATTTTGACATATTTTTAACTCAGAATCGGTACAATTAATCTGGCCCCCTAGCGGTATAAGTGTGGTTTGGGGCTTAACTTTCAATACTGAAAGCGGTATCCCCGAGCCACATTCGGGCCGATACTTACATGTCCTGCGCTCCGATGCTGTCCCCGCAGTTACACTGCAGCCAATCACGATGTCACACTTCCTGGCTTCACTCCTCGCGAGAAGAGAACCAGGCAGTGTGACGTTGCGAGCGGCTGGAGGAGACTGCGGGGATCAGCGAGGGAGCGCAGGACATGTAAGTACCCAGCCCGAGTGTGGCTCGGGGATACCGCTTTCGGTACAAAAAGTTAACCCCGAGCCACACTCAGGAAAACCATCAGGGAGGTTAAAATACTATGCACATTGTAATATATATATATAAATATATATATATACATACATACACTATATTGCCAAAAGTATTCGCTCACCTGCCTTGACTCGCATATGAACTTAAGTGACATCCCATTCCTTATCCATAGGGTTCAATATGACGTCGGTCCACCCTTTGCAGCTATAACAGCGTCAACTCTTCTGGGAAGGCTGTCCACAAGGTTTAGGAGTTTGTTTATGGGAATTTTTGACTATTCTTCCAGAAGCTCATTTGTACGGTCACACACTGATGTTGGACGAGAAGGCCTGGCTCTCAGTCTCCGCTCTAATTCATCCCAACGGTGTTCTATCGGGTTGAGGTCAGGACTCTGTGCAGGCCAGTCAAGTTCATCCACACCAGACTCTGTCATCCATGTCTTTATAGACCTTGCTTTGTGCACTGGTGCACAGTCATGTTGGAAGAGGAAGGGGCCAGCTCCAAACTGTTCCCACAAAGTTGGGAGCATGGAATTGTCCAAAATGTCTTGGTATGCTGAAGCATTCAGAGTTCCTTTCACTGGAACTAAGGGGCCAAGCCAATCTCCTGAAAACCAACCCCATACCATAATCCCCCTTCCACCAAACTTTACACTCAGCACAATGTAGTCAGACAAGTATCGTTCTCCTGGCAACCGCCAAACACAGACTCGTCCATCAGATTGCCAGATGGAGAAGCGCGATTCATCACTCCAGAGAACGCGTCTTCACTGCTCTAGAGTCCAGTGGCGGCGTGCTTTACACCACTGCATCCGACACTTTGCATTGCACTTGGTGATGTATGGCTTGGATGCAGCTGCTCGGCCATGGAAACCCATTCCATGAAGCTCTCTGCGCACTGTTCTTGAGCTAATCTGAAGGCCACATGAAGTTTGGAGGTCTGTAGTGATTGACTGCAGAAAGTTGGCGACCTATTCGCACTATGCACCTCAGCATCCGCTGACCCCGCTCTGTCAGTTTACGCGGCCTACCACTTCGTGGCTGAGTTGCTGTCGTTCCCAGACACTTCCACGTTCTTATAATACAGCTGACAGTTGACTGTGGAATATTTAGGAGCGAGGAAATTTCACGACTGGATTTGTTGCACAGGTGGCATCCTATCACAGTTCCACGCTGGAATTCACTGAGCTCCTGAGAGCGACCCATTCTTTCACAAATGTTTTTAAAATCAGTCTGCATGCCTAGGTGCTTGATTTTATACACCTGTGGCCATGGAAGTGATTGGAACACCTGATTCTGATTATTTGGATGGGTGAGCGAATACCTTTGGCGATATAGTGTATATACACTATATCCATTATGTCCACTCTATATACACTATATCCATTATGTCCACTCTATATACACTATATCCATGTATGTACACTCATTTTATTTTTTTCTGTATTTCAATGCAAAAACATGTCTACATGTTATGCATAGTGAAAAGGGTTAAACTAACATGATGTCTCATGATAAAAAAGCTGTAAGTTTAATAAGTAGGTTATTTTACCTAGGGCTTAACCTACCCGACTGTTGTTCAAGTGTTTGGAGGGTTTCCATAATGGATAAAAATTTCATTTTTAATGGAAATACAGTACTCGTGCTCTTTCTGTTCATGGTTTCCTATTGATTGGTTTATTTATTCATGTAGTTATTTATTTTTGCCTGTGGCTCACATAATAGGTGAGACACTATGTAGCTTATTCCTGTTGTATTTCATACATTTTCATCGCTGCAAAAATCCAATCCAAAAGAATTGCAGGTCACAAAATATATCCTGAGAAGTGACAGCGACACTTATTAGCGGTTTGCTTGTCATTGCAGATGAATGATAATTCTGCCGTTGCGAGTTTGGCTTTCCAGGAATCTAATTTTAAGAATTTCCTTGGAAACCCCAAAGTGTCGACGACCCGTTTTGCTCTTCTAGGATGTATGGAGAATCGTTCCTTTATGTTGTGCTGATAGAGATCAGATGTCATTATAAGTATCATGCAACACATTTATAGAGGGATGTTCACTAAGTGGTGTGACCGGCCGAGAATAACAAGGAAATAACAAATTAAAACTGGATAAAAAGTACTTCAGCTCCAAAATATAATAAAAATAAATCGAATAAAATCAAAGAAATATTTGCAATTCTCTTTTCGATTCTCTACACTGATTCACCACATACAGGGTTATCCAAAGAGATTCGAAAAGTCACCGCACGTTCGGTGACTTTTCGTTCTCTTCAATTCGGTTCCTTTTGCCGATCCCATTTCGGTGACCCTGCGGTGTATTCAGCAAGCACCACAGGGTCCCCGAATTACAGGGAAAAGCTGCCGAAAACCTGACGAAAACTAACCGCAAAACCTGCCGAATGCACGCCGAAAACACGCAAAAACATCTGGATTAACCCGTCAAAGACGCCAGAAAAACCAGAGCAGGAGCCGATCACACGCAGCGAAGCCGCCGGAAAAAGCCGAGACCGCAGACAGAGGGAGGTGAATAAATTAGCAAAACAGTTTGTATGAATGTGAAAGTGAAAAGCTGTTTGCAAAGTAACTACTGAGCGAAAATGTCTGAAATTTGCATATGAGATCCAGGGAATGATAATAAAAAGGGCTGTTACAGAAAAAAGAAGTAAACTTAAAAAAAAAAAAATCAAAAAAAAATCGGAGTTTTAAAAAAAAAAAAGAAATTCAGAAAAATGCTTAAAATATCCAAAAAAATCATTAAATAAAGAGACTCTTTACTGCAGAATTTTATAATGAACGGTTTATTAGATATTGAATTAAAATGGGAGTATTTTTAACATTGAAGCCTATGGGATTCTCCTGAATAAACCTGCCGAATTAAACCACCGAATGGCAGGGCATTAGGGGAACCTTTCACTGCTGGTTTGTGCTCTCTGAATAGCCGAAGCAGTACTTTTTCATGGGGACTTCACTGCCCTCGAACAGGCACCGAACAGGCACCGTATGTGCAGGCAATTCGACAGGATTTGGCGAATTGCCTGCTCTCTGGATAGCCGAATGGCCAGGAAAGGTAACCGAACGCTGATTTTCAGCGTTCGGTTACCTTTCTCAAGCAATTCGGAGCTCTTTGGATAACCCTGTTAGTAACTCACTCAAATGAGTTCAGGAAAAACCGTAAGGAATCACAAGAAGAAGAAGAAGAAATAGATTTTTAGCCCCAAAGTCTAGCCTGAAATAATTCAAGTAAATTATCAAATGAAATAAAGTATTATTTTTATAGGAGGGAGCCAATTACATGACTCTATTAGAAATGCATTAAAATCAATGTCACGCATGAATGAATTCTGATTTACATAGAAGTTTACTCTACGGAATGTCCTGTGTGCTTCAGCACCAGCCGAAAAATTTATTATAGTTTATTTTTTTGAAAACTAGTTGGGTTCAGATAACGGGCCGAAAGATTAAATGGTGTAGAGCAGTGGTTCCCAACCCTGGTCCTTAGCCCCTTCACTGCGGAGGACATGTGGGGAACGTCCTAATTGACTCCCGCTATATGCGGGGGACATTCCCCACACGTCCTCCACTTGCAGGAGCCCCCATGGAGATACTCACCTCTCTGTCTGGGGTCCCACGGCGTTCTGACTTCAGCGAAGTCAGATGCTGAATTTGAACCCGCCCCCGACATCTGACATCATCGCGCCATGCGTGATGACGTCATTTCCATGTGACCCCCCCGGGAGATTGCCTGAAAGGGAGGGGGGATTCTTTTGGATCCCTCTCCCTCCCGATCAGGAGGGTTTACAGAAAAAAAAAGGCACCGCTTTGAAGGGTGGAGATAGTGGGTTCCTTTGAACCCCGATATCTCCAGAACCGTGGCAGCTAGGGGCCATGGAGGGTGTCATTTGAAAGGGCTGAGCATGGCCTTTCGAATGGTTCCAAACATGACCACTTGCAAACTAAAAAAAAAATAATGTATAAAAAATAATTTAAAAAAACAACAAAAAAAACATGTTTTTGTGTGTGTTGTTTTTATTAATGCAGCAATATTGTTCACATTTCAATTATAATATGAACAATGATGCTGCACTAATGATTTTTTTCTACGGCGTGCGTTTGCTAAAAATCACGTAATTCCCCCCAAAAAATGTAACGAGTCCCCATATCTAATTTTTGTACAAGCGCACCCCATAGAAAATATAACCGCAAATGTGAAAAAAAAACACTTTACACGCTGTAGATGATTGAAAATTCTAATTTTATTGCACTTCTTGTTATAATATTCAGGCAGGACATGACGTATACATATAAAAGTGATATATTATGAATCTGCCGAGTCTGCCCAAAAAAATTAATAAATTTCAGGGTCATATAATAAAACGTGACTTCTAAACGCGTTTAAACATGATGAGCAAAAGCGGTAAAAATGAGCTCAGCACACACAGCGGTGAAATGCCTCAGCAGTGAAGGGGTTAAGTCCCCCTAACAGGCCAGGTTTGCCAGATATCTTCCTGTGTCTGCCTCCCTGTGCCCCAGTCCAGCCTCTGCTACTGCCCGTGTCCATCTCCATTCCTTCTCTGTCCACCACCCGTGTCCATCTCCTATTCGCATGTGTGTGTTCCTTTAGAATATACCCCCTTTTGTACCGTGGAACCTGTCTGTTTGCCTTCGTATAACCACATAGTTGGCTCGTCCCGTCACCCTCCAGTTCGGATCCCTGACAATATGTGAGCGTTAGCGCCAGGATAAGTGTGTTTAACACATGTCCCCATATTACATTCCTGATGTTACCCTCCCCGTTAGTGATCAGTTAGCGCATTGTTTTTTGCGCTAGCTTACCTCGAGCTTACTGTACCTTGCGCATCCTATACTTGACGTGGGGAGCTCAAACGTCCATCGGCGGTTTGATAAATAAGGTATTACAAAGTGCTGGCGCTAATTACCACAAGGACGCGGACAGCCAAAAGTTAGCACCTTCTAAAAGCTGGTGCAAAATGATTCTGCACTTGCAAAATCATGTATCACCCCCTAAAAACCCCCAATAATTCAATACTTACCTCTCATCCCACCGCGAGAACGGTGGCTGGATCGGCCGCTTCTTATGGCTGCCTGTAGAGTGAGACTGCTGGCGCCCAGAAGCCCAATTCTGCATGGAGTCCTATGACTGCAGGAGGTGATACTTGCGGTGGGACACTAAGGCTAGGGTCAGACTGAGACAGTGCGAACGCGCGTGCAGGCGCACTTAATCACGGCCGTGCTAGCAGCAAATGCCGGGCAATGACGGCCAATATACGAAGTACGGTCGCACAAAAGTCCGGCTGCGCAACGCAAGTGGAAAATGAACGCATTTTTTCGAGAACGTAAAACCGCTAGTACAGACGTACAGAGTGCGCTGCGTCCGCTAGCGGTGTGTGTGTGTGATTAGGAGATGTCAGACGCTACTAATGTCCAGCCTATATAACGTCCAGATGCACAAAGTGTTTTATTGATGATCCGTACAAAATCACGAACGCAAATGCGCATAGTATGACCGCTATCGCGTACTCCGTGAAAAAATGCGTCCACTCGTTCGAACGTACTTTTTCACAGACAACGTGAAAATGCGTTCGTCTGACCCTAGCCTAAGGGGAAACCTGCAGGTGCAGATTTTCCCCATTAGCATCCCCAAATTCATGTAAAATAGGCTTTAAATTTGTATTTGTCAAACTGTGATTTTTTTTTTTTTTTTTAAAAATTTAATTTTTTTATTTGGATATGGATGTCCCACAAGCTCATACGAGTCATGGTCACCTGTACACATACTTTTGGCCATATGGTGTAAATATGTACCGGTAATGCATTCCTTACATGAAATGACAGTTTTATCTTTTGTTTGTGAACTAACTATGCATCCCCCAGCTTACAAAAATATTTTGACTTTTAAACCTCCCTGTCGTTCCGATTCTGACATATTTTATATGTCAGAATTGGTACGATTTAGGCTAGGGTCAAACGAAAGCATTTTTACACGCGAACGTAAAGAAGTGCGTCCGAACGAACGTACGTATTTTTTCCCGGAATACGCGATAGTGGTCATACTATGCGCCTTTTCGTCCGTGATTTTGTACAGATCATCAATAAAACACTTTTTGCGTCTGGACGTTATGTTAGCCGGACATTAGCAGCGTCTGACGTCTCCTAATCACACACACACGCCTCTATGCGGACGCAGCGCACTCTGTACGCCAGTAGTAGCGGTTTGACGTTCTTGAAAAAATGCGTTCGTTGGCCACTTGCGTTGCACGGACGAACGTTCGTGCGGCCGTTCGTCGTATGTTCCCCGGCATTGGACGTCATTTGCTGCTAGCACGGCCGTGATTTCGTGCGGCTAAACGCACGTGAAAAATGCGTTCGTCTGACCCTAGCCTAATCCAGCCCCCTAGCGGTATCCCAAGTGCGGCTCGGGCCACACTGGAGCTGAATACATACCTGTCCCTGCGCTCCCTTGCTGTCCCCCGCTGTCACCTCCGTGCGATTGCGGCGTCCTAGTTTCCTTCTCGTGAGAAGTGAACCAGGAAGCAGAACGCCGCGAACGCACGGAGTAGAATGCGATCGCAGAGGTCAGCGAGGGAGCACAGGTAAAGGTATGTATTCGGCCCCAGTGTGGCTCAGGATTACCACTTTCAGCAGTGAAATTTAACCCGGAGCCACACTCAGGAAAGCCGCCAGGGAGGTTAATGAAAAGTGCTTGTTAAGGTTATTAGCCACTGAAAGGCTCTTTCCATGCAAAGTCACGATAAAGATATCTGCTCAAATAAACCCAATTTTTAATCTATTTTATTAACATTAATATAAAGCATCTAGTCAGCTGACTGTGCCGGTTGGGCGGTCTAATGACACGACAATTTATTAAAAACTAAGAGAAAAGTTCCGCATATTCTTCTATATTCTTTCCCTTTCGTCTTCAGCAGCAAAAAAAAATAGAGAACGACCGGCCAAAAGGTTTATTTTCAGCTCTTGTAGAACTTCACTTTCCGCTGTAATTATTCAGGGCTGGTAGTTGTTTATAAAGCAGCCGGATCTGCCCCGTTTGCAGCAACGACATAGAGCAGTGTTTCCCAACCTGTCCTTATTTACCCGTAACAGGCCAGATTTTGCAGATCACCTTGGGGAAATACAGACTGAATCCTGCAATCACTGAGCAGCAAATCATATCACCTGTGCTGTGCTTCAGATATCTGCAAACCTGACCTGTTAGGGGGTCCTGAGGACCAGGTTTGGGACCGCTGGCATAAAGGGATCTGGTACAAAGGTAAGATAAATGTACCAGGAATGTCCACCAGATGGCGCTTTACACCAAGTTCTGAGTCCCTATTCACATGCTTACGGAAAAAGTTGTGATAACATAAAGTTGCTGTATAAACCGTATCATTTCGATTCCCTTATTTCCAAATAGATTATTTATGTACACAAGCAATTTATTTATTTTTTCATTATTTCCACTCATATTGTTTTATTTTAATTGTATTTAATTTGACATAATGAGGTATTTTCGGGGGTCTGGAGTTGCATTATTGTAGCCCCTAAGATGTTGGGAACACCACTATCTGTTATATTCTTATTTTTTTCTCACTTTCCCTTTCTGACTGAAGTTATAAGGTATAACCAGGAGTCAAGTCCAGGGGGAATGTGTGGGAACGCAGCTCCACCACAATTTTTGCTGAGGGAACCAAGTCCCCATTGGTCCCATACAAAATAGAAATTGTATTAAGGTGTTCAATCATATCTTTCCCTATTAAGGCACAATAAATACAGGATTTATCATATATGTATATATATGCCATGTTAGTTCAGATACCAAAATCACTAGTATAGCAGTGCGTAGAGATACCTTTTTTATTGGACTAACGTTACATTTAAAAGACAGATTTTAGTGAAAATATATGAGATCTGAGTTTGTGTTTTTGTTACAAGCAAGATAATAATTGCTAATTGGGGACAGATATCTTGGAGCGTTCCCTCACTTCATTTTTTAGGACTTGACCCCTGGGTATAACCTATACTCCCCTACACAGCTTATACTGTGGTATAATAAGTCATTTGTAATTATTTAACTATCAGGTCTATTCACTGAAGGTGAAACTCAGGAGAACTGACAGGAAAAGAGAACAGTATAGACCAAATAGTCGATTTGGAAAGTGAGATAAATGGGAGAATTTTTCTGGTTTGGCTATTTTGACCTAGAATTTTCACTTCTCCAGTTATTCTCCTGACCTCACTCTTTAGTGAACAGACCTGCTTGCTTCAGTAATGCTTGGAATTAAATTAAGAATAGTATTTATGAGACACCTATTGTGAAATAAAATGAAGAAACTAACCCATGCATTTGAATCTAGGAACTAGGAAGGCTCAAAGCTCTCTTGATAGAAGCGTGTGAATATAGGAGTGTATTTATGCGGAAACACAATATGCAGATGAAAGCTGAGCTCTATTTCTATAGCATGTTGCAGCATGTATATATGTGACCGTAGTAGGGGGTCACGGCAGTGTGTGCATGCCATTTTCTGCCTATTTCTGAAGCCATATCTGGTCTTCTCCGTCTACCTGTTCTCTTCTAGATACAGTTACATTTCTGCTAATTAATTCCATTACAAATTAAATGCACTTTAATTACCAGATAAGGTTGAACAGATAAAATAAAGAAAAAGCTGGGGATGTTTAACCCCTTCACTACCGGGATCGAGATCTCGGGCTTCAAAAGGCACCATCTGGTGTCCGATAGAGATATCTCGATCTGCAGCTCAAAAACAAATTAAATTTGTTTGCTTTTGGGCTGCAAAAGGTGCCACAAAAGTTTTAGCCCTGCGGCATAATGCCCAAAGAGCTAAAACTGTGTAAATTCAGCTGATTGAATGTCCTGACATTGGACATTGAGCAGCCGATACAGGGAACACGAGCTGCAACTTTAACAGCTGTAACTCATTTTGGCAGTAGATGGCGCCATCTACTGGCCACATATGTTAGTACAGTAAGAAATACAATGGGAATATGCCCAAGTATTTATTACTGTGTAATTAATTAAAAAAGATTTAAAAAAAAAAACACTGGTTCCTGACAATGTTTTTTTGGCAAATGACTTGGTATTGAAGGGGTTAAATTCTGGATATTACAATTAGGTTTTCATATTAATTTTTTTTTATTTTGTTTTGCATCTTGCTTCAGTACCAAATGAGTGACTTATTAATTGTATATTCCCTTACCCAACATGTGTTGCATTTTGCAATGCTGCCTTTTTAAATAATAAAAAAAAAAATGAAACCCCTTCTGGTTATAGATTATATGTCACCTTAAAACATTTACTTATTTATCAAAATCAGTAATTGTTCAGAGAATTAGTCATCATAAATTATATATTGTTTTGGACATAGTATTGAAAACAGTTTTAAAAAATATTGCTCATTGATATGTATTACCCAAAGAGTCCACTAGATGGCGATAATAAGGTTTCCTTTAGTTAAACCATAATAATTATGATTATATTCTTTAAAGAATTCTCCAGAGTCAAGTGGAACTACAAAATGACATATTTATATGGGCGGTGACATTATCAGGGGACTCACGGGTTTATTTTGTCAACAAAGGTGAGATATTACATCTCCTAAGGGTCAAAATCAAACACTATTAAGACTTTAAAAAAAGACTTGTAAAATTATGGAAAAAATATATTTAAAAAATTTTAATATCAAAATTAGGGCAGATTTTGATATTTTTTTAATTTCTTTCTCCAATTTTGTTTGGAAATAATTTAATTATATTTTTTCACAATTTCCAGCGTAGTGAGGAATGCACGCTACAAAATTACTACACTTCCAGGGCTGACCGGCTACAAAGCGCCCTTATTCATTATTATAATTATTATTATTTATTTATAAAGCGCAGGGAAACTGCTCAGAGATAGAAACATTAACTAAACGTTTTATCAAAGTTTAATGTGACAGACGAGATCAAACCGATGTACGGTAGTAACTCTGAGAGGCCTGCCAACACGGATAAAACCGGCATATTTATGGAAAACGTCCATTGAAAAGCTACGTCAGAAGAATAAGCGATAAAATATTTCAAAAACATAAAACAGGAGGAAAAAAAAACTAAAGCTGGGGCAGTACATGAAGCCAGCGGCCTCTGAGCTAACCCATAAAATTAATGGGTTTCATCATAGTGTCAAATCAAAGATAATTCCAAGCTTATTGTTGTTAAAACATAGCAAATATGCAATTAGAATTTATTATCCAATTCAGCGACCATAACGACATTGATATTAGTAGGATTGTACACACAAAGGATAGTTTAAATCTTTTTTGGTTGCATAGTAGCTGTTTTACCTAAATAATTCATTTTTTTAACACCTTAGACTTGTTAGTTAATGTCACGAGCCGTCAGAATGCAAGTGTTATTGTTGTTGCTACTGTTATTTACAGGTTTCACTTTCAGGGTTATTCAAAGAGCACTGAATTGGCCACGAAATTGCACCAAACAGTGAATTTCCCCGTACAGTGCAATTTCGGGGCCATTCGGCTCTTCAAAAAGCTGTCAGTTTGCCAAATATTGGCGAATTGCCAGCGAAATACGGTGATAATCGGCGACAGTGAACTACCATAGAGAAGTAATGGTTAATCTATTCAGAGAACACAGAACGGCACCAAAATGTCAGTGAAATGCCCTGATTTTTGGTGGTTTCAATCGACAGGTTTGATCAGGCGAATCCCACAGGTTTCAATGTAAAAAAAAAATCCCGGTTTATATAAAATATTTATTCAGTTTTTTCTTTTCAATTTCAGCAAAAAGTCTATTTATTTATTTTTTAGGCATTTTTTCTGAATATTTTTTTTTTTTAATGGCGTTTTTTTTCCCTGTAACAGACCTTTATATTATTATTCATAGAACCTTAGATGTTATTTCCAGGCATATCGTGCAGTAGTTTCTTTGCAAACACCTTTTAAAAGTTGCCGGTTTTTGTAAAGAAAAAACGTTTTTTGCGCCTATTCCCTATCAGGGCGGCTTCGTGGACCAGACGTATTCAGCCTGTTCCATGTATAAACATAACAAGAAAAAAGGTTGTCATTTGCGCTCACTCCTGTGGCTCCATGTGAAAAAAAACACAGAGGTTTTAGTTTACTTGAATGGCCATTAAAGTGAAAGCTCACCTGCCACGTCACGGCACCTCTGGTCAGGCGAGTACCTAATGAAACCAAGCTGCTTTTTAAGCATCCTCATATGTTCATGCTGCTTTTCCTTCATGAGAGAAGCTGGTGGGTTTACATTTATACCCTCACCAGAGACAATTCCATTTTGGGATAAAAAAAAAAAACACGGAAAAGGGGCAGCAGCAAAAAATGACCTGGCTGAGAATACAACAATTATACACATGTACAGAAAAAACGGTTTTGCGCCTATTCCTTATCAGGGCGACTGCGTGGACCAGAAGTATCCAGCCTGTTCCATGTATAAAACATAACAAGAAAAAAAGTTGTTGTTTGCGCTCACTCCTGTGGCTCCATGCAAAACAAAACACAATCAGAGGTTTTGGTTTACTTGAATCCCCATTAAAGTGTTTTTAATTTTTGTTTTTACCCGTTCTGCAGCTGGTTGGCTTTTTCCGGCCACTGGATGACGCTCTGTTCGGCGGGTCATTGACTTTTTTTTGGATCGATTTGGCGATTTTGCGGTGGATCGTCAGACGCATTCGGCGGGTTTTTGGCATTTGTTTTTGATCTATTCGACAGTTTTGGAGTGTTTTTTCAGTTCAATTCGACGGCTTGTTACCTGCACTGCTGGGTCCCTGTGGAGAATGCTGAATTCAACGCAGGGTCGGCGAATCTGACTAGCCGAAGTACGATGAATGGGAGAGTGATGTCGGTGACATTTCGGTGCTCTCTGAATAACCCTGTATGTCTTTGAATTGTTAAACATGACAAATTGTTCTTCCAGATGCCCGGGCTGCAAACATCTTCTAGGCAGCACTCATACGAGACGAGGACTCCGAGTTAAACGGTTCTGCTTCTTTCAGCAGACAGGATTTTGTTTTTGTTGCCGTTGCTGTTGTTGTTGGTATTTGCGGTGGAAATAAACAGCTAATTAATGTGTAAGCATCCTACTGCTGAAAAGGGTGACAGTCAGTTGTGGACACACTGAACTAAAAACACAGCTCGGGGGATTTTGCAAAAGCTATTAAAAACTGATAAAATATTAAAACAATTCATTCGGAGCTAAACTGTTTAGAAAGCTCTCGCTTTCCGCTGCTTTCGTGTTTGCTTTTGTCAATCGTTTTTTTTAGACAAACCCAAGTGTATTGATATTGTACAAGTCTCAGTTTGATAACGACCCTGGTTATAGCCTTTAATTTTCGAACCCCCCCCCCACCAAAAAATATACCAAATACAGGAAAAGCCCTCTAGTTGGTCTCTTCGGCGGTTAGTGAGATAGCACATGTGGTTGGCACGCCAACTCCAAAATCTGTTGTAACCTGAAGGTTGTAGCTAAGGCTAGAGTCAGACGAACGCATTTTTCACGTTGTCCGTGGAAAAGTGCGTTAGAACGAACGTACGTATTTTTTCACGGAATACGCGATAGCGGTCATACGATGCGCCTTTTCGTCCGTGATTTTGTACGGATCATCAATAAAACACTTTTTGTGTCTGGACGTCATATTAGTCGGACATTAGCAGCGTCTGACGTCTCCCAATCACGCAAACACGCCGCTAGCGGATGCAGCGCACTCTGTACGTCAGTAGTAGCGGTTTGACCTTCTAGAAAAAATGCGTTCGTTTGCCACTTGCGTTGCGCGGACGAACATTCGTGCGGCCGTACTTCGTGTGTTCCCCGGCATTGGACGTCATTTGCTGCTAGCACGACCGTGATTTCGTGCGGCTAAACGCACGTGAAAAATGCGTTCGTCTGACCCTAGCCTTAGATCGACTAAAGGGGTTATTCGTCAGCTGTTTAAAGAACGCTTGTTTAACTTTGGGGAAATACGGTGGATCAAGTATGGTGAAACTACGATACATTCACTACTTAGGGAACTTTCACCATATTTCTTCATTCTTTTCACCACTCCTTCCACTTTATTTTTCAGAGTAGTTGTGTAGTATCGTTCTCACTGTAGTTTTCAGTGGTATTTCCTCTGCTGCTTCCACTATAGTTTCTGCCAAAGTTATGTAGCGTAGCTGTCACCGTGGTTTCCACCGTGCTGTCAGTCGAAGTTGTTGAGTTTTGTTCTTTATACCGTTGGTTTCGCCGTAATGTCTATTGGAATTCAATGGAGATCACCACTTTAAAATCACCAGAGTGTATGTACCAGTGTTGCAAACAATGGTAAAAGAACACTGATTGTGAATAGCCGTGGATTACTTTTTTCGCGAAAGAACTATGGTTACAGTTACTTATATAGCGCCAACAGATAGGAATGCGCAAATGTGACACATAATAAATAACGGTACATTAGGAACAGGCGGTCCTACCTGTAGGATAATTGTCCTGCTTATACAGCACTTTATACAAGTGCTCAGCCAGACATCCCGTCAGATTACATTCTAAGGCACAAAGGTAAGTGAAACAAAAGGGAGCAGGGGGAGTGTGGAGCTGGTGGCCAGAAAGAAAATAGAAGGGATTGCATGGGAAGGACCAGAAGCTTGGGCTTGAAAAGGGTAATTAGAATTTTTTTTAAAAAAAAACAACTCGAAGGAAAAGCTATAAGTTTAAGCCCGGGACTTGATAGCGTTGCGTTACGGGGTAAGGTGTCAGGATCGCCACGCTCTAGCCCCTGTCACTCACGCGCACCATGAACAATGCACCTTCCCGAAACCTTCTGTATGTTCCCAGCATCCTAGCCCTAGAATCTCACCTGACCTCACCTTCCCCTAATTATCCCAGTATATCAGGAAGCTACGCCCTCCAGAATTCACTTCCACATTGAAGTTGCTGACTGCAAAACCTATCTGCCAAGCTCCCTGAAACCTCCTGATCATCTCCTGACTTCTTCAACCAAAGACTCCAAGGACCCTCTGTTATTCTCTGGACATTCATCTGCTTCATATACCGGTACCCTCCCATCCTGCTCCCCCTCTGCCCCCCATCTAAGACTCCCCGTGTACCAGACCCCTTGCTGAACCCTGACCACTCTATTGCCTGTACCTTGTCTGATTCTATGCTACCGTGTTTATTTGCAATAAACACTCTTTGTTATCCTGAACCTGCCTCCATCAATGCATCCTGGGCTCACAACCCCATCCTGCTACACCACCCGCAGTCTACACGTGACATAAGGTGCCAAGGTAGCGCCTGCCCCATAATCAAACTAAAATGATGATGTTACGGGGAAAGTTGCAGGTTGTTTCCCTGTTTTAGCGTCAACATCGTAATATATCCCAGGGTGTGGGTGTGCATGATAAATAGGCGCTATAATGGACACCCAATGGGGGTACTTGTAGAGAAAAAAAAATTGCCCAGTGCTGCTTTACGGGAGAGTAAATACTCCAAAATACTCCGAAAACACTGAAAAACATTAAAACAGGCCAAGTGTACTGTATACACTCTCCCAGCGCACCAAAAATATAACTTGCCACTTCCACAAACCCATAAGGGGTAATGACCCAATCATTATTATTCATACATGAGACCAACGATCATATTACTAGTCAGAAAGAGTAGTCCAGACTTCTTTTTTGCCTGGATTTTTCAATGGATGTCCTACAAGGCTCTTCAGACCTCTAAGAAACACAAAACATGTATAGTGCAGCTCCTTAAATATTTGATATTTCCTGATTTATGTAGATGGGGTATCTCACTCACATATCCTTGAGCCTGTTATTATCCGGCTCGGTCATAAGAGAGATTGGATCCATTGAGGCGATCCCCCCCTTCTTTTATATCTCCTCCTGTGGGCCTCCATCCCTTGTTTACTCCTCTTCCCCTCAAAATATACATTTGGAAAATAGCGATAGTGCAAATAATAGTGGCAATAAGAATCAAAGTTTACCCACATTTTAAGGTGCCCTTTATGTAAAAGTGACACCAAATTTATCTCCACCAGTGATTTCAAAGGAGCACCAGACCTCCTATAACTCCCAGCCGGCCTGTTCCACGGCGCGTCAACAAATAGAATCACTGATGAAGTCTTAAACATAGAAACATAGAAACATAGAAAAATGTCAGCAGATAAGAACCTTTCGGCCCATCTAGTCTGCCCAATTACATGGATACTTTACCTGGATTTTTCTTTTGTTTAGGATAGCCTTATGCCTATCCCATGCCTGCTTAAATTCAATTACTGTTTTGGCCTCTACCACTTCAACTGGAAGACTGTTCCATGTATCCACCACCCTCTCAGTAAAATAATGCTTCCTGATGTTACTTTTAAACCTTTGCCCCTCTAATCTAAGACTATGTCCTCTTGTTTTGCTACTTTGTTTCCTTGTAAAGTCTTATGAATATTTAAGACAAAACGCGTTGGATTATTATTTTTATTTTCTTTTGTATTGTTTTATTTGTTACCAATAAATGTATCCATGCATGCAGTGAATTTATCCATGCATGCAGCCCTCTTGGTGTTCCTCCGGCAGCAGGCGGTACCAGGTTTGGAGGTGGCAGTTTTACAGATCGCTGATGGTAACATACCGATGTGCCTATATTCAATTTCCATCCTGTGAGTGCGGCTCGTAAGGGGCTTGTTTATTTGAGAATTGTTTATGGGTTACACTATGAAGTTTTTATCCGTTGTTCCCTAATTCTCTTCCCTATAAATGTATATGCCAAAGTGAAAGGATCCCTTGAGGTTTTTCACATATGTCTTAAGAAAATGTACCTAACGCCACATTTTATTCTTCTATAGATACCATAGCATTAGCCTCGCTCATATTCCTTATGAAGTGATTGCCAGCACGCTTGCTTGGCGTATTTCTGTGAAGAAGATGTAGTCCTCAAATAATCAATTTTTATTATTGCATCAAGGTACCTTACATATTTGTATTGATATGATCCAGCTTCATATCACGATACCTATGGATTTCCTATCCAAAGCTGCATTTTTACATATGTTCCATGTGAAGAAATGAAGAGGTTCCCAGTAGATCTCATTATTCTCTCAATGCCTTGCGCTGGGGAGGTCCATGAGGTCTTCTGTCTAATGATTCAGAGATGGATTTGTAATAATTGCAATGAGTGAACTGACAGGTCTGTAAAAAAAAAAAATGGAAGTTAATTCACTGAGCTGAAAAAAATGTGCATATTTTAATGTAAATGGAGAAGGATGAGAATGTGGCTATACAATAAGCTTGATAAAACTCATCATTATGGGCGCTTTAACGGCTGACATTTTCAATATTGTCTCACAAATATGACAGTAACTACTGAAGATTATCACTTAAATAAGATATGTATATATAGATATATATGTAACAGTTTTTGTCTTACCGTATACACAGTAAAGAAGAGAAATTACTCCGGCTCCAGAGCACAAAATGATAACTGAAGAGGGTCCACCATGGCTGCTGAAAAATTCATGCACGACTTAATAAATGGATGGAGAAAAAATTAGCATCGCTCAAAAACTGGTATTAACCCCTTCACTGCCAAGTGGCTTTAAAAAAAAAAAAAAAGCCTCTGTCAGGAACCAGTGCTTTTTTCTTTTGGAAAATAGTTTTTAATAAATTGGACACTAAGAAATATTTGGGAATATTTCCAATGTATTTCTTACTGTAGTGTCCTGTTTATAATGCAGGTGTTCCATCTACTGGCCAAAAGGAGTTACTGCAATTAAATCTTCGTATTATCAGCTGGGGAGAGGTCATTCAGACATATTCCCAGGTTGATTTTAAAAGTGCCAGCATTTTGGGCTTCATGCTAAAACTTTGGAGCCCAAATGTAAACTACAATTTATTTGCAACAATCGAATTTCATTTGTAATAAGACAGTATAGTCTCAGATCACGTTAACATGATCTCGGGCTGTTGTGTCTGCTACCTCTGTTTAGGTATACATGATCAAGGTAGTGAAGGGGTTAAGTGATTTTGAAAAGTTACAGGGAGAACATGCTTACCTTTCAGCAAACTTTAAAGAGCAGAGCGAATCCTCTCGAAAGTTTCTGAAACACAGAAAACAAATAACTTCTTTAAATCTTCTTCCACAGGTCCAGGGTGAGCTCTTGAGATACTCCATGGCATTGCATGCTATATGGGCTTTGATTCAGCTGACATTCAGGCCAGTTCTGGCCCAGTGCTGGGCCATGTATGGGCTTTTACTCAGCTGACATTTGAGCCACTTCAGGCTCAAGTGTGGACCATGATAGTAGGCTGGATCTGGACTGTCCCTGTTACCGTCATTCTTTGCAGTAAGTGAGCCGAGTGTAAATTGGTTGTGTGGACCGGAGCTGGGCCAGAAAAAAATTGCTATGTGGAAATGACCCTCTTAATGGGTATTGAATGAGTTGATCAAGGTTGAGAAAGGCTCCGAGTGAGCCGAAACTTAGGGAAATGTCTACAGGGCTTTTTAATGATTGTTTGAATAAAGAATTATTTTTTTATCATTTTCATAAGAACCTGAGTGCATCCATCTGTCTATATAATCTTCATCACAGTTTTAACAATATTTTAAAACTTTCATTACCACCTGCGTTTTCGTTGAAATAAAATATTATAATGAAATTAATTTGAATCATGAGATGCATGTCAAACTCTTATACGGAGGGCATAGTAGCATGTTTCCATAAAAAAAGATTAAAACATGTATTCCTCATGTATTTGTTTATTATTTACATAAATATTGCAGGGATGAAAGGTTCTAAACTTTAGATGGTGCCTTGTATCTTTTTTAAGCAGAAATGGGCTTAGTGACAGATATATTAAAGGTGATAAAGGCAGATAGTATAAATGGTCAGATTATGGTGGTTTGTAGTGATCATAATGAGATAGAATAAAACCAGAATATCTGTATGTGACATAATGCCTGTGTATGGAAATTACAGTAACATCTTGTATCTGTACGGCACAGGGATTTTCAGCAATTAAACCAGTTTGAATCGTATCCTTATACAGTGCTGGATGACCTCAGAGCGCACCCTGTATTCTGCCCTCTCCCTGGCCGTTGTACTGCAGCGATAATGTTTGTTGAACTAGTGGTTACAGTAAGGCCTGGTTCACACATGGGCGTTTTACAGCGCATTCCTATGCGCTGTAAAACGCTCAAACACTGAAATCCCATTATTTGCTATGGGCCTGGGCGTTTTACAGCACATAGGAACGCGCTGTAAAACGCCCTACGCCCAAAGATGTACAGGAGCTTCTTAGGGGCGTATTACAGTGCGTTTGCAGCCATAGACTTCAAAAATCGCGCGTACGTCGCACATTTCTAATTGTCAAAAACGCTCATAAAACGCCCGACAAAAACGTGCGTAAAACGCATATGAGATACGGTCAGGTGTGAACCCAGCTTTAGTGTGGGGGCTGCTTATAGTAACATAGGATGACAGGAGTGAGATTGCACAAACAACTGCGTTTCTCATCAGGAAGAACAGTGAACGTGCATTAACTCCTTAAGGCCGCTGACGTACTATGTACGTCCTGCCCACGGGTCTCCCTTAGACCCGTGGATGTACATAGTACGTCAGCGGCGACTAATCCCCCTCCCGCCCGATACTTACCTCCCTTGCTGGATCTCTCGCAGATCTGTCAGGGAGGAAGCCTGCCCATGTGATTTACATGGGCCGGCGAGCTCGATGACGTCACCACGTTGCGTGGTGATGTCATCAGCAGGCACCCCCATTGAAATCGTTCAGAGCCCTCTATCTCCCCAACCATTGAAGCTACAGAGATGCAAGTTGCACCGCTGGTGTACTGCATTAACGGTTTCACTTCCGGATCGCGATTCGGCGCTAATTGGCGCCAAAACGCGATTCGAACCTGGAGGGGGGCTGACATCTTGGATGTCAGCCAAGCCTCTAGCCAAGCCTCCAGGTCCCCCCCACCAACTGACAACCTCACCTCAGCTAGATGGCCTGATCATGGCCTTTCCAATGATACCAAACATGACCAGGTTTGGTTTAAACATAAAAAATAAATTAAAAAATAATAATAAAAAAATTTTTTTTTTTTAAGTTTTTTTTGACTGGGGGGTTTAGTTAAATAGGACCTAGGCTGTCATCTAAAAATAATTAGCACAAAATGGTCAGAATGAGTGCAGTGCACATAGGTGAACTGGCTCAGCAGTGAAGGGGTTAAAAAGGAAAAACGTAAAAATTGGGTATTTCTAGTCTCGGGACAAAATTTGGAAACTATTTAGCCAGGGTCTTTTTTGGTGGTTGTAGATTTTGGGGATTAAATTACGAAAAAGTGTGTTTTTATCACTTGTTCATCATATTTCATATTTGTTTTTGTCGTAAATTATTCGATATGATGGAAATAATGGTATTTCTATAAAGTCCATTTAATGGTGGGAAAAACGGTGTATAATATGTGTGGGTTGAATAAACGAGTAAGAGGAAAATTTGACCTAAACATGAACCGCGCAGAAACGTAAAAACAGCAGCGGGCACTAAAGGACGGATTTGTGTAAAACCGCCCGGTCACTAAGGGGTTAAAAAAGTTTGCAAGCAAGGCTTTATATGCTAATTCTCATTTTTTAGCATTACATTTTAATTATACATTTTAATATATATCACTAATTCACAAGTATTAAACTTTATTCAAAATAAACACAAAAGGTCAAACACAAGGATTATAAAGCTAATAAAGTGCACCAATTCATAGAAACATAGAAAAATGTCGGCAGATAAGAACCTTTCGGCCCATCTAGTCTGCCCAATTACATGGATACTTTACCTGGATTTATCTTTTGTTTAGGATAGCCTTATGCCTATCCCATGCCTGCTTAAATTCAATTACTGTTTTGGCCTCTACCACTTCAACTGGAAGACTGTTCCATGTATCCACCACCCTTTCAGTAAAATAATGCTTCCTGATGTTACTTTTAAACCTTTGCCCCTCTAATCTAAGACTATGTCCTCTTGTTTTGCTACTTTGTTTCCTTTTAAATATACTCCCTTCCTCTACCTTGTGGATTCCCTTTACGTATTTAAATGTTTCTATCATATCACCTCTGTCTCGTCTTTTATCCAAGCTGTACATGTTAAGATCATTAAGCCTTTCCTGGTAACATTTCTCCTTCAAGCCGTACACCATTTTAGTAGCCCTTCTCTGAACTCTCTCTAAGATGTCTATATCCTTCTGGAGATACGGTCTCCAGTACTGCACACAGTACTCCAAGTGAGGTCTCACCAGTGCTCTGTACAGTGGCATGAGCACTTCCCTTTTCCTACGGCTAATACCTCTCCCTACACAACCAAGCATTCTGCCAGCATTTCCTGCTGCTCTATTACATTGACTACTTACCCTTAGATCCTCTGGAATAAATAACCCCTAAATCCCTTTCCTCAGATGTTGAGGTTAGGACTGTATCAAATATTCTATATTCAGCCCTTGGGTTTTTACGACCCAGGTGCATTATCTTGCACTTATCCACATTAAAACTCAATTGCCACAGCTCCGACCATTTTTTTAGTTTACCTAAATCATTTGTCATTTGGCTGATCCCTCCAGGAACGTCAACCCTGTTGCAAATCTTTGTGTCATCAGCAAAAAGACATACTTTTCCATTAATACCTTCTGCAATATCACTAATAAAAATATTAAATAGAATGGGTCCAAGTACTGACCCCTGAGGTACCCCACTGGTAACAAGACCTTGCGCCGAATAAACTCCATTTACCACAACCCTCTGTTGCCTGTCACTCAGCCACTGCCTAATCCATTCAACAATATTGGAATCCAAGGTCAAAGATTGCAATTTATTGATAAGCCTTCTATGCGGAACAGTATCAAAAGCCTTACTGAAATCTAAATAAGCAATGTCTACTGCACCACCTGTGTCTATTATTTTTGTTACCCAATCAAAAAAATCAATAAGATTAGTTTGGCATGATCTCCCTGAGGTAAACCCATGTTGTTTCTGATCCTGTAATCTATGTGTTTTTAGATGTTCAACAATCCTTTCCTTTAACATGGTTTCCATTAATTTCCCCACTACTGACGTAAGACTAACTGGCCTATAGTTCCCAGATTCCTCCCTACTACCCTTCTTGTGAATGGGCACAACATTTGCTAATTTCCAGTCTTCTGGGACGACTCCCATTAGCAAGGATTGGTTAAATAAATCTGTTAACGGTTTTGCTATTACATCACTGAGCTCTTTTAATAATTTAGGGTGGATCCCATCAGGCCCCATTGACTTATTTGTCTTTACTTTAGACAGCTGCTGTAGAACCTCCTCCTCTGTAAACTGATATGTAAATGTCTCGTTAGTGTTTCCTCCTAACTGAGGTCCCTTTCCTTCCTTTTCTTCTGCAAAGACTGAACACAAATATTCATTGAGGCAGTCAGTGAGACTTTTATCCTCTTCTACATACCTTCCTTCCTTTTGTTTTTAATCTAACTAATCCTTGTTTTACTTTTCTTTTCTCGTTTATGTATCTAAAAAATGTTTTGTCCCCCTTTTTTACTGACTGAGCTATTTTCTCTTCTGCGTGTGCTTTGGAAGCCCTTATAAATTGCTTTGCCTCTTTCTGCCTAATCTTATAGGTTTGCCTATCTTCTTCACTCTGAGTTGTTTTATAATTATTGAATGCTGTCTTTTTCATTCATTGAATTTGTGAATTAGCGACTCTTGCAACCAGGGTTACCCCTTTTTTTGATATTAATTCCACATTATTGTTTTCATATATATCTTAATATATATGTATATAATTAATATATACATTTTTTGGTAGTCAAAGGGTTAAACCAATACAGTGGCTCTTGCCAACAATGAAATGAACCAAATACAACCTAGCCCCTCCATAGTCCTGTTTCCAAAAGCGTAATCATTTAAGTCCCCTGTGATGTACAGATGGTCCATTAAAGAGTGTATTATATGTACAACAAGGCAGATTTCTTCCAAATCCTGTGTCAATGATCTCAGATCAATCGAGATTAGGCTGCCTCAACCTTATCCAGAGCTAACGAATATGAGATAAAAGTCCAAAATCAATATTTTGTGCTATGCTAATAATTCATCCTGTTACTGAATATCGATTTGATCTCCCTCATTATTGTAATTATTGAACTTTCTTCCAAATAATTATATTGGAATTAGCATTTCTGACCCCTGATAAAAAAAGATTCATGTCTTCTTGTCATGTACGGAACTTTTCTTTCACAGTATTAGTCTGTGTGTTCTACTATATATGAAAGTTACAGTATACAGATATAGGGCTCCATTACATTCCTTGCACAATAAAGCTCGCGCAGCGCAATTTTTTTGCGCCCAGTGTTAAACGTTAACGAGCGTAAATTAACGCTGGTATTAAAATCCGAGCGCATTTTTTCATCCGTCCGAAAATATCACGTGTAAAAAATACGCGTGAAAACACGCGCGCATTAACGTTGCTCACAGAAATCGGTGGGCAGACTGTTTTTTCACGTGATTCAGCCAATCAGAATTAAGGACCACAATTGTCTCCCGCTAAGTTTTTGCGCCTGTCAAAATCAATCTGAGTATATATGCTGCAGCAATAATAAAAACACGCACAACTTCTCCATTTTAATGCTTGGGTATGTGTAGAATGTGTAACTATACTGCGCTGTATTTTTTTTTTTTGGGCTGGTGTATTTGGTTTCGGCCAGAACGTTCAGATTTGCCTTTACCACCAGCTTTTCAAAGACGTTAAAATTATGCGCGCAAATGTTGTTCGTTAAAATTTGCGCATCGATTGTAATACCATCTGCATACCAGCGCACAAAAACGCATTTGCGCTCACAATGTTAAGTATGGGATGCGCGCACGAACTTTCGCTTGCACAAGGTTCGCGCAGGGTCACTCGCGTTAGACATTAATACGCATTTTGTGCCCGAACGTAGTAATATGACGTTCAGCGGGAAGGGTTTTTCCCCTCGCGTTAATGCATTTTTGCGCATGCGCAAAATCGTGCGCGAAGAGTGTACTAGTGCCCATAGTATACAGATATATCTATATACAAAATGTGTATATATATATATATACAGTATATCATATCCATCTTATCTATACTATATATTTATTTATTTATTTGCAAAGTATTTTACCAGGAAGGATACATTTAGATTTCTCTCGTTTTCAAGTATGTCCTGGGTATATATGTATTGATATACTGTATATATATATATATATATATAATTTGTTGTGATTGTTTTAAAAGATAATCACACATATAAGTCATTGCTAGTGAGGAATTCTATTGATCATATAATCAGTATATACTGTATAATGTGCATGGAGGTAGAGAAAATTATTCCAATAAAAAAAACCTTAAGGCTGGGGTCAGACCAGCGCATTTCTAACGTGCGTTCTGGCGCACTTAATCACGGCAGCACTAGCAGCAAATGACGGGCAATGACAGCCAATATACGTAGTACGGTCGCACGAAAGTCCGGCCGCGCAACGCAAGTGGAAAATGAACGCATTTTTTCGAGAACCTCTAGTACGGACGTACAGAGTGCGCTGCGCCCGCTAGCGGTGTGTGTGTGTGTGATTTGGAGACGTCAGACCCTGCTCATGTCCGGCCAACATAACGTCCAGACGCAAAAAGTTTCCTGGTTTGGATTCGTAAAACATCACGGACGAAAATGCGCATCGTATGACCGTTTTCGCATATTCCGTGAAAAAACACATCAATCCGTTCGGACGCACTTTTTTACGTTCGCGTGTAAAAATGCTTTCGTTTGACCCTAGCCTAAGTAAGTAACCTTCGACATCCTAGATCAGGGCTGTCAAACTCGCGGCCCCCCAGATGTTGCTGCCTACAATTCCCAGAATTTATTTCAATGCATTAGATGGCCAGGGTAACATGGGAGTTGTAGTTCTGAATCATAGGAGGGGGGGGGGGGTTTGAGGGTTTGATAGCCCTTTCCTAACTATTCTTACCCTCCAGCCCCTTCACTGTCCAGAACATTTTGCCGAAAAAATATTAACATAACATTTATTTGAAAGATGGGATGTATAGCTAACATATTTATAAGAAGTATTTTTACATATAGATTGTTATTCTGACAGAGAGAAAAGAATAAACTAATATAAATGGGCACATTTTTAATTTACTTGTTCATCCTTTACAAAAAGATATTTGGGGTGAAAGGTTGTTGACACTATCAGGGTTATTCAAAGAGATCCGAATTGCTGGAGAAAGGTAACCGAACGCTGAAATTCAGCGTACGGTTACCTTTCTTGGCCATTCGGCTATCCAGAGAGCAGGCAGTTCGCCAAATCCTGGCGAATTGCCTGAACATACGGTGCCTGTTCGGTGCCTGTTCGAGGGCAGTGAAAACCCCATGAAAAAGCACTGCTTCGGCTATTCAGAGAACACAAACCAGCAGGGAAAGGTTCCCGAAATGCCCTGCCATTCG
Source organism: Leptobrachium leishanense (assembly GCA_009667805.1). Lineage (NCBI taxonomy): Eukaryota > Metazoa > Chordata > Amphibia > Anura > Megophryidae > Leptobrachium > Leptobrachium leishanense. The sequence goes on along the minus strand of CM019071.1, from coordinate 22,621,283 downwards.
GTGATTTCATTCAACAGGTTTATTCAGGAGAATCCCATAGGCTTCAATGTTAAAAATATTCCCGTTTTAATTCAATATCTAATAAACTGTTTATTATAAAATTCGGCAGTAAAAAGTCTCTTTATGTATAGGTTTTTAGGATATTGTAAGCATTTTTCTGGATTTTTATTTTTTAAAACAAAATTCAGATTTTTTTTTTCTTTTTAAGTTTACTTATTTTTTCTGTAACAGCCCTTTTTATTATCATTCATTGGACCTCATATGTAAATTTCAGACATTTTCGCTCAGTAGTTTCTTTGCAAACAGTGCTTCACTTTTTAAACATTCAAGCAAACTGTTTTTCTAATTTATTCACTTCACTCGTCTGCGGTGTGGGCTTTTTCCGGCGGCTTCGCTGAGTGTGATTGGCTCCTGCTCGGGTTTTTACGGTGTTTTCGGCTGGTTAATCCAGATGTTTTTGTGGGTGTTCTGCGTGCATTCGCCGGGTTTTGCTGTGAGTTTTCGTCGGGTTTGCGGCGGCCTTTCCCTGCATTACGGCGGCTCTGTGGTGCTTGCTGAATACACCGCAGGGTCACCGAAATGGGATCGGCAAAACGAACCGAATTGAAGAGAATCGAAAAGTCACCGAACGTGCGGTGACTTTTCGATTCTCTTTGAATTACCCTGTATACGGTGTCTGTTATCGTTCAGAATTTTAGACCAAGTTTGCATTATCATCACGTAGTAATTAAATGATGTGGTTTGTGACAGATACAGTAAATGTGATAGAGTTAGATAATAAAAATGATCAGATCTCCTGTGTATGAGGATTTGTGGTGATCTTCATCATGAGGTTATTGGCAATGCAGCTTCCAAAAAATACCAATAGACTATAAAAATAATATGTTTATGTGATATAATGCCTGTGTTTGGGAATTCTAGTAACACCTTCAGGGTTAGTCAGAGAAAGGTGAAACTCAGGAGAATTGGCAGGAGAAGAGAACAATCTAGACCAAATAGGCGATTTGGAAAGTGAGATAAATGGGAGAATTTTTCTGGTTTGGCTATTATGATCTCGAATTTTCACTTCTTCAGTCATTCTCCTGAGTTTCACCTGTCTTTGAATAGACCTGTTCTATCTGTACTCTACAGGGATTTTCAGTCATTAACCCCCTGAATCGTATCCCTGTACAGCAGTGATTGTCCCCAGAGCTCTCCCTGTATCCTACCCTCTCCCTGGCTGTTGTACTGCAACAATAAGGTTTGAGAAATGTTTGTTTTTTTTACTGTGAGGGTGGGATTTCGCCTGACAGCTCAAGTCAGTAATATGTGGTGACATGAGTGAGATCTAATTGAGAATTTTGTTTCTCTAGAGGAAGTCCATCAATCCTGCATTAGAAAGTCATGGAAATGGGGCTGTGCATGCGAAATTTAGTACGGAAAGGGTCACTAATATATAACAACCTGCACAAGTGCAATTATGTATATCACCAAAATCTCCTTTGGTATTTAATCCATCATCCTTGTAGTTCTTCAGATAGTAATCAGGACCTGGTCCTCCTCTGCTCTTTGCTGGGTTCTTCAGGTTCTAGAACTGCAAGAAATCTGTCCCCCCCCCCCCCCAAACCTCAGGAAGGCTGGGGACAAACCTCTGGCCAAAGTGACCAATCTCTTGGGGTTTTGGAAGCCCAGCCTTCTTGAGGTTTGGGGGGAAGCATTGTAGGAACTGCATGGTACACCATACCTTTCAGCACCTTGTTGAATTCACTCCTCAATTAATTCAGGCAGTTTGAACGCTAAAGGAGGCTCAACACGCTACTTCACCTAATAAAGTGTCCGGACAGTATATACATATCTCAAAATTTCCACTCGCCTGCTCGCATTTGGTGAGTGGAAATTAAGTGAGGGCGAGTGGGGTGGATTGACCTGTCAGACTTGCGGGTTGGTAGGGGCCAGGTTCAGTGGGCCACTGCCTTAATCATTGGCTCCACTATCAGACTCTTGTAGTTCGTATCTGGAGCTGTCAGATTGCTGCTGCAGCCTCCTGAGCAAACTTGTTTATTGCTGTGAAGCTCTGTGATGCACAAATATACACCGCACTTTGCTGTGAATTTTATTACTGTGGAGCTCTGTGACATGCTCATACACACGGCACATTAGGGTGAATTTTAAACTGTGGAACTGGTTATATATATATATAAATTTATATGTCATAAATGCCTTATCATTGTACTCTTTTCAAACCAGATATGAAAATCCACTACACATTTGTTTATCAAAATTAAAGTTGTTGCTTTAGTAGAAGTTGTAAAACTCACTTTCTCTCTGGAAAGGGAACATTTCTCTGTCCCACCTGTATATTTATTATTGGACATAGGGGCAAACATTCATCTGATCAGTGGAAAGCTAACAAAGACATTGAAAATGCTACCCATTAATGCCATCCATAATATCACGCTGGGTTTAGACATCAGAAAGCCCAAGGTAGGCTCATCAAACAAATGCAGTCAGCCCTGCACACAAGCAAATTGATTTGCCAAACCGTGGAGAATCCGTGGCCTTCTATAAAGTGAGTCTTATATTCCAAGCTGTGACAGATCTCCATGATGCCACCAGCCCGACACCTGGGGTTCCCTACAAACAGCAGGCCAAGAATGGTAACTGGCTGATACAAAAATGTTCATCCATAGGAAATGTTCCTCTGTTTTATTTAGAGAAGCTCTTTACATGGACTGCATCAAAAGCAAATGTTTCTTTTCTGAGCATAACACACAAAATCAAAAGTTTTATTTCTTTTTGTTTATAGCACGTTACCTTCCGGAATATGAAATAACATAGAAGAAGTAACAGCTAAAATACAAAAACTGCAAGAGAAGAGGAAACAACTCTCTAAGCATTAGAGGATTAATGTTAATGTATCCTGTAGTGCGGTAGTTGCTTAAAACCCAAACAAGACCTCTGTTCACTCCTTCGACTCACAAAGTAATGTCTTTGATCCACTGCTGGGTCAAGAGGTGTTTTCCCTAAAGGCATCAAGTTGAGAAACCACCTGTAATTATGCCGATAAGTCTACAGTAACTGTTGATCTACTGGTCTCCCCGAGGATCTTCCAGTGTGTGGTGTACACTACCCTAAAGCTTGATAAACCTGGTGGAAGAAAGCTATTTCAAGACTAAAATCTGCTCATTTAACATTGTTTATTGAATGAAATCCTTTAATAATTTAATTTAAAAATAAAAATATAGGATCAAAAGACATATTGGCACGAGACCTAAATTATCAATTTTTTTTGCAAAATAATACTTATTCTGATACTTTGTATACTCAAAAATAAATGTGTTTTAATGTTTTTATGTGAAAGAATGAAATGAAAACATATTATTTATTTGCTTCAGTTTTGTTTGGTTTTCAAATTGGATTTTTACAAATAATGCGGCTCTAGAAATGCAAATCAAGTTGAGAAGAGTATCCGATTCCTCAGTAATGTGGATTGTGGAAAAAGAATAATTGGTTATAATTGATTTATTTTCTATCAAGATGCATTTTATAAAAGAAGTGTTGTAGGAATAATACTTTCATTCTTATGAAAATTTATTTCAAAACTCTTGTTGTTAAAATAACTTTATTTCAATTTATTTTCGGTTTCAACGTGAAAAAAATACTGACATGTACAAACGATGATCTTATACACAAGGAGAATTCCAAACTTTGTTTAGGGAGAGTGAGAAAAAAGTTTTCAAGATCTAGAAATTGATGGTTTGCATTGAGGAATGTCCCTGTTTTTCTCTCACCCATTTTTTTTTCTTGCTCTGGCATTTCTCTTTCGCATTTGCTGATGCAGGTTTGCTGACCTTGTTGATCCATTGATGGGTATATCGTATACATTCCTTGGGAGTTCTTCAGCTTCAGAGGTCAGGTCGAGGAGGAAGGCATAGGAATGTAGTTCCTCCACTATTTTTGCAGGAGAAACAGAGTTCCCTTTGGTCACTTTAAAGTTTTTATTTAGGTGCTAAATCATGTGTTTCCTTGTTACGTTACAGTAAATATATTTTTATATACTTATTCTCTAAAGATCAGCCTAATGTATATGTATCAGTAATCAGTCACAAGGAGGGCACCTTGCACTCACCAAGGTTAGCCCCTATATGCAGACAATACTGAGTAGACAACCTAGGTCAGAGACCCTGCATGGTAAACAACAGCCCTACTCTGAAAGACCGGTCTTTAGAGGTAGCCGGATCTGCTCTAAGGAAAATAATACGGCAGCGCCGTGCAGAGTCTAAGGACCTACAGACGAGACAGGAATATGCATAAGTACTGTACGTATATCAACGGTACAGACAAGGAGCATCCAAATAGAAAAGTCAAGAAAAAGCCAGGAGTCAAAAACCAGAACGTATACCTTACACTGAAGCCAGGGATCCAGAACTGGGAGAGAGTCAGCCAGGCAAAAGGGTCAGAACCAGGTAATCAGACATATAACATAACCAGACAAAGGAGAAACACTAGAACTATATACACAGGAATGACTGGACAAGAACTAGAACCTGGACTAACTAAAGATACAGCAGACAGATTAGGAGACAAGACCAAAGAAATAAGGTAAACAAGAAAACACAAACTTGAACAGAATAAACAGTAGGGAGCTCTCAGGAACAAACACTCAGCAGGGATCAGGAACTGAAAGTGAACCAAAATGCAAGAGAAATGGGATAAGGGCCCATTGCAATATATAGGGAGGTGATCAGCCCACATCACCAGCAGGAGAGCTAACGAGGAAGCCTCTTAACCCCTAAACTGCAATCCAGGGAAAGCAATAAACAAAAACATATGGGAACCACAGGCATAAAGAATACAGAGGGCAGGGGAACAGGGCTGGAACAGGGAAACGTGACAATCATTAAGACATTAATATCAAACTTGAGTGTGGGTGTAGGGGTAAGTGAGGCTTATCAGTGGCTATTTGGTGGTTCAGTAATATTGGTGTCAACACTTATTTTTTCAGGTCTTGACCCCTGCGCAGTTTACTCACAGTGGGAAAAGGAACTTTATGGGCATTCACTAAAGTGTGCCTTTGCCTTGCTAAGTATCTGGCCAATGTTTGGAATATAGGAATTGGCGGCTTAGGGCACTATTCCATAGTGAACGCTAACAGCAGCTTTCAGATGAGTGTTACCGCTAGGATAAGTGACTTTAACGCATGCCCCATATTACCTTCCTAACGCTAAATCTGTAAAAAATGGCTGACAACGTGTTTTTTTTTTGGAAAATCACTTGGTAGTGAAGGGGTTAGTAAAGATTTAATTTCAAATTGTGTTTATGCCCGGAGCTTATTTATTTATTTATTAGTACGATTGGGTATTTGGGATATTCCTTAGATCCTGAGCACTTTAAATAAATAAGCATATTAATATGTGGGGCAGAGACGAGGGGGGGTCCGAGTGGCGCAGACTCTTAAGTGAGTGGTCAGTACAAGCTTGTTCTAATGTGGTCAAAAGGGACCTAAGTACAAATAGTATGCCTTCTGTTAGAAGGTGAAAAAAGAGAAGAACAGTACCTATTCATGTACAGGGAGGCATTTAAAGTGCTAATATAAAGTGCAAATGAATAAAGTGCAAATGAGATGGTAAAAATGCTAGTGCAAAGTATATAAAGGTCAAGGATGAATTCTTGACAGAGTTCTGGCCCAGTATATGGAAAGTTGGTTCAGACCGTATGGGAATACGGTGAGGATGTCCACTGGAGTAGTCCGGAGGGTATGGCAGTCTTCCTAGGGTCCGGTCCTCACCTAGGTCCTATGTGTGTTTCCAATTCCCAAAAATAGGGAGGCAGGAAGGGGGAAACAGAAAGGGGAGAAGATTGCGCAGTATTGTTTGGTAATGGGTCAAGCGGAAAAAGACGAGGGGACACTTACAGTGTGTGGAGCCTCGGTACCGGCTCTGGTGTGAAGCGCCTTGGGCCTAAATGAGGGTGGCCTCTGCCCTTCTTTGCCGTTGTTCCTGGGTGACCCTTCGTTTCTTTTCCTTGCTGGTTGCCCGATTATCTCAGGTACAAAAGAGGGAGAATCCTAATAGCGCAATATGCAGCTGTTTGCAGAAATAAATTTAAAACAGAGGTAGAGAAGGCAAACGTACGTACGTGACCTTCCTCAAGATATTGGATAAATTTGTCCTGTATATCCTTCCCCGGGTTTTTATTAAGTTTTCTATATGTGTTCTCGTCGCTGAGGATCCTATTGGATTCGCTTCTATAGTATTCAGTTGACATAATAACCGTGCCTCCACCTTTATCTGCCGGTTTGATTTCAATTTTGTCATTAGATGCCAATTTCTTTAGTACATCTCTTTCCCTACTTGTTAGATTGTTCGATTTCGTTGATGTCTTAAGTTTACCCAGGTCAGTCATTATCATCTCTTCAAAAGTGTTAATTTCCTGTGAAATTAAAGATTTTGGGAAAAAAGTAGATTTTTCTTTCAAGTTCGTGTGTTGATAAAATTGAAAGGTGCTTGGTCTGTTAATAGGGTTCTTTAAGAAGTATTTTTTGAGACACAGATTTTTCTTAAATTTCTGTAAATCTATGTACATATCAAATAGGTTCATATGCTTAGTGGGGACATATTTCATACCTTTTCTTAGAACCTTTGTTTCTATATCTGTAAGTGGAGTGTCCGTTAGATTAAAGATCCCTCCATCCTGCTGTGTTTCTCCCTCCTCTTTCCTTCTTCTAGTTCGCCTTCCTCTGCATCCTCTTCTCGGTGGGGTCTTTTCCCCGGTGACCATCCTCTCCTCAGGGTGGTAAGGTCCCTGTCTGTGGTTTGGGGATGTTTGTGAAAATCCCCTTGTTGCTGGGGATTCCCATGTAGATCACCCTGAGCTGAAGAAGGCTGCTTTGTCAGCCGAAACGCGTACTCTGTGCGAACCCCTCACCCTTTAACTGTATTTTAACCCTTTGCTTATTAAATATTTTTAATTTGTACCTCAATCTCTCCATTTATTTATTTATTTATTTACTATTGGTCACCTGGAGACCCAACAACAGCTTTAGCTGTATATGCCAAACCACCCCTTTTTTTACAAAGGAACCATCTATCAACGAGAGGAACATAAGGGAACACCCGCTGTGGAAAGAGGTGCAGGTACCCACCGTAGCAGTACCACATGCCCTAGAGTTGAGCCTGTATCTAAAGGCTCCATCATCGGTGAGTTTGCCTTCTCTACCTCTGTTTTAAATTTATTTCTGCAAACAGCTGCATATTGCGCTATTAGGATTCTCCCTCTTTTGTACCTGAGATAATCGGGCAACCAGCAAGGAAAAGAAACGAAGGGTCACCCAGGAACAACGGCAAAGAAGGGCAGAGGCCACCCTCATTTAGGCCCAAGGCGCTTCACACCAGAGCCGGTACCGAGGCTCCACACACTGTAAGTGTCCCCTCGTCTTTTTCCGCTTGACCCATTACCAAACAATACTGCGCAATCTTCTCCCCTTTCTGTTTCCCCCTTCCTGCCTCCCTATTTTTGGGAATTGGAAACACACATAGGACCTAGGTGAGGACCGGACCCTAGGAAGACTGCCATACCCTCCGGACTACTCCAGTGGACATCCTCACCGTATTCCCATACGGTCTGAACCAACTTTCCATATACTGGGCCAGAACTCTGTCAAGAATTCATCCTTGACCTTTATATACTTTGCACTAGCATTTTTACCATCTCATTTGCACTTTATTCATTTGCACTTTATATTAGCACTTTAAATGCCTCCCTGTACATGAATAGGTACTGTTCTTCTCTTTTTTCACCTTCTAACAGAAGGCATACTATTTGTACTTAGGTCCCTTTTGACCACATTAGAACAAGCTTGTACTGACCACTCACTTAAGAGTCTGCGCCACTCGGACCCCCCCTCGTCTCTGCTCTATCATTCTGCACATTCTTGTCGAGGTTTTGTGCTATAATCCTTGTCGGCTGCACAACATAATCCTTTAAAAACCTTACACAAATTCACTAGCGCCTCCATTGAACCCCCACTATTAATATGTGGCACTGCTAATCCTGTAGTGCAGTGGTTCCCAACCGCGGTCCTGAAGTACCCCCAACAGGCCAGGTTTTAAGAAATGCAAACTGAATCCTGCAATCACTGAGCAGCAACTCATATCACCTGTGCTTTGATATCTGGAAAACCTGACCTGTTGGGGCGACTTGAGGACCATGGTTGGGAACCACTGCTGTAGTGTGTATTAGCAATTTTGTTTTGCCAAGCGAACGTGAATTCAGCCAGGCATTAGGATCATTCACAAACATCATGTGTGACAAGAGTATCCGTCACTGGTTTAGATTTTCCTAACAGTAAAAGTAAGTCATTTTCTATAGTGCTCTAAGGTGGAAAACTGAGAGTGGCGAAATGTTTTTCTTGGGTTTTTTAATTAGGCAATTTTTTTTATTTAGGCAATTTATGAGAATATGACGACAGAAACAATTTGGCTGCCCTCCAAAAAAATGAATCTTGAAAACATAATGACACGTTAAGTGATTTTTTTTCTTTATTTTTGTTTCAAAAGCATGATGTTGATAGGCCATAAAAACTCAGACAGTGAAGCAATCCATCTTTAATTGCCAGTTTTGCTGTATAAAGATGTCACACAAATTGACAGGTGGTCACGAGAAGTTCATTTGTTTCATTGTATAGCTTGTATGTGATATAATTGCTGCCTGCACAACATGTGCTAAACTAGCAGGATTTATGCCTGTTTTTTTCAGATCATAAGAGCTCAGCGTTAAAGTGCATTGTATTGATTCTTCCATTCCATTTCCTTTCCCGGCTCACTAATGAACTCACTAGAAGGTGCTTTGTGGAGATGGGTTTTCTGATTTCTTTTTCCTGGACAGTTTGTTGGTGGGCACACCTTTACTCAAGTGGATTATGATATGATGACCATAGGTGTCCTCTCCTTAGCCAGCCCAGCAGTCCTAATTTATAGACTTTCCGTACGGATCTATATAAGCAGTGTAATGCGGGGGTCCCGTACCCACGTGCAGAGAGCTCCACTCGCTGTCAGTTTCCCAAAGGAGTACTGATTCTGGCCCAAATCCACCCAGTCAATAGCCAGGGCTCCTTGCAGGGAGAAAACAAAGCTGGGAATGACTATATTCGAGATTTACATTTGGAAAAACACACACATAGGGACGTACACACAAACATTCAAATGTATGAGATTCTGTTATTATTGGGGGCATTTTTCAAATACAATAAGAAGCAACGAAACTAAGGGAAAGGAAATCAGGCACACCAAAAATTTGTAGGAAGAAGGATAATCTTTATTTAGGCAATGTTTCGGCTGCAATGGCAACTTTTATCAAGCCAAGCTTGCCTAAATAATCCCTGTTCCTCCTATTAATATTTGTTGTGCCTGATTGCCTTTTCCTTCTTTTTGAAGTTTTTGTTGGGTTGGCTACCCGGGCAATTAGAGCACCCACATTATTAATATTATCCTTTATTTATACAGCAAGGAAAAGTGGGGTTTGTGAGGGTCCTGGGAATGAGCAGGGTCCTGCTCTACGGTGGGGCCCGCTCAGGTCTCACAAGGTTTTAGCTTGCTTGTGCCATTGCAGGGTCGTAAGGACCCTCATAAACCTCTCTTATATTTATATAGCACCACAAATTCCGCAGCGCTTTACAAGATCAGTGTACAAGGAACTGATACATTGGAATATCACACATGGATGATGACCTGATTCAGGGGGACCCTGTTCCCAATGGAACTTACAATCTATAGGAGATGTACAAGTATTTTGTGAGGTAGGCGCATCCATATCGTTAGGTGTCTTGCCCAAGGACACTCGCTGGTGGCAACTTCTGAGTGGGATTGGGTCGGCTTTCCATGACTGTAGATCAGTGACCTGGTGGTTATGTTTAACCCACTTCTTGTAAAGTCGAGACTCCCCTAAGTTGCCTTGGAGGAATGTGCTGAGAGGGATTTGACTTCTTCTCCACAGTTGTATTGGAGGGATGTGCTGAGAGGGATTTGACTTCTTCTCCACGGTCGAAGGTTCGAGACGTTACCATTGGACTCTACAGCCGATCTTGGGCTCTATTACATTCCTACCGCAAAAACGCTCGTGCAGCGCAGGATTTTTTGCGCACAGCATTAAGCATTAACGCGCGAAAATTAACGGTGGTATTACAATCCTCGTGCATTTTTTCATCCGTCAAAAACTAACGTTCGCACAACAGACATACTTTTGACAGAAGACAAGATAGTGGCCGTCATTTTTGACAGATCTAGTAAAAAAAAACGTGCGCATCTACGTTATCCGTTGTGAATCAGGAGTTTGGTACGGTCAGGTTGTTACAATTTGCCATTACCACCAGCTTTTCAAAGACGTTAAAATTATGCGCGCAAACACTGTCCGTTAAATTGTGCGCTAAGATTGTAATACCATGCGCACACAAACGCCTTAGCGCTCACAATGTTAAGTATAGGACGCACACAGTTCATCACGCTCGCGCAGGTCAATCCACATTAAACATTAACACGCATTTTTTGCGCGGACGTTGTAATACGACGTTCAGCGCAAAGGCTTTTGCCCCTCGCGTTAATGCGTCTTTGCGCCCACGCAAAATTGTGCGCGAGGAATGTAATAGGGCCCCTTGTGTGGTAGGCAAGTATGTACCGTTAGGTGTCTTGCCCGAGGACACTTACTGGAGAGGTGCTCTGGCCGGGATTCGACTCTGGGTCTCCACGATTATAGAGCCGTGATGTTACCTCTACTCCATCCAGCTGGTACACATTTTATTTGTGTTTGTAGATCTTTTTTTTTTCTTTCAATAGGTGCACTGTTCTCCTTTTTGTTCTGGCAACAACACAAAACGGCATAATTTGCAGTGGGACCATGGAAGCTGTCCAACTGACAGATCACAGATGTCAATTGCGAGATTCATACAGTAAATACATTATAGATTGATTGGCAAATGCATTCGATAATCCTAAACCTGCACTCACCAAAATATCAGGTGCTTAGATTTCACAATGAACAGACAAACTACAAACTTTGTTTCGTTTACTAAATTCCTTGTTATCTAATAGAAAATATCTTCAATTTGCATTGATATGTTTGTTAATGTTCCTTATATTTTTCTATGCACTGCCCAAGAGTCTACAATCAGTAATTAGCAATATATATGAAGAGGATTTAGCAGACAGATTTAACATTTATTAAGTCCAACTAAAGATTATTATTTTTTTTATGTTGACTTTTCCATACATGGGTCATATTTCCTCATCCCTTTTTCTCGCTCTCTCAGCATCTCTCTTTCTACTGTATGTGAAGAGAATAACATACAATGACATGAATCATTCATCAAGCAAATAAAAAAATATGAGAGGAAAAAAACAGTGCTAAAGAAAGAGGTAAAGAGTAAGCAGAGCTTCAAAGAAAGTGAATTAGATTTGAAGTTTTGAGTGTTCAGACACAGCGGTAGAGAGGCAATACACTAGAGATGTCGATCCACCTCTGTACCTCCTTTTCCTTCCAACTGTTTCCTCATCTCTGGTGAACAGAAGCTCGAAATCAACCTCTGGTTCAGAGTTCAGGTAATCTAATGATGTGACGTACTGGGGAACCTGAGTGAGTGGCATCTATTCATGAGATTTCACACTCCCTGGAGATTGTGTGTGGAGGTGCGAGTGTGGCAAGACATCAAGCGAAAAGGACCAGCGCTGGAAATGTGAAACAATTTAATTTATAAATGTTTAATGACAATGAATACAATGTTTCATCTTCATCAGTTTGCATTCTTAAGATCTCTTAATTTTACTATTTGACAAGAAGAATCTGCCACTTAATACGTGAACTCTTCAAAGTGTGAATTTAAACGGCGACTCTGAAAATTAAATTACTTTCCTACGTGCGTATTCTTGATTCATTAGTAAAGCTGTTCTAATTTTAAATTGATTTGGAGTGCTCTGATGTTTGACTGCTGTCAGCTGCAAGGTGGGACAAAAATAAGAGTATTGTATGCAGAATAAGAATTTGCTGAAATATATTCAAGAATTATATTTGAAAAGGCAACCTGGAATATCTAGTGACTTGTTATTGAAGCACTGAAAGTTTCTCAACGGTATCAACAAAGAATGGTCCTGAAGTGGAGATGCCCACCATTCTTTTCCGCATATAAACCCCGCCCCTAACTACATTTTTTGGATTTTTTAATAAAATGAGCAGGAAAACTACCTGTATTTCTATATACACTTAACCCATTCACTTCCGATATCGAGATATCTTGAGCTTCAAAGGCACCATCTGGTGTCCCGATATTTAGATATCTCGATATGTTGATCTGCAGCCCCAAAGCAAATGAAATTTGTTTGCTGAAAACAAATTTCGTTTGCTGTTGGGCTGCAAAATGTGTCCCCAAAGTTTTAGCCTTGTGGCCATTATGCCCACAGATCTAAAACTGTAAAATCAGCTGCTGAAAGCTCTGAAATATCAGGCTTCCAGCAGGCGATGCAGGGAGAAATCGAAGAAAATAGATCTGCTATTAAAACCTATAACTCAATTTGACCATAGGTGGTGCCATCTACTGGCCAAAAATAGGTTATTTATATTAAAAAATACAATAGGTATAAGCTCAATTATTTCTTTATAATTAATTAAAAATGATTTTACAAAAAACCTTTGGCTTCTTACCGTGATTTTTTGTAACCCGTGATTATTGTTTAACCCCCCCCGACGGTTATCCCGAGTGTGTCTCGGGGTTAAATTTCACCGCTGAAAGCAGTAACCCCGAGCCACACTCGGGCTGGATACATCACCTCTCCCTGTGCTCCTTCGATGTCCCCTGCAGTCTCCTCCGGCGATCATGGCGTTTTACTTCCTGGATTCCCTGGAGGAGGAGGGAACCAGGAAGTGTGAGGTAGCGAACGCCGGAGGAGACTGCGGGGGACATCGAGGGAGCGTAGGGACAGGTAATGTATCCAGCGGCATCCCGAGTGTTGCTCGGGGGTTACTGCTTCCAACATAGGAATTTATGGCCGTATTAGCAGCAAATAACGGCCAATGATGGGCAATGTTCGAGGTACGTCCGCACAAAAGTCTGGCCGCGCAACGCAAGCGGCAAACGAACGCATTTTTTCGAGAACGTAGAACCGCTAGTACTGACGTACAGAGTGCGCTGTGTCCGCTTGCGGCATGTGTGCGTGATTAGGAGACGTCAGACACTGCTGATGTCCGGCCAACATAACGTCCAGACGCAAAAAGGGTTTTATTGACGATCTGTAGAAAAACACGCACGAAAATGCGCATCGTATGACCGTTTTCACGCATTCCGTGAAAAAATACATCAATGCGTTCGGACGCACTTTTTGACGGTCGCTGCGAATAATGCGTTCGTTTGACCCTAGCCTAAGACATGGAATTCTGCAATTAAAAAAATAAAAGTTTGTCTCATTTTTATTTAAAATGTAGTTAACATCCAAGTTTGTTATTAATAAATGTTACTCAGGTGCTCAGGTTCATGAACAATGATTTCTGTTCTCCACACCCAATAGTTCCTCCTCTACTTCCACGTCTTCCCATTGGCTTAGGTTAGTTACAAATCAAAAGTGTAAAGGGAAGCCCAGGAATGTGTTTATCTCATGGTTAGTTCTACCATGCTTTTAAAGCTTTCTTGTGTTTTACCTATACCACTTACATGATAGTCTTATAATACGTTGAGACACCATCCCAAGGACATGACAAAAGAAACGCAACCATCTTGGACAATGAATTATTCTCCTGAAGGCCTCTGGATTACACTGTAGATTTAAGATGATCCTAAGAATTTAGTCAGATAAATCAAGACTATAAGAAAAGAGTGAAAATGGACACATTTCTAATTCTGAAACGCTGTTTGCAAAGAAACTACTGAGCGAAAATGTCTGAAATTTACATATGAGGTCCAGGGAATGATAATAAAAAGGGCTGTTACAGAAAAAATAGGTAAAGTTAAAAAAAAATCTATTTTTTTTAAAAAAAATCCAGAAAAATGCTTAAAATATTCTAAAAAATCTATAAATAAAGAGACTCTTTACTGCAGAATTTTATAATGAACGGTTTATTAGATATTGAATTAAAACGGGAATATTTTAAACATTGAATCCTATGGGATTCGCCTAAATAAACCTGCCGAATTAAACCACCGAATGGCAGGGCATTTCGGGAACCTTTCACTGCTGGTTTGTGTTCTCTGAATAGCCGAAGCAGTGCTTTTTTATGGGGATTTCTCTGCCCTCGAACAGGCACCGTATGTTCCGGTCAATTCGCCAGGATTTGGCCAATTGCCTGCTCTCTGGATAGCCGAATGGCCAAGAAGGGTAACTGATTTTCAGCGTTCGGTTACCTTTCTCCAGCCATTCGGATCTCTTTGAATTACCCTGATAATGTTTGGCATCGGGTGTTTATTTCTGAAACAAAAAGAACTCTATGATAAAGTGTATTTATAAGATATTATTTTTTACTCTTGTCCACGAATGACCTCAACCTTTGCGTATGTACAGTGTATATATATATATATATATATCTATATTGTTTCAGGCGTCAAAACAAAAAATGCTTGGGGTTTGTAAGAAAATAAAATGTTTTTTATCTTACAGATTTTGAATTCTAAACTTAGTCTGCGGCTGTAAAGTGAGTACGATACCTGGGCAAAAAGATCACAAAGTGTGATTCTGGAGGTTCTCATTAAAGGTAAGGATTCGAAGAATCCAGAGCATTCCCTTGTTTCTCTTCTAGCGCCAGATGATTAGAATCACGTGCTATATATTCGAAATGGATGTCAGGTCAGAACCTTAGTCCGTGTTCCAAATTCTGGCCAGGGAATAGGTTTACTCTACTGCATGTCAAAATTTGAAGACTGCACAGCAGAGGAACCTGGGACTTGAAAGAAGACTTTACTAAAAAAAAAAAAGGAAACTTGCCAGGCAGGATTTTAAACAGTCATGTAGTCTTTACAGTATTCAGCCTTCAGACAAATAAGAATTTTCGATGTGAAGTTCTTATTTTTTTTTGTAAGAGTACATGCTATATTTCATCTTTTCTGCTTTCCCAGGTGACCTTCCATCCAAACCCACTATGATTGGCAAGATTAGTGATGCATCAGAAGGAAACACAAGTAAGGCCTTTGGTATGTGATTGTATTGTACGTTTTGAGGGACACAGACTACATTCGCCAAACAGAGAACAATGGCTAATCAGGATTGTCCAGAAGGCAACTCGGAAATATATATATTTTTTTACCAGTTTGACCTGAAATAGATGTATTTATAAGAAAGTATAATGTGTTATTCTGTTCTTAGTATAACAGTGTAATAAAACCATTTGAGAGTAACTGGGAAATATTGTATTTCGATTGACTTTCTCTTTATTAACCTTTATTATAATCCATCGATAATCCACCATAGATGGTCTGTCTGATCTTCCATTCCAAGTGTTCTATTTTAATGATCTTAATGTTCTATGGCCTCGATTTATCTCTACACGATGGCCAAAATCTGCACATTTTGACCTTTTTTCAGTTTGAGATATTCAAATGTGGGTTTACCGGCAATTTGATTCCCAAATTAAATTCGAATCAAATATCGGCTCTCGCGGCTATACTTTTTTTGGAAATATCGGCTATATCGATTCAAAGTGAATTTGTTGGCATGCTGACTTCTGAAATAATAACAAATGCTACAAGGTGTTGATAAATGGATTTTCAGGCAGAGAAATAGAGGGAATAAGACAAAAATCCTTTTTTTAAGCATGGGATGTTATAAAACCAACATGGTTAAAGGCACAAATCTGTAAGATACTTAAACAGATGCGTCTTCTCTTCGTCTTGTGGCAAGTTCATGGTCTGGTGGAAACAAACAAATGGTTGAGGGAGGCAAAACCCAAAATTAAATATCAAGAAATGTTAAATGATGCATTTAGGGAGCAATGATTGGGAGTTGTGAAACTTTAAATGCAATGACACTTGCAAAAACAGATCAAGAAAGTGATGTGAAGGAGAGATGAAGTAGCAGACTAATCAGTCAAAGCAGTATTTGCTTTTTGAAGTTGCTTTAGTAATAACAAGTCTGGGATCAATGTAAAACCGGAAAATTTAGAGACTGTTTTTAAAGAAAAATGAATAAAAATAATACAGCAATGGAAGGGTTGATGGAACGTCGTGATATCTGCACAACTCAATAGTCGATGGAATCAAAACTGTAAAAATGAACATAGCCAGGAAAAATGAATAGAGAAGGGGGATCTACAAATACCGGTAGATTTACAGCCATATTTGTGTACATTAAATACATTTACTTTCCCACATTTTAACAAGCGCTCAAACAGAGCTGATATTCCTTAGCGACTCCCTGCTTAGTTACGACCAAGCCGCTGTAACAGTGGCTTGAGCCATAGTAATAGGGAGCTGCTAATTGATACAGGCAGCAGCATGCCACAGCTGGTATCGGCTCCTGGTGTGCATAGGAGTCCATTAAGCCGAGTGCGAACCTGCCAAGAGCTTGCGTATGCATGGTTGTGCAGGGAAAGTGGAATAAGACTGGGAATTAATAGTTTCGCTACTTGCAGGCATAAAAAGCGATGGATTGATGCCATCCTTTGCACCGCAGGATAAATGGTAAAGGTTTTTGTTGTGTATAAATTAAAGAGTTAAGTGATTTTACAAAATCAAAATCACTTAACACTAGGGCGTAAGAGCCGTTTTCATTTCTGAATACTAACTCCAGACATGAAGCAGGAGCGTGGTTGGAATAGCTTGTTCTTCATTGGTTACTTAGCCCCAAGATAATAGCTCCTATTCAAAGTATGGAAGTAAGTCATTTACAGTAGCCTACTGCAATGTATCAGATGCAAAGCTTGATAGTGTCTGGAGCCATTATGTATAATGGTGTGACAGTGTGATTAGGGGCAGGGTGGTTGACCACAGGTTTATTCGCAGGCGAATGGAGAACACCCTTTTCCCGCTATAGGATTAATTCACAGCTGTTGATTAAGTGTGCCCTGCCCTTATAGGAGAGGTGGTCCCTCTGAGAGAGCAGTCTTGGTGCTGGATGCAGCAAGGAAGGAAGCTAAATTCTAAGCCCAGAAGGAAGGTACATTATATTTTGTTTTCACAGATTGGTAAGCGGCTTAGCCTCCCGATATGTCAGATAGGAATTCTGAAATGTTTATTTAGCCTCTGCATCAAGGAGTAGGTATTTGTATTGTATGTTTATTTTCTGTTCATCGTGTACCCTGTAATGGCTGCACAATAAAGATAAGCAGAAGCACTGATCTCTGTGTCCAGCGGCTATATCACAAATCGTTGCAGTGTTTTACTTGATAGTCCAGGAAGAATTGAGCCCATAATCGGGTCATTATAAACCCTGTAATGAAATAAAATTCTCCGCTAATATTATCAAAGTCTTCTATACTTGATTATTTGCTGAATACATTATACAGCTTTATTGATTATTCAGAATTTTATTCTCCATGTGACTCTCATTAAAACTATACATAAAATAATGAACCCATTATTTTTCATATTTAAATTCTCCCTTTTCTACCCAAGAGAGAGCAATGAACAAAAGTATGTTTTTTCACAGTTAATGTACAGGGTGTCCATAAAGTCTCTTTACAATTTCAAAAATTTATTCCAAAGGCAAAAAGACAGATAAGTGAAAATTATTACAAAATGAGACGTATATATATATAAGGTTTTTTGCACCATTGGTTGCACGAAGCACATCAAGACGGTACTCGATTTCTTGCCATGTTGGCTGTAGCATACCCTCATCAATGGTGGCAATGGCATCAGTGATCCTCTGCTTTAGATTAGTGATGTCCCGTACCTTTGTTCCATACACCATATCTTTAACATAACCCTATAGAAAGAAGTGGAGGGGAGTGATATCTGGGGAACGAAGTGACCAGTGAATTGGGCCACCCCTTCCAATCCACCGCTCTGGAAATGTTTCATTTAGGAACCCACGAACATGCAGTCCCCAAGGTGGAGGTGCACCATCTTGCTGGAAAATGATGGTTGGTTGAAGGTCATGTAGTTGTGGTGCCACGTATTCAGTCAAAGGTAAAGGTAAACATTTGCAGTATTTGATGTCTTGCTGAAGAAAAACAACTTCTTTCTATGGGGTTATGTTAAAAATATAATTTTTGAGTGATGAAGTATGTAAGAAAAAAGAAGAGGTTGCCATTTAGTTCCATAATGTTTGCAAGCAAAATGCCGTTATTCTGTATGTTTTCCGCACTATGGAAATTACAACACAGAGACTGATGCTTAGCGAGTAGCTATTATTAGAAAGAATTCTGTCTGAAAACTCCTATATTATTAAAACTCCTATATTATTTAATAGAGTCTCATGCCCAAGCTGACAAGCAAACATTGCGTAATAACAGCAGCGCTCTTAATGTTAACCCCTTCCCGTTGCATGACGGTATTATTTTGCCACGGTTGTCCTACAGTTAAAGACCCATGATGGAATAATTTAGTCATGCGGGTTAAAGTCGCTGTGCAGCCATGGATTTACAGAAGATTAATGCCGTTGCTGGGTGTCTTGGCGTCTGATGCGGGTGTCGGACAAAATCCCTACAGCCAGCTTCCCTTATGCCAACATCCCGACAGCCAACTTCCAGACAGGGCAACTGCCGGACATCCCAACTTTCCTACACGGCCAACTTCCAGACATTCAAAATCTCAGTGGCTAACCCTAATACTAACACCCTAACCCTAGGTTTAGGGGGTTTAGGGCTAGGTTTAGGGGGGTTATGGTTAGGTTTAGGGGGTTAGGGTTAGGGCTAGGTATAGGGGGGTTAGGGATAGGTTATGGGGGTTAGGGTTAGTGCTAGATTTAGGGGGGTTAGGGTTACGGCCAGGTTTAGGGGGTTAGGGCTAGGTTTAGAGGGTTAGGGTTAGGGCTAGGTTTAGGGAGTTAGGGTTAGGGCTAGATATAGGGGGATTAGGGCTAGATTTAGAGGGTTAGGGTTAGATTTTGGGGGGTTAGGAGGTTTGGGTTAGGTTTAGGGGGTCAGGGCTAGATTTAGGGGGTTAGGGCTAGATTTAGGGGGGTTAGGTTTAGGGGTTAGGGATACAGTTGTGTTCAAAATTATTCAACCCCCAATGCTGTAAAGGGTTTAGGGAATTTAGTGTACATTTGTAATTGTATTCAGAATGAAATCCTACAAGGACTTTTTAAAGAACCATATGCAACTAAAATGACATCAATTGGTTTTGTAATACAGTAGTAAATGTTTCTTTTGTGAATTCTTCATTGACACAATTATTCAACCCCTTAAAGACTACCACTCTGAAGAACAGAGGTTCATTCAAGTGTTTTCAATCAGGTATTGAAAACACCTGTGGATGTCACGGAGCAGCAATAAAGCATAATAAGCACCAATTAGGCAGCTTTAAAATGACTGTGATACTCAGCTCCTTCTAGACATTTACTGGTGTGGTTACAAACATGGTGAAGTCAAGAGAATGGTCCAGGAAGACAAGAGAAGAGGTGATTACTCTTCACAGGAAGGGCAATGGCTATAAGAAGATTGCAGAGATGTTAAACATACCAAGAGAGACCATAGGAAGCATCATTCGCAAATTCAAGGCAAAGGGCACTGTTGAAACGCTACCTGGTCGTGGCAGAAAGAAGATGCTGACTTCGACTGCTGTGCGCTACCTGAAGCGTAGAGTGGAGAAAAGTCCCCGTGTGACTGCTGAGGAACTGAGAAAGGATTTGTCAGATGTGGGTACTGAAGTATCAGCTCAGACAATACGGCGCACACTGCGTAATGAAGGCCTCCATGCCAGAACTCCCAGGCGCACCCCCTTGCTGTCTCCAAAGAATCAGAAGAGTCGACTGCAGTATGCCAAAAGTCATGTGGACAAACCACAGAAGTTTTGGATAGTGTTCTGTGGACTGATGAAACAAAATTATAACTGTTTGGGCCCATGGATCAACGCTATGTTTGGAGGAGGAAGAACAAGGCCTATGAAGAAAAGAACACCTTGCCTACTGTGAAGCATGGCGGGGGGTCAATCATGCTTTGGGGCTGTTTTGCTTCTGCAGGTACAGGGAAGCTTCAGCGTGTGCAAGGTACCATGAATTCTCTTCAGTACCAGGAGATATTGTATGACAATGTGATGCAGTCCGTCACAAACCTGAGGCTTGGGAGACGTTGGACCTTTCAACAGGACAATGATCCCAAGCATACCTCCAAGTCCACTAGAGCATGGTTGCAGATTAAAGGCTGGAATATTTTGGAGTGGCCATCGCAGTCACCTGACTTAAATCCGATTGAGAACCTCTGGTGGGACTTAAAGAAAGCAGTTGCAGTGCGCAAGCCTAAGAATGTGACTGAACTGGAGGTTTTAGCCCATGACGAATGGGCGAAGATACCTGTAGATCGCTGCAAGACACTTGTGTCAAGCTATGCTTCACGTTTAAAAGCTGTTATAACTGTAAAAGGATGTTGTACTAAGTACTAAGATTGAATGTCACTTGGGGGTTGAATAAAACTGATAATGATGTGAGCACAGAAAAGACATTTGTGGTTATTTCATTATAAATGTTATGTTATATTTGTCTGACCTACACGTGCCTCTTTGATTTAATTGTAAGCAAGATGACTGAATGATCAAAATCAATGTCAAACTGGCCAAAACACTCAATTTCAGTGGGGGTTGAATAATTTTGAACACAACTGTAGATTTAGGGGGTTAGGGTTAGGGCTAGATTTAGGGGGGTTAGGCTTAGGGGGTTAGGGATAGATTTAGGGGGTTAGGTTTAGGGCTAGATTTAAGGGGATTAGTGCTAGATTTAGGGCGTTAGGGTTAGGTTTAGGGGTATGGGTTATGGCTAGGTTTAGAGGGTTAGGGCTAGGTTTAGGGGGGTTAGGGAGTAGGGTTCGTGTTTGCCGCCAGGATTTTGGATGTCTGAAAGGTGGCTGTCAGGGAGTTCTCTGTGTAGGGAAGCTGGCCGTCAGGGAGTTGTCTGTGTAGGGATGTTGGCCATCGGGATTTTGGCATTAGGGAACCTGGCTGTAGGGATTTCGACCCAAACCCATCTGATGCACACCTTCAGCAGGTAATCTTAATGTCTCTCCATATATGATCTATGTGACAGCCTATCACAGAGATCGCTGTGCTGTGTGGAAGACTA
This sequence comes from Leptobrachium leishanense, assembly GCA_009667805.1. Lineage (NCBI taxonomy): Eukaryota > Metazoa > Chordata > Amphibia > Anura > Megophryidae > Leptobrachium > Leptobrachium leishanense. The sequence continues at coordinate 22,600,122 of CM019071.1, read as the reverse complement.
AACCACTTTTCTCATGCTTTCGCTAGGCTTTATTTACAAAGCCCGAACTTGCCACCGAAGGGCACCGAATGGTGAATTTCACCGTACGGTGCAATCTCAGGGCAGTTAGTCTATTCACAAAGCTGTCAATTCTCCGAATACTGGCGAACTGTTCGCGAAATACAGTGCAGTTCAACGATCTTCGGTGGTCTTCAGCTGGAACTAAATTGTCTCATAGAGAAATAATGGTTTGTCTATTCACAGAGCGCCAAACTGCACCAAGGTGTCGGCGAAATGCCATGATTATTCGGTGATTCAGTTCGACAAGTTGAAACAGGCGAAGGTTTCAAAGTAATATAATTTTAAATTTTTATTAAAAAGAGCATTTATTGTATTAATTTTCAGGAAAAAAACCTTTTTATTTATTTTTAGAAACACCTTTTTGGGTTTATATTTTTAGACTAAAGTTTTGTTTTCCAATTTTTTTTAAAAGGTTTTTTTTTATTTATTCTGTAACAGACCTTTTTAAATTTTGATGAAATTTTGGTGCTTTGTGAATCACTCCTTCTGTGTTGTGAAGTGGAGAAACCTGGAACAGAGCGCAACCTTGTTACTACTATCTATAAATAATCTATATCCTTTTAAACTAACAGGGTTATTCAAAGAGATCCGAATTGCTTGAGAAAGGTAACCGAACGCTGAAAATCAGCTTTCGGTTACCTTTCTTGGCCATCCGGCTATCCAGAGAGCAGGCAATTCGCCAAATCCTGGCGAATTGCCTGCACATACGGTGCCTGTTCGGTGCCTGTTCAAGGGCAGTGAAATCCCCATGAAAAAGCACTGCTTCGACTATTCAGAGAACGAAAACCAGCAGTGAAAGGTTCCCCTAATGCCCTGCCATTCGGTGGTTTAATTCGGCAGTTTTATTCAGGCGAATCCCATAGGCTTCAATGTTAAAAATATTCCTGTTTTAATTCAATATCTAATAAACCGTTCATTATAAAATTCTGCAGTAAAGAGTCTCTTTATTTATATATATTTTTAGGATATTTTAAGCATTTTTCTGGATTTTGTTTTTTTTTCAAAAGTCCGATTTTTTTTTTTTAAGTTTACTTATTTTTTCTGTAACAGCCCTTTTTATTATCATTCCCTGGACCTCATATGTAAATTTCAGACATTTTTGCTAAGTAGTTTCTTTGCAAACAGCGTTTCATTTTCACAGATTCATACAAACTGTTTTCCTAATTTATTCACTTCACTCGTCTGTGGTCTCGGCTTTTTCCGGCGGCTTCGCTGCGTGTGATCGACTCCTGCTCGGGTTTTTCCGTGGTTTTCGGCAGGTTAATCCAGATGTTTTTGAGGGTTTTCGGCGTGCATTCGCCGGGTTTTGCGGTGAGTTTTCGTCAGGTTTGCCGCAGCTTTTCCCTGCAATTCCCTGCAATTCGGGGACCCTGTGGTGCTGAATACACCGCAGGGTCACCGAAATGGAATCGGCAAAAAGAACCGAATTGAAGAGAACGAAAAGTCACCAAACGTGCGGTGACTTTTCGAATCTCTTTGAATTACCCTGTAAATCTAAAATCACAGCTTGAAGTGATCACAGTACAAATCAAACATTCTTTACTGTGTAGTGTTTAATCTATTTTTTTTTTACCCTTAGAGGTCTAATTGTCCTTTCTAAAAAAATAAATATTTCATATTATATAATAAAACTCTTTATTTTTTTATTCTGACCAAGTTTAATTCTAGACTTTAAACATAGAAATGTAAGAACTGTGTGCGTCAACCCCAGCTCTACTACACTGGACCCGATCAGTGGTGTATTTAGGTTTTGTGCTGCCTTAGGCCTGACTAAACTCGTGCACCCCCTAATTTAAATTTGACGCACCCCTTCCTGTCAAGGGCACACCTCTTCCTGGTTAATCTCCACCCTTCCTCTTTAAGCTCCACCTTTTCCTCTTTAAGCTCCACCTTTTCCTTTTAGAACTACGCCTTTTCCTCTCTTTATATTAAAAGTGGATGCCAAGTGCCTACTTGTATATTTTGTATACCATTTCAAATGTATCTATTGAGATAAAGAAAATTCTGAAATGTTTAAATTCAAGCATTTTTACAAAGAACAGCCACGCATGTCAAGTAAACTGGATCACAGCCGCTCTAATTGGTTGAACAATAAAATCCACAGAAACGTGCACTGCATATGAGCGTATCACAGAGCTGCACAGCAATAAAACCCACAGAAATGGGCACTGTGTATGAGCATATCAGAGCTGCACAGCAATAAAACCCACAGAAATGTGCAGTGTGTATGAGCATATCACAGAACTGCACAGCAATAAAACTCACAGTAATGTGCAATGTGTATGAGCGTATCCCAGAGCTCCAGGGCAATAAAACTCACAGTAATATGCAGTGTGTATCACAGAATCCACAGCAATAAAACTCCCAGCAATGCAATGTGCAGTGTGTCAGCGTATCAGAATCCACAGCAATAAAACTCCCAGCAATGCAATGTGCGGTGTGTTTGAGTGCATCAGAATCCACTGCAGTAAAACTCCCAGCAAACCGAATGTATATGAGCACACAGCAATTATGCTGTGGAGCCATCTTGTCAGCAGTGGGGTGACACTGCCAGACGGTGCACTGTAGCTTTGATTCCCTTCCCGGTGGGTGTTCAGTCCAGAATAGAGTCTGTGTTAACGAAAGGGCGGGCAGCTGCGCGCGTGCGTTTCACGTGGTTCAGCCAGTCATGTGGTACTGAGACTCAGAGAAATGGCAGTGAAATGCCCTGATGTTCGGTGGTTTCAATCAGCAGGTTTATTCAGGCGAACCCCATAGGTTTCAATGTTAAAAATATTCCCGTTTTTATGCAATATCTATTAAATCATTTATTATTTTAATCTGCAGAAAAAGTCTTTACTTATTGATTTTTTTTAGTACCTTTTAGTCATTTTTCAGATTTTTTTGGGCAAAATTCCCCCCCTTTTTTTTAATAGCAGTTTTTCTTTTTTCTGTAACAGAACTTTTTATTATCAATCATAGGATCTTATATGTAAATTCCAGACATTTTCGTTCAGTAGTTCTTTTGAAAACAGCAGGCCACGGGTTTGCGGTGGCAGCATTCAGCGGCCGACTACATGCACTTTGGGGACCCTGCGGGGAATGGTGAATTCACTGCAGGGTGGGGAAATTTTATTCTCCTAAGTGCAGGGAACTACAGAACACCAAAATGTTGGCGTCATTTCGGTGCTCTGTGAGTAACCCATTTAGTGGTGAGGTTTTTTGCTGCCCCCTGGAAAGTGAAATTGAAAGTGTAAATTAGTGAAATCTCAATGTATCCTTCCTGGTAAAATACTTTGCAAAAGTAAAAAAAAATAATAAAAAAAATAATAATTTATTTTTTATTTTTAGGGGTGGGGCTACCCAGTGCGGGCCGCCGCCCCCTGGAAAGTGCCGCCCTAGGCCTGGGCCTAGTCGGCCTAGGCCAAAATACACTAGTGGACCCGATCTTACATTTCCTTTTGACGATAACTATTATTATTATTAATCTTTATTTATATAAAATGCCAGCATATTCCGCAGCGATAATGTGATGTCCAGATTTTCTAACTTGTAGGTTCAAATGGGAATATTCCTTCCCAGTTCCATTGAAATCAGCAACCAGTCATCAACAAGTTACTCCACTTGCCTATTTCCGTTACAGTTTGATTGTGAGGAAAAAAAGGGAAGTTTTATTTACTGGAACGGATTTCCACGTTTCTAATTATTATATATTATTATCTTATTTTTTTTATCATAATAATGAAATTAATATTTTTTTTATCATAATAATAAAATGAATAAACAATGAGGGTGAAGGAACCATTAAGGAAATAGTCTTATCATTGAATATATTGAGATGGTTCCATTGAAGGCCAGACTTCTTCAGGAAGATGCAGATGAGATCTCAGCAGTCCAGAATGCTTGAACATCATATTTATCAGAGAATACTTTATTACTTTAACCCATTTCTGGGCTAAATTACAATCTTCGCCCAAATGTTTGCGCCGACGCAAAAAAACATTAACGCAAGGGGTAAAACCATTTGCGCCGAATCCCATATAACAAAGTCAAGGCAACAACCGCGCAAAATCGTCTACCGCAGGTGAACCTGCGCGAACCTTGCGCGAGCTTACTGTATTTCGTGCGTCCTATACTTAACATTGAGAGCGCAAATGCGTTTGTGCGCTGGTACGAGGATGGTATTACAATCTATTTCGTGGTAATTACCGCAAAGCCTTTGCGCGCATAATTTTAGCAACTCCTAAAAGCTGGTGTTAATGGCAAATTCTATCAAAGTGGCCGAACCCAAATACACCAGCCCAAAAAAAAATATGCAGCAAAGTATAGTTACACATTCTACACATACCAAACCAATAAAATGGAGAAGTTGTGTGTGCATTTATTATTGCTGCAGCATATATGCGCAGATTGACTTTGACAGGCGCAATTTCTTAACGTGAGATAATTGTGGTTCTTAATTCTGATTGGCTGAATCGCGAGAAAAAAACTATGCGCACACTGATTTCTGCGCGCGATGATACTTCGCGAGCATTTCGGCGCATCCTGTTTGCGCACGTTATTGATCGCCGGATGAAAAGACAGGCGAGGATTGTAATACCAGTGGTGATTTGCGCTTGTAAAAGTTTAACTCTTGGTGCAAATATTCACGCTTTGCACGAGGGTTTTTGCGCGAAGATTATAATATAGCCCCCTTTGTTTCCATGTAAAACACAATACCACTCCTTACCTGCAGCAACGAATCTGAGAGGAAATAGAAGCCCAGAAGTGTTGTCTTAGGTAGAACTTAATGTGTTTTTTTTATTTATTTTTTGGCTTTGATTGAAATCTTAAATTAAAAATACTCTAAAAATCAATAGTAGTTAGATTATTTTATTTGTTGACAGAAGAACCCACAGTTGTAACATTCAAATTATTAAATTCCATTGCTTGAAGCAGCAATCTTCCCTATAACTGAATCTATGCAAAATTAAAAGGTAGGGTGACCTCTTTGGACATCACCTGATGGGTCTTCCCACACTTTGATTTTGTTTATGGCAAACATTACGACAGGGGTGGTCAACCTTGGCCCTCCACATGTTTCGGAACTACATCTACCATGATACTCAACCACTCATTAGGTCGACAGAGCCTTGTGGGAAATGTAGATCAAACACATCTGGATGGCCAAGGTTGAGCACCCATGCTTTACCATATGTGGTTTAAGCCCTAGGGAGAACTTGACCCCACCAAGCTCTCCTTAGCTCATTGTTTTTTATATAAAACTGGATATACCATAGATCGATATTATCCGTCAAAAACGCACCATGAGAAAAACAAAAAAAGAGTAAAGCGATCTATTAAAATGTTAATGTTTTCTGTTGTGCCATGTCTAAACCAGAGTTAATGCTACCCAGTACAACATATATTACACAGTTCTTATAAATAGTGATAAGCTGAGGATATGCATCATGTGTGAGCTGTTCTTGGGGGGGTTAGAGGTCTACCCGAAGCATTTTGTGTGAAAACCCTGTCTAGGGTACCAATGTATATTATACTCTTAGGGATTAGTGTGCTGAAATAAAGAGCCCAGGTGACTTATTCGGGGGGAAACGCTGTTATTTCCAGGCTATGTCGGCTTCCAGCGTATATAGAAATGATGTGAAAAGAGATGGAAGGAAAAAAAAAATAGTGGAATAGAGAATGAAGAGTTGTTGAAGTAGAGTTGGAAGTGAATTGTGTTAATGAAAAATTTAACAGTGCTGGACCCAGACGCATTGCCGAAATTGCAGAAGCAGGGATGATTAATATTTAACACGGTGATCTGCCGCTTGGCCAGTTTCTGCACATGGATGATCTCCTCCTCTCCGTATCCCTCCAATTCAAGCTTCGACCTCATCCACTAAATTTTACTTAAGCTTGCATTAATTACACCTGGTGAATTTGGGCATTCGTCCTCTCGAGAGGATGTTTGTGTATGCGTGTGCCTTTGAGGGGGAGGGCTGAGTGATCTTTAGGAAAGGAGGAGGGGAATTTGACTTGAGTGAATGAAACAAATCATGTATTTTTCATGGCTATGGGAAAGCTGGTTGTCCTATTTAGTCACATTAGATGCTCTGTTAACACAACATAAAATACAAAGTACGAAAGAGAAATAAAAGCTCAGAGCAACGCAAGAACTCCCACTTAGGCAGTCCCGAAAAAAAATAAAAAATGTAGGTTGGTGTTTTAGTACAGCAAATGTTGTCATTTTATCTGAAAATTGTCAATTACGTGAAGTCGTAGCTCCAGCCCGATGCACTTTAATCATTATTTGATTTGCGAGCTACGGGGGACGCCTCAATTAAAAATGTTTGCTTCTGTTGATTGGATCTTTAAATCCTTTAGCAGAAAAACGTCCAGACAAATTTCTATACGTATATACTTATTTATTTATTTATTAAGTCATTTTAGCAGGAAGGATACATTGAGATTTCTCTCGTATTCAAGTATGTCCTGGGTTCGAGAACATTGAGTTGTTACAGAAATACAAAGTAATAAATGTAAGATATTAAAAACAAAACACAAATATACAGATTCAGGCTAGGGTCAGACGAGCGTGATTTCTACGGACTGTACGTCCTTGCACACGGACGTACGTCAGTACGGAAGACGCAGTAGTGGCCACACAGTCCGTTTATTCACCGACGTATATTTTGACGGATGTAGGAGGGAAAATAAAATAAAAAGCAAAACCATTTTGTCCGTGAAAAATGCTGGACGTATAAATGCAGTCCGTCTGACCACGTTCCATCACTCACACACAAAGCTATGCAGACGTTGCGGACGCAGCGCACTTTGTGCGGCCGTCCTAGGGGTTGTACGTTCTTGCCTGCCTTGCGTCCGTGGGCCGCGGCCGCAGTTCAGTGCGGACGTACTTCGTGTGTCGGGCTCCGATGGGTTTTGTTTCATGCTATCACGGACATACTTTTAGGCGCCATCACAGACGCAAACACTACGCTCGTCTGACACCAGCCTAACACAGAAAATAAATATCTCCAACTATTAATCAAATGCTCAATAATTAATTAGCAGCAGAAATACATAGGCGTTCCATATTAAACATTGTTCTGCAGAAAGTTGCAATTCTATATCTATATTGTGCAAAGATGTTTTGGATGTTTTTTTACATCTCAGAATTTCTTGCTTCTCTTCTTTTTCTTTTTTTTACATGGAAAAATGGTCATAATTAATTGATGAAACCTTGTTTTTGAAAATAGGTATTACATTTTTCAGTAATTTTATTTTCATAATTCATGTGATGGCTCTAATAAAAAAGTAATGGCAATTTATAAAGACGTGTAACATTTTCAATAATGTTTGTGATAACGTAGTTTCTTTTATGCTCCATATCAGATGTTTGTAGAGACCCCTTATGCTTGGTGGGATTGGCAACTTTAGCCACATCATTGACCTGCGATGAATAGTTCAGTTTTGCAGTTGACAGTAGCATGTGATAATGTCAGGACATCTTACGGTTGTCCTTCTATGCTGCCCTAGTCCACCGGAATATATGCTATTGTGGGGATGTGTAAGAGTAACAGTGTCTTGACTCTATATTATACGATAACATACTCAGTCGTTCTATGGTCCCAGGTTAATGGCAGCAGCTTTAGGTAGGCCATTTCTATTTCCTCGTATTCAACTTTTACAATGAAGTGCGTGGCCTATGGTGGGTCTGCTTTTATGGACTAACGCTCTACTTGGCCTTAATTGACTCCAACGCAACTACATTCTAACACCTAAACATTCATTCTAGTGGGAACTCAGACAAAGGGAGACCATCCTAAAATATTATGTATGATAGCAGAATTATACGTAGTTTATATCAATTAGCAAATAACTTCTAGGTAAAAAATAATATGCTTTAATCCAAGTGGAACCATAAGTGTTATTGAGTGGGGTATTATACTTAATTAATCACTCGTTAACACTAATGGCTAACCTATTATTCCAGCTGAGATCTAAACTTTGCCTGCAGGTGGACTGTTATGAGAGGTTACTGTGGCACTGGAACACTTTCTATACTTTTTTAGGAAGTTTTACTCTGTCGGAATCAGGAGAATAATGAACAATTCCAAGGCTGCTTGTTATTCTTGTTTTTTGAGCTGACAGTTCCCCAAAAAAAACTGGCTCTGCGACTCTGGTGTTAGGGGGATTTGACTTTGCTTAAAAAATAAAATACTTCTGTAACTACGATACTGAGGACGGCACAATCTACCATCTCCTCTCGCCACTTGCAGAAGGAAACTAGTTCCCATTGCTCTTCCGCTATCCCTACATAACCCAACTTGCACGGGACCATATAGTGCTAGAGCAAGGCTCACCCATGTCTCCACGGGTTTCTATGAATACTTGGATATGAAACCATTGGCGCCACGTCCACTCGTACCAGAACAGGTAATAGGGAGCTGTTAAGGATCAATGACTCTTGCCAAATTTTACAATTGGCGGCTCCCTATTGTGGGATCTGTCAGAGATGGTTCTTTTATACAGGTGGAAGTCTATGCTTTTTCAAAATAATTAATGATGTTTTGGACATGACGGGCTCATTTCAATGATGTTGAAGTGTATGTGTAAACATTGCCGTTGCAAGACTAAGGACAGTATTACAAAGCTGGTGCTAACTTAACCAGTGGCAGAACTCAGACAGCCCCCGCTGTAGCCAATGAGAGTGATCGGCCGATTGGGAAAGAAGATGGGCCGTAGCAGGGCCCAAAAACTGTGGGGCGTGCAATGTCGCACTGTGGTGTTTAAGTCCGGGAAAAGCCACAGCGTTAAGAGGTTAAACATACTATAAAAGGTAGAATTTGCCAGTATAGCATTGTATATTGTACGTTGGCTATTTACCAATACTGAATGAGTACCCCCCTGGAGCCCGCCTCTGCTTGGAAAAGGCTTCTTCCATCTTCTTGCCAACGGGCCACCATATCACTGAGAAGAAACGTTATCCAAGAACCCATCCAACATGCACAATCCTAAAGCAACAATATATCAAAATGGCCTCCTTTGACATTTATAAACCTAACTGAAGAAGAAAGATTTAATTTAATTTTTTAATTTGTTTATGTGTATAATGTGTATAATATTTTCTTTCTTTCTTATTGTTGGCAGCAGACCACAGATTTGGCATGCCTTTGCGCTAAGAATTCGTCTGTTGTTATTCTACTTCGGTCAATAAATATCAAATGTCCGTTCGAGTCACAGGGAATTGCATTGGGATCTGCAACACTAAGATCTAGAAGACCTGTGAGAAGTACCCCCTCTGGGCATGTCCGGCATTATTCGGAGCTCGATTCCAACAGAACTTTGCCTAGTGATACAATTCCACTTAGTCCAATAACAACACTTTGAAAACAACTGCACTACCCGACGTCTACACCTCATTTTATTAGAAATAAAGATCAATACGATACGTACTACAAGCAGGCGTTGAGGGATTGACTTTAAAAAAAATTACCGTTCATTCATGCGAAACACTAAGTGCAATCTACCATGACATTCTGTTTCTGTCATTTCCCGCAAACTAAAGTGACATCATCCATAGAGCATATGAAGCGTACCCCGGCTTACTCTGTAATGCTAAATATTATTTATGACCCTTCCTTCTAGAATCAGTTTTTCTTGGGTATGAAAAATTAACAAAATTTGTTACAGTTACAATAGCTTCGTGAAGTGATAAAAAGCTGTAAAAGAATTGTTTACTACTTGGTGGATTGGTGAAGAATTGTAATTGTGATACAAAGTATCTGAATTGGATTTTTACCATTTCTAGTATCACTCCTTTAGTTTGACTACTTTCTATGTAAATGCACGTTTATCTACTGGTTTCCTACGTAGTGAAAGCCATTTCTACTTACAAAAGGAAATTCCACAACAGCCCTTCGTTCTTCAGACTTAAGTTTTTATGGTGGAACTGATGAAAAAAATAACCTAGACTTTTCGCTTTTATTTCCCCTGCAATATTTCTAAACCCAGACATTAAATCAGCCACAATTCACCTGAATTTTACAAATTAATCAAAACTGTCAGGATGCTGTCATGTATTTACTATGTGTCCTTCAAAGTGGTACATGCTGCTTTCATATGTACACGAGTCATGAACTGGGAGTCATATTCATAAAGTGCACAAACAAGCTAGGCTTCCAATCCTATTAAATGGTTACTCTACGGATAAACGGGAGAAGGAAATGGAGAGGTTAAACATAAGTACTCATGACTCTTCCTGCACCCCTCTCCTCACATTTTAACCCTTTAGCTATACTTAAAAACTCACCTGGAATCCAGTACATTGCTTACAGGAAGCAGGAGCATTTCATGTGACCAATGAGGGAAAGGGAAGCTGAGGCTGGACATTCCAGGTTTTGTCTGGCCAATCCAATGACTGGGAGGAAGGGAAGTGGGTCCTAAACTGGATCCCTCCTTTTGGTCCAAGAGCTTGAAGCTCAGGTCAGTCGTCACTGATCTAAGCTTCAATGAGAATCTAAGCCCTTGCACTAGGAGGGCTGAATCAGCCCTCTAAAAGCCCCCTCCTTTTCGAAGGGGAAGAGGGGTGAGGACACTTAACTCACTATGACCACTCAATTTACATTAAGCAGTCACAATGCCTACAGTGTCCCTATAATGTTCCCATAATGTAATAATAATATTCTGACCTTAACAGTAAACAAAAACAATCAACATTCTGATTCACACAATGGAACCTTTTGCTAAACTGATTAATCTGTATAAATACCCACGTAGTCTGCTCATAATCATAGAACGTAATGGGTGGTTTTATCATTCCACTGAGTGAAAGCAAACATTTATGCATGCCTTTTCACATTATATTACGTTTTATAGGTTTTTAAAGAAAACAAAAGCAACATAATGTTCATTATTGCACCTTTTTCTCATACAGTTTTATGATTTTCTTTTAATGAGGCTGATTAATATATGGCAAACTTTGTTTTGTAATTTTGTATTTATAAATGAGGGAGCACTCACAACTCTACTTGGGTGATGTGGTGTTGCAGGAACATCCCAAGCCCTCCACTCAAGCTTGTTCACCAATGACAAACAGGACTCTGTAACCTATTAGTGAAATACAGTTTTATTGATAGCACTATCCCAAAGAGGGACTGGCCGATCCCATGGGGAGGGGGGGGGAGCAAATTCTCTGTGGGGTGGTGCTTCATTTATATTGTTCTGGACCACTAGTAAGTTGCAGAGTCCACCATCACCTCCAGCCTAATCCTATCACCCCATCTCATTCTTTATAACGTCCTACCTCTTAACCCCCCCCACATTTCAAACATCTCCAGCTCATCTGATTTAATGTCTACATATACAATATGCTGGAAATGAGCAGCAAATGAGCTCCAGAATGTGCCACTTTTTTTTAGTAGCACTTGGACATGTCATCCAAGGTGCTGAAGCTATTTGGACAGCTTGTGGTTCAGTGTTTTCTTTCAGGGAAAGATGGATCCCCATCTGTATTATTTTACATGTAGTAGCACATTTTGACCAGCAGGGGGAGCGCTTTTCCTGTCAAATAAGCTTACTGTCTATAAAATGTTTTTTATGAAGGACACATTCATTTCTACACTGCCTGTAATGGAAAGTTGTTTTCCATAAACCCACTGGGTACTGGCAGTAGATTTATAGAAAACAATGTGGCAGTGGAAGAGTTAAAATCTATCTCTGTGTACTCAATGAAAACAAGCCTTGCATCTTTAAGGTAGACGCTTGGATGTAAAGTAGCTTGCAAGCTATTTAGAGTAGACAGCTGGACGTAAAACAACTTCCAGGCTATTTAAGACAGATTGCTGGACGTAAAAAACAACTTGCAAGCCCATTAGCATAGATTTCTGGTGTAATAAAATGTACAAGCTCATTAGAGTAGGCTGCTGAATCTAAAACATCCTGCAAACTCGTCAGATAGGCCAGTGGATTATACTTTTAGAACCTGTCGTGTTGGGGATCGAGCCAAGTTGTATCAATGGATTGGCAGAAATGTGTAAATAGTCAGCAGCTTTTGCCTTGCATCTAAAGAGAACTGAAACCATACTTCCATTTCTACCGATAATGCTCCAGAAGGATGTTCTACTACTTTGATTAAAAGGTAAAATTTGAATGTAGAATTTTATATTATGCTGGGATTGCAAAACCAATGATCACTTGCATTAACCCCTCCACTACCAAGATCGAGATATCTCGGGCTTCAAAGGCACCATCCAGTGCCCCGAAATATCGAGATATCTCAATCTGCTGATCTGCAGCCAAAAAGAGAATGAAATTCATTTTCTGCAAACAAATTTCTTTTGCATTTGGGCTGCAGAAGGTGTCCCCAAAGTTTTAGCCCTGTGGGCATAATGACCAAAGAGCTAAAACTGTAAAATCAGCTTAACATTGCCCTGAAATATCGGGCTTTCAGCAGCATTCAGCAGCCGATGCAGGGGAAAAAACAAAAGGAGCTACAGCTGTGACGGCTTTAAATCAATTTGGCAGTAGATGGCGCCATCTACTGGCCAAATATGTTATTTACAGTAATAACTATTTCTGTATATACAGTTGTGTTCAAAATTATTCAACCCCCACTGAAATTGAGTGTTTTGGCCAGTTTGACATTGATTTTGATCATTCAGTCATCTTGCTTACAATTAAATCAAAGAGGCACGTGTAGGTCAGACAAATATAACATAACATTTATAATGAAATAACCACAAATGTCTTTTCTGTGCTCATATCATTATCAGTTTTATTCAACCCCCAAGTGACATTCAATCTTAGTACTTAGTACAACATCCTTTTACAGTTATAACAGCTTTTAAACGTGAAGCATAGCTTGACACAAGTGTCTTGCAGCGATCTACGGGTATCTTCGCCCATTCGTCATGGGCAAAAGCCTCCAGTTCAGTCACATTCTTAGGCCTGCGCACTGCAACTGCTTTCTTTAAGTCCCACCAGAGGTTCTCAATCGGATTTAAGTCAGGTGACTGCGATGGCCACTCCAAAATGTTCCAGCCTTTAATCTGCAACCATGCTCTAGTGGACTTGGAGGTATGTTTGGGATCATTGTCCTGTTGAAAGGGCCAACGTCTCCCAAGCCTCAGGTTTGTGACGGACTGCATCACATTGTCATCCAATATCTCCTGGTACTGAAGAGAATTCATGGTACCTTGCACACGCTGAAGCTTCCCTGTACCTGCAGAAGCAAAACAGCCCCAAAGCATGATTGACCCCCGCCATGCTTCACAGTAGGCAAGGTGTTCTTTTCTTCATAGGCCTTGTTCTTCCTCCTCCAAACATAGCGTTGATCCATGGGCCCAAACAGTTCTAATTTTGTTTCATCAGTCCACAGAACACTATCCCAAAACTTCTGTGGTTTGTCCACATGACTTTTGGCATACTGCAGTCGACTCTTCTTATTCTTTGGAGACAACAAGGGTGTGCGCCTGGGAGTTCTGGCATGGAGGCCGTCATTACGGAGTGTGCGCCGTATTGTCTGAGCTGAAACTTCAGTACCCACATCTGACAAATCTTTTCTCAGTTCCTCAGCAGTCACACGGGGACTTTTCTCCACTCTACGCTTCAGGTAGCGCACAGCAGTCGAAGTCAGCATCTTCTTTCTGCCACGACCAGGTAGCGTTTCAACAGTGCCCTTTGCCTTGAATTTGCGAATGATGCTTCCTATGGTCTCTCTTGGTATGTTTAACATCTTTGCAATCTTCTTATAGCCATTGCCCTTCCTGTGAAGAGTAATCACCTCTTCTCTTGTCTTCCTGGACCATTCTCTTGACTTCACCATGTTTGTAACCACACCAGTAAATGTCTAGAAGGAGCTGAGTATCACAGTCATTTTAAAGCTGCCTAATTGGTGCTTATTATGCTTTATTGCTGCTCCGTGACATCCACAGGTGTTTTCAATACCTGATTGAAAACACTTGAATGAACCTCTGTTCTTCAGAGTGGTAGTCTTTAAGGGGTTGAATAATTGTGTCAATGAAGAATTCACAAAAGAAACATTTACTACTGTATTACAAAACCAATTGATGTCATTTTAGTTGCATATGGTTCTTTAAAAAGTCCTTGTAGGATTTCATTCTGAATACAATTACAAATATACACTAAATTCCCTAAAACCCTTTACAGCATTGGGGGTTGAATAATTTTGAACACAACTGTATATATGTATACATAATTATAATTGCTTTGATGCCCGTTATGGCACATTCTAAATGTTTGAATAAGATCTTCTGTATATCTGCCTCCATTGCTATTGGTGACTAGCTGTTAAATTGATACCGACCTTTTACAGCTCAAGTAGAGACCCCATCAGTCTTAGTGGTCTCTCTGTGCATTGATTTAACATACATGTTCACAATTATACATTTTTCTCTTATATGTTTTTTATTGTCCTTAATGCAAATATATCAATAAAGTTTTTTCCCCTTATTAATTTAGTCGCCCGTCTCTGCATTTTTCTAGCGCCATAATATCCTGTCTTAAGACAGGTGCCCAAAATTGCACGGCATATTCAAGGTCCTGACCTGGAACTCAATGTAGGGCAATCCATTAATGCTGCTACCCGTTCTCAGGGCTCTCATATACTTTTTTGTTCTCTTGTATTACTGTAAAAAAAGCTGCAAGGAGCAGCTCCCACCCTCACTGTAACAAATAGTTCATCAAACTTAATTGCTGCATTAAACAGCCAGGGTGAGGGAAAAATAAAGAGAGAGCTGTGGGTCACTCACTATTGTAGAGCGATAAGATTCAGGGGATGTAATTGCTGAAAATCCATGTACAGTGAGTACAGATCCAATGTTTTGCTGTAATTTCCATATACACAAATTATTCCACATACAGATAATATTTTTTTTATTCTATTGGTATTTTGTGGAAGCTGCATTGCTAATAATCTCATTATGATCACTACAAATCCCCATAAGCAGGAGATCTCACCATCTTTAGTATCTATCTTTAGCACAGTTACTGTATTTGACACAAAGACTATGTCTGCCTGTATGCTGATAATGCAGATCCCATTTGAAATTGTTTAAGCTAAAGGATGCCATCTAGAGTTTAGAACTTTTCATCACTACAACATTTCTTTAAAGCAGTGTTTCCAAACTTGTCCTCCGGACCTCGCTGACAGGCCAGGTTTGCAGATATCTGAAGCACAGCACAGGTGATTTAATTTGCTGCTCGGTGATTGCAGGATTCAGTCTACATTTTCACAAGGTGATCTGCAAAATCTGGCCGGGATGACGGTCCCGAGGACAGGTTTGGGAAACACTGCCTTAAAGGATAAACTAATAAGTGAACTATTAAAAAAAGAGCAAAATTTAATTATTTTAATTTTAAAACTCTCAGATTAGAGATTTCTATGGGCTGATAACTATGTATCCCGTGTTTCACATAAATGTTATACTAACATGCAGAAAAACTGTTTGGTACTGAAAGGGTTAGCTAATGACAGCATCAGTGCAACTGCAATCAGCTTACACAGTTGATGCATTTAACTTTCCCTACAAATTGAATTGCTGCTGAGTGCTGACCTACAATTCCTATAAAGCCCTGCTGTGGAAAAGTTTAAAAGACATATGCCCAACCTTTGTAATCCAGAATGAGGGAATCCCTATTGACTCGTCCATTCCCAGGTTTGGACAGGACTCTTTGCTGATGCCAAAAAACTCAGGAGATTGGCAACAACATAAAGATCTTCAACAGATAATTTGAATTACTATTTAATTACTGTCCAATGCTTATCATTTTTATAGTGTAATAGGCATAGAGGGTATTTCCCTTTACAATACACTATATACAGATTATTGCAGAAATCCATTATTGATGGAATACATTTTCTAAAAAAAAATGAAAATATTTTTTACTTTCATAGCAACGAATATACATGCAGGACCTCCTGCTGCAAGACCCTGTATAATCATTTATTGATGAAAATGTTCACTAACAGGGTTATTCAGAGAGAGGTGAAAACCAGGAGAATGACTGGAGAATTGAAAATTCTAGGTCAAAATAGCCGATTTGTAAAGTGAGATAAATGGGAGAATTTTTCTGGTTTGGCTATTTTGACCTAGAATTTTCACTTCTCTAGTCATTCTCCTGGTTTTCACCTCTCTCTGAATAACCCCCATAGAGTTCTGCAGTCCCTAGAGACCATAGGGAGTGCCTGCTGGGAGATTTAGGCTGGCGTCAGACGAGCGTGCTATGTGCGCCTGTACTGACTTGCTTACCGGCGTCCGTCTCAGCGTTGTGATGCTGCAACAGGACTGGTCACACGCTTGTGCGCGCGCAACAAGCGTCTGTTATCCAAGCCTCTCGAGCAAAGCGCTAGGACGCGCGTTGGCGGAGCTGCAAAGCGCAATTCTCCATAAGAGGAACGCACTTTGCAGCGCTGAGCGCACTCAGCGAGGTGGCCAGACAGGTGTTGAGTGGAAGGAACGTCCATTCTCACGAACGTTCTTTCTGCTCTCCAAAGACGCTCGCCTGACACTAGCCTAAGTCCTTCTTGTCCTCCTCTTACATTCCCTTCTATATTTTTGTATGTTCTTTATCTGTTTTACAAGAAATCCAAGGAAATGGAAAGTGATTCTTTATAGTTTTTAAGTGATAAATGTTTGAATGTGTGTGGATACATAAGGGTTTTATTCAAAGTGCGCCGAATTTGCCACCAAATTGTACCGAACGGTGAATTTCACCGTACGGTGCAATTTCGTGGCAGTTCGTCTATTCACTAAATGTGAAGGTTCGCCATCACTGCCCTATGCTGTAAAAAGTGGTTGAAGTCAGGCAGCCGATGCAGGGAAAAATAAAATTTCCCAAGCTTATTTCAGAATTGTCAGAACGTCAGTATGATCAATTCAATAACAGCCGCTGGGTAGCGAGCGGCTAAAGACATAAAGAAGTTTCAAGAGATCCTCCAAAGTAGGAATAAATGATTCTGTCTAGCCTATGGTAAAATTGGAATGGGATATCACTGTAGGAGATCCTTCTTTTGCTGCAACTGTAACAGTAAGGCTAGGGTCAGACTAACGCATTTTTCGCGTTGTCCGTGAAAAAGTGCGTTCGAACGAATGGATGCATTTTTTCACAGAATACGCAATAGCGGTCATACCATGCGCATTTTCGTCCGTGATTTCGTACGAATCATCAATAAAACCCTTTTTGTGTCTGGACGTTATGTTGGCCGGACATTAGCAGCGTCTGACGTCTCCTAATCACACACACACGCCTCTAGCGGACGCAGCGCACTCTGTACGTCAGTATTAGCGGTTTCACGTTCTCGAAAAAAATGCGTTCGTTTGCCACTTGCGTTGCGCTGCCGCACTTTTGTGCGGCCGTTCTTCGTATGCTGCCTGGTATTGGACGTCATTTGCTGCTAGCACGGCCGTGATTTAGTGCTGCTAAACGCACGTTGATACTGCGTTAGTCTGACCCTAGCCTAAGTAATAGTATCAAAAGGCTGCAAAGACCTGAACACCAGTTCCTTAATTAAGCAGTCAGAACATAATTTAACTTCTGGGTAACCCAAGTTCATATTTCCAAAGGTTGTCTATTCATTTTGTAAATACATTTTCTAAAATATTAAAAATACTCAACGTGTGTACTTAACATTCCGCACGCCTTAAATGTCATCGTTGGTGTCAATTTTTAATAATACACTTCCTAATACAATATCAGTGGTAGTTACGGAGCAGCACTGTCAGTGCGCTCTTTCTGACCTTTCAACTTACCTTCTGTGCAACCTGCAAACTCCGTGATTAATAATGGATTGACTAGTGAACCAGCTGCAGCCAGGATTTTTCCACCCTCTTAGACAAATCATGTTCCTCTCGTGGGCTAGTTATTGATTTTGATACTGATTCTGTCCTTCCCAACAGAAAGATAACAGCTCAATGTGTGCACACCTAAACATTTGTAATAATCTCTAGAATTAAAAAAAAAAAATGTCCGCGATGGAGATTATTAATAGTTTTTACAAGATAGAAACCAAATCTAATTTGATTCACACCTATTCGATGCAGAAAACTTTCTGTTAAAATGTTAACAGCGACCGTGTATTTCCAAACCTTCAAATATTCCAGGGTGCTGTATAATCGTCAGTCGGTACAAATAATTAATGACAACACATGTTTTGAAAGCGTGGTACAAAGGAAGAATGATCCATGGGCAGCGCTGGGTTTCATGAAGTCCTAAGAGTGAGCATGTTTTGGAGAGATTGTCTCAACATACAGAGAACAACTAAGCTCACAAAACCCTAACAAACATTTTGTGAATCTCCATAGTTGGATGGCATGTTGTTGTTGTTGTTGTTTTATTATCTCACTTTCTCAAAATAAAATATATATTTTACCAGGATGGATACATTGAGATTTCTCTCGTTTTCAAGTATGTCCTGGGTGGCGAGTATGTACCGTTAGGTGTCTTGCCCAAGGACACTTACTGGAGAGGTGCTCTGACCAGGATCCAAACCTGTGTCTCCACGGTTATAGAGTAGTGACGTTACCTCTACTCCACCCAGTACATTTAAATGTTTTTAAAAAAATTACTGTCGCAGGAACCAGATTTCAAACATTTGTAGCATTGTGGTGTTGTTTACTTTAGATCCTGATTTTGCTCTACCAAGCATATGCTAGCAGGACAAAGAGAATATGCATTATTAACTGTTCGCTGCAGAGGATGCGCTGGACGCGTCCTTTGGTTTTATGCTAGAATGCAAAGCATGTGTCCGGTGTTTTGTCTCTGTCCCCCAACTCTGTGCTAATCTTTTGCTTCAACCACAGTGGTCTTACATCTTGGATGTCAGCCCTTGCTTTCAAATTGCCTCCCGTACACTGACATCATCGCACAAGGACATGATGACATCAGAAATGAGGCTTCCTCCACCCAGTAGACAAATCCTATTACAGGACATGTAGTTGTCCTTTAGCCTGCTGTATCTTTAGTACAATATAGCTAATAACGGCATTTGAGGTGTCTGAGTAAAGATTGGATGGCACACGGCCAGACTGTTTGTATTTGCAGGTTTACAATATATACACTTCACTTTATAACAGATCCCATTTAACCTATTTATGCTCCTGTGGAGAAAGATCTCTGCTGTACAAGGGTTTGGCTAGTTATTGGTCAAAGTTGGATCATTAAAGTTACACTACTAATTCTGTACAGCTTGGAAAAAAGCCGAGACAGAGGAGATATGATAGAAACATTTAAATACGTAAAGGAATCCACAAGGTAGAGGAAGGGAGTATATTTAAAAGGAAACAAAGTAGCAAAACAAGAGGACATAGTCTTAGATTAGAGGGGCAAAGGTTTAAAAGTAACATCAGGAAGCATTATTTTACTGAGAGGGTGGTGGATACATGGAACAGTCTTCCAGTTGAAGTGGTAGAGGCCAAAACAGTGATTGAATTTAAGCAGGCATGGGATAGGCATAAGGCTATCCTAAACAAAAGATAAATCCAGGTAAAGTATCCATGTAATTGGGCAGACTAGATGGGCCGAAAGGTTCTTATCTGCCGACATTTTCTATGTTTCTATGTTTCCAAAAGCTGGAACTAGATTACTTTACATTACAAACAAAAACCACCATATAAATCACATGCTGCTGGTTTTTTTCTTTGTTTGAAGTAATTGCGTGTAAAAAGAAAAAAGAAAATTAGGGTTTTTTTTATCTCCTGTTTCCATTTTGTGGGTTTTATCATGATGCAACATTTATCAAAATATATGAAAACATTACTTTATGGCTGTGCTTTATCTTATTACAGTTATTGAGGTGGAGGAGGGAATGTTTAGATAAGGCAGCAGGGGGTGTATTGTGTTGTCAGGGCTAATCAAGATAAGAGATGACAGCTGAATGAGATAAAACAGGGAGCTTAAAAGACTTCTATCACCCACGGGTGATGTCAGTTACAGTTTCAAGCTTTTATAAAGGGCTAACAAGTTCCGTAGCGCTGTACAATGGGAGGCAAAATAACAAATATACATACAGGTTCAACACGCATAACAGTAGGAGGACCCTGCTCAAGAGCTTACAGTCTAAGAGGAGAGGGATGACACACTAGGTGAGGATTAGTAGAGAATCATGTCCTTTGAATACATCCCACACAATAGATGGATTTGAGTCAGTGATCCACCCATAGATTCCATTCTATCACCAAAGCCACACAGTGAGGAGCAAGTGATGTAAAGATACTATGGGGGGGGCAGTTTACAACACGAAAGACCCAGTGACACAGACAGTAAAATATTTTCTTAATACACGTAAAAGAAAAGAACAAAGCACATGTAAGATATCAGCAACATAAAATAAACACAGTAAGGACATTTCATTTTATGGTGGTAGTGGCCCTTTAAACATTTTTTTTCTTATTTTATAAGTAAAGTTATATGTAATCCTATGTCTCCTCCACGGAGTATCCTTCAGGTTAGTATCTAGTCTGTCTACATTATATAATGAATACCATATATTTGCTGTTTCTTACTGAAACCCACTTCACAATTTTTTACAATCTGGCAGTACTCCGTGTCCCTACCTCCTTGGTAAACCTTCATTTTTTCCTATAAGTCAATGCTGCCATGATATGATCAAGACAGTGGAATGTTTATTCATACTTATGTACCACTTAGGTACCCACCCTTCTATTTTGAGGAATGAGGAGCTTGGTAACAGGCGACCCGACAGGGAGCGGACACGGATATTTATTTTAATTTCAATGTTCTAATTTCCTATCGAGGAGGCGGAGCTACACATAAATCAGTGCTGCCATGGGTAACGATCAGGAAGTGAAAATTCCGTAAGCATGAATACATTTCCCATTTCAACAACTTTAATGGCTGCAGTTTTGTGATTTAGAGGCATAAAACCATGTTTATGATAAATATGGTCATAATTTTACAGCTTTTTTATTTTACATTTGGCTTTTCTTTTTAATTCGACTGCAGTTTTGTGGTTCCTTTTTAAAAGACAAGTGGTCTCTACTATAATATTTATATCATTCGTTATCATATATATCACAAATGAGGCGTAATTAGTATTTTATTCAAGTACGATCGACTCCACTTTTATCAATTATATGTTCTGTGCTTGGTTAGTTTGCCGTCTTACCGAGCTTCCTCTCAGTTCCCCAAGCTCCTGCTCTTCAGACAAAGATGTGAAACTTTGATCTGCTCGGCTGCTTCCACCAGGGGATTGGCTTAGAGGTTAATTATACAAAGACAGTTTCCAGCTGTGGCAGAAAGCTCCCCTGTACGCTCGACCCTCTCCCAGGTACCCCCCCCCCCAAAGAAGACTGGCAGTTAAGAGGAGCCCGTGAAACAACTTTTGATTTGACAAAGTATCTACCGGTACTTGATGAATCTGTAATTATCACGTTGGTTGCATAAACACTCTCCACAGCACAGACTTTATGAGCAAATATGTTTATTTGACAGTTACTGAATATGGATATACGGGTTATAATATTATCTAGAGCAGCGTATCACCTCTACGTCATGACCATGGCTAAAAAATATCTCAAACTAATACATGCTCAACATATACGTAATCCTTCATAAAATCGCTAATAGTTATTCATTCTTTTTAATCCTTTAGTTATTTTTAGGTATCTTAGAATATATTCGTAAAGCTCTTTATTTGATTCATAAAAAAATATATATATTTTTTTAATTCAAATATTAATAATTAAAAACACTGATAATTATACAACAAAAAATGGTGATAATTAATCTTGAGTAAAGTAATACACGTTTCAATAAGTAAGGTATTCCAAAGTCCTAGCACTAATTACAGGAGCGATGTAACCCCTAAAAGCTGATGCTGATTCTGATTTTGCAAAATCATTTAGCACCCCCATTAAATCCCATACTCCCCTCTTATCCCGCGGTGCGAATGGTGGCCGGATCCGCACCTTTCTTGTCACCGGGTGCAGAGTGATAGAAATAGTTCCCAATCTCGAAGCCCGGAAGCACAGCCCTCCATGGAGTACTATGGATTCCAGGAGGTGATACGGCAGCGTAGAAGCTCCCGTGGGTATCGATGCGTTTTAGGGCGGGGTGTCGAGGTTGCGCCTGCCCCGGAATATGGAATGAAAATGGGGATGCTGCGGGGAATCTGCAGGTGCATATTTTCCCGTTAGCATCCCCATTTAAGCATGAGGAAGAGTATAGGGCCCTACATGTTTAAAGAAACCATATGAATTATCTTTTATACAAATATTTTTTTTTGTATTCAAAATTTTTATTTTGAAAGAAAGTCAGCGGTACAATCAGCTAGTCAAAATAAATGAAAGCAATAACTCAGGATCAACATACAGGTATTCAGCAAGTAAGAAAACAATATTCAAATAGGAAAGTGGGGGGGGAGAGACACACCAAAAAGCGCTCCAGGGAAAAAAAAAAAGAAGGGGATGGCAAAGGCCAGGTGTGTGACTTTCCTGGCTCGCTCCTAAGTAAGGAGGCCATGGAAATGTGCAGGTCACAAGGCCGAGGTACTCGGGGGCCAGGTATGGTGGGCAGAGCCATGGTGGCCACCACGATGGCACACCCCGAGTTGGCCCCAAACGCCCAAAAAAAAAATAGGGAGGGGGAGTCTGTAGCACGAGGTGGCGTGTAAAAACAAAGGGAAAGGGAGGAAAAGGGGGGGGTTAAGAGTCATCAAGGGAACATATTCGGCTAGGAGACAGATCAAAAACACTGTGCTAAATAACAAACAAATCTGCATGAAAAATAAGACAAATTTATAATGGCGAAAACTGCGTCACAAGCCCAAAAAGGGGGCTCAGGGAACACAAGTAAACCTAAACTTTTCAAAAGCTTAATAGCTCAGCCTACGTGGTGGGCGGCGGGGGGAGAGAGTCAACCAAATTACAGCAAAAAATTCTAAATATGTGTCCCCAGCCAGGGAACACCAGAGAATAATGTCATCCAAAACAAGTGGCAAAGACAAATAAGGGTCTGCGTCTCGTGAGAAGAAATAAAAGCAGAAAGGTCCGCTTAGCCAGTGTCCCTGAATGGCACCGAGCGCGATACCGGCAGGTTAGGCCAGGCAGCAAATCTGGGGTCAAAGCGGGGGAACAAGACCAGCCGGGTAAGCAGGCACCCCTCAGAACTGCCATAGTCCCCACCAGCATCCCGAGCTAAGTCCGCCAGCCGCTTTCCCTCCTCTTTGTAGGGCCGAGGATCCCTCATCTTTACCGGGCAGCAAATGAACCCAGGCGTCTCATCCATCTCCGGCGTCCGGCAAGGATCCACCACATGCAGGTCTGCATGAGCCTCTGACCCTCAGGGCACACAGGACAGCAGCGGCGCTTCTCCATCCCGCGTGCAGCTCATCATGCTCGAGGTCTCCAACTCCTGCGGCAGCAGCGGCGTCTCCGCCGGGTCACCTCCCTCAATGCGGGTCTCCATTTCATCAGGGGAACAGGCCTCATCAGGGTACTGATCTGGGGCAATCCCAATCGCCTCCGTTCCTGGAGTCCACTTCACTGCACCGTCCCGCAGCGCAACATAATTTGGCGCCAGACGCCCTTTGTAAGCGGGCCTTCCGCTTCCACCCCCTCCAGCAACCGCAAACAGGCCTCCAGGCCTGAGACAAAGGAATCAACGCCTCTAGCTGGAGACGGAATTCCAACCCGCTGGTCTGCAACGGGTCCATCCAGGGCAATCGGGAAACGGGGGCCCTCCGTCTCCGTCGATCCTAGCATGGGCTCAGACTGGGTCAACTGTGCAGGACAGGCAGGCAGAAACTGTACAGGAGTGGGGGAGAAGGCCACAAGATGGCTGCCGGC
This sequence comes from Leptobrachium leishanense, assembly GCA_009667805.1. Taxonomy (NCBI): domain Eukaryota; kingdom Metazoa; phylum Chordata; class Amphibia; order Anura; family Megophryidae; genus Leptobrachium; species Leptobrachium leishanense. The sequence goes on along the minus strand of CM019071.1, from coordinate 22,576,276 downwards.
GCCTCGCTCCAGCCACATGGCAGGGGCTGCAAAAAATGGCTCTGGTCCGGAGGGGGGTCCAAACGGGCTCCGGGCAGCTCGATTCCGATGACCAGCCACTTCGGGACCTAAAAGCCAGGAAGCACTGCGGGTAAAGTCAATTTGAGGTCCCCAAAGGTCGCAGACGTGCGGAGCTCCAATAAAACACGTCTGCTCTCGATAGCAGCCGGCCACGCCCCCCCTTATACAAATATTTTAGAGAATGGGCCAAATAGGATCTCTGTTCCAAATTGCAAAAATAGTGGAGGAACTGTGTTCCCAAGCGTTCCTGCTACTTCCATCCCAGAGATAATGGTTTTTAGAACTGGTGGAAGAATATGTAAAAGAAGGGCATTTTATCGTGGTGGCTGGTAGCAGGGGAGCTACTGTGCGACTCAATGCCTTTCAGTAAAGTTCAGTGAATGGAGAATGTTACAAATCCTTCATATGTGCAGACTGAGCATGTCTAATGGCCTAAGATGGGGCAGTTTCTCTGAATGTCCCAAGATCTTGACATGCTCAGCTGCTCTCAAAATCTTCTCTGAGAGCCATCCAAGAGGTTAATGGAGAGCAATTATTAAAGGAATAAAATACTAAAATACTTTTTTAATTAAATCCATAATCACTTATATTTGTATGATCACCTTGATTTTTTAATAAGTTAAAAAGTCAACTCTTCCTTTTAGGGATGAATATGTTAATATTCTTATAATTCAACAGATTTTTATAATTATTATGCGCAATGGTGGGGCGTTGCCCCGTTTATCCATTTGGATGAACCAGTGCTGAACAATTATATATCATATACAATTATATTATATTATAAGCATAGGGGCCTGCAAATAACCCATGGAAAAGACCCGTTTCTCCAAACTGTTTGCATAGGCACACTTAAATTAAAATGTGCAGAAAAACAAGTCCATAAAAACATACCTCTTCGACAATCATAAGTGCTGAGCATTTACCGCAAGTCTGGCACCTCTACAAAGAAAATGTAGAATTTGGTAAAATTCTGAGTTATTTCCATGGAATGCCTACGTTCTGCCCATCAACAGGTCAGGAAGGACTGTGATCCCATATCCACAATCAAGAACGCGTCAACTAAAGAAGGAAAAATGTAAGAGAGCACAATTGACATAAATGTTCCGAACAAGCTACACATGTTATTTTTAAGTCACAAGACCCAAAACAAAATACTTATAAGAACATAAAAGTGAACTTGACATTAAACTAACATGAGTAATAATTGTTTCCTGGCCAGGAGATTGTGCACACAGTCATCCTATATAGGGTTTAGCATGGCTACCGAGGCCTGTTTTTTTCTGGCAGAAATGGGCATTAGTGATTGGCTTGCATATTAGTGCGATGTGATGCTGTCATGCTCTGCAATACTATACCTGCTAATGCCCCAAACAGGACTCCAACTAACAGACATCACCACATGAGAGGAGTTCCTACTACCACAATGGCCACGATACAGGTTGGCACTTCACCTTGCAGGATCGACAGCTGTGCTGTGCCTATATATCGTAAATTCCATCTTTTGCCTTCTGGTCGTTTTGTGAATTGTTTTGATTCGGGTGCTTCCAATATTGCCTGTTTAGGGGCTTCTGTTTGGGTTCCGAATAGTTCTGAAGGTGCTCGTACTTCAAATCATTCCAATAAATACCCTGTACTTGGCATGGCTTGTATGATAACCTGTGAAAAATGAAGATAAGCATACAACTCTATACGTTACCCTTGCCAAGTGTTCCCAGGTTCAAAGGCAGCCAGCCCATCGCAATACCAAAATCTAAATAGGATCTGGTCACATCATGCAGAATATGGGAAAAATAGGAGCAAGATGTATTGGAGAACGCACAATGTTTTGGTCTAATCCAAGGACCTTCATCAAGCGTTTGGATTTTGGTGTAGGATAACCTGTGCCCTTGTTTACCATCCATTACTTATTGTATCATATATGTGTTCCGCTCTTATTCAGACTTTGGCTTGTTTTCTGATTACACCTTTTATCGGTATAGTTACCGGTCATTCTAAGGGCCGACCTATGTGTTGGGTCCCCTGTTAATTGTGCATTGACAGTGCTTTTATCCAATGGGGTCACCCAGATACAGTTTGGGTAGCCCCAATCAACTTTCTGGTCCACTTCCAATCTAGAAAAAAGGAAAATAAAATATCAGGTCACCACTTCCACTTCTGACGTGGAAGATGTGCGATATCGCGATTGGCTGGGATTTAAAATGAAGACAGCTGAAAATTGTTTCTGGGATTTGAGTGACTATAAGAAGAGAACTAATGGCAGTTGTAAGCATGATGCTGAGGAAGTGAGGTTGGTACTCACGAAACACGTTGAGCTGCTTTGGGAGGGACCGCGATTTTGGACCATAGAACCCCATCCTTGACCATTAGTGTTGGCCTACACCTACCGGAGGACAGATGATGGACCACCTGGGACTGTGATCGGGAGGTTTGGGCCATTGCGGCCAACGTACATACAGTCATGGCCGAAATTATTGGCACCCCAGACATTTTTCCAGAAAATCAAGTATTTCTCACAGAAAAGTATTGCAGTACCACATGTTTTGCTATACACATGTTTATTCCCTTTGTGTGTATTGGAAAAAAAACAAAAAAAGCGAGGCAAAAAAGCAAATTGGACATAATGTCACACAAAACTCCAAAAATGGGCTGGACAAAATTCTTGGCACCCTTTCAAAATTGTGGATAAATAAGATTGTTTCAAGCATGTGATAGAAACATAGAAACATAGAAAAATGTCGGCAGATAAGAACCTTTCGGCCCATCTAGTCTGCCCAATTACATGGATACTTTACCTGGATTTATCTTTTGTTTAGGATAGCCTTATGCCTATCCCATGCTTGCTTAAATTCAATTACTGTTTTGGCCTCTACCACTTCTACTGGAAGACTGTTCCATGTATCCACCACCCGCTCAGTAAAATAATGCTCCTGTAAACTCACCTGGGACAAGTAACAAGTGTGGTCAATATAAAAATCACACCTGAAAGCAGATAAAAAGGAGAGAAGTTCACTTAGTCTTTGCATTGTGTGTCAGTGTGTGCCACACTAAGCATGGACAACAGAAAGAGGAGAAGAGACCGGTCTGAGGACTTGAGAACCAAAATTGTGGAAAAATATCAACAATCTCAAGGTTACAAGTCCATCTCCAGAGATCTAGATTTGCCTTTGTCCACAGTGCGCAACATTATCAAGAAGTTTGCAACCCATGGTATTGTAGCTAATCTCTCTGTGGGTGGACGGAAGAGAAAAATTGATGAAAGGTTGCAACGAAGGATAAGCAGCCCCAAACAAGTTCCAAAGAAATTCAAGCTGTCCTGCAGGCTCAGGGAGCATCAGTGTCAGCGCAAACTATCCATCGACATTTAAATGAAATGAAACGCTATGACAGGAGACCCAGGAGGACCCCACTGCTGACACAGAGACATAAAAAATCAAGACTGCAGTTTGCCAAAATGTAAACCAAAATCCTTCTGGGAAAACGTCTTGTGGACAGATGAGACCAAGATAGAGCTTTTTGGTAAAGCACATCATTCTACTGTTTACCGAAAATGGAATGAGGCCTACAAAGAAAAGAGCACAGTACCTACAGTGAAATATGGTGGAGGTTCAATGATGTTTTGGGGTTGTTTTGCTGCCTCTGGCACTGGGTGCCTTGAATGTCTGCAAGGCATCATGAAATCTGAGGATTACCAAAGGATTTTGGGTCTCACTGTAGAGTCCAGTGTCAGAAAGCTGGGTTTGTGTCCGAGATCTTGGGCCTTCCAGCAGGACAATGACCCCAAACATACGTCAAAAAGCACCCAGAAATGGATGGCAACAAAGCGCTGGAGAGTTCTGAAGTGGCCAGCAATGAGTCCAGATCTAAATCCCATTGAACACCTGTGGAGAGATCTTAAAATTGCTGTTGGGAAAAGGCGCCCTTCCAATAAGAGAGACCTGGAGCAGTTTGCAAAGGAAGAGTGGTCCAAAACTCCGGGTGAGAGGTGTAAGAAGCTTATTGATGGTTATAGGAAGCGGCTGATTTCAGTTATTTTTTCCAAAGGGTGTTCAACCAAATATTAAGTTAAGGGTGCCAATAATTTTGTCCAGCCCATTTTTGGAGTTTTTTGTGACATTATGTCCAATTTGCTTTTTTCCTCCCTTTTTTTGTTTTGTTCTAATACACACAAAGGGAATAAACATGTGTATAGCAAAACATGTGTTACTGCAATACTTTTCTGTGAGAAATACTTGATTTTCTGGAAAAATGTCTGGGGTGCCAATAATTTCGGCCATGACTGTATGCACATTTGGTTATGTGCGTTTTATTTGTGAGTTTGTTTTTTGGATTTTAATAAATAATTTTTATATCTAAAATACTACACCATATTTTATTTTCCATTTTTTCTAGATTGGAAGTGGACCAAAAAGTTGATTGGGGCTACCCAAACTGTATCTGGGTGACCCCATTGGATGAAAGCACTGTCAATGCGCCATTCTATGTTTTAGTCTGTGCATGTGATTGAGGATATTGGGTGAACCTCGGAATTGTCTGCAGGAGGTGGAAGACTATATTTATCTGTTGCTGTTAATTGTGACAGGTACAATGTGACTTTTGACTTTCTCGTCACACGGGAGGCCACTCACTTCATCCCCATATCGATTCATATTGAGACATTGTTAAAACTGATTGAATTTAAAACGGATGCTGGTGTTCTTATACTCTTTGACTATAAAAAAAAATCCCCTTTTCTGATCCAATCAGATCTCCATTACCTTCATAATACTTCATAATGTACTGTAACACTGAGCATGGTGAACAAATGAATCTCAAATTAATATTTCATTGGTTTCTGTGCGGCGAGGTACACGCATTTCTTTTGTTTTATAAACTGCATTGATTTCTTTTCCTCCTTGATTTGGGAATCGAATTATCAACAAGGAATAAGAACGCAAGAACAAATTGAAATACAGTGTACAATATCCACGAAAAAGAATATGTGTACTTGCAAAATACGTGCACTGGTCTCCTGACGCCACCTTAATTCATTTTAATGCATGGCGTAATAGGACGGACAGTTTCGCTGCGTTCAAGGAAAGGCTCAATTACGGAAAAGTTCCGTCTGAATCTTAATGAGTGTTGAAGCTCTCAAGACCATCCAGCCGAAGATCGAATTCTTCCAAGAGCAAGAAAATTTCTTTAAAAGTCTTATTACGTCCCATCGCTAAGTGAGACGGAGCATGGGTCATGTGGGGGTCCTCAGATGATCTGCTTCTTCCTTAGCGAGTCTGCTAATGACACTGGAAATATGCTAAGGAGCTGCCTGCGAGGGGCCTTTCTAATGCGGTCACTTCCTAGGACCTCAAAAGAAGCTTTAATTGCAGAGCTTTGGAGACAGCAGGTGTGCTTGTCATGTCTAATCAGAGATGCGGGTCCACTTGACAGCTCAGCCGAAGAAGGGTCTCTCTCACTCTCCCTCCACACGCCTGCCCTGGTTCCCCTCCTCCTCTCTAACTTTTCAGTCATTGCACACCTGTCACATTGATTATGAGAATGAGTTTCTTATACAAGCAATAAAGAGAAAAAAAACCTTTTTTTCCCTTGAATTTGCTTTTATTCATGTGGTTCATAAGGGGATTAAGAAACGCAAACCCTGCTTTTGCTCTGGTTACAAGCTTTGTTAGTGCATTCCGGGGATCTGGGAGTAATCTTGATGATACAATAAATAATTAGGGAGATATTACAGGCGGAGGTCGCTGGATCCTTCCCGGGCACTAAAATCCACTTAAATTTGCATAGATGGTTTAGAATTACAATGTATAGAGATAAACTGAATTTTTATATATTTTTTGGATGACAGTCACTGTGGCATTACAAATCTTCCAGCTTTGGGCATTTGGTTTACTATTCAAGACATCATAAAAATAGAGAGCAATTATTGATATTTCTAGGATCCAGTGAGTACACGGCAGCTTCTTTCATATGTTTTTATATGTTTATGCTGAAATTCACATGTTGAAATTAAAGAAATTAGCTTTGGTGCATGAAAAATAAAAAGTTGGGATACGTGTACCAAACTGCTGTTAAAAAATGATTTGCAATTCTAAGGTTTAATCATGCGGTGGGGGAAAAGTTTAGTTTTTCACAACCGTATTATATCTCTTACTTTCCACTTTTTCCCTTTTTGTTTTCTGCTTGCCCCCGTTAATCTTGTTCCAGTTTTCTACTTTAGTCCTCCCTCTAGGAGACATTTAGTGGCCCTCATCAACTTCTCGATGACCACCTCTGTGTCCTGTCTTTCCCTGTTAATTGTATTTTAAAAACTTCACTATCAAGTGATTTTCCATTAAACCACTGACAGCATCTGGTGGTCCTGGTTCTTTCATATCTGATATATTTTATAGGAAAACATTGCCATCTGCTGACCAAAGAGTGTTATTGCAACTGGTGCTCTGTGATGAGTCTGCTGGGGATTCGTGTTTTTAGACACAGCTGTCCCAGCTGTTCAAACGGTGTTAGCACCTCACTTGTCATGCTTGAGGTGTTGGAACGTTTGGGGCACATAATGGAGCCCATTTGCGAACAAATTTCATTTGCAGTAAATAAAATTCCTTGGAATTGCTCCAGAATATGACTCTATCAAGTATACTCGATACCAGTGCATCTGCAGGTGTTTTTGAAGATCGAGTATACTCAAGGTGGTGAAGGGGCTAATTCTGATAGATGTTAGGAAATATGTAGTGGCCCTTATTACCTTCTCGATTACTTCCTTTCTATTCTGTCTTTCCCTTTTATTTGAATTTTAATTCTAAAAACATTGTCTTCTTTTCTTTATCTTTCTATCCAAGGGCATATCCACAATGTTGAGAACATACATAACTCTATAATACCAGATGATGCTCCCATACATTTTGCAATATAAACTAACAGGGTTATTCAGAGAAAGGTGAAACTCTGGAGAAAGTTTGGAGAAGTGAAAATTCTAGGTCAAAATAGCTGATTTGGAAAGTGAGGTAAATGGGAGAATTTTTCTGGTTTGGCTATTTTGACCTAGAATTTTCACTTCTCCACTCATTCTCTTGTTTTTCACCTCTCTCTGAATAACCCTGGTACATATAGAAGTGCTAACGTTAGCGTTTACTTACCGGCTGGGTGGGGTAGAGGTAACATCACTGCTCTGCGTGGAGAGAGCCTGTGGAAACACGGGTTCGATCCCGGCAGGAGCCCCTCTCCAGTAAGTGTCCTTGGGCAAGACACCTAACGGTACATACTCGCCACCCAGGACATACTTGAAAATGAGAGAAATCTCAATGTATCCTTCCTGGTAAAATACTTTCTCAAAAAAAACAAAAAAAATAGTGCCCTTATTGTCCAATGAGCATAGGTGAATTTTGCACTAAAACTCTAAGGGCCCTATTACATTCTTCGCACATTTGTTTTGCACGCGCGCAAATGCACATTTGTGTGAGTGCAAGACTATTTGCGCAGAACGTCGTATTTCAACGTTCGCGCAAACGATGCGCGTTATCGTTTAACGCGGATGGACTTGCGCGAGCGTGATGAACTGTGCGCGTCCTATACTTAACATTGTGAGCGCTAATTCGTTACGCGGATGGTATTTCAATCGATGCGCAACGTTTTATGAACGACGTTTGCGCGCATAATTTTAACGTCTTTGAAAAACTGGTGGTAACTGCAAATCGAAACGTTGTGGCCGAAACGATAAACACCAGCACCAAAAAAAAAAATACAGCACAGTATAGTTACACATTCTACACATACCCAAACCAAACAATTGTGAATTTGTGCATATATTTTTTATTGCTGCAGCATGTATGCTCAGATTTATTTTGACAGGCGCAAAAACGTAAGTGAGTCAAGTAAGGTAAATTGATGTCAATTAAGGTTCTTAATTCTGATTGGCTGAATCTCGTGAAAAAAACAGTCCTCGCACTGATTTACGTGCGCAACGTATTTTTTTATCTGATGGATTTTGATGTTTTTTTAAAACGATTTCCATGCGTTGCCTTTTCAGTCCGTTTATCCGGAGCATCACCCGTGCACGATAATAGTCATTTCCTAAAGAGAAAGCAGTTAATTGAAGCTTGAGGTTTAATCTTTATTTATTTAATCAAAGGAGAGAGGTCATCCCTCTCGTAGGGACTCTTGAATGAATTATGAATCACAGGAATCTGATAAGTGAATTGTTGGTAGCAAAAGCTTGTCTTCTTTTGCAGATACATTAGTATAAAAAAGTTCTATTGGAATTCCTGTTCTGGGCCGTGTAAGGCAGGTCTGGAAAGTTTAATGGATGCTTATAAAGTTTAATGGATGCTTATAAAGTGTAATGAGATTATGTTGGTACTTTTTTGTGTTAGTTTTTTTTTATAGAAAATCATAGAATCTGTGTAAGCTTTCTTAAAATTCTACGAGATTGTTGAGTCGGCAGTTTTACAAGTTCTTGTATAAGGTTTGTACTTCTTTCTAGGGTTTCAGAGATCAAATTGCAGTATACACACTGCTAGGCCAAAAGAAAGTCACCCGCTGGATTTCTTTAAGCAAATAGGTGCGAGCCATCCTCTGTATAATTAAAGTGATGACTATGTTTCAGCTGCCAAAATATGAGGTCATGTGACTCCCTGAATAAATTGAATGAGCAGCTTTACCATCAATGTTTTCTTTTCCCCTGATGGCACAGCAGGCATATTCCAAGATGGCAATGGCAGGACTCATCGGCCTCATATTGTGCAAGAGTAGTTCATGCATGGATACGCCACCACACAGTCCAGACCTTAATGTCACGGTACGACCCCTTTTCCTTCCCGTAATGAACTTACTGTCCGGTCCGCCGTGTATTCTTCACATGCTGTGCAGCCCTCAAATACAACAGTACAGAGCCTTTAGCCCCAGGTCTCTCCTCATCGTAATCATACCGGGTGTGTTCTGGCTACACGCGAGACCTCATCATTGCTATAACCTCCTCCTCATCATTATCATCCTGCACTCCTGCCCAGCACCCAGCTGAGGAGTATCTGATTGAGGAGTCTGGCATAAATGCACAGAAGCCCAGGGAGTCAATGCTTGATTATTGTTCTCTGTTGTTCTCCTAACCAAGCCTCCTACAGTTGTGTCCCAAAATCTCTGCTCCTGGAACAGCTAAGTATTGACTGAAAATCTTATCCTATAGTTGAATATTATTGATTCTGCTATTCCAAGTCTTCTAAAAGATTGTGGACCATCTGCTATTCCAAGTCTGCTAAAAGATTGTGGACATTCTGCTATTCCAAGTCTGCTAAAAGATTGTGGATATTCTGCTATTCCAAGTCTGCTAAAAGATTGTGGATATTCTGCTATTCCAAGTCTGCTAAAAGATTGTGGACATTCTGCTATTCCAAGTCTGCTAAAAGATTGTGGACATTCTGCTATTCCAAGTCTGCTAAAAGATTGTGGACATTCTGCTATTCAAGTCTGCTAAAAGATTGTGGATATTCTGCTATTCCAAGTCTGCTAAAAGATTGTGGACATTCTGCTATTCCAAGTCTTCTAAAAGATTGTGGACATTCTGCTATTCCAAGTCTGCTAAAAGATTGTGGACATTCTGCTATTCCAAGTCTGCTAAAAGATTGTGGACATTCTGCTATTCCAAGTCTGCTAAAAGATTGTGGACATTCTGCTATTCAAGTCTGCTAAAAGATTGTGGACATTCTGCTATTCCAAGTCTGCTAAAAGATTGTGGACATTCTGCTATTCCAAGTCTGCTAAAAGATTGTGGACATTCTGCTATTCCAAGTCTGCTAAAAGATTGTGGACATTCTGCTATTCCAAGTCTGCTAAAAGATTGTGGACATTCTGCTATTCCAAGTCTTCTAAAAGATTGTGGACATTCTGCTATTCCAAGTCTTCTAAAAGATTGTGGACATTCTGCTATTCCAAGTCTGCTAAAAGATTGTGGATATTCTGCTATTCCAAGTCTTCTAAAAGATTGTGGACATTCTGCTATTCCAAGTCTGCTAAAAGATTGTGGACATTCTGCTATTCCAAGTCTGCTAAAAGATTGTGGACATTCTGCTATTCCAAGTCTGCTAAAAGATTGTGGACATTCGGCTATTCCAAGTCTTCTAAAAGATTGTGGACATTCTGCTATTCCAAGTCTGCTAAAAGATTGTGGACATTCTGCTATTCCAAGTCTGCTAAAAGATTGTGGACATTCTGCTATTCCAAGTCTGCTAAAAGATTGTGGACATTCTGCTATTCCAAGTCTGCTAAAAGATTGTGGACATTCTGCTATTCCAAGTCTGCTAAAAGATTGTGGATATTCTGCTATTCCAAGTCTGCTAAAAGATTGTGGATATTCTGCTATTCCAAGTCTGCTAAAAGATTGTGGATATTCTGCTATTCCAAGTCTGCTAAAAGATTGTGGACATTCTGCTATTCCAAGTCTTCTAAAAGATTGTGGACATTCTGCTATTCCAAGTCTGCTAAAAGATTGTGGACATTCTGCTATTCCAAGTCTGCTAAAAGATTGTGGACATTCTGCTATTCCAAGTCTGCTAAAAGATTGTGGACATTCTGCTATTCCAAGTCTGCTAAAAGATTGTGGACATTCTGCTATTCCAAGTCTGCTAAAAGATTGTGGACATTCTGCTATTCCAAGTCTTCTAAAAGATTGTGGACATTCTGCTATTCCAAGTCTGCTAAAAGATTGTGGACATTCTGCTATTCCAAGTCTGCTAAAAGATTGTGGACATTCTGCTATTCCAAGTCTGCTAAAAGATTGTGGACATTCTGCTATTCCAAGTCTGCTAAAAGATTGTGGACATTCTGCTATTCCAAGTCTGCTAAAAGATTGTGGACATTCTGCTATTCCAAGTCTGCTAAAAGATTGTGGACATTCTGCTATTCCAAGTCTGCTAAAAGATTGTGGACATTCTGCTATTCCAAGTCTGCTAAAAGATTGTGGACATTCTGCTATTCCAAGTCTGCTAAAAGATTGTGGACATTCTGCTATTCCAAGTCTGCTAAAAGATTGTGGACATTCTGCTATTCCAAGTCTGCTAAAAGATTGTGGACATTCTGCTATTCCAAGTCTGCTAAAAGATTGTGGATATGCTGCTATTCCAAGTCTTCTAAAAGATTGTGGACATTCTGCTATTCCAAGTCTTCTAAAAGATTGTGGACATTCTGCTATTCCAAGTCTTCTAAAAGATTGTGGACATTCTGCTATTCCAAGTCTGCTAAAAGATTGTGGACATTCTGCTATTCCAAGTCTGCTAAAAGATTGTGGACATTCTGCTATTCCAAGTCTGCTAAAAGATTGTGGACATTCTGCTATTCCAAGTCTGCTAAAAGATTGTGGACATTCTGCTATTCCAAGTCTGCTAAAAGATTGTGGATATGCTGCTATTCCAAGTCTTCTAAAAGATTGTGGACATTCTGCTATTCCAAGTCTTCTAAAAGATTGTGGACATTCTGCTATTCCAAGTCTTCTAAAAGATTGTGGACATTCTGCTATTCAAGTCTTCTAAAAGATTGTGGACATTCTGCTATTCCAAGTCTTCTAAAAGATTGTGGACATTCTGCTATTCCAAGTCTGCTAAAAGATTGTGGACATTCTGCTATTCCAAGTCTGCTAAAAGATTGTGGACATTCTGCTATTCCAAGTCTGCTAAAAGATTGTGGACATTCTGCTATTCCAAGTCTGCTAAAAGATTGTGGACATTCTGCTATGCTAAGCTATTCCGTGGATATTCTTCTGTTCTGCTAAAGAATTAACCGCACATATGTTAAAACACATTAAACTTTGTTGAATATTCCAATTCCTGCATATTTGGTTCCTTTCCACAACCCGATCCTGACACTTAACCCCATTGAGAATCTTTGAGATGTGCTGGAGAAGGCTTTACGCAGCACTGCGACTCTCCCATCATCAACAAGATCTTTGTGACAAATTGTTACTTTTTTGGCCAGGCAGTGTAAATTGGCACCATGGAGACTGGACATGCTCGTTGTCGATAACATGTAAGGTTATTTTCAGGACATAGACTTCCCGAGGCTCTGATTGATTACCAAGAGAACCCATATTTCCTTCTTCTTTTATAATGTTTCTTTGTTATTTGACTGTTCTGGCTCTATACCTCCCCACTATTCCAACTTTTCCCAGATTTTCCATTGAGATTATCTCAGAGATATAGATTACCTGTTGTTTGTGAGGCACCAAACACTGTTCCACTATGATGTTTGGCGATTGAAAGAAATATTGACAATCCATGAGGGACTCACTCCCACTACCTGGCAGTTCTAAAGACACGGTACATCATGGGAAAGAGAGATGGAAATATGGTGAAGAAAACTGGAGGAACAAATACATATGGTCAGGAATAAGATTGAAAAAGTCCACGAAAGATAGTATGGATGATTTAAAAAGAAAAATATGATTACAAAGGAAGGTTTTCACAATATTGGGATGTGCGTCAAAAAAAAGACAGTCCGAGACAGAGCGCAGTAGGAGGCTGCAAGGAAGACACAGAAAAGCAAAAGAGATAAAAGAGGAAAATAATAGAAACATAGAAAATGTCGGCAGATAAGAACCTTTCGGCCCATCTAGTCTGCCCAATTACATGGATACTTTACCTGGATTTATCTTTTGTTTAGGATAGCCTTATGCCTATCCCATGCCTGCTTAAATTCAATTACTGTTTTGGCCTCTACCACTTCTACTGGAAGACTGTTCCATGTATCCACCACCCTCTCAGTAAAATAATGCTTCCTGATGTTACTTTTAAACCTTTGCCCCTCTAATCTAAGACTATGTCCTCTTGTTTTGCTACTTTGTTTCCGTTTAAATATACTCCCTTCCTCTACCTTGTGGATTCCCTTTACGTATTTAAATGTTTCTATCATATCTCCTCTGTCTCGTCTTTTTTCCAAGCTGTACATGTTAAGATCATTAAGCCTTTCCTGGTAACTTTTCTCCTTCAAGCCGTACACCATTTTAGTAGCCCTTCTCTGAACTCTCTCTAAGATGTCTATATCCTTCTGGAGATACGGTCTCCAGTACTGCACACAGTACTCCAAGTGAGGTCTCACCAGTGCTCTGTACAGTGGCATGAGCACTTCTCTTTTCCTACTGCTAATACCTCTCCCTACACAACCAAATGTATAATTTTACTCTAAAATAAATGTATATATCTATGTATAGCATTAAAGAGACCCAGTAATAAAAGGATCTGAAATTTAATTATATTTAAAAAATATATAACAACCAACTACAGTTTTGTTCTTCATCATCAACCATTGCCTTCCAGTGTGCTTCCACCATGCATCCATTGGATGTATTGACCCAACCAAATGTAATGTAAGTTTAATTTCTTCTAATAGAGATTTCTTGGAAGTGCTGAAAAACCTTGCCGTGCATACAGCTATGTACCTCCAGGCTCTTTTTTTTTCATTCTGTACGATTCCCCAAGTCAATGGAATATCACTGTGTGATCCATTCGAGAAAACCATTTTACAAATCCCCAAAGCCTGTTTTTGGTGATCTTTTGAAGAAGAAAAACCCCTCTGATTTTACATTGTTGAGTTAATATATACCATTTGAATCCCAACTAATGGTGTCTGGTCTTTGTGTCTGGCTTCTTTCCCGTAACCATAAGGCCTACAGCATCATTTTTGAACCTAGCGTAATCTCTCCATGTGTCGCATTTTCTCTCGCCCACTCTCCACCTTCTGCCTCCAGCCATATCCTTGCGGGTCCCGTACCCCGGGTCCTTCAGATTTGTTAATCGTTTGCTCTTATTGCCGATTTAATGAGAGATTGGGTTTTGACTGCTCTTATCGTAAAGTACCACTCTGCGTGAAAGGCAGTGGGCCAGGTTAAAAGGGGAAGAACGGCAATTAAGGCGGACATGGGGGCCTCCTTACAGTAAAAGGAAACTATTCTTGGTAAGTCTAATAGTACAGGGATGTCAGCATATTCTGAGTGCTTTAGGAAATATGGCAAGGTTAACACTATGTTAATAGGAATACACAGGGGATACAAGCAATCCGAGTTAAGATTGAGAGTAGGAAAACGAGCAGGTAGGTGATTGAAATGTGAAAATGCCCGGTTTGTTTGTTGTTTTTTTTTTCTTAACGTCTTCCAAAGCAAGAATACAAATGATCCTAACAAAAGCATGATCCATCCACAGACCCTGTAGCCAATTAGTGTGCATCAATATTTAATCAAAACTCCACTATTGTGGAACAGCAGCCCGTTCCTCTCATAGCAGCCATAGCAGCTCTTTCAGACACACAGCTATGACACGTAATGATATTGTCAATTAATAATTTAGACATTTTTGTTCTCCCTCAGTGACCTTATTAGTAGAAAATGTGAAAGAGAGTTTTCGGGTTTTTTTCATGTTTTTTTTTTGGGGTGAAAGATGGGAAAATATGCGTTATGTTCTCAACCTTACTTCCCTTTTCATGACGGTTCGAATCTTCTGTTAGATGAGAGTTTGCGATGTTTAGAAATCCTCGAGTCAGAGAAACGGAACTTAACATACTGCCTGTCTTCTAACATTAGCGCTGCATAGGGAATGCATATTGCATGTAATGCTCCCGCAATGAGGTTAAAATCTCTACAGCTATATTAATCCAATGTAAATGATGGATATTCCAGCGCACCACAGCCTCATTTTTATTGCATGAAATAAACTGGTTAATATTTCTGAAATTAAATTGGCTTCTCTTCCAAGACGCGCACTAAGCCGGCATTACGTTGAGTGGGTTTGAGCCGTGGAATACCCTGTATGGTGTCATGCAAGTTTGAATGCTTTTATTGAAACAATATAGAGAAATGATGCTCTATATATTAATATTAAAGAACGATCCACTGAACATTTAGTTGAGGTCACTTGAGACGATCGCACGGTATTAGGCATGGCCTTTTTAATGGATCAGGGATGCAACTCAGTCGTGAGCTCATTTCTAAGTGAACGTTCCGCAGAGGAACCGACCACAAGTACCCCGAAACAGACTGGACATCAGCATCTCTTAAGACTGGTTATAATGCAGTCACACAAATATGATGCTAAGAAATTCAGAGTCCTATACCGCTTGAGCTGGGAACATTACAGTCACTGTACTTTCTATACTTTGCATTGGAAGAGCAAACGTTTTAGGAGACAGGGGATAGCGATCGATTTCTTAGGTCACGCACCATTCTTGTTTGCAGTCACAAAGACAAACAATAGCAAATTCCTAAAATCTGGCGGTTAGTGACATTGCAAATGCAATGTCGCCAAACACCACAATAAAATAGTAAAAAAAAAACAACAAAATGCTCGTGCTCGCCTCTGTTCCCTTGAGCATGAACCGGCGTCCTTCCACCAGCAATGCGCTATCCCGCAAGATTGCGTACGCGAGTTGGACTCCAGCAAAGAATAGAAGATGTTGCGTGCTCAACTCCCATTACTTAATGCAACACCAGCAGTCAGCCCCGATTCTTACCAAAGAGAAAAAAGCGCTACAATGATTGGTGTCGGAGAGGGTGACGTTGGCATGCTCTCTGCTTGCTGACATCACTAGTGATCGATCTGGTGACCAGCAGCCAGGAAATTGTAAAATCCCGGCTGCTGGTTACGCTGAGTGGGGTGGAGGTAACCCCTCCACTTCACCCAGCAATAACACCAGATCAAGAGAGTCGGGAAGGATGGGGCAGAAGGGGGAGCACTTCTCAACTATACGGGGCCATTATCAACCATTGTCTGATAACCTATTCATTAACAGGTCTATACATAGGACAAGGGGTCATCCATTTAGACTGGAAGAAAGAAAATTTAGCTTAAAGCATAGGAAGGGTTATTTTACGGTGAGAACAATAAAGCTGTGGAATTCTCTGCCTGTTGAGGTGGTTGGATCAGAGTCTGTACAGACTTTTAAAAAACGACTGGATGACTTCTTGCAGACACAGAATATTAAGGGTTATAATATTTAATATGTGGGTAAAAGCTTCTTGATCCAAGGAGAAATCTGTTACCATTCTGGGGTCAAGAAGGAATTTTTTACCGGTATGTTGCATATTTCAGACTGGGTTTTTTGCCTTCTTTTGGATCAACAGCAGTAGGTTATGTGGGAGAGGCTGAACCCGATGGACGCATGTCTTTTTTCAGCCTATATAACTATGTAACTATGTAACTATGTAACTGTAAAGTGGTCAGGATGAGTAGAGTGTTCATTAATTATGCAAAATTCTAATTCAATCTAATTACCATTTTATTTGACACGAAGCTAGAGAGTGAGTGTACGCCTGGTATCAAGCAATAGAGGGGCACTGAACCTAGCCCGACTAGCGACTGATCTAGTTTCCATTCATTAGAATTCCACCAGATAGAGTTTTATGAAGTTTTTTTATATGTATTCAGAATTTCTTGGGGGGGGAAGTAAGTTATCGTAGAAGGACATGAAACATTTTAAAATGTGCTTAACCTGGTTTGTTGTGCTTTAAAAACACCTAAAATCGCATCAATGTCTTTTCTCTTCTTTTTTTTTAACGTTAATCTTTTTGCCTGATGAATTATAAGATTATTGATTTTTTTTTTTTTCCTTGCCATCTCTAGATTTGCTTTGTGAATTATCCATTGGAGCTGCGCTCGCCACCTCAGAAGATTCAACTGAATTGTAATCCAATCAATTGAGTCATGTTTGCGATACTTTTGTCAGGAATCCCCCGATGGCTAGAGTGGAGGTGAGCTGGAGAAAATGAATAATGAGGAGTGGGAATCAAGGAAACCACAGCAGCGAAGAAGGGAAGGAGGTTGAGAGAAGTGGTCCAGCACTGCCCTCAGATGCCTGACTTAATCAATAACTCTTTTTGACGCTTTGACTTCACAGGCCGGAAAAACAAGCAAAAAAACTAGTCACTCTATGGCATAAGAGCATCCTGTATTTTGTTGTTGTTGTTGTTTAGGATATACACATCAAACCTTCCTTTTAAAGATTATTTTTGAATATGGAGCTAGATCGTCTCAAACATATCACACTAAAACACCTCTTTTTAAACTACTTTGGTTATATTTTATGGTACTTTGTGTGACATTTATTTCTCAGCTGTGAATAATCACGATTTCTGCGACCTATCAAATAGTTTTATGTGTAAATTTATACATATACTCCTAAGGCATTTTTTAATTATTTTTTTAAATTAAGGTTCCCATATTTGTATAATTAAGTCCTTAATTACTATTTAGGATTTTCTTGATTGTTTTTACAGATATACTAGAAATCTGTTTATATTTTTAACAATCATGACATAAATATAGATGACATTTTTTGTGACTACATAGTATTAGGCATACTTACAAATGCCTGGTTGATACCGAGAAAGTCATATAGATTGGAGAACACCTAGCAGAGCTCCTTGCCATTATTAATACAGGAACCTGCACCCATGAACTGCTCTGAGTTTCCCTTGCTTTTTTCCTACATTTCTGCAACATGTTATTGCTTCTGCAAACAGGTATAATACCGTGTAAATGGTAAAGGAAAGCAAAGCCACTGCTTGCAGATGAAGCCCTCATAAATAAAAGTAGCCCAAAGCAGGGGAAACAAAAGTATATAAAATACTGGAATAATGCACCTTCAACATGCTTGGAAACACACATTAAAAGTCACAACTGCAAAGAAATTACATATTTTCAAAAACCAGGGCAAATTGCTATCTTCGAAATGGCTAGCCTTGACCACAAAGCCCAACCCATTAGCAAGGCAAATGGACACTTTAGGGATGTCCACAAGGTTCTCTCTCCCACTGCGAGCTCCCATGGAATGTCTAAGTTCCACCCATAGGCTGGTCCACAAGGACAGTAAACTGACTTTGAAATCGCAAATGAGAAGCTGAAACACCCAGACGTGTCATGGACAAGATATAAACACTGCAAATCTCATTATTCAACATGCCAGTTGAATAAAAGAAGTTGTCCGTAAGAACATAAATACAACAGTGGTATTAATGGTTTCCTGGTCATGAGATCATGCATACAGTCATCCCAAATCTCATGGCTGGTTTAGATTTTACCTCAGAAAAGACAGGTGTTTTGTGAATACTGAACCAGACAGGGTTCCTATGGTCTAGGGCAGTGTTTCTCAAGTGGTGGGTCGTGACCCAAAAGTGGGTCACGACCAGGGGCGGACTGGGTCGCGTGGCAAGTGCCCCCAGACCTCTCTAATGCCTGGGACCCGCTGATGCATCATACCTGCTGCAGCAGGTCCCAGGCGGTGCGGCTACCTCTGAATGTTCCCAGATGCCACCACCTGGGGCCCACTGCATCAGGTAAGATACTCTGTAATTGCAAGGTGGGGGGGATCTGTAATAGGAAGGTGTGGGGATGGGACTCGATGGGACCGGCAGCAGTTCTGTACTCCCAACACCATGAGCCACTGTGCACAATGCACATCCCAGTGAAGCAAAAGGCTGTTGGGCAAGGGGGGGGGCTCCCTATGTATATTTGATTGTGTTTTGTCTGTCCTTTTGTCATTCTGTCCTTTTACCTATTGCATCCTTCTTTCTGAATATCTGTTATTCTGTCTGTCCATCTATATCTGTGTGTCCTTCTGTGTATTTTTCCATCTGTTCTTGTAGCTATGTCTTACTGTTCATTTCTCCTCATCTCTCCTTTCTTCCTCTAAAACTCTCTCCCTTTACTCTATAAATCTCTCGCTCCTCTTCCTTTCCTGCCTTCCTCCTGATGTGATAATCCCTGCAGAAAACTAGAGTGTACACTGAGAATACTCAGCAGAATCACACACTGCTTTCTGAATCCTGCCAACCTGCATACCAGGGACGTGCGGTGAGGTCAGTGGCTGGTGAGGCTAGTATCAGAGCCAGATATACACAGGTTACGTAGGTTCAGTGGTCCCAAGATCTTGCTGCTCTCAGTGCTGCCTAGGATGTGGCTGCTCTCAGTGCTCCCTAGGATCTTGCTGCTTTCAGTGCCAGCCAGGATCTGGCTGCTCTCAGTGCTCGCCAGGATCTGGCTGCTCTCAGTGCTCGCCAGGATCTGGCTGCTCTCAGTGCTTCCCAGGATCTGCGTCGTCCACTCCAGGCAGCCTCGCATTGCCCCCTCCACCTGCAGGGAGGAGGTGCCCACACAGTGAACAGTCACACCCCGAGCACAGCCCTGCACCCTCTGACTCTGTGAGATGAGGAGAGTCACACGACTGTCCTGTGTCAATCAATGCAGGGGAGGCCATCCTCCCATGGAGGCATTTTTGAATGGCTTGGACCAATGGTGCTTTCCCAGTGGTCCAAGCTATTCCATTGTTCTTCAGTCCCTCTCTGAGGTACTGAGGAACGTAGGTTCAGGAAGTAGGCAGCGCCAGACGTGCACTGCAGCTTAATCTCTTGGCCAGCTTGAGTTTATGCGATTAGCGTAGTGTTCAGCTGTGCAGATTGCGTAGGCTCAGGGAGGGCAGGCTGGTGCAAAAAATGAATGTGCTCAGAGACAGACGGCGGGGGAGCATGGAGCAGGTGAGTAAGTTTTTTAATAATATTTTATTCATTCAGTAGTGATTTTAGAGTTTCTTTGTCTACCATCACCCCACACTTATTAAGAGCAAGAAGCATCCCCAGTTTTTCCATAAA